>PVJI01000006.1:7585-724701 GCA_004026765.1 Micronycteris hirsuta
TAATGGAATACAGGGAGAAAGCAAAATTGCTGGAGAATTGGAAATGTTCTATATTTTAACTGGATCATTGGTTACATGCATTTATATATTTGTCAAACTCATCATATTGGACACTTTAGACATACATACTTCTATGCATATAATTTTTTATTCCCTAATTTTACCCTATACCACTAACTTTTTTAAATAAGGGAGAAGCATGACATTTTCTATTATACAAAAGGCAAAGGCATATTTGCCTAAAGATTAATGCAACATGATAACAAATAAAAATTGGAATCTACCAGATAAGGAGCAGTGAATTTGAAAAATAGCCCATAGAGATCATCATCCAAACATAAAACTGCACAAGGATAGGGCTCTGAAAATGGTAACTATATTTGTTGATACAAAAGATTGTTTTTCATTCTTTTCTTGGATTCTTTAAAAGCCAATTCACTTGTTAAAATAAATATAATGGCTATACATTATGAGATTCATAATATGTGGAGTAAAATATATGAAAACAATAGCAAAAAAAAAACAGGAAAAGGTAGAAATGTAATTATACTTTTGTAAAATCCTTACCTTGTACAGGGAGTGGTATAAGGTAGACTTTACCAAGGGAGAAACATATATTCGAACTCCTAAAACAACTATCAAATAACAATATAAAGAAGAATGGCTAAAAAAACAATAAAAGAGATAAATAGACAACAAAAATATGTAAAAAGTCCAAAAGAAGACAGAAGTGGAAGCACAAAGGGTAAAAAGGATGTGGAGGAGTACAATTCTCATATATTATTGATACAGATAGAAAATCATGCAGCCACTTTGGAAAAGAATTTGGTAGTTTCTAACATGTAGTTGAGCACATATATTTATCATTAAATATAGCAATCCATCTGTCCCAAGACAAACCCTTAGGTATTCACCCCCCAAATAAAAACATGTCCACAAAAATCTTGTTCACAGCAGTAAAGGGAAGGCTCAGGGGAATTCACTGGTACGATGGGAAGGTCTTACATCTTAATTGGTCTCACAGATGTAGTCATTTATCAAAACCTCTTCAAATTTTTCACTTAAAGTTTGCTCATTTTTTATGTACAAATAATGCTCAATAAAAGCAACAGAAAGAGACCTTCTACTCTTACTTGACTTCTTCTACTCAAACATGTCATGCCATTTACAACTCTATAATTATTCCATCATGCCTCACCCTTAAAGAAGACCTTTAATTGTTTGATACTGCCCTTTAAATAATGCACGCTTTTACTCTAAGCAACTCTTTTCAGAAAAAGCTTTGGTAAATGTTTGTATGCAGTACTTACACTTACAACACTCAAAATACAGTATTTACCGTGTAATGCGGTATGGACACACAACATTAGCATTTTTAGTCTTTGATTTGGATAATTTTAGTGAATGTCATTTCACTGAAATGTTAGTTCATTAACATATACTTGATTCAAATAAAACCATTGGTCAGGGAGTCAGTCATTAAGTCTAGATTTGCTTCGATATAATTAACACCAACTTTTTATGATTCTACTATACATGTGTCATTCAATGTTTTGAAACAAAAGACAACTTGGTCTTATTTAAGCATAAAAGGAATGTGTTGACAAAATACGGCTTAGTTCACAGGATAACTGTGTTTCAGTCCTTCGAGAAGCAGACAAGACACGATTGAAAGTGCGAGAACTTCATTCGGGGAAACACACTTTGAAAGATATTGAGAAGGATCTGTGTCAGCTTGGATAGTCACCAGACCTTGCAGCAATTTGACACCTGGTGAAGGGAAGCTGGGTGGGGGGAGCGATTGCATGGAAGCCTCTGAGTGCAGTCTAAATAAAGTTCGGCAAGGCCATCAGTCACCCAACAAAGCACCTACCTGTCTTAGCATTCTTGCTGAGGTCAGTTATCGGCTCGGTGCAGCCTGTGCAAAGCATGGCCTGGGTCAAACTCAGTGATGGATTTCAGACCATAGCAGCTGGACACCTGGTCGATTGAGCTTTCTACAGCTGGAGCCACATAAGACACATTCTCCGGGCCGCCAACAAGAAGAGAACTAAACAACTCTGGAAATCATATTGCAGAAGTGTCCAGTGAAGACATCTGAATCTCCTCCGAGGACTTGATAAGGCCACTTAGATCTTAGCAAAATACAACATCCAGGTGCTGTTATTACAGCAAGTGCTGCTGCTTCTAGGAAGTGAATTTTCCTGCAACTTCCAACAGAGGAGTTTCTGTCAGTCCCGGCATCACTCCCACCTGACTCCAAGTCTGGGGCTGATGCAGCTGATCGATCAGATGGACTCATTGGTCTGCATCCTATCTACCAAGGAACCTGGAAAAGCAATTATCAGACATTTTCCACTTCTAAATTGAGAGGGAGTATTACCTCTCACCAATCCTCAAAGGTAGAAACATTTAAGACAGTTGCTGAGCAGCCAAAAGAATGACACACTTTCACTGCCATATGTTGTTGCTAAGAAGAGATGCAAGTACGACTTCCAAAGTATTCGACTGTACACGGAGTGCTGAACAACTTCTCTTTCCACAAAATTTAAGTTATCTATATTCATCACTCATTAGGTCAAGGTATTTATTGACACCCACATATATGTATTTTTTTTAAAGAGAAATTGTTGGGAAGAACGAACACGCAGCTCATGTCTAAAGAGGATTAGAAGGCAACACATTTGTCAAACATCTGGAATTTTCATTGAAAACCTTTCTGACGTGAATACTTTGACTATATCTGTAACCCTAATAATGCCAAAAGAAAATTCCCAGGTGCCAAATATTTCCCAACTTTGCTGATGTGTTTTAAAGACTCTACAGGTTAGTTGTTATACCCTACAGCTTTAAGGCCTTAATTTTAAAAGCTGCATGTAATTTTGCTCAAGGGCTATTTCCACAGCCAATTTGATTAAGTGCAACTTAAAATTTTCAGGCAATATATTTGAATGCACTGATTGAACCAACCACAAAGACTGTATTTACAAAATTGAATATAATTTTTTTACCCTTATAATCTTAAAGTGACCTTCTCATTCAACTCCCTATACTTTATTTCTTTTTATTTTTCAGTTTTGGCATCATAAAATAATGCTAACTTACAGAAAAATTCTCAACTAACCTATACTATACATGGCTTTTCAAATGAAACCACTATAAGTGTGTATACTGTGGATATAGATAGGCAAGATTATAGAAAAAAAATTTTCTTCAAGAAATGCACCAAAAATATTTCCTATCCATAATTGGTTAATTGGACAAATGTAGACTAATTAATATAACTACATTTTGGAATTTTGAGTGTTGAGAGAGTATGACAAATACTGAAGGGTACATAATTTCACAAAATCAGCTACATTTGTTATTTTTTTTGAAAACAAGAAAACACAGCTACAAGAAAACCATTAAAAATTAAGTTGCATTATTTCAAATTCTTAGTTTTGGGAAACTATAACCACTTTAAGTTACATCATATAAGTTAAATAAATTTAGTATATATATGTATCTCATTGTTTACCATCTATACATTCAGCATTTTTAAATGACGTGATACTATGTCTGGTAAGTCTCAGTTTGACATATACAGGGTGGTGCAAAAGTAGGTTTACGGTTGTATGCGAATCACAGTTTGTTCTTGCATTACTATTTATTCATTATTGTGTTATTTTCCATACAAACAACCGTAAACCTACTTTCTCCTCACCCTGTACAGTGTTCCCTACCTCTCTTCAATCGTGTTCCTTATAGGCTATAGGTGCTATTTAAAATATTTTTGAAATAAAAAATAAGCTCAATGTAACTATCAGACATAATTTTTCACTTAAGCTAGGAAATAAATATTTATTCATCTTTTTATTTTGAACTGCATAGTCATATGTAATCAACAAACCTAAGCCAGTCTCTATATCTGATCTCACCAGCATCACGAGTGTCAGAGTGACTTAATTTGGACTCCAGAGACCCACTTGTTCCTCCTTCTCTATACTGGAAATACGGCATAGGTCCTAGATCCCGTGTGGCCATTCTACCATCCTAAGGGAAAGACCAAGACAGGTGCAGAGGTGCCTGTCCTAATGTTACTGCATCTGTGAGCCAACATCAGAACTTCATTTTCAGATTTAATTGCTCCATGAAAAAATATAGGCACAAAATCTCTTTTGTTTAAGTCAGAATGTGTTATTTTTGTCTGAATGCATCCCTAATTGTTGCAAATTCTATTGTAACCATTGTTGTACGTGACATGCAAATATTATCATTATTTAGGAAAGCTTACTGTTAGGAAGTTTTCATTCACTAGTAGGTGTTCAGTAAATACTTACTGAATGACTTCAAAAATATTACTTTGATTTACATAAAGTATCACAATTGAAAAACTACTATATCTAATCAGTGTCAAATAACTAAATTTCTATTTCTCCTGTGCCATACAGATCACCGAAATAGAACTTATTGTTACTGTATTTGAGTTTATCAATTTTGTGTAAGCTAGAATAATTCGTCTTCTTCTGAAATTGTGGAACAACTTGCCACAATACCAAGAAATCACCAACAATTTTTTCTGAGTCCCAAATAGTTAATTGGGCCTTTTAAACATCTTTGGTTTTTCAAACAGACTGCAAGCATTGAAATTGCAGCAAGTGAGAGGTCTACCATTCAATAAAGCTTCCCTTCTTGCCTTCAGGCTTGATTAATCCCCAAATATGCCCTGGGCAGAAGCCATGGGCCCTTAGACAAGTGAACCTCTCCACCCAGGTGGCTTTTCCTTATTGGAGGCAGCGTTTTTTCACAGGGAGGCTGCTCTCAGAAAGTTCTAACCACAAGAAATGATCCATTATGCCGTACCTCAACTCAGCTAAGGGAGAGTACCCAGCTCCGTGACATCTGAGCAGCCTTAGTCCCTAAGAGGCGTCTTCACCACCATGGGTGACACCGCATGTCTGGGAGGCACTCTTCTGATGCTGTCTCCTATTCAGTGGTTACGGATCGCAGCTGTGAATGCCTCCTTTCTGAATAAAACAAAATGTTCTTTCTTTCTACTCCATAATTTTGTTGGATATTTAGGCTATTTCCTAAGTTCATTTCTACTTATGAATCTACCCCAATTTTGATTTACTCTAAACTCTATACCTATGGTACAGCTTCACGCAGTCTGAGCTCATGGAAACAAGTCAAAATAGATGCCCAGGATATCTTTTTCTTGGAATGGGAAGAAGTATAAGGATTTTGTAAGATTAACTGAAAATATAAATTCCAAAAAGCAAAGAAATGAATTTTCCTGGACAGGCTCTTATGAAATGCCATCTAACACAGGGAAGAAAAAAAATCTATGATAAATGTTTGCTGAGTTGAATTGAACAACTCAAAAAAAATCTTCTTCTAAATTAGAGTGTGAGATGTTTTTAATGTAGAAGTACTGGAATAATCTGTGCCACTATCACTCATATAAAGTACTTAACAAATACTTTTTGGTATAGGAATTCAAAAAAATTTAACCACCCAGTAATAATATCCTATAATATTTTACTTCTTGAGTAACTTTGATGTGATCAGTAGTAAAAAAAATTGAACCTCTACTAAATATTTGGTTTCAGTTTTTAACATAAAATATATAAATTACAGAGCACTATCAAATTATTCTTGAAGCTGTTCAAGTAAAAACTGTATTTTAAGGGGGCATGAAGAAGCTTTTAGAGAAGATAAATATATGTATTACCTTGGTTGTACTGATCACGTATACATGTCTAAATTACTCAAATTATATCTCAAATATGTGCAGTTTTTATATATCAACTATACCTCAATTAAGCTGGTTTTTAAAAAAAAAGAAAAGAAAAACATGTTGTTTTTTTTTTAAATGCCAACAAAGTTTCATTTTAGCTTACACAAAATCACCCACTAAGAGCATAGTAACATCAGTTCCCTATGTGGGATCTTAGGACAGTTTGTTATTAGTCTATGAAAACCTGAATTTCTAGGAGACTGGTTTTTAAAGCCAAACTTGACAGAAATTTAATTTGTGGCATACTAAATGTAACTATTTTCTATTCCTCTTAGCAAAGTCAAGGGTGATGTAGCCATATGGGTTACAAATACATCAGCAGGCTAAGTCTATTCCTGGGGCTCATTCATCATTGTAACACCCAGTTGACATGGGAGGGTGACAAGGATTATTGTTCTTATTTTAACTCTGATTGAAAAGACCTTGACTGAACTGGGTTGAAGGTGAGAAAGCGAATGGACTAGGCCCTCACCCACGGCTTTACTTCAATGCAGATCTCTTAACACTAACCTGTGTTCTCTGCTTCTGAAACTCTTACTTTCTAGATTGTACATAAAGCCCATTCTCAAAAAGGACTAAGCAATTGCCTATTATTGAAAGACAACTATGTCCTTTTAAATTTTATTATTACAATTTTTTAAAATAATCAGATAAGAACAAATAGCATAATGAAACCATATAATTAAAAGTGAGATTTAATAATGAGTAACTACTTTGTCATATTTGCTTTATCAAATAGTCTACTGGAGTTTTTCTTTTGCTTAGACATTTTAAAGTAAATCACACTCATCATGATAGTTTATACTGAAATATTAAAGAATACATCTTTAAGAATTAAGGTATTTTCTTATATAACTGGAATACTTTTAACAAATGTAATCTAACTGATATAATTATCTAATATTATCTAATATCCAGTGGATATTTAAATTCCTCTAATTTTTCCATACCTATGCTTTATAACTAATTTATTTAAACCCAGATCACCGAAGGACCATATATTCCGCATGGTCGTTTTGTCTCTAAAATCTCTTTTAATGTGCAATAGTTTCTTTTCCTCTGACTCTGTTCTTTATTTAAGACATCAGCTTTTTCAAAAGAATGGAACGGTAGTCCTGTATGGTCTTATTTTCTAGTTGCTGTTGATTGGTTGCGCATACTGCTGTTTGGCTTGTTTTTCTATAACCTTGCATTGGCGGCAAACTGGTCCAAAGAAATGACAGATTAAACATTTTTGGCAAACATACTTCTTTAGTGACATTGGAAAGTCCCTATTTATAATGGAAAAAAATAGTAGAATAAACCTAAGGTTTTAATTTGTTTTTACAGGGATAATATAATCATTCCTGATTTTATGGCAACTAATGGACTCAAATACTAGAGACTTTTGGAAGATTTTCTTATTCATTAGGTGACAATCTGGACCAACCCCTAGGTATTTAAAAGCTTTCAGGGGCTGGAATATGGAATAAACTTTGCAAAAATTCTGATGTCAAGAGGCTTCCATCTCAGTTAATAAAATTAAAAGGATCAAAAGGGGTTCTGGGAAATCTGCAAAACCAGACTTGGACAGCATGCCTCTCAGTCTAAATGACACATGCACTCGATGGATGTCTCATGACTAAAGGACATTCTGGACAAAAGGTGTCTGCTTGGTTTGGATGTCATGCGGGCTAATGCTCTTGGTGCCATTACATATATTCAAAGTAACAGGAAGGTAACATCGGTGCCCCCTCCTTCCAGTTATGCTTCTGTTCCCCAAATTATGGGTGCCATGATTCTTCGCTGTTGGAACATCTTTACTTAGTCAATTTGGAGAAGTGCAAGGAAATATTTTTTCCATTTTTCCTTCTTTGATTTTGAACGAAATGCATAGAACTGAATAATTATATTCTTTTGAAGAGGTAATTACAACTAGCAAAGCAGAGTACAAAAGAAGTGGGAAGGGGTATTGGTGTTCACTTAAACTGTAAGTAATATTCTTGCAGTCTTGATTCTAGTTCACACTGTAGTTTGCTACCATGTTGAGACAGAATTAATGAAACATTTGTAAAGTCGGGGACTCATCCCTGAGAAGTGACTAAACTCTTCTGAGCATTTTATTTCGTCCAGACCACACATGACTACTTTTAATCATGCTTCTCATATGTTCTTTAGATCATCTCCACCACCACATTTTTAAAGCTAACGTAACGTCAATGCAGTTTATTCATTGCTGCTTCCAATTACTCCCTCAAGGTATTAACATGATGATGACGTCTGCCGTAAAAACTTGGTTCATCTTTTTTTCTTTCAAAAATAAAGGTGGACCTATGAAAAATTGCTAAGAACTTAAGTTTAACTCTCCTTTGAATTTCAATTTTATATGGAGTCTGTATACACATCTGCCTTACAGACACTAACTAGATTAGGGACTTTACTATCAATCTCCAAAATTCTCCTCATTCTGCTGGAAACTTCTGCTTTCTTCATTTTTATTTTGACTTGAGGGTCACAGAAGAGGCTTCTGCATTTTAAGGGTAAAAAGTGTTTTTTCTTTGCTAGTTACACCACACCCTGCCTGATGAGTAACTGGTTATCCCAATGGCAACTGGTTACTAAAATATACTTTATCTGTCTGGGCAGGTTTATGTTAAGTTCTTAAAGAAAATTGGGCAATATTTTCTAAAATTAGCTATACAAATACAAACATAATCACTCATTTGCATTTAATTTTTGACCTAACAATATTCATTAAATATAACTAATATTAAGAAACTAGATATTGGCATGAACTACTGCTATGTAAATTCTATAGACAAATTTCACATATTAAGGGTTTCAACTATGCACAAATATTTCTATTTGCCATTCATTTTAAAAAAACATTTTTAGCACCTAGCAGTGCACTAGGTCTATGGTAAAGATTCTCAAACTTCAGTGTTTGTATGGATATTCACTACAGGATGAAATTTCCAACCACATCCTTAAGGAATCTGTAAGAAGCTCTGGGGTAAGTCCAAACATCTGCATTTCAAACAAACACTCCAGTTGTTTCTGGCAGAGATGTTCAATGACACACACTTTGAAAGCACAGTCTACATGTATACAAGGGTTTTAGATGCAAAATATAACAAATAACGAGAAATACAAGTCAGAGAAATAAATGGTCAACATGTAAGACACTGTGTGATATTAGGTGTGATAATATTTTACAGAATATTACAGCTGAAAATGTCATGTCTAATTCTATGTTACCCAATATTTTCTTCAATAAAATAAAAAAATAGAAAAGCATTTATTATGATAGGCAAATATTTCAGATGTTAAAACTGAATTATAGACCATCTTTTAAAATGCAATTGTATGACTCCTCAACTCTGAAAAAATTAAATTACATCTTATTTAAGCTTATTTAGAGGCACTATAAGACTCTCCTTATTTTTCTACCAGATTCCATCCCACTAATTACTTCCATTACATTTGAAATTTCATTTGGTCTTCTACAACTCAGACTGGGAAATATACTCTTCATTAGCAGGACTTGAGGGATTTAAGCTCTATTTTTGCCAAAAGTAATTGCTAATAGTATTATTCTAATCTATAGCTTTTTCTTCTCTTTCTCTCTCCTCATTCCTTTTATATTAGTTAGCTGTTTTTGGATAACAAACTACCTCAGACTGAGTGGCTTAAGTCAAAAACATTTATTTAGCTCATAGCATTTTGGGTTGCTCCGAGCTGCCTCTGTTGTTCTCTGCTCGAGTGCCTGGGGCCAGCCCACTGTTGGCTACAGACTAGATGGCCCAGGGAGGCCTCGCTATGAGACCCGGAGACTGGTGTCCTGTGAGTCACAGTGAAGGAGACAATGAAGATTCATGCTGCCCACACTAAATGGAAACATACAGAAAAGAGTCCTCTGGGGACGTTCCTCAGGGCCAAGTTAACGTTTCACGAAGTACCACACTGCAGCAAAGCTGTGAAATACTAGACAATTAGAGTGTTCATGTCACAGCAGTTAGAAATGCGGGGCCCTAATGAAACAATCATTAATGCCAATGTTGAATAATTATGGTGTTTGCATACTGTCTGATAGGTATTAATAGCAATAATTCATGAACAAATTAATTCCTCATATTAAAGTTTCTGAGCAAATGTGGAATTGCTGCATAGGAATGAGTGTAAGCAATAACATTCACAAAGAAAAAGGCTTTTGGATAGTCTACAGCAAAAATTAAATCCCCATTGGTTCTAGTTTATATCACTTTTCTTTGTTAAACTATTTTCCTTTCTAGTAACTGTCATTTGGCTGTTGGAAGAAATGATCATGATTAGGCAGGGTCTTTCTTATGACTGAAAATATTTCTGTTTCAGCTGAAATAATAAGAAAAGACTATCAAGAGATTCATAAGATTTAATCTAATTTTGTAACATATCAAGCCCATTATGTACAGTACCAAAAAATACTGACACTCCTTATTACAAAAAGTGTTTCTGAACTGGGAATCCCACAGACCTATCTATGTATTGCTTTCAAGCATTCTTGAAATGTCATCATGGGACATATCCATTGGTGACCAAAAAAATCAGCTTCAAAATGCATAGGCCCTGGACACAACCAGAAACTAGCCTAGGCTTTGTTCTGTTACATTTGATGATATGACATAAGTTTCAGCAAACTTTAAAGAAATGAGCTTTGAAGTTAGTCTTCAAAAGTACTGACCCTTTTCCTGATTAAAGTATAAACTGACTTTAAAAACTTTCATTGCCCAAACCTGTTATTGGAACAAGCACAGATGAGGAGGAGGTTTTACTGTACCAATCAAGCAAAATTATCGTGGTGATAGCATATTATTTTTCCAAAACAAAAATGGTAGACACTCCTATGCCAGTGCAAGAAAAAAATCAATACAGTTACGTGTATTTTTATGTTAGCAGAGCCCTCAGACCCGTGCAGGCCCTGCACGCTCCTTGAGAGTTGTCACAGGTTAACAATATTCTGCAACTGCAAAGTGTGAATGAAAATTATTCTATGCATTTTTGGATACTCTGGTGAAAATAAAGTCCAGAAATCAAATGAGGAAGGCATAAGAAACTTATTTAACATATAAAGAATGAAAGAACTTGGCATTCATTCATGGTTCATTTCCTATAAAATAGAATAATTACCTCAACAGCACAAGGAGATAGAAGTCAGGATTTGTCAAAGTTCATACTGAATTTTAAATGAAGGAAGAGGAACAGCGTGATGGAGCAGCATGTGAAGGACCCTTTTAGGTGGGAAAGTGATAGATGGATAGATAGATAGACATAAAATTAGGAATGAGCGAAAAAACACATTTACTTTCTCAGACAAACAAAAATGGAGAATTTATTGCCAAAAAACCTGTCTTGCAAGAAACATTAAAAGACTTTCTTCCAAAGAAAAAAATGATATAGGTCGGAATCTTGGATCTAAATAAAGGAAAAGAATTAGCAGGTAAGTAATTAAAGGTAACCTACAAAATTGATTTTCTTATTCTTAATTGATTTAATATATATATGTTTGTTAAAAATAATAGCAACAATATATTTGTGTATATCTATGTGTGTAAGTGAAATGTATAAAATGCTACAAGGAATGGAAGGAAGAAATTAGCAAAATTTTGTTATTATACAGAACTTGTGCTACCCAATAATCAATGTAACTTGAAAGTGGACTTGGATTAGTTTCAGATCAATCATTGATAAAAGTAAAAAGGAAAGTATAATTACTAAGAAAGGAGATAAAATTGAATCATATAAAATGCTTAATAAAATCCACAAAAAGCATAAACAGTGTAGAAAACAAAAATAGAAACAAAGAATCATTGTAACAAATATAAAATATTAACAAATATGGTCAGTTGTAATCCAGTTATGTCAACAATTACTGTAAGCATTATTGTATAAATACATCATGTAAAACATAAAGATTGTCACAGTGAATGAAAAAACAAGCCCCAACTACACACTGTCTTCAAAAAACCCACTTAAAAAATAAGGACAATATAGATTAAATGTAAAGAAATAGAGAAATAAATTTCTCAGTGACACTAATCAAAGAAAGCAGGAGTAGTTATATTAATTACAGACAGAGAAGAGAGTAGAGCAAAATAAGTTGTCAGGGCTTAAGAGGGCATTACAAAATGATAATGCAGTTAATACTCCAAGAACACAAAAGTTTTTAATGTGTGTGCACCTAAGAACAGAGTGTCAAACTATGAGGCCTGATATATCTGCAAGGAGAAACAAATGTATACATCATTATAGCTGGAGACTTTAACACCCCTCTATCAGAAATGAACAGATCCAGCAGGCAGAAAATCAGTAAGGAGATAGTGGACCTCAAAAGTACCATCAATCTACTGCATATAATCGACATCTATAGATGACTCCATCCAAGAACAAGAGAATGCACTTCTCAAAATCACAAGATAGACCATATTTTGGCCATAAAACACAATTTAACACATTTAAAAAAAAATCATACAATATCTTCTTTCAGACCACAGTGGAATTAAACTAGAAATCAATAAGGGAAACAGCCAGCAAATCCCCAGAACTTGAAGATTAAACGACACACTTCTAAATAACACCTAAGTCAAATAAAAAAATCTCAAGAGAAATATTTTGAACTGAATGAGAACAAAAATACATCATATCAAAATTTATGGGTATATCGAAGGCAGTGGTCAGAGAGAAATTTTATAGCATTAAATGCATATATTAGAAACATATCTAAAGTCAAAAATATAAACTTGTTTCTTAAAAGAAATGAAAATTAAATCCAAAGTAAGCAGAAGAAAAGAAATAATAAAAATTAGAGCAGAAATAAATTAAATAGAGACAAAATCATTAGAGAAAATCAACAAAACTAAAAGATGGTTCTCTGAAAAGATCAAGAAAATTGATAAGCCTTTAGCCCGGTTAACTAAGAAAAAAAATAATGCAAAAATTACTAATAACAGAAATGAAAAAGGGAACATCACGACAGATCCCATGGACATTAAAAAAGTAATAAAAGAATCTGAACAAGTTTATTGTGACATATATGATAACTCAGATGAAGTAGAACTGATCCTTTGTAACATATAATCTGCCATAATTCACAGAAGAAGAAACAGACAATCCAAATAGGCCTGTATCTATTAAAGAAGTTGAATCAATAAGTAATAAATTTTCAAAAGAGAAAGTAGCAGGCACAAATGTATATATACCCTGGTGAATTTTACCAATATTTAAGGAAGAAATTATACCAATATTCTACAATCTCTGCCAAAAGACAGAATCAGAGGGAATACTTCTAACTCATCCTATGAGGCCAGTATTACCCTAATACAAAATAGCAAAGACACTGCAAAAAAACTATAGCCCATTCTACCTTGAACTCAGATGCAAAAACCCTCTATTAGTAAATCAAATCCCATAATATAGAAAAAGAGTTACATACCAAGCGCTCATCAGCAGATGAGTGGATGAAAGAAGCTGTGGTACATGTATACAATGGACTACTACACAGCTATAAAAAAGAAGAAACTCTTACCCTTTGCTACAACATGGATGGAACTGGAGATTACTATGCTAAGCAAAATAAGCCAATCAGAGAAAGAAAAATACCACATGATCTCATTTAATGTACAATCTAGTGAACAAAATAAACTGATGAACAAAACAGGACTAGAGGCATAGATACATGGAAAAGACAGATAGATCTCAAAGGGTGGAGGAGGGGACTTGATGGAAAAGGTGACAGGATTAGCCAGAGAACATATATACATAGCCCATGGATATGTAACAGAGGTCACACACCCTCACCCTCCACCCCCAAAATGGGGGAGGGGTTTGAACTTCCCATGAGTGCCTTGCTGGGGCAACTGGGATGACATGCAGGAATAGCGTTGATTCAGAAAAAAGCATGCTAGAGTTGGGGAGGTTTGGACGGAGGGGCATCCCTCCTGTCCATTTCCGTGGGGAGGATCACGGGGGAGTCTTAGAAGCACAAGCCGCACAGATAGGTCACACACTCTGGAGCCCAATTCCCTGGCTCTGTGGACAAGGCAGGCTCAAGCTCCCAGGCCAGCAAGAGACCACATGGTGGGGGGAGGTTCCTGGCGCCCTCTTCTGAGCCCCAGGGTACCTGCCTGGAGTGCAACAAAGGAGAAAGGGGAGGAGGCCTGCCGGCAGACCCTGGATGCCATGCGTCTGGGTGGCAAAACCCTGCATCCCTCCTCCATAGAGAAGCCTGCATCTTTCCCAAGGATGGTGCTTTAAAAAAAGAGAAAGGGATTCTGGGTGCAGCCTATGAGCTGGCCTGGCCTAGCAAAGGGTGGTAGGGTGATGGTTTTTCTGATTGTGATTTATTTGCCAGGGTATGGGTTTTGGGTCAGAAACTGATTCTTTATTTCAAATTGCATGCTTAAAATAAAAGAATCCCTTTTCCTTTCTATGAAACTCTGCTTGAAATCTTGCCTAATAGACTACAGGCAGTAGGACCCTCCATCAACTGGGTGGGTTTCAGTAACAGATACAGACAATAGTGTGGTGAAGACCAAGAGAGGGAGTGCCAGGGTCAGGTGGAGATGGTCAAAGTTGGGGGGAATGGGGGACACCTGTAATGGTGTCAACAATAAAAGATAATTTCATATCAGCACCAAGTGGGATTACAGGTATACACAGTTGGGTCACCATTAAAAACAAAACAATTAATGTAATCCATCACATCAATAAGCTTAAAAAAATCACATGATTACATTAATGAATGCAGAAAAAGCAATTGATGAAATCCAATGCCTATTCATGATTAAAAAGTCTCAGCAAACAGGAAATAGGGGGGAGCTTCCTCAACTTCTTATTTCCTATTTTCCAAAAATACCTACAACTGACATTGTACTTAATGATGAGAAATTCAAAGCTTTCTGCTAACATCAGAAACAAGGATGGTCCCTCTCACCACTGCTTTTCAACATTGTGAGGGAAGTTTTAGGTAAGTGATAAAACAAGAAAAGAAACAAAGTGTACAGATAAGGAAGAAATAAAAGTGTCTTTGTTTGCAGGTGACATGATCACTTAGGTAGAAGTCGGAAGGGATCTAGACAAAATCTCCCGGAACTAGGAAATGAAAGTAGAGCAGGTTAATAGAGAAGTCCAGTACTATACACTAGGGAACACTTAAAATAAGTGGAAGAAAGATACATCAGCGCAGGAAAATCAAAACTTTTCCCAATATTTTTATCTTAAACGATTAATAAAAAGGACCATATTTTCCACGCCTTCATAAATTTTTCCTTCTAGTGGAACTGAGGAATTCCTAAGATATTTACATAATAAAGCAGAACACTGAAATTGTCAGATATTTTGGTGGTCACTGGCCTTAACTACTATTTCTTCTACATTTCAGAACTAGGTATATGTGATTGATTCTGTAAATGGAGTCTCTTATTTATTTTGGTTTAAATATCTTATTGTTAAGAAAATATCCATCAAAGTAAATGGACCTTTATTTGAATCTTTCCTTCTCATTTTGGGATACCCACTTCTGCAATGGTTCCTTCAGCATTGGTTAGCCCCGCCATGGGTTTTTCTAAACCAACAATGATCAATCAATAATCATTTCTTCCAAATTCTTTGAAATTCTGTGAACAATCTGTACTATGTCACCTAACGTTTACAGCAGAGCGGCGCAGAAGGTTGTTTGGAGAGTCGGAGGCCTGAACTTGCACTCTGGCCCTGCTGAGCAGTAGCAGGGCGCTCTGGGACAGGAGCTGCCCTCTTCAGCCTCGTTTCATCAACCAAAAACATCAGGGTAAAGAAGACTTCTTCTAAATTTATTATTAAAATTAAATTGAATTAGTTATCTGTGCAGTGTTTATCTCAATATCTAGAACATATAGCAATATTTAAGACTAGGTAACCATGATTATTTTTCAATTGAATTTCAATATGGTTAAGAACAAGATTTATATCTGTTACTTATTATTAACAATAATAACTATTTTTGAGTGTTGACCACTTT
Source organism: Micronycteris hirsuta (assembly GCA_004026765.1). Classification (NCBI taxonomy): domain Eukaryota; kingdom Metazoa; phylum Chordata; class Mammalia; order Chiroptera; family Phyllostomidae; genus Micronycteris; species Micronycteris hirsuta. The sequence goes on from PVJI01000006.1 coordinate 23,377, forward strand.
GCATGAAATGTCTCACTAAAATTAATGACAGTCCTATGATAAAATTAGGATGACCCCAATTAACAGATGAGAAAACTGAGTCATGCAGGGGTTAAAGAATTGCTAAAGATCATGAGGTATTAGAAAACTTGGATTAAACTCAAAAGCCTGTGCAGCTAACAACAAAATAAAACATAAAGAGCAGAACCTAAGCTTAGTTATATGTTCAGGTAGACATCAGTTGTTCCTGAGGGACCTGATCAAAACGATGCGAATCAAGAGTCTGATGGTTCCTGTGGAAGAAAAAAATGATCGGTGGTAAAAAAGCAAGTGTCTCAGAATTAAGCAGTAGAATTGAACCAGAGTCCAGATATCCAGTTCCTTATTCTCTCATCAACCTGCACGTCCCCAAGCAAGGCCAATCTCCTCCATAGCCCTCCTCGATCTCAGCAGTAAGAGGAGCAATATGACAGTACTGTCATTTTGGAAAGACACCGTCACACAGAGATGTGGTGGGCATGTATTTTCCACAGACAATAGTGATGTCAACCAAAGCATTGTGAAACACATTCAAGTTAGATCTTAACTCATTAAAGGGCAGATATTTAGGGGAATGCTATTTAACAAAACCTTACTTTGTGAAAAAAGTGAGAGAGGGTTTTAATAACGAAAGATCAAGGTCAAATTCTGGAGAATGATAACCTAAGCACTAAGGGTCCTGGTATCAGAGAAAGCTCTAAGGCATTTCCCATGCGCCCTTTAGCTTGAGAGCTAAAGGTGGAGAGAATACAATGTGCTGTCCAAGAGCTAAGAGGCAGGGAAACTTGAAAAGTGATGAATGGACCAGAGAGAAATTAAATGTAGAAATGAAAGAGTTATATGTGGATTTTTCATATATATATATTTTTTTTTCTCCTAAATTGGTTCAGTTTTGTTGGCAAAGAGCCCCCTTAAGCTTCAGTGGATAGAATAACAGTAAAGAAGACAATGCAAAAGAAACACTAGAAATATAAACAGTCCCTATCAAAATGTGAATTTTCTACTTTCTTAAAGTAATGACACTCTACTTAATTGTGTGTATAGTAATATCCTTCTAAAGAGATAAGGAAATTGTTATATCAAGTATAATTTTGACTTGTGTCGTAGTCTAACCAAAAAGAAAAAATAATGAGGGGTGGGAAAAGGAAATAGAAAGCCAATTATATGCTGATTTGCTAATGTTATTTTTCAGATTAAATGCCACTTCAAATTACAAAACCGGTGGTACTTGAAGCTGTCAGTTTTCTGAGCACTTTCTTGAGAAGTCTTGTTTTAGAAAGAGAATGTTGAAAACAGGGCCCCTCAGGGGGCCAACCAAACTTTGACAGAGGTTTAACAGTCCTTGAAATTATATCCTCAAACCTTAGAGAGCCTGCTGATTCAGTGGGAAAGGACATAAGCTGAGCAAGTTATAAATAAACTCTTTTATCAGAGGCGATGGTTTCATGGTGACTTCAAAGACCAAACCACGGATAGTAAGTTCTCTGATGTTCTGAAGACAGTAAGAACTTTATTATATTGGTCAAGCCATTCTTGGACCCAAACTGAAATTTGATAACACCAATGGTTTTTTTCCCTCTATTTGTACAATTTTAAATAAATTCTAGTTAATCCAGGTCACTAATATGTATCATTAAGTTTAAAAGAAACAAGACAGTGCGTATTTTCTATTATTATCACTTCTGTCTCAGGTTTTCTAATAAAAAATACCACCACACATCACATTCCCCAAAGCAAAAATGTGTTCTAGGCAGCAACTTAAGTTCCTAGGGAGGCACAGAACTGATTGCCTCTCCACTGTCCTGAATAACTGAGGCTACTTCAGTGTGCCTTTGTCGGTCCCAAAATAACCGTAAAGGAAATAAGCCACAAGAGAGAATCTTTCTAATTAGGTTTAATGGACTTAATTCTTGAGCACGTTACTTTAGAGTCTAAGAGAATCATGAAGGTAAGTGGAAGGTAATAATAACCAACAAATATGTTATTTCCAATGTAAATATGCATAGCTATCTCTTGCTCAATTTAGAAAGAGTTTTAAATACTAGCTAGAAAATAATATTCAAAGAAGTTTTTGAAAAATATTCCAGGTGCAATTTAAAAATCACTTGTAAGATGATTTGAAGTCTCGCTGTCCCTGAACGCTGAATAAATTCAATAGTTACCCAGAAACTATGTCATGCTATGCTGAAAATGTCAGCACATAGAATGGCTCAGATATGAACAGTAATCGTCGTGTATAAGGTGTACACATTTTATAAAAATGATACCAATAACCACCTAAGACATACTACTTGAGGCATTTACAGCAACTGACATGCATGAGTGACAAGTTAAGCATAGATTTGACTATGACGTGGTACAGCTGCAGCAGCCAGCCCCAGTAAGGGTCTGCATAGCGGCCGCCTGAGACTCTCCTGCCAACGGGAGTCAAGTGCACGGGTCTCCGGACACTTGAGTGTGCGCATGGGCATTTGCTGTGAAGGACGCCCTATCAGAAACACACCCCAAAGGAAGTCAAAAGTGAAGAATATCGTCATTGGCAAAGGAAAGGAAATACACCAAAGCCTTGTCAGCTTCTGAGGAAACCGGAAGAGGGGAGTTTACTGCAAAGGGTGCAGAACTTCTAGGGCAGAGGTGCTTCAAATCATCTTACATCAGATAAAGAGAAAAACAAAATAGTATAAAATGAAGAGTTGTGCCTGTGCTTTGATTCAGAAGCAGTCCTTAATTTTGGTTTGCAGAGTTGTTGTTAAATTTTGGGGCACACTCATGAATGCCACTCTGCACGTTTCTGGGGGAAGCAGACTTTCTGTTAAGACATATGAAAGCCATGTCACAGCACCTCCCCATGTCATAGACAAAGGGAAGGGATAAAATATTCACACTCACACAGAGAGCATGTAAGTTTTTAAATTAATATTTGTGTTGTTTTAACAAAATGAAATAAGTCTGTAAGTCACTGTGTATTTTTAGTCCTAGGCGTATAATTCTTTTTCACCCTTGCTATGAAGTCAGGGTACTCTCTTTGCAGATTATCAATCAGTATGACCGACTGGAGTGTTTAACGAGAAAATCCATCAGGTAAGTAAACAAATATAATAACGAGATATGTGATGTGATATAAAGGAAAACAAGGAAATGAGACCTAAGGGAAATTCATGCATCCACCTTGGGAAATGTAGCCCTTATGTTTTCACATGTCAGGGAGCACGGTCTCCAGTGGAACATAAAGCTGGCATGCAGGATCCACGAGTGGGGTAGCAGAATTTCCTGTGGGGAAATCAGGCTGGCATGTTCCTTAGATTTAAAATAAAACCTTGCTCTTGCTAAAAATCTCTCTCTCCCTAGGTCAAAAGAACAAATGCTAATGCATGCCTAGCTCCCTCAGACCAGTGAGTCAGCTCAAGCCTATTGTCTTACCATTTGCATATCTATCCGCTATCTTGGGCATCTACCACCTAATGTAAATCTATAGTTCATGCATAGTTAATGAAGACCATTCATATGTAAAGTGCACGAGAAACGGCAATAAAAAGCTGGTTGACAAGCAGCTGGAGGCCTCTCCAAGATCATAATGGAGGGAACGCGTGGTCCCGGTTCTCTATTCCTGCGTGCTTCCGTGTGAGCTTATTCACGCATTCAGTCACGGCCATATGAATCCTGCTGGCCAGGATTCTCAACAGAGATCCTTAAAAATAACAGGGCTTAATCAATAAACATCTTAGGAAAGTGATAGTTGGGTTGAGACCTTAACACAAAGGATGTGAGGGGAGAAGAGAAACAATGTGAGGAAGGGGCAGATACCAAGAACCAACAGAGCCTTTACAAAGACCCTCAGGCAGAAGGATTGAAACACAGAAAGACCCATTCGGCTGCAGTGAAGAGAGCCATGGCAAGAGAGCATGAGCTGTGCAGGGGAGCTGGAAGCTGAGAACCAGATCACACCATCCTGTAACATGGGTGAGAAGTTAGGACTGCATTCTAGTTGCAAGGAAAGCCCTTGGAAAATTTTATGTAGAGGAGTAACACGATTAAATTTAGATTTTAGGAGAGCATAATGCTCTTCCAAAAATTAATGGACAGGGAGTGAACAAGGGCAAGTAGCAACACAAACTTAGGAACTGGGAGTCATCCTGGGAAGAGAAGTGCCCCTTTATCAATGCCCAGTCCGGGGCCTCGTCTCCTCCCCTTGCCAGCCTCCCTGTCTTTTATCTACAGGAGAGCATCCTGCACGTAAGGGTTAATTTAATCTTTCTAAGGGTGGAAATTTCCCAGTGCATAATTTTCTTTTGGATAAAGTCAGTCATTAGCCTCAAATCATTTCTAGGATATGAATGCAACCTTACTTCTTAACATGATGTCTAATTAATTTCTCAAAATCTCTCAGTTTTGGCAACCAGACTTCTCACTATACATTAGACACCCCTTGCCTTTGGCTGCCTTTATGTCTTCGATGAATGATCACTAGTATCCAGAATTTCCACCTTTATCGCTAACTCTCAGAGCTCACTAAAATATTCTGTACAACCCAAGAAAAATATCCCTCCTCCTTGGAGTTATCCTATCTTCCAAACCAGAAATAGTTCCTTTCCTCTGAGCACTTCTATTATCCCTCTTTTCCCCTCTCTCTGAAAGTAAATACATAAAATCCTAAAAAAAAAAAAGAAGGAAAAATTTCCCATTTGATAATATCTCATATAAAAATTTAGAGGAAAAGATACCAGATTTTCTCTGATTTAACTTATTTCAAATATTATGATTTAAAATGTTTGCTATTTACAATTATTGCAACTATAACAATGATAGCACATACACCCATACATATTTGTATAAAACAGAGACCAGAGTCATGGAACAAATAGCAATGCACCGCTGCACTTAAGGAGCCTGCGGCCTGGCAATCCAAGATTAATTGATTTCTGAGTAAATGTCTCCCTCCGCCTCGTCCTACCTTCTGAAATCTGACAGGAACTCTGCTTGTGTCACTGCAGCAACGGTGTCTACGTTTTATGTCCCTTACAATCACTCAAACTTCACCATCATTAGGCATCAAAATTGTCGGTAAGCTGATTTATACTTTATAGCTCATTGTAATATAGTGTTATTTCTGATAAAAATCAACGAGACCGAATGGAAACATTTGTAAGACTTCTTTGAGAAAAATGATTTATTGCCATTGAAATTATCCTCTGTGACTATGTACAAAGTCAAGATTTTCATATGTCTGTATCTAAAGGTATCACTTTCCATAAGCACATGCTTTTGGTGAGCTTTCAAGTTTCTCCTCCCTGGGACCCTTTACATTTTATCTGGGGTAGGAGCCCTATCAGCCTTTCCTCTTTTCAACTCAGCCTGCTGAAGGCCTCGAAATATCATCAGCAGTCCCAGCTGTGGCTTTCTGAACAATACTTTCTTTTGTGGCAGCTGTCAACTCCATTTAACACAACCAAGTAGGAAAAAAAAACCTCTAGAAAAATCTAAATCTTCACTCAAAAGCAACTCTACCAAGCTCCTCACAGGCTACAAGAGAAATATCAATTTAGATCATTTGGAGTTGAAATAAAATGGGTAAATTTTAATACCAATATAAACAATGTGAACCTAGCTGATATTCACGTATAAATTAAGAGTTTAGAAAATCAATTTAAAACAGAATCAAGCATATACAAATCTCCTTGGATAACTAAACAATTACTTCTGAATATATTATACAAATAGGGGGCCCTCAAATACTATTTTACCACATTCTCTACATTACATACTAGACGCTTTACATGCCTAGTTAAACGTGGTTCATCCAATGCTACTTCAAAGTGATCTTCCATTTACAAATACTGAATTAGACATAGAATGTCTCAAAACCTACATAAAAATATGAGTCTGAAACCAAAACATGTGCCATTTTTCTCCTATGCAGAACAAGAAAAGATTCCCCAAAACCTTTCTCTCGATATTTCCAAATAGTCAGAAAGGAAGAGAACATTATTTTGGCAATGCAAACCTCCGCATTGCTCGATAAGCCTTAGTCAAGAAGGCTTATATGAACTTTCATCACACATGAACTCATCACACATTTCCATATTCAAAAATTATAAGGTAAAAGTCTTTCAAACTGTCCTAAATGGATCCAAACATTTTAGAATTTAGGATCAAATGTACCCCCGTTCACATTTAAATTAGTAGAATCACAAGCATTTAAATTGCTCTTTAAAAAAAAAAAACACCCCTGACTTTGTCACACAACAAGAGTTGTGTGTTTTTCAGAATGCATGTTCACTACTCTGTATCAACAGAATAATATGAGAATTAATAATATTAGCTACTTATCTTTAGTTCCTTCAATATTATAGATTGATCTAAATTAGTATCCAACATTTTTAAAACTAACGTTTAGGTGTAAGGTTATAAACTATACGATGTGTAGCTGAACAAATATTGTTCTCCAAAGTAAAAAAAAAAAACAAAACTTGACAGATTTTGTAAGAAAACATTTTTTACTATACTGTTCTTTTTAGCAAACAATTTTAAATTTTATGGGTGTCTGTCTCTAGGAATACTACCAAGAAAGGAAAAGAATTCATTAGCATTGTATTTACTTTCTTGTCTCCTTGCACATCGCAATGGCCCTACCCACTCCATCATTCTATCATCGCCTTGACAGTCTCCAAGCAATATTTCATCCTTTCCTTCATCACCATCCTTATTTTGTACATTCCTTGAAGAAGTAAAAACAACTCTCCCCTCTCAATCACAACCACAAATAAATTTTAAAATCCCTAAACATATACAAAGCAGAGCGTGTTCGAGTTCTCTCCATAACATCCTGTAGTGAAGTTCCATTTCACTTGTTAAATGTGGGAACTTTGGATCCAACCTATTTCAGGATATGATTCTATACAGTGTATTATTCATCTTCTGTTCTCCGCGCACATGATACTCTCCAATCAGTGAAGAAACATTAAACTATATAAGGATGGTCCGATCAGTGTTTCCAGGTCAGCAACACACTCCTCAGAGAGCTAGGCAAAATATCACGATGGCTAGAATGAAGAAATAATTTGGATGCAATCTTTAGGGTTTGCAAATACATAATTCATTTCAATGGGTTTGATGTGTCTCTTGACTACTTCCAAGATTTCTCTGTATGTTCTATGGCTTATTTTCCAGACATTTTTTAATGAATATTATCCTTTTTCAACTTTTTCATGAATATTATCTGCTACATAAGTCAAATATCTTGCTTTGACCTTAAAAAATAGAACAAAACCCCCTTAACAAATCTCATTTTTTAAGCAGTTTTAAATGATTTGTCATTCAATCTAACATTTTAGTTAATTTGATGTTGGCATTTGCACAAATTCAAAAGTACTTTTTGAGAGCAACTTAAAAATGCTGGGAGTGGACACTGTGCAGTTTGAAAAGGCACTTTGTGAATTTCTTTTTTTCCAGAGAAAACTGTACTAATTTGTGGAAAGAGTTATTGTAATAACATGTATGTGGTCCCCGCACCACTGCAGAAAGGGGCCCCTGCCTTCCTTATTCATATTTGCAATCTTCTCTCCCCCCCACCCGACACACACTCAAAACGAGATTGGTAGAAATTAACTTTCCTCAAAGAAGGAAATATTGGCTTCAACTACTCCATCAAATCTCTTTTCTGCGCTGCCAATAACCAAATTCTCCTCAATTTTAGTCAATGCATACATGTAGATTAGTTAGCTAATTCGTTGTATAAAGCAAGACAGAAAGGAGTCTTTTGAAGACATCTGACAAATTTTTATATTACAGTCTACGATGTTCTGTGGCATGATTGGAGAAAAGAGCATTTGTGTACTTATAATAAAGATTTATTGGACTGAGTAACAATTGCATGAGTAAGATCTGAACAAATAGCCTCTAATATTCTGTCTCATTTAAGAAGAGAGAGCTAAGCATTTCAGCGAAATTGCCTAAAACATATAAAGATGCTCTTTGGTCCTGTATAATATAAAAACGATTGCAATGTTTTCAATATGAAAGTCCAGAAAAAAGTGAATTCCAGGCACCTAGGAATTGGTAATGCTGGACTTTAAGAAATACAGTATTATTAGAGTTTCCTTTATTTCACTGCAAGTCTTCCTTAGTAATACCCTGTAAAAATGAATATGGAAGAATCCACAGGTATGCTCAGTAAGTGTGAAAACCTTAATAAAAAGAAATGGAGGCTTCTATCCTGTAAGACTCTGCACAATGTCTCCAATTAGTCCAATTCTCTCATTACAATTCTATTCTCTACAACCTATTATAAAGTCACTTAGATCAGTGTTATCAAAACAGGCCTCTTGATGGATTTATCTGGAAGAGTGGTCCTTATCTTCTTTTGGAAACATGGTACTTCATATTTTAACTTTTCTCAAGGACTCTAATTGTCAGCGATTTTTCACTAAATCACCTGCAAAGGACACCATTAAAAAACTACAGAGAGAAATTCTAGGAAGATTAAGCATTCTAATTAGTCATTCACTTTTTCCTTCAATGGCAGCATTGCTAGGGCATGTGGCTCCCAAATTTTTTAGAGTCTGATGTCCTCAGTGTCAGGATACTTACTCCATGATGAGGAAAAACAAACACTTAACACATTAATATGCAGAAACATTTTCTAGGAAACAATTTATCTCATTTTCTGCCTAAACATCTCACTTCATACTCTAAATATCACACTGTGAATTGACACCACTAAACGCTTGGTTAAAAATATAGAAAATTGTTTCCCTCGCTTCCTCATCTGTCCACCTTTTTACATATTAAAGGGTTTCGTTGTTTAGTTTTACTGAATTTATTTTTCTCTACTCACTTTGGCAGTGACCACATAACCATCAGCAGATCCATTATTAGCGTTTTTCTCATTGATACTCAGTTGTTCATTTAGGTTTATAAAATAATTCTCTCCTTGTGGTTCCTAAGGAAAGTCCTATTTCTCCAGAAACTCCAAGGGATATCTGTTGCAGAGTAATGTAGAAAGAATATTTGTTTTCTTGTTATATCAATAACTTGAGAACTAAAAATATAATCTGTTGCATAGGTTAAAGATAGCTTGGTTTAAAAGCAATTGTTTTCTGAAAACACAGTGCATCTTCTGTAAGTTCTTTGATGGCCACCAGCCTCTGAATCTGGGTGGGTGCATTCCACTGCTGATGTACTTGAGGTTTGTTTTAATTCACATGTCACCATTACGGATGTTGGTTTTTCAGTGTTTCAGTCTTGGAGACCCAACAAATCCGCAGCCAATGAAAACTCATTCTTTTAGTTTCATGCCCAAAATATATCAGCATGTAACTTAAAAAGATCATACTTTTTATTGCAATATCAGATGGGCTAAGTTTGTTACCTCCCAGCAGATTAACCTTCAAGTCTGTACCAATTCATTAAACATGCACATCAGTCACAGATTGGGGTATAATTTATTGCAATTAAGCACTTCTGTGTTGGGGAACCAAAATGAGATGGTCCATTATCAGTGCTGTTAATGGTTTTCTGAACAGTCGCCAGTTCATTCACCCCACCCACCCTTCAATAATAAAATAATTTTGACAAAGGGCCCATGTTTCAACATTTTTAATAAAAACAAAATAGAAAAACCATCAGTAACTGAGCAGTAAAGTTTCCTCTCTCTTTCTTCCCTGCCAAAACTAACAGAAAAGAAAATGTCAGTCTGGCTTCTTGCCAAAAAAAGAGGAAATTGAATGGTCTCAGTTCTTATTCTTTGACTAGTAGCATTGTGTACATAGAATGCTTGGCTCTTGGGCTCATTTTGACAGCACTGAAACACAGATAAGAAGTTTTGAGGACTACATTCTGCAATTTATAGACCTTGATTCTGTTTAAGATCTTTCAATACCACATAACAAATCAATGTGATTTAGAAAACAACGTTGTTTCTGCCATTGACATAAGCCATATGTGAACTGCTAAGCTACTATGCAAGCCACAGCAATAAATTCCGGTCACTTGCCGGAGATTCCTTAATATTTGGGGGCTTGAAATAATTCAAACCATTATCATCTTGAATGATGTCTCACTAAACTGCTGCCTGGTAATGAACGGTAAAAGTAGATAGAGTTGTTCTAAAATAAATTTCCCAGGTAATTCATTCAGAATAATAGGACAGGAAGCTCTGTTTAAATTCCAGATTTTGCTATTATCAAAATCATTAAATGTCCCTTTCACAGACACTAGGAGTGTAATCTACGTATTCAAATATCTGACACAGACAATGTTTGATCCAAAGAGTAGAGTTATTAATTACCAAAATACTCTAAAACGAGCATGTCAATTTGTCTTGCTGCAGAAAATAAACTGTGTTCTTGTCACTCTGTTAAACTTAGTCTGAATGTCTCACTGAGGAGCCAGAATGTTCATCATTTTTGTAGGAAATAGCTGAAGTAGTGTATGTGGTGGAAAGGACAGATAAAATAGTAAATTTGTCCAAAGGTTGACAATTTTTATACTCTGTTACCCTCTATTTACAGTGGATTCCTTAGTCAGTATGAATCTAATCTCACACAAAAAGAAATCTACATTATTAAGACCTCTTTTCAGGTTTAGTCAATTATTCTGCTTCAAGTATATGTACATTTAAAATAAGCTAGTTGGAATCAGAGAGTATTTTTTGAACATCAAATTTACAATACTATTAAGCTTCATTCATAATTATAGGGGAAAGCATTTATGTGACAAATAAGATAAAATTAGATTAATATGTCAAAAACAAGTTTCCAAAGACTACTCAGGGACTATAGTCTCAAAACCAGTCTTTAATGATATTCTAGCCTCTTTGCATTTCTTCTCCTCTTTTTTTATCTATAACTAATCTCTTATTTTATATGTCCACAGAGAGCCATTCAACTCCTTAGCCAATTTCCAAAATCAGTTTAAATCCTCCTTTGTAATAAGTACATGATATATTTAATTGCTTTTTCTAAATTATTTTAATGCCCCAAATTCCAGAAATGTTGCATTCAAAACACATGTCCAATTATCTTAATAATTATGTTATATTATATAAATTAATTACATTAATTATTAATCTATGCAAATTAATTATCAATTTTAAAACATTTTCATTCTTAAAAATTAAACATTTTGAGATGATTGGATATTTTAAAATATGTGCTTTATTTTAAACAATAGCGCATGAAAACTATAAGGAGATCTTGGATTCTTGGTGTGAAAAGTAAATATTTTTTAAAGTTAATCCTATGAAATGCAAACTAATTATTGAACTAGGATTTTAAATTAGCATCTATTCTTATCTTAAAAATTATTTTTCAAATTTAAGAAATGCACAGAAACACAATTCAAAAATATCTTTTGTATATGTTTGAAAATAATAGAAAGAAAAAAATTAAATATTTTTCTACTAAACACATAACATAAAAATATATATTACACATACAGTTAAACTTGTATATAATAACTTATATCAGAACTCAGAGAGCAATATAAAAGCCTAAGATGCAGATCACTGGATAAAGAAATTTATAACATAATTAGGAAAATATACAAAATAGTCATTAAGAAACATCGTGACATGGATCATAGCGGGAAACATCGTGACATGGATCATAGCGGGAAACTATTAACATTTGCCAGGAGCTGAATTTGTTAAAGAGTGAATATACATAAAAGAAAAGAGTTTGTCGAAGGTGGAGCAGTTTCGTGGAGTGGAATGTGCAGAAAAAGAACAAGAGGGTGGAAAGGTCCATCACATAAGTGGAAGGGAAAGAAGCCAGCAGAGTAGTCAGCAAGGTGAAAACCAGGTCAAGTCACCACTGAAGAGAAGTTGAAATGAAGCCTGAGTGTGAAGTAATTGTTTTCTAATTATAAATACGCTAGGCTAGAATGTAGCGAGGGAATTGGCAGAGAAAAGCCAACATTAATTTTGGTGGATGTGTTGTAATATGGAGTAGTCTTGAGGAGTTTAGAAACTCAATCTATATTACAGTGTAAAGTATATGATGCAACCAATTAAAAATGAGGAGGTGGCATGTGATGGCTGTGACTTATCATCTTGTTTTAAAATGATTGGTCCTATGTTATTGTTGGGTTTGGGAATCAAAGAGGGAATTGGAAACTGTGCTTGGTTCGTGTCCACCCTGGAGAAAAAAATTAAAGGGTGCTGAAGTTAGTATCATGGGAATTTCTCTACTGAATAGGAGGTAGGTCACAAAACTATAACAAAAGGATTAAGTATAACCTTAATACATGGTTACAGTGTAAAGCGTGTTCTCTGAGGATAGGTAGTGATTATATGCCTTCTTTCATATATACTCCAAAGGATTATTTTCAATGAGATACTACTACAGGCTGAGAGATTACATTACAATAAAGTAAACACAATCCTATGATTAGGCAGGGCCTTGCACGACATTGACCTTTACCCATTTATGCCTCTGGAAAGAGAAAGAGAGTTGAGTTCCCTGAAGTCCATTTTCCAACCTTATCTAACTGTTTTCTAAGCATGAGAGTAATATAACAACCCTAAGAGAACAGTACTTGCAAGACCCGCTTCAGAGCTGGGAAAGAGGCTGATGCGGAGAACTGGCTGTAGAGAACGTGGATTTTGCTGAATTGCTCTGTCTGGCAGTCAGCTGGCAGGTGGGAAGAGGACTTTCCAGAGGAGAAAAACGGGGCAGAGAAAATGAAATAGGTGCTTACTTATACTCCTTCCTCCCTCCCTCCCTTCCTTCCTTCCATTTCTGAAAAGTGAAGTTCCTATCACTCCAAGAAACTGTCAGGAAAGTACTTGCGGCTACCAACATTAAAGCCCCCCAATTCTCCCCTGACTCTTCAGTCTACTTTAGCTGAACGAACCGATATTTTTCACATGATCAGGCGAGGAAACGTGACTAATACCAATGCCACTACGGTTTTACCTTTCATTAAATTTTGACATATCTTCAGCATACGTGAGACGAGGTGGAGAGTACATCTGCTTCCACAGCCCTGGAACCAGCCGGGGGTCTCAGGATTTCCTAGTCTATAAGTTACCTCACAGAAGTTCAGGCCAAGGACACCAGGGTGGATCTGTGGTCTTTGCAACATCCATGAAATCGCTAATATACTGCAGCACCACTGAGATCTCAGAAACTAAACGGTGTGGAACTCAATTTATCTGCCTCGGAGGGATTAAGAGTAGAGTTCAGTCTGCCAGGATTCAGGCCTCTGGTTCCGTGGAGTCTAGGTACTAAAGACCTGGGGCCGAACTGTCCCCCCAGCTATAATTATGCAAGCTGTGTATGGCAGAAAAATGCTATAATTAAAGTCACAAAATGTTTTTCGTCATAATTTTCTTTTATTGGTATATAACTTTGTGGGGAAAGAAAGGCTCTGGTTTGTCTGACATTTTCTTCTCTGGCATTACACATTTCCTTAAAAAGATTTGGGTAAATAGTAGGTCAGCTTCTTTGGAACTAAGAATGTATAAAAAAATTACAAAATAATTAGAAGAGTAGGTTTTTATTTTCAGGTTGAACTTTGTATCAACAAAGCGTTTCACAATTCCAGTTCAAAATATTTCCCTTTCTTAGGTAAGTTGCCTTGAAAAGTTACTACAAAGTTTCCTTGTTATTAGAGTATTTTAACTTAAAAAACAGTATTTAATTATTTTAAAAGAAAATGTGGAAGGAAATACGTAACTCATAAACTATTAAGCTGAAAACTTTCCTCCAGAGAAACATTCTTCTCTGCATTCTGTAAATTCTGTATGCGCGTGTTTCCTTTCGGGGTTTTATTATAATTCCCTGATACCAAAGTTGATGCCCGAAGGGTCATGGTTTCCCCTATGGCACCTGGAACCATACCCTGCCTATGGCAGGTCCTCAATAAATGTTATTGATTCCCCAAATCCAGAAAGATATCTTGCTTTCCTGAAATTGCTTATCAGTTAGCGTTAACAGCCATTTTAATAAACTACATAGCACTCATGGACCTGAAAATATAAACTTACATTAACATGGAAAATAGAATGCTGGCATATTTTTTCATCAATTTTATATGCAGAAATCAAGCAAATAAAACTACATAATTAATGAAGAAGAAAAATTGTAACATTTCATATAAGAGTAAATAAGTTTGTCATTGGTGTCAATGGAAGAACAGACTGTTGAGCAACCCAAGTGGACAAGTCCTCTTAGGGAAGCGTGGAGGAAAGCTTTGAATCAAGTGATGTGCTTTTATAGTGACATTTGACCAACGTGGATTCTGCTCCTCTGGGGACCTGCTCCACGGGACACGATAACGTCCTACTATAACGACACCACCCAGGAGACTCGATACAGTTGTTTGGTTTCTTCGACCTTTTTCCTTCTCATTGCACCCCATGCTGCGAGTGTAACTTTGTGGAACAGATTCATGTAAAAGTTCCCTCTTTCACTCTTCCCCCAAAGAACTGCAAGTGGTTTGGCTTTCGAGTTGTAAAAACCTTTGGTTAAAAGCTAAGGCAGAAATGACAATAAAAATGCTAATCAAACACATGACATGCAGTCGATACTTTTTCTTGAGGAGTCACATAGTGAGTATCAGTGGTTCGCTGGGGTGGGAATGTGGATATTGATCCCAGGTAATCAGAAGAGTGTCGTGTCCTAGACTTGTATGTTCACTGAAGTGATTTTTTTCCCAGACCCTGTCTTGGAAAGACCATGTTACAATCCTATGTCTAATTAAAAAGAAAACCTTACAGGTTATACTTAGTATTAGTGGAGTTTATAATCACAGAAGTTGTATGCAATTAAAAATATTTTTTCTTAATAAAATTAAACTATGCTCAAAAGCTCTTGGCAGCTCCTCAAATATAACAAAGAGACTTGGGTCGTTTTAATGTGCTCATAAAAATAGAAATTTAATTAAACCCATAGAAATATGAACACATTTTAAATTTAATATCTCAATGTGTGTTATGTAGACCAGCAGGCCACAGACATGCAATATGGAATCAGAACGAACTGATAGAGCCAGAGTACAAATATTAAGAAGACAGAGGACATGTCTGTTCAGTCCTTCTCTCTACTCTCAATAACAGAACAATGTCTAGTTACAGATTAGCTCTCTACAAATTATTTATAAAACAAATAAGTACTCCACAAACATAGGCATAGGATTTTCACTCAGAAGAAAGAATAAGATGAAGGAAGTTAAAAATTGGTAAGCCCCTGTCCCAATATTAAATTATTGTGCTGGTCGCTAAAGCCAATCCGTGGAATCACGAACTAATCTGTATTTGAGAGAGAGAGAAAGAATTAATGGTGTCGGGTTGACTGTGACCCAGTGACAACCTTTCATCCTTATCTCATGGACAGAGAAGGTGTTACTCACTTTGGAATATACTGTTCTCCTCTCAGTACACACACACACACTCCCACGCACACGCTGGCTGTAGTATCAATCACCTTATGAAATAAACAAACGTTAAAAATTCTCTAGGTAGTAAATACTCCCTCCAGAAACTTCTCCATTTCTCTGCCTCTCTAGCATAGCTCCTCAAAAAACCTGCCTACACCCACTCTCCAGTTGCTCACCTCCCAACCTTATTTAATCGACTCCGGTCAGATGTGTATGCCTATATCTTCACAGAAAGCATTCTCTGAAAGATCTCCACTGATGTTCTCTGTACCAAAGCATCTGATCAAATCTTAATGTTCATTTTACCTGATCCCTTAGCAGCATTGACACCGATGACCAGCCCACATTTTGAAACACTTTGTTTCCGAGGGCTCACAGTTCCCTGGTTTTCTTCCTACCTCCATGGCCACTCCTTCTGAATCTCACATGCTGGTCCCTCCTCACTGGAGAAAACTGTCCAACATCAAGTGGTAACACTCCGCTGAATAAACAAGTCCTCCTTGCCTCATTCACGGACACTCACTGCACTGGCCTTTTTGCTCATGTTTGAACTGGCCAAGTTTATGCTGGCCGCAGAACATTTGCATTAGCTGTTCTCTCTGTCTACACCACTGGTCTTAGAGTAGACCCATGACTCATTCCCTTGCTTCACATGTATGTCTACTTAAATATCATCACTAGGGCGTACAGATCTGTTCTGAACTTTTTTTGATATGGCCCTTTTCTTCAGTCAGTGCTAGACCCTGAACCTGATTCATTTTCTTCATTATATATATGAATGACATGTCATATATTCATTCACCAATTTGTTTATTATCTCTCTCCCTTACTAGAAAGGAAGGTCTCTGACATTAGGAACTCTATCCTTTTTGTTCACCACCATTGTAGTGGTGTCTAGAACAGTGTGTGGCATATTGTAGCATTCAATATATATTTGTTGAATGAATGAATGAATGAAGAAGAATAGCGTCACATTTAAGATATAATTTTAGCGTATTCCATATTTTGGTTTGCTGCTACCCTACCTTGATTTACATATTCAATATAAATGTTTTAATATCTACCACTTACCATGGCAATTTTCTGAGCAAGGAACTGGATGTGTATATGTGTTTTCGGTGTGTGTCACATATACACATGTGTGTATGCATGAAGTCAGGAGGGGAGGAGTATCCCAACCTTACAGCCCTCAAAGAACTAATAGTTTATATGTGTAAAATTTAACTATAACACAAAGCAATATATAATAAAAGCCACAGATATATTTATTTGTTCATTCATTCAATGAATATTTGTTGAGCATCTCCAAAGCACCTGAAGTAAGGAAGACAACAAAGAGTGGAAGGAAATGAAAAGAAAAAAAAAACCTGTATGAAAAGTGGAAGTATTCTAGATACACACATATTTAAAACTTGTGTAAGTGGCAGGTTGAAGCTGACTTAAGAGAGTTAATAGTAGACAAGATAAGAAGGGAGATTTTACTGCATTATAAAAAAGAGTAAGGAATAAAAACATAATGAGTGACATTTCTAAGCCAAAGCACCTGAAAAAGTGCAGGCAGTGAAATATCCCATGTAAAGAAGCTTTTGCCTCAGTCACTCCCTAGAGAAGAAAGATATTTTTGTTCTGAATACATAGTACAGCAAAGACACAGGCTCCAGAAAATTTATTTTAGGCATGATGGGAAAGAGCCAAATACCAAGAAAAATATGTTCCAGACTATGATGATCAGATCAAATCATAGTTTTATGAAATACTATGTGGGAGCATCCTGCAAGGCTTTTCATCCTCAATTTTTAAAGACTGAACTGGCCAAGTTTTCACATGGAATTATTGCCCAGTTTTGAATCTATAATGCCTGATATTATAGAATTGTCAAAAGACATTAACTTCAATTTTTGGCCATTTACTTTCTTAGGCATTTTAAGAATTGCTCAATGAGAATATTTGACATTAACTTTGAAAACCTGTCCTCTTTAAGGAAAGTGTTAGCTATTTTAGAAATCCACATGGCTTATTATTTGTGACTGTAATAGAAATGCTGTGCCCAGCATGTTTTTCACAAGGAATGTTTGTTTGTAAGTTGGGTTGGTTGGTTGGTTGGTTGATTGAAGTGCTAAATAAGTTTCCTATCAAGGTTACCACATGGGTCTGAAGATCTTAGATCATATTAGTGTTTAAAAATAAATATATAGACAATCATCAAGACAAAGGATTAGTTCAGATTAATTAAAACATTCAGAGGGAAAAATGTAAGGAAATAGTGTATCCCCTTTTTCAAGTCTGTGGACAAATTAAATGTCTGTTATTAAGCTCCAAGAGAGTGCTCAGCTTGGGCTCTGGCTCTTCCTAATTCACCTGAGCACTGGCGTCGTTGTGCCATCTTGCTGTGATCTCTGCTGCCTTTGTGCTATCTCAGAACAACCTGTCCTGTTCATGAACTACAAACAGAACAGCGCTTCTCTGCGGCAGGGAAGGTTCAGGAAGGGCTGGTCCTAACAGACACAGAGAGAGGGCTCAGAAGCAGAATACCTATAAATTCACATTTTATTAGCCTGGTTCACATCCTGCTCAATTCTTTTCTCACCCCACAAGAGAAAATCCCTGTTTACATGGACAATCTCCGTGGGACGCTGGAGAAGTATGAATCGTGCTCTAGGAAAACAACTAGAGTCACATGTAGGGGAAGGAAGCTTCATATGGCCTGTGAGGGCCGTCTGTCTCCTGAACTATATTCCTCTTAAGAGATCTGCCATCTTCGGTCCAGTGAACTCACATAGGAACCTCCTGGGAGCCTTAGTTACTTAAAAAAGTTCTACAGTTAATATACCAATAAAGCTGACAGTTGAGTATGGCTGACATTCTTATTTTAAAAATGAAAATAGATGAGAATGAGTAGAAGAGGAAGGTAGCTCTATATTCTTAATGTACCTGGGCCTTTGAAACTGAGGTATTGAGTGCTTTTTAAAAATACCTGTTTTGTTATATAATAAACATTCCTATTCGTATGAATTCTATTCAACAGGAGACTGACATTAAACAGCCTTTCGAAGTAACCTAATGGAAAAAAAATTTATATAATGCCAAAAAGAAGCATAGATGTCAAAATAATCTATCTGATCTGTTACCTGGGATAAAGATTCTTAGACTGAGATACAAAAATATGACATTCCTAAAGATGCACAGAGTGGAATTCAAATAAGATAGCACAAATATATGGTGCAACTCTATCTTTAGTTGCTTAACTTCCTATTTCAGGTAAGCTGTTTTGTTTGAACCACTCTGAAGACACATGAGAAGCCTTGAGAACAGCAACACATGGAGGAAGGAGACAGGAATCTGAAGATGGTTTAAACATATTTTTCTGGAGTCTGTTTTGAAGAGCTTTAAAGAAAATGGTAGGCAGTCACCTTACAGGGTTAGTTATATTTGTTGTGACTTTAAGGCAAGGGGCTTAGAGTGTTTTACTTCATTAAATCTCTTCTAGCTCTTAGTATTATATTTATTTTATTAATGAATATATAGCCTGCCTTGTTCCCAAAAGCATTTGCGGTTGCTTATAAAAATCCATATGGTAAAATAAAACTTTTTAAATTAGGGAAATCAGGGAATAGAGAAAATGAGGCTCATATATTATGAAGAGGCCAGAGAGTAAGAACTCAGAAATAAATGTGTACATTTCTGCAAAAGAATGAAAGGGTGGGCCATAAATTCAGTTCTGAGTCCTCTCTCAGACAAACTGAAGTGAGAAATATGATCAGTTATAAAATTATCATTGTGCATAAGATAAAAACATACCAGCTGTTCCAGAGAAACACACATTTTCCTCATTTAAAGCCTGCATAAAATTTGCCCACAGTTGCTTATAGAGGGGACACTGAGGAACTATGGGGATGTCATCCTCAATAATACTCCTATGTCATATAGAAGCTCCATACTGTGGCTGCCCCGCCATGCTCAGCTGGGAATTCATGCCAAAACACAATGTAATAAATGCAATTCAGAAGGATTGCCAAAACCACACACTCCATGCACACAGCTTTGTGATTGCCTAACTTTATCCAGGGATACAAGTTTTTATGCTGTTTAGCTGACTAGGTGGACTGCTCCAGGCAATCTTTTTAAATATTACTTCTCACAAGCCAAGTTTTGGTAAGAGTTGGGTCACCAAGGTTATACTCTCTGCCAGTACCCTGGAGTGTAGGGATCGCATATGGCTAATCCTGATTGACAGTTTGTCCAATCCATTTCCAAAATCACTTCTGTTAGAAACCCACAAGATACTAGTCTAAATCATTTCCCACTCCAACTCTACTGAAAAGTGACAAAGGCAATATCTTCAGGTCGGGTCAAGATTATTTTAGAAAACAATTCTGGTTGGAATGCAAACACAGACATTACAATACAGTGCACAGAACATTAGCATTTAAACTCTTCAAAAGCAGTATCTTTGTCCACTTTCTGTACTACTGTCTCCTCGGTGACTAGAAATAATGTCTGGCATATAGCTGATCCTCAGCAAGACTTGTTTTTTTGGTAATGTAATTGTCTAGATAAATGATAATGGATAATGTTCCTAAAATCAGTAGTGATTAATAATGAATCATAAAGTATTCAAATATTCCCATTTAATAAATAGCACATGCAACTTCTTTTTTGTCTATAGATACCGTTTTATGAATATTTGGACTCTAGGTCGCCTTATGTTAACTTGGATATCGCCTAGGGACCCATGATCCATAGGTTGGGAGGCACGTGATAACAGCTTTGCTTTTATTAGTTTGAGCTTGAAATTTGTCTCAGAGGATACTTCAAATTGCCCACCAAAGCTGTAAAAAAGTGGTGTGCTTCCATGTATGGGGTACAAACTCTGCAGAGCTACATTTCATTCAGGGCTCCACCATGATCTAGCTGAATGCCTTAGGAAATGCATTTTGTTTCTCAGTCTCTGGAAAGAGCATAATCGTATCTGCATCATCTAAGTGTTGTGGAGACAAGTAAAATAATACATGTAAAGAGTTTTATATGTACAGGAGTTCTGTAAAGTTCTTCTTTCCAAAAGATGCTAGATGGATAATTTAAATTAATTCTTGAGACCACTGTTGGTTCCTTACAAGAAACCCATTTCATTAGCATATTCTTCTCTTCCCTGAAACAAGAGGACCTACCTCAACAACATTTGAAACCATTATCTGATCTGCCAGACCATTTTCAGTCAATTCCGCCTCCTGCAGCATCATTAAGACTCAAGTTCTAAATAAATTTAATAGCTGGTTTTCATATGACACATATAAAGCTCATCCTGTAAGCAATGCCTCAAACTTAGGATGTGAAAAGCTAAGGGAGATTTTAAAAAGACGTTAATAATTTTCTATAGTTGTCACATTTTCCCACAGATAGATACTTACTGACCTACTTCCATAGCAGAGCAGAAGGACGAAGACCAGCTCTGACAATTCCCTGATGAAACATTGACGATTAATACAAAATGAACGAATGAGCGTGGCTTTAATATTTTTACTCAATATTTTGTTTAGGGTTATCCAAAAGAAAATCTAATTAATCAATGACCCTTTTGCGTATCTCTAATAGGAATTACAGGAACCTCTTTCAGCTTTTCCCTTTTTTGCAGGACAAGGCAATAATCTCTTTATTGTCATTACTGACATTAATGGAAATATTTGTGACAGATGGAAAATCTTCTTGTAATTACATTTTGTTTGATTTGAAACTGTGATAATAACATTTTCTTCCTATGTTATTAAAAAGTTGTAATCTATTTTCCTTCCCAGACAGCACTCAAAATAACTGTATGATTTAGGACAACTGGAAAATATACGGTTTTTTTTTTGAGTTTGGGTGAATTGTTCTTGAATATCAACTTAGAGTTTCGCTAGAATGGAGACCACTAGCACACCTAGAATAATAACTGGATTTAGAAATTAAAGTTTCAGCAAGTGTTTCAGTTTAGAAACGGCTGACTTTTCAGAGGTGGATGGGGGCCAGGGAGTGAGGCACATAAAAATGGAGATCCTAGGTGTTTTTCGACCTATAGCCTTTGTTAATTAAATTATGACTTTAAAAATTTTTATTAAATTTATTGAGGTTACATTATATAATTATATAGTTAATAAAATTATATAGGTTTCAAGTGTAAAATTCTAGAATACATCATCTGTGTACTGTACGGTGTGTTTACTATCCAAAGTCAAATCTCCTTCCATCCCCACCGTTCCCCTTCACTACCTGCCTACCATCCCACCCCCAGCCGTTGTCTCTGGTAACCACCGTAGAGTTGTCTGTGTTTATGAGTTTTTTTGTGTTTGTTTTTGTTCATTTGTTGCTTTCAGTTTTATACCCCAATTTAAGTGAAATCACATGGTTCTTGACTTCTTCCATCTGACTTACTTCACTCAGCATGGTATTCTTAACATCCATCCATTTTAAATATCATACAAATAAACTCTGAAAATAATTTCATTGAGCTCACCTTCTCCGTTTTTGGTTGTGACTACTTTACTTAAACAGGAATAGTCTATTTTAGCTTAATTTTAAAATAACATATATATTAATAACTAACAATATATTTGTGAAAATAAAATGTCGGATTCCCGAGATAATTGCTTTTGAGCCAACCATGTATGATATCAAATTCCTTCATAAGAAGACTGAGTTCAAGACAGCTAAATGTCAGCTTTTAAAATCCTTTTATTTGTTATTCTCATACACCTATTTTGAGCTTTTTGGTGCTTTTGATGTTTTTTAAAAGGAGCCTCTCAAATAAAACCACTTTTCTTCAATTCCAGCCAAATAACTGACTGCACTGAAAAGCAGGATTATAGTATGTAAAACATTTATAGAAAAAATCTGTTATCCCCTCTGCACTAACCTACACTTATAAAACATAGATGTGATAATAAAAAGTGCTGCCAGAACAACTAAAGCCATAGCAGTTTCATAAACTCTAGTCTTCATCGAGGATTGCTCACCAAGCCCAACGCTCATTTCTCAGGATGTATCGGTTGGCAAGCGCTCACACCGGTGGGATGGTAGTAGATGAGTTCCTGGACTCAAAACTGGAGGGGGAACGTCATTCATTGCATTGGGGCAGGGGGAAAAAACCCTTAGAAACTGAAGCTTTCATTTAACAAATGAAAAGGATGGTCTCAGAGAAAGTAAACTTAATCAAGGAATTAAGCTAGTTTGTCATTACACTAGAACAAGAAGTCATTTAAGGCTCTAAGTCAACAGCCAATTGAGTAGTCTTGCTCTCATCCTGTTCCTTGTAGGGATCTCATTCTGGAACACATTTATTCCTATCTGTTTTACAACTATGGGAATGGAGAATCCATATTGCCCAGATGGAAATCAAATTGTTTTTTTTTTTTTCCCCTAAGTATTGGCAATTCTTTCTTCTACTGCGTCTGTAAAACTGAATCCTGGCCCCTGTAGTGATAAGCTATTAACTCACTGTGGACGTCAGGAAAAAGAATCTCTAGAACATTTGATGAAAGGAGGATTTATAGTTTATCACAAGCCACTTAAATGGCCAAGTAGTAGGATAGTTCAGAGACTTCTGGTTTTCATTACTAGATAAAGTTATAAAACTTGCTCCCATTTCAAAGATGAATTGCCTATTTGTAATCCTTAAACAAACAAAAATAACCTTAAAAAAACTCAGAGGTTCAACAGACTTCAATGGACCTGTTTGGGTTATTAGCACTTTAGGCTACAGATGTTTTCCTTCAATGAAGACAGAATATTAACATCAACGGGGGGTTTTGATGAAGGTAAAGGTAAAACAAGAATTGGCATGGTCTTTGTCACAAACATGTGGCAAACTAATTTTGCCACTACAATTAATAATTGACTTATCAAAGAAATATTTACATGTACTCACCACTAATACTTTACTCTCCTAACTCTTATTCTAGGCATTTAGTGATTCTCTTTTGAAAGGAGCAATTTAAATGCCCAATCTGCTGAGGCCATTAGAGAAAGAGTGAGCCACTTTAAAGAAAGAGCACAATGTGCTCCCAACTAGTTCACCCCAATCAGGAATCCCAACTCCTAGATCATCAAACTGAATGATGATTGAAGACCAAAGACTCGTTTCTGGTACCACATACTTCTTTCCTGGGGCTTTCAGGGAATAATTCCCAGGGCAAGGAGATCATACATAGCAGTATTCAACCTCCCCGGTACTGTCAAGAACTCAGTTTCTCTGAAATGCTTCACTGCCCCCTCCCCAACACATATAATCTTGGTTGTTAGTCTTTAGCAAACTGAGAAAAAATGGGACAACCGGTATGCAGTGAATTCCAATGGCAGAAAATGAATCTCTGAGTGGCAGGATAAACCAAGAAAGTTAGTTGTAGGCCATCGACAGTGCAGCTTCATGCCAGATCCATGAAAATGACGTTTCCAGAGTGACTGTTTTAAAAGAATGTGGAGCCCTGGCTGGTGTAGCTCAGTGGATTGAGCACAGGCTGCGAACCAAAGGGTCGCAGGTTCAATTCCCAGTCAGGCCACATGCTGGGTTTCAGGCCAGGTCCCCAGTAGGGGATATGCAAGAGACAACCACACATTGATGTTTCTCTCCCTCTCTTTCTCCCTCCCTTCCCTTCTGTCTAAAAATAAATAAATAAAATCTTTAAAAAAATAAAAGAATGTGGAGCTCAAATGTTTTGATTTCTGTCATACCACTGACAATGTAACCAAGCTAATTGCTTAAGGTTTTGAACCTCATTTTTCTCATCAGTAAAATGGGGATAAAAATAGTTACTACGTTTCTAAGGTTATTTATGAGAAAAATTAGATGATATATATATTGTTTAGCATAGTGTTCCATAGGTATTAATGTTCTTGTTGGAGCCCCTTTCTATTTTTTAAAGAACAATTTCAAACAATATTGGAAATATAATGTTTGGGAACATATTTACAAATTAGAATCAACAAAAGACAAGGATTTAATTTTTTTTTCAATTAAAGTTAACATTTAATATTAGTTTATATTTGTTTCAGGTGTTCAGCATAGAGGACAGACAAGTATATAATTTATGAAGTGATCCCCTCAATAATTCTTGTACCCAACTGACACTTTACATAGTTATTACAACTTATTGACCATATTCCCTATGCTGTACTTTATATCCCCATGACTATTTTGTAACTACCAATTTATAGTTCCTAAACCTTTTACCTTTTACACCCTGCCCCCCAATATCCCTTCTACCTGGCAACCCCAAGTTTATTCTCTGTATCTATGAATCTGTCTGGTCTGTTTGTTTATTTTGTTCTTTAGACTTCACATGTAAGTAAAACCATATGTTTTTGTCTTTTTCTGTCTGACGTATCTCACTTAGCATAACACCCTCTGGCTCCCTCCACGTTGTTGCAAATGGTAAGACTTCATTCTTTTTTATGGCCAAGTAGTGTTCCTTTGTACAATATACAAAGTGCGGGACAAAAGTAGGTTTATAGTTGTTTGTATGGAAAATAATTCAGTAATTAATAAATAATAATACAAGAATAAGTTCCATGTTTTGCATACTCAAAACTGTAAGCCAACTTTTGCCCCATCTTGTATGTACCACAGCTTTCTTATCCAGTCATCTACTGATGGGCACTTAGGTTGCTTCCACATCTTGGCTATTGTAAATAACACTGTAATGAACACACAAGTGCATATATCTTTTCAAATTAGTGTTTTGGACTTCTTCAGACATATACCTAGAAGTGGAATTACTAGGTTATAAGGTAGCTCTATTTTAAATTTTTTGATAAAATCTATAATGTTTTCCATAGTGATGGTAGCAATTTGTGATCCCCCAACACTGCATGAGGGTCCCATCTTCTCCACATTCTCAGTAACATTTGCTGTTTGTAGATGTGTTGCTGATTGCCATTCCGACAGGTGTGAGGTGGCATCTCGTGGTTTTAATGTGCATTTCTCTGATGATGAGTGACATAGAGCATCTTTTCATATGTCTATTGGCCATCTATATGTTCTCTTTAGAGAAATGTCTATTCAGGTCTTCTGTCCATTTTTTAAATTGTATCCTTTGGGAGGTTTTTTTGGTGTTGAATTGTATGATTCATATATTTATGAATATTAACCTTTTATGGGATGTATCATTGGCAAGTATCTTCTTCAACTTAGTAGGTTGACTTTTTGTTTTTACTGATGGTTTCCTTTGTTGTGCAAAACTTTTTAGAATGACGTAAGTCTATTTGTTGACTTTTTCTTTTGTTTCCTTTCGTGAAGGAGTTACAACAGAGAAATATATTACTAAGAGCAATGTCAGAGAATTAACTGCTTATGTTTTCTTCTAGAAGTTTTATGGTTTGGGTCTTACATTTAAGTGTTTAATCTAGTTTGAGTTTATTATTGTATATGGAGTAAGATGACAGTTTTTTTGCATTTATCTGTCCAATTTTCCTTAACAGAACTTATTGAATAGATTGTCTCTAACCTACTGTATATTCGTGCCTCTTTGTCCTATATTAATTTACCACATAGTGATGTATTTATTTCTGAACTCCAGATTCTGTTCCATTCATCTATTTTTCTGCCTTTATGCCAGTACCATGCTGTTTTGATTACTATAGCCTTGTATTACAGTTTGATATCAGGTAGCATGATACCTAAGAAAAGACAAGCTTTGTACCTCCTTATCATGCGTCTTAGAATGCATGTTCTTTATGTGGTAGAAGTTATAAGCAGTTGGAAGTATGTGCTTATGACATTAAATATGCAATTATATATAGAAATCTTGTGATAGATGGGGTATCCAAATGCAATATAATGTAATTAAGTAAGAGAGTCAGGAAATAAAATGGTATGGGGAAGAAAATGTTAGTATATGAAAAAAAAATTCTTAACTTCTCTAAACTTTTTAGGAGTGGCTATGGTTTTAGCTCTGAGTTTTCTAGCTGCCAATGCAAAGAAGGTAATGTTATTATTACATGAACCACAGTATTTATGTGATAGAAACACACTAGATGCTGAAGATAAGAAAAGTGATTTTTTTCAAACCAAATATGAATGATTGTTATAAATCTACTAATTAATGAAATCCTGATGATATACCGAAAAACTGCTTAACTAAGGACATCAACAAATACTATAACAGTAATTTACCCAAGGATAAATGAGACAATATTTGAGAAAAGGTGAGACATTCTATTGTGGAATTTGATAAAGCAATTTGTATTATTTCTCAGCACTTTTAATGAGCATATTTTTCAAACTAATATTAAAATGATTGCATAGTACTGTAGTATTTTGATCATGTGTATCTTCATTTCTCATCATTGGTGTCTAATATTTAATTCATATTATATGTATTTAATAAAAAAACTGAAGTAAGATTTCTAACATTTTCATCTAGGAATACCACATTATGTCATATTCTTCAGAAAGCACTTTCTAAAATAGCAATTTCTGAATAGTGAATGCTTTAGAGATTTCCTTGGGGAAAATCTGTTCTTAAATTCCCAATCTCTCTCTCTCTCTCTGCTCCCCCCACCCACCTCAACACACCAACACATCTCTCTTTCCAGCTTCAAGTTAACACTGGGCCCTAAAACCTAGACTTCACTCTGCTTATGCACAAATGTTGGAGATGGTTACTACAGTCTTCAGGAATCCTATTGGCTTTACAATATTAAAGAAAAGAATGATTATATTTTAACCATATGATGACTTAACATTAAACAAATCTTTTAATATATACTGTTCATCAAAAGAACTGAGGTTAACAAGAGCAAAGTATGAATATTCTGAGGGTATCTATTATATATATATCAATAAAATAAATTGAAAGTATTTTTTTGTTTCTGATATAGAGAAATATGAGGTAAAATAATGCTTATGTCATTGTAAATTTAAATTCAAATGAGAAATTGTCACTATATGTGAGTGACTTCAACTAAATTCTCTAAGTTACCTTAAATAGAACATAGCATTGAAGATGTTTACTGGGAATTGGTCTTTTCATCATGTAGCTCCTTCTTTAATGCTTGTTTAGGTTTTGACCAATCAGGATAACTTAAGGACATCTCAAAATAGAGATACTGTTCCTTGATCTTTTACTGCCCAAACTCTCCTTTTATTTACTTATTTTGAGTGAGGGGTTTGGAGAAAAGGACTAGTCACTGCTAATGAATTTGGTGCTGGTGAAAAATGCCAGATGGGCCGTCACAGAGACTGAAGTTCTTTTATTCACAGGCTAACGCAGAACGTTTTCCCCTGTACTCTGCTTTCAGATGCAACCTGGGGTACAAAGTTATCTTGCATTCCCAGACCTGTACAATCTCTTCTCATTAATCAGCATTTTCACATTTCATCAAGTATCATTTCTGATAGGCATATATTCCAGCTACACAGAAATCGCCATTTTTCATGACTCATTTCTCAAACGGCTTTGCAAAAATAGCAGTTTCACATGAACAATGTCTTTTAGCAGGAAGGTTATACAATGTTGAAGGAAAATTAATTTTGAGAAAACAAAATAACATATATGATGATCTCTTTTGTTCGCTCAGTCATTTAAATTTAGAACAGATTTATGCCAAACCAGTAGACACTTTTGTATGTATTGAATGAACCAAACTGCCCAACATGTGGCAATTCCGGATTAAAAAAAAAAATTGCCTCTGATTGTACTCCCAATTAATGAGTAAAATTACAAGAAGATACCACAATGAATTTTTAAATAATTCTTATTTCCCCAGGATAATTAACATTTTAATTGTGCCTACAAGGGGCTAGCCTCAGAACTCTAAAAGACAGGTTTTTATTTTCAAGAGAAACTAAAGCCCTAAGGATTAAGATAACTTGCCTGAGGTCACCCAGATAATAAACCAAAAGAATCATAATAAACCCTGAGTCTATGGGAACATAAAGTCATTACTATTTCTCTACAGTCAAATCTGTATCGACAGAGCAGATCTCTAGTCTCCCGTGTCTAACTGTCTCTGAGATATTTTCAACTTACTGTCAGTCGGCATGTCCAAAACTGAGTTGCAATATTCACACACTAACCTGGCTTCCATTCTATTTGTACCACTGTTACAAATTCTCTTTGGAGTCACATTTAATTTTCCCATCACTTACCTCCCCAGTGTTCAGGTATTCAGTTTTCTATTTTTTCTTTCTCATTCATTTTAATTTTTAGCAATCATGGGAATTTTTAAAAAGATACTATTATAAGAAAAATGTTAAATTACATACTTTTTTGGATATCATAATGTCAAAAATAAATGACAATCGAGCCCGGGAAGGCATACTCTAAAATAAAAAGTATTGTATGTGAGTAGAACAATTACAAGTTCCATTTCTCTTTTGTTCAAAATAATCTCTAACACAGTATCAGCGAAACAATATTGAAAATACTGAATGGTGTCACCAAGTGTCAGAACTTCCTCCTGTTGCAATCACCTCCTCAGACCCTTGTCATTCAAGTTCTCCCCGTGTTCCTCTCCTAGCCATTCTGTACAACTTTAGGCAGCTGATCTTTAAACAAAGCTTTACAAAAATAGCTCCTATCAAAAAAACTTCAGCCAGTTGTTCCACATCTAAAACACTGCTGGAAAATAAAGACTCTCCATAACCTTGGCTTACTCTCTGTTTCCGGCGTCACTTCTCTAGAATGACTGCTTCACTCCTGCTATCACCCATTTTTACTTCCATCCTCTGTGTATGTCTGAAAAGCTGCTGCCACCTTTCTTCAAAGAATACCTTTTCCTGAGCATTCAGTTAGCGCACTAGTTCCTTTACAAACCCTTTCCCAAGCCTTCCTTTCTGCTTCCTTCATGTCTTGGGAATAAAGTAGCTACCATGTCTTTAAAAACTTGTTCACTTGACGCTGCCTTATATTAGTCCCTTTGTAATATTATATGTTCAAGAAGTGGGTCTTATCACCCTTTGCTAGAGCTTTCAAGAGCAGACAAGAGTATTCAGTAAACAGAAAAGGATTAACAAACTGGTTGATTTACTGACTGGACTTAATGCTCCCTTCCATAGCAGACATTTCTTTTAAGACACGAAGAGGTGACTTTTCAAAGAGTTCATGAATTTTCTCTTGATTCGAGTAGTAGCATATTAGAAACTTTAAGATGCCCAGGACTGAATAAAGTGTCAATTCCTAATCTTGACAGATTAGCTTTTGAATTTGTAAACATTCCAATAAATTCCTACTCAGACAACTTCTATATTAAAAATATATATTTATATTTAAATTTGCATTCTTTTTTTAAAGATTTTACTTATTTATTTTTAGAGAGAAGGGAAGGGAGGGAGAAAGAGAGGGAGAGAAACAGCAATGTGTGGTTGCCTCTCATGTGGCCCCCACTGGGGACCTGGCCTGCAACCCAGGCATGTGCCCTGACTGGGAATTGAACTGGCCACCCTTTGGTTCACAACCCTCGCTCAATCCACTGAGCTACACCAGCCAGGGCTAAATTTGCATTCTTATTCAAACAAAACCTCAGTAATTAACCTGGTGTTTGGATGTTGCTTTAACTTGAAATTCTACCATTAAGTGCTCCCAGAATTGTGAACTCTTAGAAATCTTGTTTCCATTTTAAGGAATTGTTCAAAATATTCACTGGATAATAAAGTCAAATACTGTTCTTACATGTTAAATTCTACAGGTTATTACAAACTACCAATGTTATAGAATTTAAAAAATCATTGCCAAACATTAGCACTACATATATATTACAAGGTTTGCAAAATTATAAGAAAAGGATATGAGCATATGGAAATATGTAAATATAAAAAATGAGAAAAACAACTCAAACTATTCACAAATGTTACAAGAAGCATCAAAACTTTACTACTTATTACCAGACTCTCTATTCTGGACTGCACAAATTTTAATGAAATAATATATAAAACAATGAAATAAAGGGGTTAAAATATCTAACATTTATGCAAGCAGATAGTTCATATCTGATTCTATTGTTAATAAGTATATACGTTGGATAAGTTCATTGATATCACTAAATATCTAGTTTCTTCATCTGAAAAAAATTAAATAATAATAATTGTAATTATGATGAGAATTGAATGTAACAGTATGCGTGAGGGCTCTAGAATACTGTGTTGATCACATGAGTCATTGATATTTTTATCATCTGAACTGGTCAATGAGATTCTGAAATAACCAATAACCTAGAATTGGGGTTGACCTTTACCACCTCAATCTTCCCTTTCAGATATGTTTACACACTTTTCCAGGCTCATTCACTAGACTCTACAAAAAGCATAAGCGTTATTTCTAACTGGTAAGGACATGGCCTCTGTTTCCAGATTCTCCTTCATCTGCCTAACTTTCCTCCTTGCTTATTGGTATGACTTTCTCACCCACTATTTCCTTTCCATCCCCGGGGGTCCTTAGGCCTCAGTGTTTACCTCTGCTGTTGCTTCAAACTCTGTTGGTTTGTTTGTATTTGTTTCTCTCCAGTGTGATAATGCATCTCCCTGTGGCCCAACTGGGATCCCTTAAACTGAAACTCAACTTGACATTTATCGATACAATGCTACCAAGTTTTATGATCTGCGCTGCAATTTACCACTTTTTAAGTGACCAGCTCAATATAATTTAGTGCTCCTTTCTCTCTTATCTCTCATGGAATGGCTGCAAGGATCAAAAGGTGAAATAAGAGTGACCAGATTCTGTTAGGTATCAGGAGGCCACTTACACGTTATTCATCTCTTAGAGGTATAATCATTCTGATCTCTCTTCTACTTGAAAAGTGCATAATCACTTCACTATAAGAAATATTTCTTTAATAACTAGAAATGGATAAAAGAACCTAAGCCATATTACAGTGAACGTTATATTCACATAGGGAGATTTCATACAACACTTCTGCTTGATCCCAGCCCAAAACAATTAAGGTAAACACATACATTTGCTCACTGAGGCTTTCCCTCATTCTTTCTGACATGGCCACCTGCCTGACTTCTGCCTGAGCAGGCTAGTGTTTCAGGCCCTCGTATTTTCATAGCTTTCGAAGTTTCTGGGCAATGCCGTGATATATGCATGTTTTCTGGGCTATGCGGGAAAACTCCTTGGCAATGGCTGTGGCAGATGCTAGAACAATAGGTAATATAAAACTTTGCAAGTTCGAGTAACTTTTAATTCAAGACAAAGTGACTCAAGAAAATGTATTGGGAAGATTAACGTATGGTTTGTGTTTTGTGTTAATAAAACCTTGTCTCAGAATTGACGTGAAACTTTTGTGGGTCCCTCTGACCATTTTGAAACTTTAGTAAAAGTAGAAAATGAAGCCACTTATTTACCAGAGTGATAAAACATCCAAGCTTCTCATGTAGTTTCTAGACAGTTTTCTTTAAACAACCTAATGGCTTCGTTAAGGTGCAATTTAAGGAAGTGATATCAGTTCACGTTACTTGAGCTGTGTTTACATTAAGACTTAGTTTTCTTTCTTACATACTTTAACCACAGTAGATTCAATGATGCTCAGTGCATCCAGACCTTCAATAAATACTTTTTGATAATGACAATGACGAAGTTGATTTTAATATGGGTCTGTTCTTTCTCTTTACTTACACTGAATGTCTTACTGAAGTTCAGATGACCGGCTGGCTCTCAGGTTTTTTTCTTCAAATTACATATGTGGTTGTTATTTAAGTCTACTACTTCTTTGTCTTCATTTTCTTAATGCAAAAAAAAAAAAAATTAAAGGCTGCATTTTCTTAAACCGAGCTGGGATCCTCTATCAGT
Source organism: Micronycteris hirsuta (assembly GCA_004026765.1). Lineage (NCBI taxonomy): Eukaryota > Metazoa > Chordata > Mammalia > Chiroptera > Phyllostomidae > Micronycteris > Micronycteris hirsuta. Next base: position 55,533 of record PVJI01000006.1, read on the forward strand.
AAAACGGGTAACACAGTGAAACTTCACCGAGCCCTGTTATGCCCTACGCCTTGTTTTTCTTTCCTCATTTCCCTGAGCTTCCCAAATAGCTGCCCCTCTGGTTAGAGGCAGTATTCCCACAGGTAGTGCTATGAAGCGGGGGTTTCAGGTCAGAGGTCCATGGGCTTGCTTTCATGTAAGTAGCTCTAACTGTAACCCAATGCATCCCTTTCCCTGAGCAAAGCATTTGTCTTCTCAGCGTGAACTGTCTCCATGCAGAGCAGGCTAGGACCCTGCAGACTGCCTGAGCTTTGACACTAGGAGAGTTAAAACTCACACTTGAGATTTAATTATGTTACTGTTGATGAAACAACAAGTGTTGAACCATTGCTAGCACCTCATTATACTTTGAAAATTTGGAAATGCTAATTGTTCTAAGTTCCACAAAGCATCAATAGAGCTCAACTGTCTTACTTGACTACAGATGGCCTGCAAGAATGAGTCATGCGTAGCTGGTTGTAGCTGTGGCTTCCCTATAAAACAAAGAATAGCCAAAAACACTGCACAGACCCCTTCCAATCAAAGAGCTTGAGCTTTAAAAGTTAACTTTACTGGCTGATTCTGAAGTTTTCATTTTCTTTGCCAGACAGGTTCAAAAAGAATGTCTGTTTTCATTTCATCAAGCTTAACCCATATATAACATCCTTTCCCACTATTTACTAGACTACAGCTATCACATGAAGATATGATGTCTGTGTTTGGGTTAGTTACTTTAAGTTCTAATGACCATGATGTAATCACTGTAATCAAGAAAAGCTTGTCTGTCTTTAGATTTAGGTCCTTTGCCATTGGCCTGGCACACTTTGGGGCCTTTTCATTAAGCTAACCACAATTTTGCCTAATTGTAATTATCAGTGAGCCTGCTTTACACAGACTTGTGGCCCCAAATTAAAGCTTATTCCACTGGTTTTTGTTGTGGTGGTGGTGGCTGTTCTGGCAAAACCAGTTTAAAAAATGTTTGGATAAGAAAATTTTATCAGCAGTACATATTTTACTATGTATCGATGTGTTTGTGTATATGAATGTTTTTTTCAAATAGTGCATTTTTTATAATTATACGTCAAGTAGAAGAGATTCTCCTCTTCCCAAGTAAATGTTTAGAGAAACTTGGAAGTTTAGAAAGAATTAAAATGAAAATGGTAATGAATATATACATGAATATAAAATGTTTTTCTTAAATCTTCATTTCTTTGTGCTTTTTAAACAATAAATGTTTTTATAAATAAAATGGAAGTCATACAATTTTCCTAGCATGAGAAAGTTTAGCTATTGTAAAGAAAATCCCATTATGTCCCTATTCTAGGCACCGAATTTTAAGAATTACAGCATTATACTTTTAGTTATTCACTAAAAAAGAGCCGGAAGACCCTATTTCTCTTTTTCTCTAGGGAAAAATACTCACTAATGAATTTTGACATCAGGATTATTAAATAAATAATTTTGGTAAAAATAACCATTGCAGTTGATAAAATTTGCTATTCAAACCCACTTAAAACCTGCTTCATCAAAGATACCCTGGATAATATTAACATATTAGTTACTTTCTTGATATATCCCTAAACTTATGAAAATCTTCTAGATGTGAATGTCCATAAGCTTATTTTGCACATATGGGATACATTTTTCAGTCTTTTAGGCTGCAAGGTGAGCAGACCAAATGGGGAAGAAGAAAGTGTCTTAGTTGCTATGCAAGAAGTTGGCAGGGACCAGAGACTGCTTAACTATGACCTGATCACTTTCGGTGGTGTCCTGGAAAAAGTGCTAGACAGAGAAGGAGCATTCTCTAACTCCCTGTGCCTCTTTTCCCACTTCTTTTAAACTGAGAGGAGTGGTCTATTCCAGTGGAAACATGAACAGTTTATGCTTTGCAGTATATAAATATGACTACGGGAGACTAAATCTTCCAGTTCCTGGCGATGCGATTATTCCTTGGCCTCATTAATGGCAGTAGTATAGATGGATGGTCATCATTAACCTCCACAGGATACCATCTAGAAAGGTTAATTAATCAACCTACATTAATTAATCATGAAGTTTGTTGGAAAAAAATGGACTGTCATGTACTCTATTAAGTACTGCCATCTTTCGGTATATGCAATTTTATTTTCAGCAATTAAAGTCATTCATGAAAACCAACAAAAAAGAGACAACAGCATTAATTTGATTTATTTAAGCAAAACTCTCTTTAGCTCTTATTTCATACAGAGTTTAATTAAATAATAATTTTAATGCTTGATGTGAATATGACCAGTAGAGAGAACTAATTTCAAGATAGCAATAGTGATTTAGTCCCAAGCATACAAAGTAAACAATAATTTTGTTAAATAAAAATGGTGGAAACTGAAATAAAATACAACCAGATATGACCAATATAACAGGGCATTTAGGTTAATACTTATGATACTTGTCTATTATTAAAAGTCATTATTGAAGCCATGCCTGTTAACCTTTTACCCTACATCCTTACTTAGCAGTTAACTTGCTTAGTACAGGGTATCTTCATGATTTTGTAATGGGATCTAACCATAGAGGAATAAGTCCTGACAATGTGAGAGGAAAGAGAAAAGAAAACAATTTCTCACATTCCCTAGAACGTATTTCTCATGGTAATAAATTTTTCTAAGAAAATTCTGATATATGGAGAGAAAAGATCATGTTCTTAATTTATATTAAATGATAAGAAAACAACTGCAACTGCTTTCACATTATCAAGTTTTAAAATGCAAATTTTATGAAGAACCACTGATCTAACAATTAAAAGAACCATAAAATTTATACAAATGCTTCTAATTTTTACTAACTCCTAGTAAATGTTCATGATCTATTGTTTATGTGTGTACTGGGTCTGTCTGGAAAAAGCCCAGCCACTGTTAATATAATAATAACCGTTTGAGTGACATCAATGTGACCTGGCAGCCAAGGAGAATGGACTGGAACACACATGCATGAACAGTGATGACTTCACTGTACTAGTCAGTGGGGGAAGTAGACGCTGCTGAGTGAGCATATGTGCTGTGTGGCCGTCACATTCAAAATGACTGAGTGAGTAGAACAACGAATTTGCACCAAATTCTGTGATAAGCTTGAATGTTATTCCATGGAAACTATTTGGATGATTCAGAAGGCCACAGATATGGGCAACTGGTGATTGCAACTTCATCACGACAATGTGTCTGCTCACGCATCACATCTCATGCAGAGTTTTTGGTGAAACATCAGATCACCCAGGTGACTCAGCCCCCCTACAGCCCAGATGTAGCACCCTGGGACTTCTGGCTTTTCTCAGAACTAAAATCACCTTTGAAAAGGAAGGAACTTTACACCATGGATGAGATTCAGGACAATATAATGGGGCAGCTGATGGTGACTGAGAGAACTGCGTGAGGTCCCAAGGTGCCTACTTTGAAGGGGACTGAGGCATCATTGTCTTATGTACAATGTTTCTTGCATCTTGTATCTTCTTCAATAAATGTCTCTATTTTTCATATTGCATGGCCGAATACCTTCTGGACAGACCTCATATATATGCTGAAGTTGATGCGTAAATTAGTTTAGTTCCTAGATTTTGTTTTCAATTTAAATAATTAATTTCCAATTGAGATTTTAGTGACACCCTTAAAATGAATGGAGCTACTCTTCCATGAACGAGGCTTCCTGTTCTCTGTCCCAAGGAGGTGCAGATGATGTGCGCAACTCATAGAGATTTCTGTGACACCACTGGTCACATCGCTTCTTCATATCTTTTCTATCACTTTAGCGAGCTGATATGAAATTCACTACATGCTCAATTTAATTTTCATGTGTTTACATGTTATTCTCCCAAAGGTGTTCTAATCTCCTTATAAGAATGGACTCAGCAATATCCAGCACAATGCCTCACGTATAATGGCATTTTAAGGAAATGTCCACGGTCTTGGTTTGACTAACTCTTTTTTTCCCTGAAAGTTTATTTAGGCTAAGAAGGGGCTAAGTGTATGAGGAGTGGAACCACAAACATCAGAAGGAAAGGAATGGGTTCAAGCAAACACAAGCGAAGAATTTGTGGCTATGTTTGAAGAGGAAGAAGCATAAGGAGATAGTGAAAGATAAGGCAGAAAATATAGGTTCAGCAGGTATTCTGGGGGGCTTGGGGATAGGATTAAAGCATAAATTCACCCTTTGGATGCAGTGGTCACAAATGCAAAGCTAAAGTGTGCCAGGGAGCTGAGGGCCGAAAGTAGAGCCTGTCTGGTGGAGACAGGAGTCGGAAGAGTGGCAAAGGGCAGGCACATTGTCCACATGAAATGGGCACCCGACGCTCAGCTCTAGCCATCAGTGACATGCAGGAATCCAGGCGCCACGCTGCCAGACCTCCGAGTCTCCTCGGTAGTAGCCTGAAACCTTATTTTGTGAAATATCCTTTTTTAATCCTAATTTTTAATTCTTTTTCAATGTTACACTTATCCTAATTTTAAAATATCATATTTATTAAAAAACACTATTGGTCAAGTAAAAATAACTACCCACATGGCATGACCCACAGAATCAGTTTGTGACTTCTAGTATTTGAAAGAGGAGTTATAGATTTTATTTCACTTTTTAAAAGCATAAGGAGTAGAGTTTTTACTCCCACTTTCCTACACAGTGAAAGACAGGATAGGAGATCACATGGCACCTGGGGGGACTCAGGTGTAGGGATGCTGCTCAATAGACAACCAGAGATTTTAGTGATTTGCTCAGACCATTGCTCAAAGCAGAGGTAGTTCAGTAGTCCCCGAATATACTGGGAAAATTAGCTCCTTTATTCAGCCATTAATTAAGACAATTCTCCTCAAGCTCCCACCCACCAGTTGCTGGTGAAGGGTGAGGGGATATTTGAAAGGGTAAGAATTAAGCTGTGGCTTTATCCCGTGCAGAACTCAGTCTGATGCACATGTGTAAATAGTCTCTTTACGTAGCAGTTACTACCTTATACGGTGCTGGGGCACTGCCCCTCCCAACCCCTGCTCCAACCTTCTCCCTAGTTTGACTTCCTTAGGTACACTGGCTGCATCCACTTGTTTCTAGCATAATGTTTCCCATTCGACTTGGTTTCTGGAAACCCTGTATCTTCTGTTTTTCAAATCCACAGGCGACTCGCTCATTGTCCTTTCTTTGGGCCATGGACATTTCCCCGGGAACATGGGACACCAACTTTTGTTGGCTTCCTTTCCCCTCACTTGTAACCGGTGTCATTGTCAGACCTCTGAAGGGCCAGTGGAGCCTCACCTCACCCCACCCCGCAGGCCTACTGAATTTCACCCCAGCAGCTTCACCCGTGGGCAGCCGATGGACGCTCAGTAGCTCTGCTGCTCTGCCCTCTTAGGACAAGGCTGGCCCACAGTGGTGCATCTCTTACCATGCGGTCTCGTCTAATGGGGAATTGGGGAATTGCCCCCCGCCCCGTTCTAAGTGTCCTAATATATAACATATGCCCTCTACTGTGGGCAGATGGATGCCTTAGGGACACCTATCTAACTGCTTTTCACTTCTCCTCTCCTTCTATCTCCTATCCTTCCCACATTTCCAGAACCAGAGCAGGAAGATTTTCTTTTACTCTCTATAGACTGTATCTGACTTTTTTTTTTTTTTAATACCATAAAAGTGTCTGGCTGGGCAAACAGCAGAGGCATCCTACCTACATCAACGCCCACTCTATGGAAGGGTCCTCCAGGCTAGGGCTTTGGTATCTTAAATCCCCAGCTAAAGGTATATAGCTAAAGAAATTTGAACGATCTTTCTTTCCTCCCCCAAACCTGGTTTTCAAGCCTATTATCTTCTTGCAAAGTCATATCTATTGTTTAACACAAATAATAGTTAACTCTCTCTCTCTCTAACTCTCTTTCTCTTTAGAAATGTGTCAAGTCTACACACCACCCTCCACTCTAAGCCCAATCTCAAGAGACAGGGAAATGCCCAATGCCCAAGTGTAATAAGCATAAAAGTCATGTATTTAGAAAAACAAAGGGAAAAGCTCATCAGAAATTTCAAAACTTCACCCGTGTTCCCTAAGTTTGGTGGAGAACTATAGAAATCAAAATAAGGTGAAGCTATACTCCCTTCATCCCAAACTTAGTAAACGCCTTTTGTAAATCCAGTTTCTCCAGTCTCATTCGAAGGCAACTTTTAAATACTCAAGGCTTATGCATTGCAGGTCTGTTATAAATATGCTATGAACTTTTTCTGATACAGGGGAACACGGATTCTGAGGCTTTTTGACATACTGAACAATTTATCTTTCCATTCTAACTAATTTCTACTCTCTGAATCTAGAAGGCCCTCAAAACGCAAAATGATTTAATACAAGTGATGTAATGCTGTGTATGTTTTAGGCTTTTCCTTGCCAAAGTTCCATTAAAAAAAAAGAAGAAGAAAAAGAAAGAAAGAAAAGGAAATTATTCTCTGAAGACACTGCACAAGATGAAAGCTATTTATATCCCTCTACTCCTCCATTGCTCAAAATGAAAACCTCTTAAAAGCTTGTCAACAAATGCTTTAGTATGGCACAGTAAAGAATCTTTGTTTCTAATGTGTCACGGTTAATAACAATGTTTGAATTTATTGCCTCCATAAAAAACAAATATTCTCTGATTGTGTAAACAAAATCAACATTTGAACCCCAGCGTTTTTATGTTGTTTCAGGAATATGCCAGCAAACCGAGAGTATGTGTTGAAGGATTTGAAGTTAATGTACTTTATTCAAATTCATTCATCTGTAGATTTTGATTAAGTGGAGATATTAGTGTATACTCTGTATAATTTAATGAAGTACATTTATCTTCACAGTGGCGTGCAAAGTTAATTTTATTTTTTAAAGGAGAACACACATACTATTTCTTTCAATATTCATGCCAAAAATTTTTAACAGGCTCTTGTTGAAATGAAAACTGTGATATTATGAAGAATTCTAACTATTGAATGCACATAAAAATAAAAAATAGCAATGTCTAAGACGTTTTCTGTTCTTATTTTAGAAGATGACTACACAAAGCCAGCCTAAAGAGGGGGATAAGATTTCACATTTTATTGGCGTTTAGGGAAACTTTATACCCTGTCTCTGGAAAATCAGAAAGGGAAGTGGCTATAAGGAATCCACATAATAATGTATGGGAAAGCCAACTAGAATTTACAAGGGAGGGACTCTGCTGGTGAATCAAAGAGCAGCCAAGTCACATGTTGCACAATTTATTAATCGTGGGCTGCTCCACCAGCCAGCAGTTTCTCCATTTTCTGCTCATTTATGACTCTATTCCCACTAAGCCACTAAATTATTTTTGGTCCCAAATATGTGTTCTGAGCAAAAACACAACACAGGACAAAATGAGAAGAGCGTAAACATTTGGCAGCTTTGAAAAGCAGGTGCAATGAGTCCGAATTGTACGTTGTCTGCATTTTGAGATTTCTATTGCAGCCGGCAAATACTGTTTTGTTTTCAAATACTACACAAGTCCCAAGTTTGGTCTTCAAGGAACAAGGACTCGGCATCGTTTTGAAGTACAGTCCAGTGAGAAACGGTATGTACTCTTGACCCTGCTGCAGTTTCTCAGCTGTGACTTCAAGTAAAGGAGGTTATAGACGACTCCGGACAGAAAACAGTTTTCCAAGTGTTTCCTTGAAGACTCTCTTTAATTGCAGTGAAAACAGTATCACTACTGTTACATGTTACCTGTGCCTGAATTTCTAAACTTAGAAAATATATCAAGTTACCTATATAACCTCCTTCTTTGAGAAAAAAAAGAACAATCTTTATGTGTGGCCAATATTTTAAGACATTGCAACCCTAAATGTGTGAGATTCTCTAAACCTGGATAATATCAGACAGGAGGATTGGTTCAGGGCTCCTCCGCCTGTGTGCTTCTCTGTCCTCTATCCAAAGCCAGGACACTGTTGACTGTGGTAATTTAGGCTAAGCTAACGGTGGTGAGGAAACCCCTAAGAATTTTTCTCTAAGTGAAATGCAATGGATCAAAGAAACATCATCTCTTTTCCAGGTGATGTCAAACGCCCTTTGTCCATGACAAGCCCGCAGCCACAGCACTCTATAGTGTCACTGAATCTCACTGAAAGTAGTCTACAGACAAAGATACACCTATCCATCCCAACATTCACCAGAAAAAGAATATTTTTAAAGATATATTCTGAATTATCATTGTCCGCCTACATAAATAAGACACAGAGTTTGTGCAAAGAGAATGTAGTCACAAAGCAATCTATGCACTCACTGCCATCTGGCAATTTTCAGCGGATTTCCTCTTGCCCATCCCATGCCTGGTGGTCGTACTGGAAGATGTTACTCAGGCCCCTCAAGTTCCCGCTCCGTAAACCTTCATTCCCAGAAGAGAAAGCTGTGCTGTCTGAGCCCAACCAAATACACCTCAAATCTCTTCTATATCCTCCTCTATCTTTACCCATTGTCTCCTTCCTCACTGCCACTGTGGACTCCAGTCAACTTGCCATGGCAAATGTCCCCATCTCTGCTTTAGCTCACACTCCTTCCTCCTTCTAGAGGGACCTTATCATGATCACTTCTCTTTTGCTTTTTCACAATCTCTACTTCTGCTGACCAACACCCTTCATTTACAAATGTATAATCAAGATGTTCTTAGCTGCTACACTCTATTTACTCCCCAATTTCTTGAGAAGTTTTTAAGATCTATTAAACTTAGACTTCCAGATGTCCTGTTTGGAAAGAAACTTGCAATCTTTATTCTAACTAAATCTTGTTACAAATAAAGAGAAAAATCCCATGCCCTTTTTAGTCTTCCCTCTATACCCACAATTTTAATAAATCTATTCACTCAAAAGTAATGCATGACTTATGATTATTTTTTTCTAAGTCTTTATTTTTTCTGGCTTTGCTGTTTTTGGTGACTGTTTTTTCTCTCAGAGAAATGATTTCCTCCCAGTCACCCAGAGCCATAAATTTATTCCAATACACAGGGACGTGGGACCATCCCAGCACCACATAATCATCCCCAGAATTCCCTTGAAGTGCTTAGTGCCATCCACGACTTCCTCTTTCCCTTCGTATTTGTTTTAAAAATAATATGAAATTATATCTATCCTCTCCCCCTCTTCTATTCCCCTTTATGGCTTTCATTTTCTCTTTATGAATTGTAATAATAGACTCCTAAAGAATATAATAACAGTCCTTTGCTGTCCTTTTCATTGAAACTCTGATATGGTCAGTTTAACCCTTAAAACCATCCTTGAGCTTAGCGCTCCAAGCCCCAAGGCAGCTGCCAACTAAATAAATGACAACACAGAGCATGCAAAGATTTTCAGAATCTGATCCCAATTTTTAATTCAAATGCACCATTTGCTAGTCTTTTTATAACCTTAAATTGCAGTCAAATCGAGGGACCAAATGCTCTATAAATATTTTCCATGCTTCCCTGCCTGTTATACTCCTCTTTAGTTCCCTGCATGTCCCTCCTTCACCACTATCTCTGTTAACTAAAAGACTCAGGACCATGAAGGTGAATCTCAAGGAACGTCTCACTCATGCAGCCCATCCTGATCACTCACACAGAGGAGAGCTTTCTCTCTTTGGGAAACCATAGCACTGTGTGTTCCTGTTCAATACCACTGAGGATACTCTGTCTTATCTTACAGATACTTGGGACCTTGTATCATTCCTTCCTGAGAGTAAAAATTTTTAGGCTTAGAACTGTGTTATATCGATTCTTGCAGAACTCTTGGCACAGTATCTTGTGTTTAGTATAGTATCAGCTATAGCTTTAGGTGTTGCCTTAGAGGTTCTTAAAAAACTCAACAGGCTTAAGATTAAATTCCCCATATCCCTACCCAAAAATCTCACCAAACTTTCTCTTTACAAAAATTTTGTAGACTGGGCTAATGGTCCCACCAGTGATCCAGCAATCTAATCGAAACAGCTGGCCATTTGCTTAAATTTCTTACCATTCAGCATAATTCCCATTCAATCATTCACCTTGGTAAACAATTCTTGTTGATGTTCCCTCAAAATTCCTTATAAATCTCTCACTTCCTTCCATCAATATGCCTCTTTCTTAGATCAGCTACTCATCATTTTGTGCCTGGACCATTGCCGTAATCTGTAAACTATGCCTGACTTCTCCTTTGTAACCCATCTGCTGCCGGGGTGACTTCTCTTAAGTAATAAAACTGACCATTTTATCCTTCTGCTTTAAATTCCCCCAGACTCCCTACAGCCTACAGAGGACTGTCCAAGCTCTCTGTATGGCATGCAAAGCTTTTCACAATGTGTCCCTTGCCTTCTTATCCGGACCCATTTTATGCATGGATTTATATTCATCTTGCAAATGGAGAAAAAGCTTGGAATGCCATTCCCTCTTGCTTTAAGTAAATACTGCTCCTTCTTCAAGGATCAACTCAATCCTTCTACTGGTACAGAAAAAGAATTACGTGTCCTTTCTTTGTCAAATCACATTGTATCTGTAAGTTTACTTGTCTATTTTCATCAAAGACTGAGTATCACCGCAGACTGGAATATTATCAAAACTTGGTTCATATTTATGGAGTCTAAACAAAATACCTGGAATATAATATAACATTTTTAGAATTTAAAACATGTGGATTAATTATAAGCATATAATAGTTCAGCTCTGGCTTATATCAAACCACATGTACTTATTCCTTTTATAAGTTCAAAATCAAATGAATCTAAATAATATATTCTTTAGGAATATATATTTAAGTTAAAAGTAAAAGCCAAACAAAGATAGAATAAACAGAAATTTAAAGATAATTGTTAATCTGCTAGGTGGGCCAGGAGAGAGAGGATATAGGAGCAACACGGAAGTCAGTGTAAGATACTGTCAACCTGCTCCTTTGAGTGAGGAGTTCATATGTTCCTTCTATGTTAATTAATTATGTTTTTTTTAAATATGGTTATTCATGGACAAACAATGATAGAGTGTTATGAGGCAAAGATTGTGATTAATCTAACATAATGAGGTACTTGGAAACCACATTGGACATCAGACTTACTTGGCTAATAAGTAACAAAAACACCTGTACTGCTTATTTTATTATTTAGATAGTACCAATCATATATTTATAAAAAGTGATTTATAGGCAGATGTACCTTTTTACTATTCTATTCAATCCATAGAGCCATGGCGGAGGTGGGTAATATGAAGGTATGATAAAAAGGTAGGCCACTAAAGTGTGAACATGTAGGCAAATATATCTACCCTTACTTTCAAATTTGTACGCGAACTTTAGTTACAAAACAGATTTCTTCCCTAAGGAAAAGCAACTGCAGTACAAAGAATATTCACAATTGAATAGCCCCTGGATACACCGATTATAGCCATGTACTCAGTCAATGAGCATTTACGGAGAAACAGCTACGTCCCAGGATACTCCAGATGCTGGGGTACAGCAGTAAATAAACAGGGCTTCTGCCTACGAAGAGCATACAGAGGCCAAAGCTTCCTCATTATGTCACATTTGCACTTCGGAAAATTGATTTATCAGCCACATGATAGAGTGCAATTCACAGAAATAATTTTCTTCTCAGTCTAGTTCAAGGGTAATTCTGGAAAATTTGTGAAATGCTTCTCTATATCAATTTTATTTATCGATTTTAGAGAAAAAGAAGGAGACAGAAAGAAAAAAATATTGATTTGTTGTTCTACTTATTTATGTATTTATTAGTTGATTCCTGTGTGCCCTGATCAGGGATTGAACCCACAACCTTGGCATATCGGGATGATGCTCTAGCCAACTAAGATACCTGGCCAAGGCTTTGTATATCAATTTAATATAATGCATAGTTTATGACACCTTAATTCCCAGAAGCTGAAATTCTTTTTTTTTATCCTCTTACATAGAGTTTGATAATTTTTAACATACAATTATAGGCTGATTTCTTTGAAAATAAATGCTAATTACAGGAATAGCAATTATATATTTAAATTACATTTTAAGGACTTATTATTTAGTAATTTATAAAGAGGGCATTATAAAATTTTACTTAAAATGGAATAATAATTTTGGTCAAGTTTACAGTGGTTTTTGCCAATATTATTTAATATAATGTATCGCACAGGTGACAAATACGAGGCCCACGGTCCAAATCCAGCCCTCTACCTTGTTTCTACCCAGCGGCAGCTCCGAGCTCTTGCTTAACTGTTAAGGAGTAGTTACATGTATACAGTCCTGAAATTACATTTGGCCCTTTGAAGGCAATCTTGAGGCTGATGTGGCCCCTGGTGAAAATGAGTTTGACACCCCTGATATATCAGATTGTAATTCTATTTTCTGTCAAGTTTGGGCCTAACCACTAAGACTGGCATATTTTGGAGAAAAGGCAATCTTTCCTGAAGTATTTCCAAACTAAAATCAGTAGGATCTAGCTATAAGAGCAGGAATGACCTCACTTCCCAGGGTCTGAATTAATGGCCTTGGTTGATTAAAATCAAATGAATTTATTTTCATTGCTTAAAAAATAGAAAACCCTGATCATTTTAGCTACAAAAATGGGAAGCAGTATGCACATTCATCAAGATCATAGGCTTTGATTTTGCTAAACTGGGGGCTGAACCTCAGTTTAGCTAGTTTCAAATACTGCCCATGTTTTAAGGTGTCGTGAGCACTAATTGAGATGGTGAAAATTAGGGCCAAGCCCAGCGCCTGATGGTGGTTGCAGCAGGGAGAAGCATACAAGCGGGATAAATGGTAATGAAAAAATACAATAAAGAAATCTGGGCTAATAATTCTAAAACGTACAAAGACAAAGAAAGTCTAAAGGTAGTGAAGAATACGAAGGGGCAATGAGACAGTGAATCAAAAGCAACAGAAGTTAGAACCTGTGACCTCCTTTCTTAGTCCACCACACAGATTCCCAGTGAATACAATAGGAAGGGGCTAGAGAGAGACAGGAAACTGGGTGTTTCTGATCAAACTGTCTAAAACCTGTTGGCCTACCTATATTCCCACCAGGATGCAGGGAAAAGATTGTGCTTGCTTGGGGACAAGACTAAGGAAGGAAGAGTCCAATTAATATTAAACCTTTTCTTTTTAAAAAGTATAAACTCTGCCCCAAATAATTCTTCATATCCTGTGAGGATAAAATGTTGCTAGTGGTAATGGTGGGGAACAGGAACATGGACAAATTAAACTGTAAATTTGCCTTGATTTAATAACTTTGGTTGACCTTGTAACCTTGTAAAAGTTTAGTATAATTTGCTTCTAGAAAATCTTATTCCAAAAAAGGCAGATTCTATCCCCTAGATTCACATATATTTTGAAATTACCTGTTAAAACCAAAGTTTAAATTAGCAATTCCAGATGTTCTAATCTTAATTTACAAATTCTACAATTTTCTTTAATACTTATAGAAAAGAAGCAAAATATCCCAGAAAATACTTACACATTTTTTACGCTATTTGGCAATAGATGCATTAGAATTCAGACCAACTTGAGGAAACACTGGTGCTGATCTTTGTAACTTTATTTTTAACGACGAAAATAAAATAAATGGTTAAGTGAGAAACGTATTTTTTGTAAGATATATTGTCATTGTGAAGATTTCTAAATGTGAAAATAGTACCTACAGTATTGTCACGTTTCATTTTGTGCTTCTGCACATTCTTTATTCTCTCTTCTACTTCCCTCTCTCGCTCTGGCCTTCTTTTCTTCTTTCTGGACTTCCTACTACAAAACAAACAAGCAAACAAAAACATATCTTCCTTCTTCCTCTCAGACTTTTTTCTGGTTTCATATTTTTGTCTCTTTCAAGTCATTTTCTCCCATGTTCTTCCTGCCTTTGTTTTTATGAGTCCCACATCTACATCAGACTTTCTTCACATCGGATTTTAACATGCCAAGGGAAGAAATGTGGTTGACTCCTCTTTAAAATAGTTCTGTGAAATTATAATTTTTCTTCCAGAGTGGCATTTTATGACTTTTAAAACATATTAGTGTTTTGTGCTATGAGAATGATTTATTGGAATGACTTTAGTACAATACAGCCACTAACATAATTGTACTCTAAATGAAGATTCTTTTAGTCTATGTGAATAATGTATATAACCAAGAAATAATTTTTTCTTAATCAATGTTTTAAAAATTATAATTTCTGACTTCTTATTTGTTCTTAGAATTTTATAGTGAATATTTGTGAGCCTTTTTGAGACATGCACACTACACATCCATTCAGTGCTTATTGATGATAACATACAAAGAAAACAAAACATAATGCAAAATTTTGTTCAAATGGCAACAGTGGAATGATATACTTTTGAAGGCCAGAAGTGTGAAAAAGTATAAATAAAACTCACTGTAGATTTTTCCCACAGGTAATATGCCTGTGGGAAATCTTATAAGTTGTATATAGTACAGTGAACAGCATAAGTGAGTTCGAGACTCAGCTTAGTGCTGTCATTGAAGCAAACGGGGACAAAATAGCAAGGTGAGATTGGGGGGGTCCATGTATAATAGATGAAAAACTATTATATGTGTATATAAAACATTACTCTTAGAAGTAGCATGTGTACTCTAATCAAAACTTCATAAGAGAAGAAAAATAAAAAGAGAAGAAGTAACGATAGTTTTGTTGTAAGATAAGCTTATGAGCTTTCAGTGATTTATCATAATGGGAAGGCAGTGAGCAAAGAGAGGAAAATGAGAGCTTTAGCAGAAAGTACTTAGTATAAAACTTCAAAGAGACTTTCCATAATGTCTATGATCCTAGTTATTAAGAGAAAAGAAAATATCCACCCACTTCAATCTAAAACAAATGGATGTTTATATGGCATAAGTACCCTTTGTCCTGGCAGGAGGGTCAAACCTTAGAATAGGAAGAAGATAACAATGCTTTCTTTAGAAGACAAAGAAAAACTAATTCATGATTATATTTTCTAATGTTAGGAATGGGGCTATTTTAGCCTCATTTTCTGAATTCTCTGCATTTGCAATTTCAAGAACTGAACAAACCAAATTTATATACATCCTTAGCATTTACATTTATACATTTGTTTCTATTTCCAACAACCATATATTGTATAACTAAATCTTAAAACACTGGGAGGTAAGAGAAGATAGTTTTGTTTTCCTCAATATCTTGATGGGTTGGTGGTCATGAAAAGTGACCTACGATTATATATAAAGAGTTAAATATTGTTAATGTCATAATTTAAATTTAAATTTAGTAATTAAAATTAATAACTACTAATTCAATGAATTCATTTAAATGTGAATTGGTAATTGTTATGCATTTTATTTTTTCCACACACATTACACACATCAACGCATCTGATCATCCTAGCTATGCAGTGATGTGCTTTGCTATATTATAAATAAAAGCATAATGACAACAATATTAAATGACTAACCTAAGAATTCAAATGTGTTAGAGACAGAGCTTCTTCCATAAGGTCTTCTTACTCTTATTCAAAAACTTTTTTGAGAAAATAACCATGCTTTTATACAATCTTAATAAGTATTGGGGTCATTAGACCCAAAAGTCTACAGTCATGTGGAAGCCAGGCTCTGAGCATTCCCATTTGCCTTCAAAGAGTGAGTGCATTTTGAAAAGGCACAAGAGCATCTTCCTTTACCATCATGGAGAACTCAGATGACCCCTGAGACTCTCACTACTAATTGAGGAAACTTGTCTTGGGAGGCCACCTCTACCTTCGTCTTGTGAGTCGGCATCAGGTAACACTCAGGTAACCCTGTTAGTATCTCTGTTCTCCCTCATGTTAGGAATGTATGATCACACAGCTATGAAAATTATACAGATAGGATGTATTGACTAGGGGGGGAAGAAAGACAAAAGAGATTAAGAGTCAGGGTGCCTAAAATACACTTTGAAACACCTCATCATAAGCAATGTGGTATTATGTGTATGTTTTCCTTCAGGTAAGCCAATATCCAAAAATGCCCACCGAGAAGCATACTCTTTTTTTTTTATAATTACTTTATTGTTGTTCAATTACAGTTGTCTGCATCCTCTCCCCTCCCCTCCCCCCACCCCCTCCAACCCCACCAAGCATACTTCCGAAGTAGTCAGCTCATGTGCTCATCAAGAATACCCAGTCTTAATATGACAAAATGCACTTTTGTCGTTACGGGCCACACCTGAGAGGTGGCTGCACAGCGCTCCTAAGATATCTGTCTGTGATCAAAAGCCAATGTTTTGCTAATTAGATTACTGGATATCTAAAATGGAATTTGATTGGTAAAACCAGTGACATATGTTGTTAGTTCGAGCGATGAAATGAGCATTCCTCGGTGAAATTACAAGTAATCAAGATACTTAAATCACCTAAAATAATTTGCAACTTTGCTGCTGAAAGCGGGCGTGGAGTCCAGCAGCACTGACACCGGGAGCTTATCAGAAATGGAAAGCCTCAGGGTCCGTCCCAGGCTGGCTGTATCTGGATCTGCATCTGAACAAAGTCCTCAGCTGATTCACCTCCTCTAGTTTAAGAGCATCACCTATTATTTCCGAGCAAGTTAAAAAAGAACTGTGCCAAGGGCTATAATTTATACCCTTAGGAATAGTGCTTTAGGCTCAACCCTAAGGGGTCTAACCAATCATAACTTTGGACTCTGTTGGTGAAAAGAATAACATAGTACTGCTCTGGAACTTAGCTTTTGCCTTAAGCAAATCCTCTATTCAAAATACTGAACAGAGTACATACAAGGCGAAGAGCTTTGATTCACTGAACTTACAGATGAATTAACTTCACATCCAGAACAGTCTTACTTTATATTTATTGTCCCAGTGTAATTGCTAATATGCCCCCTCTTGCTCTCAAAGGTGTCTGAGTTTAGATAAAAAATTGTATGCTCCATCTAAGAACAGGCCATAGGAATTTTCACTTTTGTGTTTGGTTGTTAACAACAGACTCCCACATTGATAGTTTTTACAGGGATAAGCAATGTGAAACTTTTTCTTTTGGGAACGTATGGTGTCTGTGATGTCTCAAGATGATGACATCAGGGATGATGTTTAATCAGGGGAATGGGGACCGCTCTGCAAAGTATAAGATTTCTGGCCACTTTGCTGTATATCTGAAACTAATACAGAATAGTATTACATGTAATCTGCAACTGAAAAATATTTTTAAAGTAGAATAAACGATGGAATAGAGAATAAGATAAATTGTGCATTGAAATTGAGATTTAGATGACAGTGACTTTCTTCTAGTACATAATTTACCAGATCTTATATCCAATGAATGCAATGCATATTTGTTCTAAATGTAAAGGAGAAACTATTTGTTTATACATTACAGAAAGTAAAAAGACTACCAGCTTATTCTGCCATCCTGATACATCACCCTGTCTAAACAAATTATCAAATATGGTGAAAATGGCACTGCTAGATTGAGAAATACAGAGAAAAATCAAGTGTACTTCCAACCCGGGGTCTGTTGCCCATTATTCTTTAAGTCAGCTTCTCTACAGAATGTTTTGTAATTAAAAAAATAAGGTAGGCTGGAAGATGTTCCATTTCCAAAAATAAAAGTGCTGTTTATGTGGAAGTAAATCGAGATTAAAATTTAAATGTTTTAATTCAAAAACCTAGTCCAAAAAATCTCAGTCCAAAAAAAAAAAATCCAAAACAGTCATTATGTAGCCACATCTGTGCTAGCATTATGTCAACCCCCGGCACCACACTTGTTTTAGCTAATATTTAATCTTAATCTATGTTTTGAATCTGTACCATCATTTCTTACACAATTAATAGTTAAGTTGATGAAATTCTAATGTTTTCTAAGTGCCAAAATTGAACAAACATGTATTTGTAACAAAGCAATTCAAGGCCATCATTCAGTTCCAAGTTACTGTTTTCTAAAAGTAAATAAAATGGTTTGGAGCTCTCATTTAAAAAGATTCTAGATCTGTGGTACCATTTTGGCAATGATGAGTTTTCTTGGTACATCCATGTTACCATAATGGCTAAGGAACTCATGAACATAGCATTTGTGGTAACTAGTTTACAATTGAGAATCGAAAGGTACATTTTCAGGATCATAAATAAAGCAAAATACCCTCTTATTCAAGGGAAGGAATATCCAGAACCTGACCAATTGTACAAGCATCCCAATTAACTAAGATGTTTCTTACTAGTGTGCAGGCTAGTGTGTGATTACCCTACAATTGTGGAAGCAGATTACTGTAAACCTTAGACACTGCCCTTTCAATCTCACTGAATTTCAGCTCTTCTTACATTAAATATGGCAAATAAACTTGAACATAAAGAAGTAACACATACATTTATTTATCAGACAGGTTTACCAAGAATGAAATGTTAATTTGATTGAAATATTGTATTGATGGATCACCAAACTTTATCAAACATATTATAGTTTTTGAGAATGCTGATAAATCAGGAAGGAAAGCTCACAACATACTCAGATACAATGTTGCAACTGGATGAAATGCAAAGAATCATCAATTTCTCTTTCCAACCATGGCATACTCATCACTGAATGGTTCTACATTGATTTTTATTGGATATTCATCAAGCACTGCTTTCAGAATTTGACAGACTACTGATATATAGGGTCTGTCCAGAAAAAGTCCAGCCATTGTTAATATAATGAGAAGGGTTTGTGCCACATCAATGTAACAAGGCAGCCAAGGAGAGTGGACTGGAATGTACATGTGCCAACAATGAGGACTTCACTCAACTAGTCAGTGCGGGAAGTAAAAGTCGTTGAGTGAGCATGTGTACTGTGCGGACAACACATTCAAAATAACTGAATGAGTAGAGCAATGAAGCTGCATCAGATTTTCCATTAAGCTTGAACATTCCTCTGTGGAAACTATTTGGATGATTCAGAAGGTCACAGCTATGGGCGACTGGTGATTAGGAGCTGCATCACGACAATGCACCCACTCATGCGCCACGTCTTACGCAGAGTTTTTTGGCAAAAGATCAAATCACCCAGGTGACTCAGCCCCCCTACAGCCCAGATTTTGGCACCTTGCAACTTCTGGCTTTTCCCAAAACTAAAATCACCTTTGAAAGAAAAGAGATTTCAGACCATTAATGAGATTCAGGAAAATATGACAGGGCAGCTGATGGTGACTGGGAGAACTGTGTGAGGTCCCAAGGTGCCAACTTTGAAGGGGACTGAGGCATCATTGTCTTATGTACAATGTTTCTCGTATTTTGTATCTTTTCAATTAACATCTGTATTTTTCATGTTACATGGCTAGATACCTTCTAGACAGACCACATATGTATACATTTGATAAACTTGGCCATGAAACACACAAAACAAATTCACCTAGGCAATTCAGCAGTCATACCAAAATGTAGAAAGACATACAGACAACAAGAATTGAAAAGTGTCATCATTTAACCTATTTCTTTGTCTTCCCAGCAATTAAAATAGTTTATGAGTTTAAAAAACGAATTACTATTTAATTATCATCATTCCCTCTCTAAATGCCATGCCAAATATATTGAACATTAAGTTGCTAGGATTGCCTTCCAAATCGCAAATCCATGAATATACATTATTTTACCTTTAACTTAACGAAACAAAACATGAACATCAATAACCTATACTTGGTATCTATAAAATGCACTAAGTCAGGAGTTAGGAGTCTTAGAAGTCTCACCTCTATTTAACTCTTGTTTTATTCTTAACCTGAGAAGCCTTGGGTCTGACAGTGTCCATATCCTATCTCAGCCACTAACTGGTAATGTGAAATTGAACTAGGCACTCACCCTTTCTCTGCCTCATCTGTTGGCTTATCTGTTATATGGGCATAACTTACAATAGTTTATTTTAATATGAAGTGTGTTAATTCATTCAAAGAGATATAAATCAATGCCTAGCATAGAGAGTATGTAACAAGAACTACTGGTGTGACTCTGGCTCTGTGAATGACGCTTACAAAGATTTTAAGACTAGTGCTTCTATAACAAGTTTTAGATTAAGTTTCTCCTTGCCCCTACACACTCATTTGAATAGATGTAATGCTTTCGAGGGCCTGTAAACATTTAAGAATGTGTACATTCTTCTAAACTTCTAAAAATACACAAAAAAACAGGACAGCCATCTTCAAACCTTGTATCTTACTCAATATGGCATTGCTGAGGCAATCATAAAGCATTCTGAAATAAACTTGTATTTTTCAAACAGGATCTGTATCTACAAGGAAATACCAAGGGAATATATGAAACTATAAAGGAGCCATGACATACTTATGTACAAGTATAATCATTTTAAAAGATGAGGAGAAACAGAAAACCAAATAAATAAACAACTTAAACAGAGTTATGAAGTAGAAAACAGAAGTCACTACATTTTAAGCATGGTAGAGATACTTCTGTAGGATAATTTGAGAATTACTGCACAACATGATAAAGAAGGTGGCTTTTTAAAAACATTTTTATCTCTGTGATTTGAGTGAGTAAACCGAGACCATAGATTCTACTCCTGACTCGGCTGTTGACTTGATTGAAGTGAATAAGCCCGCTGGAGGCTGAGAAGTTCCAGCTGTCATTTTCTTCACAAACTGCATCTTTTGTTGAGAGATTCTTCTCGAAGGTTACCTTTATGATAGCTGAGTCATACCAAGTTTATGATAACCAAAGACTCCAGTTCACAGGTTTTTGTAAAGCCATTTGAAAGTGGCATGCATCAGTTTTATCTTTGTGAAAAAATGGCTATTCAAATGATGTACTTTTGAAAGCTCACAGCGGTTTTTACCCAAGAGAAAAACATTACTTTTGTCACCACAGTGAAAGCAAAAGGACCTTTCGCAACCCTTGAAATGAAAAGTCATCCGTCACACTCATCTTACTTAGACAGCAACTTGTCATACTTGTCTGGCAACGTGAAAATCTGAGCTGACACAGATGAACTTTTCTAATACTATAATACATATGAGGTTTTTTTAAATAAAATATAATCATATTAAAGCAAACACGTGGTGCACCCTAAAAGAAAGGGAAATCGCCTGGTTCCAGAATGGTGGAGATAAATCAAACCTAGAGTGGTAAGCAGAAGCAAGAGCTCATGGGAGTTTCAACCCATCTGTAGGTTCAAGGGCCTGGGGGCTGGAATCCTATTGCCTTTGCAGATACAGGGGATGAGAAACGTGGCAAACAGGGCCGCTCTGATGGAGCCTGCACACGCACTTCCTCCTTTACAGGGGAATACAGTAGTTGACCCAGGTATAGAGAGGGATTCTAAAAAACAAAGTAAAATAAGATAAAAAGCAGAGACATCAAAATTCCAGGAAGGAATCAAGTATCAGTATATATAGTCTGAATTTATATTAGTTCTTTTTTGTATTGTGTTTGTTCTTTTATAGTTGTCCTTTTTTAATACAAATCATTTTGACTACAAATTGTTAAATCTACTGATGTCTAAAATTCTAACTAAACATTAACTGAATTGCATATTTTATTTAAAATTGTACTCCTCATCATTTTATTCCTCAACAGAACTATTTGGTAAGAACAAAATTAAATCCAGATGGAAGACATGGTATGCAATGGTGAAGAAAGAAATTGTATAAATTATTAGTAAATCTAAAGAAGTATTCACCAATAATAAGAATAATAGTAGTCACTAATTTGGATGATTTTAATAGAAGACTTTGGGAAGAGAAAGGCATATGAGTAAACAGCTTTTTAATTCCCATGATTGCCTTTAAGTAGAACCAGGATCAGAACTTAGTGGTGAGCTTGTTTCTTATCTATATTCCCGACACTTGCAAACACATGACAGATCCTCCAGGAACCCCAGTAACTATGATTGTACTCCATTAGAGCAATTACAAACAAATGACAAATAACAGGGACAAATACTATGCCACTCTCAGGGTGAAGGCTCTGGAACACACAGAGTTAAATTAAAAGGTGCAAGAACAGTTCCACATGGATCAAAAAGAACACTAAAGTCAAGTTAACTTGTAATTTTCTACAACACTATTAAAATGACCCAAAACAAGAAAAGGACACCCCTGAGCACAGTTGGTGGGATTGCAAATTGGTGCAGACACTATGAAAAAAAGTGTGGAGGTTCCTCAAAACATTAAAAATGGAACTGCCTTATGGGTAGCTATCCAAAGAAAATGAAAACACTAATTCGAAAAACTCTACGCACCCCTATTTCACTGCAGCATTATTTACAATGCCCAAGATGTGAAAGCATTTAAGAGTCGGTTGTTCTTAAATTCTGTTCTTAAAGTCTTTTCAAAAGACTCACTTGAAAAGCACACTTAAAATGCAGGTTCCCCGAAGCTCTTCAGAGATTTTTATCGATCAGTATGTCTGGTGTGCTGCCTGAGAATCAGCACTGCTGAGAGGCTTCCCAAGTGATGCTGGTGCTAGTAGTCCAAGGACAAGGGAAAATGGTTAGCGATTCTTAAAAATAGGTGGCACTGCTGTCACCCTGCAGTGATTGTCAGCCCAGGTCAGAAGAGTCCTTTGATGACTGATGCAGTATTTTTTCTTTGTTTTCTTCCACATTTTTTATTGTTGTTCAAGTACAGTTGTCTCCACCTTCCCCCCGCAAGTCCCCCCCACCCCAGTCATCCCCACTTCCCACCCTTGATCCTACCTACCCCCCTTTGGTTTCGTCCATGTGTCCTTTACACGTTTTCCTGAAAACTCTTCCCCCTTCTGCTCCCATTGTCCCCTCCAGCTCCCCTCTGGTTACTCTCAGTTTGGTTTTTTCAATGGAATGAAACATGGCTGTATCGTAGTGTCCCTTCCTTTTTAACTAAATAGCTTGCTCCAGGTTGCAGGTGGACTGAATGCAAGCTTTCCTCCTTTCTTTCTTGCCCATTACTTAGAAACCAAGAGGGAATTTTCCTAAAATATATCAATAACAAGCATTTATTAAGAGGAACCCGGAGCAACTTAAAAAATGAATGACCTAAAATATACATTTTAAGATCAACTCTTTCAAAACTTGAACCCTAAGCATCATAGTATATGTCCTTCAAAAATTAACTAGCTAATATCTAATAGACCCTCTAGACAAGTACATTTATTTTTTATGTCTAAGAATACATGTTACAATTAATTTTTGTGAATAAGTATATGAGGACTTAAAATTGTTTAGAGGCACACATTTTAAAATAAAATATTAATTTCATTGCCCAAATCCTTCAAATATTTTTAAATGATTGCTTTTTAATTTTTCAAACTTTATTCAGACATTTCCTTTAAAAGAATAGCTACACTGATAGTTTGACAACATTGATTTTTATGAAGCTATATAGCTAAAATCTATGTTTTATGGGACAGAACACTGGATATTTTATTCCTCATTCCCCACTGTTTCATAACTTGGAATTCCCTGAGGCTGTTATCATTGACAAAGACGGAACATTTTATATTGGGTCGGATAAAAAGTTCATTTGGATTTTTCCATAAGATGGCTCTAGTAGCGTTTACTTGTGTTTAACTTCATTTGAAACAATTTTGTTAGATTGTATTACCACAGCTGTCATATCTGTGTTCACAAACACACACACACACACACAAACTTGATTTGATAGCAATCAAATCAAGATGTTAATTGAGGACAATCAACATTATTCCATGCTGACATACTCAAATATCCAAATCAATAAAGTTATTGGTGAAAATGAAAAACGTGTCTTTTAGTTTACGGAAAAACATAAAAGGACTTTTTGGCCAACCCAATACATTTTAGCCTTTATTTTATAAGATGTCAATATGATCTCCTTTAAAACAAAGGACTCTCTGTTTCACTGCCAACACAGTTGATCTATACTTCTTTTATTTGTCAAAAAGTAAACCCCCAGGATCTCTGATGTCTAATATTAATCAAAAGCTCTATTTCAAGAAAAGCGGCGATTATAGATGATTACTTGAAGTTCTTTTTGCTTGTAATTTATTTTGTAAATTTTCCATTGCTGTGTGTTCAATTTGCAAGAATTTTTGTGCACTGTTATTCTTCAAGGCATTAGTGCATTTTTATTTTAAATATTATATTTTCATTTTCAGAAATCCATTTGGGGCTTTTTCTGTATTTCCGCTTCTTTCTACTTATTGTTCATTTTTCTTTTACCTTCTTAAACATGTAAAATATATTTATAATACCTGGTTTCACATCCTTTCCTCCAAATTCTGTCATCTGGGTCATTTCTGGGTCAATTTCTATGATGTAATCTTCTAGTCTTTATGGGCCATATTTTCAAGCATATTTGCATGCTTAGTAATTTGTTATCGAATTCCCAAGCATTGTGGATTCTATTTGTTTGGATTTTATTGTATCCCTTTAAACACTGTTTGGCTTTTGGAGGGAATGCAGTGACCTTCAATTGAACCATTTCACCATTTTAGGATTGTTTTCAACCTTTTTTAAAGCTAGTTCCAAAAGCCTCTTGAGTATGATTTTGCTCTACTATTAAGGCAACACACTTCTGAGTATTCTGCCCATTGTCCTATATATTTGGGGGTGTTGCCACTTTGGCTGGTGGCAACATGGATTATTCCCAGCCTTTGTGGGAATAATCTGTGTGGGCTCCAGAGGTTGCTTTGTCTACTCCTCTCTGTTGGTCCGTTCCTTCATTTCCTGTGCTTTCCTCACATGCAGTGTGTGCAGAGCAGTCCTAGAACCTCAAGGGCCTCCTACGCAGATATTTGGTGATGTATATCTGTGCCACTCTTTCATATCTGGTATTTTGACCTGAAAATTGTAGGCAACTTGATCTCTCCTTAACCTCTTGTCTTCTCAACTTCACAAGGCTTTGATGAGCATTACTGAGGTTTCTCTTAACTATACTGCCTCCTGGAAACCCCAGGCCATGAGTTGGGACAGTTGTGGGACTCATGTACTCTGTTTTCCTTCTCTCAAGCACGAGTGTTCTGTGATGCCTTTAGGTCACTGCCTGAAAGGTGATGTTTCATTTATTTTGTCTTGTCCTCTAGTTGTTTAATGTAAGAGAGCAAATCTGGTTCTGTTATCCCATCATAGTGAAAAGGAGAAGTTTAGACTATTTCTAAGTTATTGAATTTTTTAATTATAACCTTAAATTTTAATTACTTTGTTTCTATTTTAAGTTCTTATCAAGATACAATAAATTTTCAAATAAAATCTAGAAAATAAGTTTATTTTGAAGCAGTTGTGATTGTATATTGTAATCATGTATCCTAATATGTAATCCAATTGTTGTATAAGTCAAAAGTGTGAAGTTCAATTGTAGTTTCCATTTGCAATGGAAATTGGGTCTTTAAAATTCCAAAAATATTTTCCATATTTTTTTTTCTAAAAAGTAAGCAGAACTGAACATCATGCAGACTTTTTAAAAAGAACCTCTCCATGTAGGATTACTTTTTTTAAAATTGTGTATCTACTCGTTCTATATCAAGTGAGGACTTTTCAAAGGTTTCATGTTTGTTACTTTGTTAATTATAGGACTTAAAAGAGAAATGCAATGGCCCAGCCTATGCCGAGTGTCTCTGTTGTTGGTTCTTTATAAATAAGGGATAAAAAATTTCCATTCATTTCAGAGCTTAGGAACCAGAGAAGTTAAGTGCCATCACACACAGGTATATCTTAAAAGATCTTTTGTGATGACCAATTTCCAAATAAAACTATACACCTGCTTGAGACTTCTCCGCCAATCTCTAACGAGAATACAAAGACAGCAACAGAATTTCCAGTTGCTCTCAACAGAATATAAATGAAAGGTATTCGTGGTATAATATTTTACAGGGGATCATCTAACCATGTGTGCTTATTTCGCCATGTTTTGTTTTCATTTTGGGTATTTCTTTTAAGCAAGCAAGAAAGATTTTTCTTTGTCCAGAAGCCTGAATGAATCCACTGAGTCATCCAAAAAACTGAAAGAAAGAATTGAACTGAGGTAAGACCCAAGATGACTGATCCCTGCCTGGATTTGAAATCCACACAGCTCAGTCTAGGTTATCTAAACCTTAATCTTTCATTTACAGAGTAAGTGCTTTTGAAACACATGTACTAAGAAAAGGTTCTCTGGCAAAGAACAGCATGTTCGAATGGCCGGGTGATATGCCGTGATGACATTTTGATTGTGTACTGCACAGAACTGTTATGTCATTATGAAAACGCTAGGTAACACTTGTCAAATCTAAGAGGAGAAATTTCAAAGTTGCGCCTATAATTAGTGCAGTGTAAAATCTAAAATACTTCCATTTTCACTCCAAGAACCAGATTTTGAAAGTGGTCAGGGTGTCGCTTCCAAGGTTGTGGATGAAATTAGAGGGCCCAAACATTGTTTCTTCCTCTTTAAATGATATGAAAGGAAACAAGTTCTCAACTGGAACAGACCTTAGATATTGACCATTGACAATGGCTCCAAAACTGTTATTTGCTACTCCAAGTAATTGTCAAATCCTTTGATATGCTTTTTAACTAAAATTTGAGTAACTGGCATTTCCAATTTAAACTATGAGTAAGAAACCTTTAAAAATTCCTAAAAGTTCATGAGACTGAAGTATAATTTTCTGAGTTACAAATTTGAATCATGTGTATCTAGAGGCCTGTGTAGCAGTGAAGCTTGCTGTCCACCCAAAGTATCCATACCTTACTTCACGGCACCGATTAGAAGACTTTTGTTTGTCTCCTTCCCCGGCGTTTTTAATAAGTCTTGTAAAGTGAATAAAGCATCGTCTCCGTGGAAAAACCGGAAGAGTGTCAGGAGCTAGCCTGATTGATACAAATGGAAAGAATTGGAACAGTCTAAAAAAGCAACAGTTCCTTATCCAGAAAATAAACATTATAGATAAATTAGAGCATGCAATCATTAGAGCACACAGATGATGGTATGAACGAGTGCACCATACATTACATGTGTTAAGTACAAAAACAAGAAAATCCAGTGAAGGGAACTAATACATCAATTACTCCGTCCAGTGCAAAAAGTGATCATTAAGTGAGATAAAAACTTTAAAAGAAAACTCATGGTGTGAGGTTACTCATAGGCCACACATAATTCTAAATAAAAATGTAATTGAGGAAAAAGCCAGAAACCCATATGAGCACCTTATGAAGTATCAGGTGGCATAGGCCATTGTACATTTCAGAGATGTAAAGAATTGGGGATTGGCCTGGCTGGTGTAGCTCAGTGGATTGAGCGCGGGCTGGGAACCAGAGGGTCCCGGTTCGATTCCCAGTCGGGGCACATGCCTGGGTTGCGGGCCAGGTCCCCAGTGAGGGCCATGTGAGAGGCAAACATACATTGCTCTTTTTTCCTCCCTTCTCCTCTCTCTAAAAATAAATAAATAAAATCTTTAAAAAAAAAAGAATTGGAGATTGTTTATAAAGTCAAGACTAGCTGATGTTAATATAATTGTTACCAACTGAAAAATACAGATGCATAGCTAAGAGAAAATAGGATTTTGGCCAGGGTAGAGGAAGAGGGCAGGTAAAATAAAGGGAAGGATTACTAATAGAGGTTTACGTACATTAAAATTACACAGGTAACAATAGAAAACTTTAATTTGGATAAATATCAAACATAAGAGGAAAGGAAAATAGGAATGGGAAGAGTAAAAGTGTGTTCAGTATTAATTTTCATCTTAAGGAATCAATAGGCAAACTGATGAGTCTAATAAATCAGGTTGATAAATCAGGGATTAGTGATAGAAGCATATCTTCTAAAATTCTAAAATTATCAGAATTAAATAGGGAAAAGGAGTTAAAAGAGAAACTTAGGAAATGTAACTGGGGATAACGGGTCAATGAGGAAACCTTGCTATTCATCCTAAAATACTATTATTGAAGACATTACCGTCTGGTTATATTACTTTCATAAAAAATATATATTTTTAAAGTTAGATGACATGGAAATTAAATATCTTTGCCTAAATGAATCCCCCCCAGTGCTTAACCCATTAAACATTATCCTAGTCCAGAGTGGCTATTCTAATTTTGCAGATTTAGAGAGGCTCTCAGTTAATGTTCCTCAGAAATGATGTCGCATGGAGTGTATTTGATTGGCATATATTGTAAAAGAATTTATAGATTATTTCAGTACATTATTTATAGAATCATTATGTATCTGAGGTTTCTTATATTTTTCAGTTTTATGTTACTGCCTTTTATGGAGAGAATTGTAAGCTAGAATGACATTTTCTGATTTTTATTTAGTAAATATGATAGGTTTTGCAGAAATAGCTAAGTTTTATGGTATACTTTCTTAAGGTCTAAAAATAATTTTTAAATAAAACTGGTTAATCAGATTTGCAATTTTGCAGCTAATGATATGTATTATATATTCAAGTGCTAGAATTTATATGTAGTATTCTACATGTATTTCAAATTTCTTTTCTATGACAAATTCATAAAAGGGTTTTGAAGAAACATAATAATAATCAAAATAAAGACAATTCTACACAAATATAATCAGTTTCACAGAAGGCTGAGAGAAAAAATGCTGCCTCAGTCTCAATATCCAGGATGCATTAACACCTAGGCAGCCATTCAGAGTAATGTGAAATAATAGCTTGTTGATGAGCATCAGTGTATAACACCTGTAGCCCAGATGTCCACTGGTATCCACGTACGTCTTAAGATCTCAAACAGATTATTTTAACACTCATTCATTCAATGTCCCATAGACAAGTAATATCTTCCCAAGCCTTTGGTCTATTTGAGCAGCTGCTTGCACTGAATGAACTCAGTTGTGAATTATCTCAATATTCTAAATGTTCTGGCCTCGTCTACACTGCATCAACCCAGATGGGGAATTCAGAACATTCTGCAATTTCTAACAAATCAAACAAAACCATTCATTCAGGACATGGTACGGGTTTTCCTGAAGACGGTGAATCAGTTTGCCAGAGGAGAGAAAAATTTACATTGCAATCATGTACATAACTTCAAATAGAAAACTAGACACAGCTCTGTTTTACATGACTCATCTACCTACTTCTCAGAAACCATGCTTCTGTCTTTTCTGAGCCATGGGATATCACGAAACTTGGTAATTTGGAAAGAATTCAGTTAAGTGACTCTGACTTGGACTATGGTTTCAACCAGACAGTAATGAGCTGCAACAGGTGGGAACTGGCTATCCATTTCTCTCAGAGTTTTTCCAAGTGGTCTCTCACACAGGAGAGTTTGAACTTCCTCACAGCATGGCAGCCTCCGGGAATCTGAACTGCTTACACGGTAGCTAAGGGTTTCATCGGGAATGTTCGAGGCACACCACCTTTTACCACCAGCATCAGAAGTCACAGAGTGTCACTTCTGCAGAGTCAGAAGTCCACCGAGGTTTAAGAGGAAGGAATATAGATTCACTTTCAAAAGCACAATATAAAATGAAAGTATTGGATGGGAAATGTTGTGGTCATCTTTGAAAAACAGAATATGCCACTTACGTTTAACTATCCTCTATTTTTACCCGATGCTCCTTAACATACAGCACCAAAAAGTAATACTGACATTTAAAAAACAACATTATAAAATTATCACATAAAAAACATTTTATTGATGTTTAAAGCAAAAGACTAAGAAGGTTTAAGCATCCTTCTCAGGAACAGAGCTCACAACAGAACTCAGGCCGTCAGCCCCTTGCCTGAGGTCCAGTTCTAGATTCTGCGCCCTTAGCGGCATTGACAAGCTCCAGCAGGTGTCGCAGTCTTACTGGCAGACAGGTTAGTGATGCCATTTGTTTTGTAAAATACAGACATTTTTGTTTGTTTCATAGATCTTTAAATATTCTATTAGTGATGGAAAGAACTGTACTGATAACAGTAATAAAATGTTATATTAATGCACTTATATATGAGAAAATGAACGTTATAAATCAGTAGTGAAGGGATAGAGCAACAATACTTGTTTTAAAAGCTATCTGGGAAATAATCAAGTTAGGTCTTCACCTCTGTAATGACCACTTGTCTATTGGTTGTCTTCCCAGCTCAAAATACTTGTCCCTCCCTGGTGACTCCCCTTGCCCTGTTTCTTCGCTATGGAATCCGATCCACAAAGAACGGGCTGCTAGAAGGCAGAGTTCATCCAACACAACCCATTTCAGGGCAACATTAAGCACCGTATCCAAATTAGAAAAACAGGGTCATTTTACTGGGAATTCAGACTGAGAGTAAAAGCCAGATTTAGTCTTTCTCTGGATGGTCGGATGGTTCCCACTGGGACAAGGAAATAGGGCAAACAAATGAGAAGGATGAGGAAATGCACTGAGAGCCCAGACCAGAGAAGAAAAACAGGCGAAGAATCCGGAGGCATACCCACCCTCAGTCCCTGCATCTCCCTGGAGGGCAGTTGCATCCCAGCTTTGGTTCTGCGAATCAGCCCCTGTATTCTTCATAAGAAGCGACTGACTTTCTGATAGCTCCCAAACTCTCGTGGTTTGCATCCAGAATATTCCTAAATAACATTACTTTATCTACCAAAATTCATTCCAAAGGAAGTATATACTAAAGTGGAAAATGGTACATAATGCAACTGTAAAAATATTTAGCAAAGGTATAGAATCATTCTAAGTGTAAAAACTGTATGACCAGCAAAAAAGATACCTACAAGCTACTTAGCCTTTCGTGTACAGGTAGCATGAGTACAATTTATAAACAAGCAGGGGAGGATCTGTAACAAATATGAGCACAAAAATACAATTTAATAGGCATGTAATGCAAAAAGAGAGCTCTGAAAATGGAGAAATACACTACTATTCCAAATTAAATGCAGGTAAATCAGAGAACAGATAAACCGGAAAAGAAATATAAAAGGTTATTAATCATGTGACAAATATTCTAGAAATTAAAAAGAAATGTTTTCACATTTGAAATGCACGTTACTTATGTCAACATTGGCACACAGAAATGAGTGCCACATGGCTGGTAGTGCTGTCGGAAATTAATTTTGCAACAATATAAAGACCTTCATATGTGTTCATACCCAACTGAACCAGTGTATTAAATCAGCACTTCTGCCTATGAGTGAAGAAACCCAAGTCGAAATGCTGTAATGAGAAAAGGGATGGATTTGCTCCCACAGGTGAAAACTCCAGCCGCATTCACTTTGGAACCCCATGCTCAACATGTGATTACGAATCTCTCTCTCTCCCTGTCCGGTCTGCTTTCAACTTGGATGGCTTTTTTTTTCCTTTAGCTAGGCTCTCCCTCGAGGTAAAAGATGGCAATCTTGCACTTTAGATTTATGTTCTGCCAGCTTCATAAGCCAGCAGAAAGGGAACCTCAACATCCCAGTGATTTGCTGCAAAATGCCGAGATTATGTGGCATTATATCTTACTGGCGTGACTTGAGTCACGTGCTGCTCTCGGAAACGGTCATTATAGTCAGGGAATAGGTCCAGCTTGCAGGACAGGAGCAGGGTGTGGGGCTCTTCCTGTGTGGATTGCAGGGATGCAGATTAGGAGAGGAAGTTTACAAAGGAAACACTTCAGGTGCTGTTTCTAGGAGGAGGGGAATGGATGTTGTGTACATAAAGAAAATAGATGTCCATTGTACCCCCATACACAGTAATTCAACTTCTAGGAATCTAGTCTAAAAAGACAATCAGAAACAAAGAAAAGATTATGGTATCCATTTTTAAATAAAAGCTGTATTTCTTTCAGTATAAAAATAAAAAAAAATAGTAGAAAAGTGACTAAACTATACTATAAGTTTATTACCATAAAACTAGAGGTATATTAGAATACATGTTATATAGTATAAATTGTAGTGTGGAGAAAAACACAAGAGTATGTGAAAAGATAGAATAAAAATCTATATAGTAAATATAATCCCCACTTTGTAGATATCCATATTTGCCTTTAAAAATACTAAAAGGAAATAGATCACAATGATAATCAAGATTAGTGGAGTTTGGGGAATTTTCCATAGGCACATATATTCGTTTTTATCAGATAAAAATTCTGTGAGTTACAAAATGCAGAAATTTGGTAATCATTAGGGTCCTCAGGACCTATTGAGCTCAGGCAACCTACTGTTGTGAGATGCCTGTGTGCTATTGACCCGTTTCCTACATAAGCCTGAACTTCACTTGAATCTTTGAACTTTAGTATCTACATCAGCAAAATGGGAATGATTATGCCTGTCCTGCACACCTCACATGATTATTATGAAAATCAAATAGCATACCAGAGAGGATTTTTAAAATTATAAAGTACTATGAAAGCTGATAGCATTAACATCTTGAAGTAAAGATGTCAAAGCAGCCCTGGCTGGCATAGCTCAGTGGATTGAGCACACGCCTGTGAACCAAAAGGTTCCTGGTTCGATTCCCAGTGAGTGCATGTGCCTGGGTTGTGGGCCAGGTCCCCAGTAGGGGGCACGCGAGAAGCAATCACACATTGATGTTTCTCTCCCTCTCTTTCTCCTTCCCTTCCCCTCTCTCTAAAAATAAACAAATAAAGTAAATTTAAAAAAAGATGTCAAAGCCACCCTGCACACCCTAGCATCAGCACCGTAACAACTTCTCAGTTATCCCGCCTTCCTTTGGATGTTACTTTTTAAGTCTCTAAGTGGAGGGTACAACACCTGCTTGATTGGTCTTATGTGAGATAAACTTCGTTGGTGTGAGGTGACATCGAACACCTACTAGTGCCTGGCACATAGAAGGCAATTGGAAATGTAAATTATTCACCCACTTTCTTTTTATAGCCTTCCTATGCCCTCATCTGTAAAAATATGTGGGGTTGGGGAGAGGTAGGTAGCTGGTATCCAAGAGCCCCTCCCACCTTTCCGTTTGGATTTCTCCCTGAAAGCCAAATCTTGGTCACAGAGCAAGTTCATGGATTAGGCACTACAAACAGCCAAACCAGTAGCTCCATGGACTCAACACTGTCTCTTCCAGAGGCGTGCTGGGCACGTGTCGTGGGAGCACACAGCTGTAGGCTCAGACGACAGTTACTCCCATATAAAGGACCACTGGGACTTTAGAGCCTCCAACATACCTCTTGCCCAGCTTGCCCTCCTGAGAAAATTGGGAACATGAACACACGTGGGTTTCATTTGCACTCATACTGGAGTTATATAGGCTTCTGCTCCACACCCACAGGTTGTCCAATATCCAATGTTAACTCAATAAAGAATGGGTGAAAATGATAGAAGAAACTACTTGAAAAAGGCATAGGACTTCTAAATTTAAGAACTGTGACTCTCCTCTTCTCTCAGAAAATTCAGATTATCCCCATGACCATGTCTATATTGCTCTGCACCTGAACTCTGCCCGGCCCTCTCCTACAATCCCTTGGGAAGAGTGTGCAGAGTGCAAGTTCACCAGTGCCCACATTTCCCTTGCTCTGGCCTTGACCCTCAGGCAGTTCTTCAAGACTCAAGACAAGAGCCTGTTTCTTTACCCAAATTACTAGAGCCTGCTTAAAATCTCGGGCAGCTGAGAATGGAGCCTGTCCCCACAGGGTAGGAATGTATTAACCACCCTATAAAAGTTATTTTTAAAGTTTTATTTAAGGAACAGCAGCTGGAGAATAAAGAAAAGAAAGGCAAAACACACTTCCTTTATACCCGGGGTGCAGTCCCTCTCACACCAGTCTCCCATGGCTGCCGGTGGGAATCACATCCACACACATGCTTGCTGTCTGAACTCCGACATGAAACTGCAGAATCAGAAATAAAAACAACAGAAAATACAAACAACCTTGTTTGATTAGACCCGTGGAGTTGCCTTGCTTAATTATACTAGGAGAGTTTGACATCAGGCTTGGAATTCTTCCATTGAATTTGAAGGATATTACAAAAAAAATTAAAGGGACATTAAAATGCCATCACATATAATGAGCCCATTACCATTTGGAAATTGTTTCCAATCAACACACTGTAAGTGGAAGGTTTTCTAGCAGTTCCTAACTTCTGGATGAGAGAGTAATCATTTGAGTAATAGGGAAAAGTAATTTAGGAAACTACAAATCCTTGAAATAACTAAATATTAATGAAGTATACATTTCATTAATCACTAAGTTCTGATGGAAATTGTGCTTTTTATTGTCTTTCTAGTAATATTGCATTTGAAATATATGATTGCTATATTTGTTTGTTTGCTTTAAAAAAAAAAAAACAATGTACTGCCAGTTTAGAATTCACCTCTATTTAACGAGATTTATTGAGAGCATCTACTGTGCATGAAAGTTCCTAACTCTTAAGAACTTATACTATTGCAAGAAGAAAATATATATATGTGCACACAGAAAACTGAGTACATGAGATGCTCTGAGACTGGGAAAGGGGTCTCCAATCAAGGGGTTTCAGGAACAGTCTGCTGGAGATCACCTTGATGAATGCTTAGAATTCAAACAGAATAGGAGGGAACGGCATGAGCAAGCACAACAAGTGAGAAAATTGTGCATGTTCAGAAAACAGTGAGTGATCCTTCAGCAGCATGAGAAAGTGAGCAAAGGTTTCAGAAGAAAATAGGCTCCAAGCCTGTCTCTACACTTGCTAGCTGTTTACCTTTGGCATGCCGAATAACTTCTCTAGGCTTCTGTTTCCTCCTGTTTAAAACTGAGCTACTAGCCCTGGCTGCTGTGGTTCAGTGGATTGAACACCAGCCTGTGAACCAAAGAGTCACCAGTTTGATTCCCAGTCAGGGCACAGGCTGGGTTGCAGGCCAGGTCCCCAGTAGAGGGTATGCAAGAGGCAACCACACATTGATCTTTCTCTCCCTCTCTTTCTCCTTCCCTTACCCTCTCTCTAAAACTGGATAAATGAAACCTTTAAAAAATAAATAAAACTGAGCTATTAATAAGTGTGCTATGAGAGTAAGACCATGCATGTGAAGTATCTATCAAGGTGACGAGCACATAGCAAATGCTCAATAAATGTTTAAAACAAAAGAGAAAAGAAGAGGCAAGGAGAAATAGAGAAAGGAAAATTGGGAGGGAGGAAAGAAAATAAGAAAAGTGTTGAAGAGGAAAGAAGGAAAGAAGGCAAGTTGAAAGTTTTGAGAGGTTTGGGCTAAGATTATGGGCTAAGATATACATTTTGGAGCCATTTCCATATAAAATCAAAATATGAAGACAAACTAAAGACAGGACAGAACTTCACAGGATACATATATTCTGTGGTTAAAAAAAGGAAAGTACATGTAAAGTCACATGATGTAATGAATAAAGATAAGACATGGGTTCAGATTTGGGCTCTACCAAAGTCCAAGTGACCCCCAAAATTTCTAAAACTTTCTGAGTGGAAAAAGTATGTTCCTCACAAAATTACTCTGAAGAATAAATAATATATAATATATAAAATTACTCAACATCATGCCTTGTACATAGTTAATCACCAGGCCCCTCCTTGCTTTCTCGTTTGCCTTCCTTTGAGAAAATAAATGGAGCAATGAATTAAAAAAAAAAAAAAACTGATTTAAGAGAATGACAATGGATATAATGAAATAAAGTGGGTAGCAAATAAGCAAGAAATGCTGTGAGGGTTTTTATAAAGGGTTATCATTCTTTCCTTATGGTTCTATTTTCAGTCATGGGTTTGGGGGGTGGGAAGTCAGATTATAAATTAAAAATATTAAATAAGTAGTGAGGTCCTGAAACAAGTATTTAATGTGTTCCTACCCCATTTCAGGGCATGAAGTAAAAAAATAAGAAAAAAAAAAAGTAACATGCATGGGTGTTGAGTTAAGTGAGTTTCATTTAATTTATTTAGGCATTTAATTTTAAGGAATTGATTTACATATACCAAAAAGAAAACAGAAGGAAAAAAGAGGTTGAGGAAGAAAGCAATAAAAGGGCATGTCTTCATGGAGGGAAACTGAACCTAGAACTTGGGTAAAAAAATAGTCTCAACGAAGAGATACATCTCCTTTTTAGTCAAAGGTATCTGTGGTTGGTGAAGAGCCACACATTTCTTGAGGGGGAGAGAACAATGGCTGAGAGAGGTCATGCCAGAAAGCATCCATCTTCTGAACAGGATTCGGTGAGTGACGTCTGTTAAACTCAATGCCCAGAAGTGGGACCCTGGCCATTAGACAAAAATCCCCAAGTACTAGTGAGAGCCCCGTGAAAATGGCTGACCGTGTGGACTCAGCAAAGCGCATGGGGTCAAAACAAGGGTAACAGATCAAGAGAATTTTGAATCTGTGAAATGAACCATGAGAGATCAATGATCAGAATGTACACACGTAGAAGGCAGGACATGGAGATCAAGCAGGATGATTTGGGGTTCGAAAGATGGGAAAAAGAAGTTTCCATTTTGATTGTGCCTTCCCTTGCTGGGGAGATTGGATAGTTAACATAACTGGAAGGAGTCTCTTAGGTCTGGAGTTGATGAGGAGATTCTTCTCACCCGAGGCTTCAGGGAAACACTCACATCAAGGGATTGGAGAGAAGGCCAGTCTATGTACAGGGCTGGGATGAAAGT
Organism: Micronycteris hirsuta; assembly: GCA_004026765.1. NCBI lineage: Eukaryota > Metazoa > Chordata > Mammalia > Chiroptera > Phyllostomidae > Micronycteris > Micronycteris hirsuta. The sequence goes on from PVJI01000006.1 coordinate 91,907, forward strand.
GATGGGCCAAACTGCGGATTCAAATAGCAGAGAATGAATACGGAGGAATGAGTCAGACCTCAGAGCCTATAACAGTAAAATCCTAATAGGTAAGAAGCATTCCTGGGTACATGCTTGGAGGAAGGGTCAGCTGCAGCACAATATATAAAGAGGCCTCCTAAAGGGGCAAAACAGACTGGACAGAGGCTCTTCCATGCTCTCCTGTGGCTGAAGTGGAACGAAGATGAAGGGTGTGGGTAAGCTAAGCAAAACATAGTAAGGTCAGAACGCTAGAAAGCTCACTGATAAGCTTTATGGAGTCTCCAAAGATGAGAACTGAGGCACTGTGGAGAAACTGTTTAGCAGACTTTAAAAATGCATGCAGCAGCCAGCTTCCTGAATTTACAGAAGAAAATGGTCTTAGAAGGAAAAGTACGGAGGTGTCTCTAATATAACAGCATGTTATGTAATTATGCATTATATTACATATTCTATTTTATATAACAACATTTCTCTGTTGTTTCTGGTATGTATCTATTAAAATAATTAAGAAATAATTTTACTCTAAAGTTGAATAAATGAATGTAGTCCTATTTAAAGGTGCTTAGAGGATATTAAAGGCTATATTTTCAAGGAAAACATTAAGTATTTACTATATTTTATTTTATTCAGTTCTTTTGATTTATATTTGGCAAATAAAGCTGTAATATATTTAAAGTGTACAGTGAGATAATCTGATGTACATACACCTTGGGAAGGGATAGCCACTATTGAGTTAATTTTACATAAACATCCATCAGCGCACATATTTACCTATTCTTTTTTTCTTTTTGGTGAGAACTCTCAAATTCTACTCTCTTTGCAAATTTTAATTATACAATACCGTTTTATCAGCTATAGTCACCATGTTATACATTATATCCTAAAACTTTATTCACCTTATAACTTAGAGTTTCTATCCTTTTACCAGCCTCTTCCTAGTTCCTCCACTCCCATCATTCCACTCTCTGTTTCCATGTACTTGACTTTTTTTAGGTTCTACATATAAGTCATATCATGTAGTATCTGTCTTTTTCTGGCTTATTTCACTTAATGCAATGCCCTCAAGGTTCAACCGATCAAACAGACCAACTCTTAAACAGACCAAAGAAAGGATTATCTCTCTTAATTTTTGATCACTCAAACCGCACAGTACAAAGTTTCGCTCTTGACAGACAATATATATTCATTAGGTTGAATTTAATTTGTACTAAAATCAATATTGAGAGCATAAATTTCAATCCACTATTCTGTTGTGCACAAAAGAAAATGGCTTTATCTGTATAATCGTAAGATCTATTTTAAGCCCAATTCCACCTTAAAATATAACTTTGCTCAATTCCAGAAAAATCTGTTATTTCAAACTCTTCCATTTACCTTGACCCTCCTTACAATGTCACATAAAATATCAGAGAGTTTTAATTATCTGTATCAGGAAAAGTATTGTGGTAGCTCATAGAAGATGATTTGGAAGCAGCTTGTAATTGATCAAAAACAGTGAGAGATTTTAGTTTTATAAATCACCTTCCATAGCTAAAGTGAAATGAAAGTGACATTGGTGAGAAGGATAATTTGGCCACTTAGACACTATTGTTTTTTGAGTGCATGGGATAAATGAATATTTAAAACAGACACTATCACCACACAATCTCCCCATTGGCTCTAATGCCACCAACATGGAGTCAAAGAATTTGGGACTTCATCCTTTAGTTCAAGTGCTCAGTTTTATATCTTAGAACTCATAATTTGATTTAATTTTACTCTCAATGTCATAAGTTATTTTTAAAACTGTTGAAATTAAAAATAGTGGAAAGCTGATGTAAACTCTCCATGGATAAAGCATGTATTTTGATTAAGCTACTTTACTCCTGGCAACTGCTTCTGCGGTACAGTTGGTAGCATTCTCTGAATGCCAGCATTCCTCTGGTACTGAACATTGGCACTTCTCGCAAATAACTGAGAACACGGAACGCTAACCCATGTGAATTTCCTACCTCATGCCCAGCAGACTGCGTTGTATTAGGGTAGACTGAATAAAATTGTAGAACCTCATAATGAATATTCAGACTTAGAGGTAGATTATCGCTGCATATTTCACTCTCAAGCCTAATAAAATTTAAGTGAGGACATTTGTCTAAACCTTCAATCAATGGTATCTTAGTTTCTCAGTGTCTTCTGGTGTAGGTAAGTAGGTAGTTAGTTGGCTAGCTAGCTAGTAATTTAAATCAGTCTCATGTGCATGTCCTGCTCTTTCTAATTTCTCTCCTCTCCTACCTTTCTTCATGATGCCACATGGGTATCTAGGGAACATATGTGACTCTGGCATCAGCCTCCTCACCAGCTCCCCTAAGGCCCTGCCCTTTACAAGTGCACCAAGACAAAGAAATGTGGCCCAAATGAAAGAACACAGCAAAAACTCAGAACTAAGTGATGAGGAGATTGCCAACCTATCTGATGGAGAATTTAAAGCCCTGATAATCAAAATGCTCACAGAACTGATTGAGCTTGGTCAAAAAAATGAAAGAACAAATGACAGATACCCAAAATGAAATAAAGCAAAATATTCAGGGAACCAACCATGACAGGAAGAAAACCAGGACTCAAAGCAATGATTTAGAACAAAAGGAAGAAATAAACATCCAACTGGATCAGAATGAAGAAATAAGAATCAAAAAAAATGAAGAGAGGCTGAGGATTCTCTGGGAAAACCTGAAACATTCCAATATCCAAATTATTGGGGTGCCAGAAGGAGAAGAGGAACAGTAAGAAATTGAAAACTTATATGAACAAATAATGAAGGAAAACTTCCCCAATCTGGCAAAGGAAATAGACTTCCAGGAAGTCCAGTAAGCCCAGACAATTCCAAAGAAATCAGACCCAAAGAAGAACACAGTAAGGCACATCATCATTAAGTTACCCAAGATCAAAAACAAAAAGAAGATCCTAAAAGCAGCAAGAGGAAAGGAGACAGTCACCCATAAGGGCACTCAAAAGAAACTTTACAGGCAGAAGGTGCTCAAAAGAAGTATTTGAAGTCATGAAAGACAAGGCCCTACATCCAAGATGACTCTATCCAGCAAAGCTTTCATTTAGAATGGAAGGGCAGATAAAGTGCTTCTTAGATAAGGTCAAGTTAAAGGAGTTCATCATCACCAAGCCCTTATTATATGAAATGTTAAAGGGACTTATCTAAGAAAAAGAAGATAAAAAATATGAACAATAAAATGACAACAAACTCACACCTATTAACAAATGAACCTAAAAGAAAAGAAAAACAATGAAAACAAAAACTAAGCAAACAACCAGAACAGGAACAGAATCAGGGAAATGGACATCACACAGAGGGAGTTCAGTGGGGAGGGGGAAGGGAGGAATAGAGGGGAAAATGTACAGGGAAGAAGAATAATGATTAGTAGGCACAAAATAGACGGGGAGAGATAAGAAATGGTATAGGAAACAGAGGACTCAAAGAACTTATATATAGAACACATGGATGTGAACTAAGGGGGGGAATGCTGGAGGGTTGGGGACAGGGTGGAGGGGGGATAAAGGGGGAAAAATTGGGAAAACTGTAATAGCATAATCAATAAAAAATACTTTTTAAAAACTCAGAAGGAAAAGAAACGTAACATTTATTACATTCCTGCAAACCCCAAAGCTATTATATAATTTAAGCAAATCTGTGTCTAATTTGTAACATACGGCCACTCTCATGGGTTTCCTTCATATTCTTCTTCATCAGCCTTCAAAGGAGAATCCACATTTATTTTTAAGAAAAGCTCTGAAGGGGTCTGCCAGTAGTAGCCAACATATTTCAGAATAAAGGGCATATAACAAATTGGAAAGTGAAATGAGGCAGCAACATGACATGATTTTTAAAATCTTAGTCTAGTGTTATTGGTAATAATTATTAGGGGACAATTTCCATTCCCCAGTTCTCCCTCTTCTCTGTGAGGGAGATTTCATTAGAGTTAAATCCTTATTTATTATTTATTTATTTATTTATTTATTTAGACTAGAGGCTGGAGTTGTGAGCGAGAACCTAGGATCCTGCTTTTGGGACTCGCCTACCTCAGAAAATGGGCACTCATTGTCCGCTGATCAGGAGCGCACTGGGGTGGTGGCCTGTGCTCCTCCAGAGCATCTTTTGTCTGTGGAAATAATGCTGCTTAAGGGTGGGTACAGTGATATGAAGCTCACTGTTGCCACTGGCCTGAGCCATATTTTTCAAAAAGGCTTTGTCAGTAATTTAGGACATATTGTAAGCTCATTTTTCTCGACTCTGTGCCTATAGGTTGTTTTTAAATCATCTGGGGTAGAAGGGGGGGTCATTTATTAGGTGCCCTCAGAACTCAACAGTAACTTCTCTTTTTCATTTCTATAGCATCAGCACCTAGAAGAATGCTTTTTTGCATTTTAGGCACTCAGTAAGTATTTGCTGCATTTGTGCACATAATTGGAATTTATAATTTTCAAAAATTTTTAATTTGATTGATTCAGTCTTAGAATAAACAACATTCAAAGCAAAAATTTAAATGAGTTTTGCTTCCTTGTAAAATCTTAAAACACAATGTTCTTCTATCAAAATGGCTAAACTAAACAATAGTGGCCACATCAAATGCTAATGGTCATTCAGAGAAACCAGATTACTCTACACTGCTGGTAAGAATGTAAAATGGTGCAACCCATCTAGAAAAAAATCTGGTTTTCTCTTAAAAACTAAACATGCAAGGAACATATAACCCAGCAATTGCTCCCCAGGGCATTTTTCACAGAGAAATAAAAACTGCTATTCCAACAAGAATGTTCATAGCTGCTTTGCTCATCACAGGCAAAAATCTGAAGCAACCCAGAAGTATTTCAATGGTTAAATACACTGGTACATCTATACCATGGAATATTACTCAGCAATACAAGGGATTAATGCTACAACCAGCCATGAAATGCTAGTAGTTCAGAAGGCCTATCCTAAAAGGTTGCCTAATGTATTATTCCATTTATAAAACATTCCTAAAATGACAGTGCTATAGAAATAAAGAGCGGAATAATACTGGCCATGGGTTAGGGGCAAGGCAGAGAAGGAACGTAGATGTAGATGTAAAAGAACCATAAGAAAGACCCTTGTGGTGTTGGAACTGTTCTTTATCTTGACGGCTATGTGGACACAGGCATGCATAAGTGGTAAGATCGCACAAAGACAAATACACGCGTGATCACACATGAAGCTGGGGGAGTCTAGGTGAGATCTGTGATCTTACTACCCTGCTGTGACACTGTACTACAGTTTTTGTACAATGTTATCATTGAGTATAACTGGGTAAAGTATTCATGGGCATGAATGCACATATGTGCCCATCTGCAGATATTTATGTACATATTTGGCTACATAATATTTCATACTACAGATGTATTATACTCAAATCAATCAATAATGAAATTCATCTGTTGTCCATTTTCATGTAGATACTTGATACCAAAAATATACTGTAACAAACATCCTTTTATGTTTATCCTTACAGCCCAGTGTTTTTATTTTTATAAAACAGATTTTCCAAGGGGAGAAGATGGCTGCCACGTAGGTGGAAGTTGAGTCCCCTTGCTCTTGGCCCCAACTCAGATTCTCGGCTGATTTTCCAACAAATAACCTGAATGATCAACAGAATCTTAGCTGACATAAAGTTTTGAGCCAAGAGTGTATAAGACACCTCACTATGGGTGGTAAGGAGATTTTGTAAGTTGAACGGGAAATACCCATGCGTGGCACCTGCAGCAGTGGAGAGACTAGCCAGAAATTGCAGCTTTGTGGCTCCCTCCCCTCCCAGGGCAGGAGGACCCAGTCCCAGGCAGCAAACTCCAGACATGGCCCGGAAGTGACTTGGGAGGATATTCGAAGTCATGGAGACCCCAGCTACGCATACGGCGAACAGCCTGTCCACAGCTGCAGCGCCAAAAGCCAACCTGGAGAGTGCCAGAGAGAGAGAGGGACTCTTATCTCCCAGAACGATCAGGGGCCACACCTGGGTCAGGTGGAGCAGGCTCTGGCCAGCCCTGACCATGAGAGACTTTGGCTTTTTGGAGAGGTAGTGTGTGCAGAAAACCAGACAGTGACTCTGTACTGCAGTCGGTGTAATGCAGAGAGACTTTTTAAAAGGGGAGCTGGAGTGTGCTGGGCAGAGACCCCGTGTGCAGCTGTCTTGCCAGCAAAGAGACAAGACTGAAAGCGGAGTTTGCTCCCACTGAATACAGCTGGACAGGAATATCAGGAAGTTGAACAGCAAAGGGATTTCTGGACCCCAGCCCAGAAGTGCTAGCGAGCGGGGACTATGCAAAATGGAGAGTTCAGAACTGTGTCTACTGCCAGGGCAGTTGGCCGGGCATTAGACGGGCAAGAGTTGAGCACCGGAGATTATTCACAGCGAGGTAGAACCCTTTCCCCAGTAGAGTTCAAACCTCTGGGAAGGGGAAGACATACCCAGCCCCCACCTCCAGCAGAATTGCAAGCACCACATCCAATGGGGGAAGCTCTGCAGAAGAGGCAGGAGAGGCTCAAGACCCCTGCAGAGTGTCTATCCACAGGAGAAAGACAGAACGAGAAATGCCAAAAGGGCCCCCTTGCACCTCTCTCAGGGAGACAAAATACACTGGTTCCCAAGGCCCTATTCCACTGAGGCCAGCGAGGCAGACAGATCAGAAATTAGTACAGCAGGGGGTAATAAGGTACCCCGCCTCCATTTCAGCCCTCACACAGAGCTGCCAACAGCACCAAGCAGGAAAGAGCTGACCCTCTTACACAGATTGGCCCTTCCCTTAAAACGGACAGCTAGTTCATCAGAAACTGTACATTATTGGAAGTAAGCTGGGACAGACCAAGACGGTGGTGTCAGGGCAGGGGAACACACCCACAATTTTCCTAAAAGACTGAACAGCACCTCCCAGGGGAGACCTAGAGATCCCTCCATTCTGATCGCAATAAACCGCCCCCCCATAGGCAGGTGAAGGTGGTACATGTTTGTGCTGCCAGAAGTTGGATGACCCCAGCCCCGGACCTTGAGATGATTAAAAAAACCGGAGGCAGATCCAGAAGAAGACAGAAGGAAAACACCAAACTCTGCTGAGACGAATTCCATCTCATGCTTCTTCAGAGTTTGCATTATTTTTTCCTCACACATAGCCTTTTAACATTTTTTATTTTTCTCCAATTGTATTCTAATTCACTATTTTTGTCTTTTATTTTTATACTTCTTTATATTTTTATATTTTATTTTTATTTCAAACCTCACATTGTACCCTTTGCATGTCTTACTCCATTCTGCCTTTTTCCTGCCCATTCTTATTTTCATTTTAAATTTTATGTTCCCCCTTTCTACACCTTGTTCCTATTCCTTACTCTTACTATTTCTCCTCCCTCTATCCTCTCAAAATCATTTTTCTTTCCCTTAGCTCACATTATTTTTCTCTTTCTTATAATATTCTTATTTTCTTCCACTTGTATTAATTGTTGCTTGTTTGGCATGGATGTTGAAGTTATTGATGTTTTTCTTCAATTTTATTTCTACTTGTTTACTATTTTTTATTTCAAACCACATAGAGTACTCTCCCCCTGTCTAACTCCTGCTCTTGCTTATTGGAGTTTGGAAATTTATTTTTTCCCTTTCTTAGCCTGGATTTTATTTCTTATCTTATTATTTCTCCTCCCTCTATCCTCTCAAAATCATTTTTCTTTACTATAGACATCTCATAGTCTCTTTTCTCTTTCTTACAATATTCTTATTCTCATTCCACCTTTATTAATCTTTGCTCATTCGTTGTTGATATCACTGATGTGGTAGGGAAGTATTCTTGCTGGCATAAGTTTTGCTTTGCTCTGCCAGCACCTGTATGACAGCACATAAGACATGGTGGGGGTTGTGACTCCCAGTCAGCCAGCCAGAGGGGAGAACCCACCATCGAATGAGCCATCAATAATCAAAGCACAAGTAGAATAAGAGAGCACACATAAACTGAATAAAGGGCATCCCTAAAACATTAAGATCAGAAGATCAAAGTGACTGAATCACTGAGTCCCACAGAACTCCTACCACAGACGATCACCCCATGAATATAGGCAGTCAAAGCAGAGCAATCTGAGATGCAGAAACAAACAAACAGAGTCACCTAAAATGGGGAGATGAAGAACCCCCTAACTGAAAGGAAAGGAGGGATCCCCAGAAAAAGAGCTAAATGAAGTTGAGGCAAGCAATCTATCAGACATATAGCTCAAAATAATGTTCATAAGGATGCTCAAGTAACTCAGTGAGAACTACAAGGAACTTAGTGGGAACTATAGCGGCATGAAAAATGACATAGACTGTGAATAAGAACCAGGAGGAAATGAAGAATACAATATCTTAAATGAAAAATACACTAGAAGGAATTAAAAGCAGGCTAGAAGAAACAGAGGATTGAATCAGTGAATTGGAGGACAAGCTATAAAAAGACACCCAGACAAAGCAATATAAGAAAAAAAGACCTAAGAAGAACAAAGATAGTTTAAGGGAGCTGCAAGACAACATAAAACAAAATGATATTTGTATCATAGGGATACCAGAAGGAGAAGAAGAGGAGCAAGGGACAGAAACCTGTTTGAAAAAGTTATGACAAAAAATGTCCCTAACTTGGTGAGGAAAAGTCATGCAAGTTCAGGAAGCACAGGGGCCCCAATCAAGATGAACCAAAAGGGGCCCACTCTAATACATATCATAATGAAAAATAGCAAAATGTAAAGACAAAGAGAGAATCTTAAAGGCAACAAGGAAGAAACAGCTAATAACATACAAGGGAGCCAATAAACTATCAGCTGACTTCTCAACAGAAATGCAGGGGGCAAAAGGGAAAAAAATTGGGAGAACTGTAATAGAATAAACAATTTTAAAAAATTAAAAAAAAAGATTTTCCCAAGTAGGTTGGTTGTTCAGTCAATATAAACATTTTATTTTGAAGGATACTGGCCATGTTTTGAATAGCTAGTTACTCAGCACTGAGCATTACTTAAGGGAACATAGCTCTTCTGCTTGAGTTCTTTATAATTATTTAAAAAAATATGGGATGATTAACTGTACTCTGGTATAATAAGAGTATTTTTTCCACTCAGAGGGAAAAGACCAGAATTTCAGCATTGTAACTCAATAGTTTATTTTAAAATGCTTACCTTTAATTGTTATTCTTTGCAAGATTACATTTTTAAACTTACTGTTTTCTTTAAATCTTATATTTGGAGTTTCAGTTTTTCTTACAAAAACTTACAAATGTATATTTTAATCAAATTTAATTTTAATTGCCCAGCTGGTGTAAGTCAGTGGATTGAGCGCGGGCTGGGAACCAGAGGGTCCTGGTTCGATTCCCAGTCGGGGCACATGCCTGGGTTGCAGGCCAGGTCCCCAGTGGGGGCCATGTGAGAGGCAACCATACATTGCTCTTTCTCCCTCTCTTCTCCTCTCTCTAAAAATAAATAAATAAAATCTTTAAAAAAAATTAATTTTAATTATAAGTGCTCCAAAAAGCTAAGAAATTTGTGTATGGTACACTATTTCTACTATTATTTTGTTTTCAGATATATTTCTTATTAACTTTAAGTGTCAATTGAAAATATTTTTTACTGATAATACCCAATTCTGGTAAAATTGCAAGGGAATTCACTGCTTCATAGATTCTTTTGGAAAATAGTTAGTATATATTGACAAATAGCTGTGCACATATTAATACTGAGTCCTTACCCTTCTGAAAATTTTGATAGAAATTAGTCACCATGTAAAAATAAATTTTTAAGAAAAATATAGTATGGGAAAATATAGACTGTTACTGAATGAAATAGAAGTTTATACAATATTATATTTGTACACAGCACTGTGGCTAGTTTTATGCATTTTAAATTAATCTCCTTTAAAACTTGAACTAAATGTTCTGTAACTGAATTTTAGCACACAGAATTGAGGCCAGAAGTCAGCTAAAATAAGAAGACTTAATCCTAGAATAGGAAACTAGTCAGGATCTCTGGCTTTAGATTATTACAATTGTTTAACATTATTTTCTTAATCTTTATAAATTGATTTCCAAAATATAAAGTGTTACTTCATATATCCATACCAAAATATTACAATAAATATTAATATGAATTGATTTCTTGATTGATAGAATCACAACTGAATTACACTGAATGAACTGGCCAACCATGCAAAAATATTCCAGATAATAGTTTATGTATATTTCCTTTTATTTACTGGCTTTTAATACCCTTTCAATGATTTTAAAGGGGATATTATGCTTTGCTTTTTTTTTAATGTGAATAAAACTAAGCCTAAAAATAATTATCACATGAATATCTTAGGCATTATCATTATAATCTTAGAAAAATATGTAGCACTTATACCTGTAAAATATTTTTTTAACTATTTCCACAAGCTGCACTCTTGGGGGAGCTGAGTTTCCAGAGCCCGCCTCCCTTCCTCCAACCACGAACTCCCAGTATTAGAGAGAGACTTTATTAGGTTTACTTTAGTATAATGAAGTGCTTTTCTGAGACAATCACAATCCTTATATGATGTCAAAACTCCAAACATTTCTATGATCCCCTTAACTCAAAGACCCAACTGTGCGACTCTTTCCTCATGGATGCAGGTCATGCCCCGCAAAAGGTAAACTATTGCTGTATATGGGATCCTCATCACACCTGCCTGGCAGGGCACTCTGGACCCAATTACAGACTCTAAGCGCAACTTAATGTTACCATCAGATGGACAACTAACAGGCAGAGTCTCCATTTCATCAGGAAGGCAGCCACAGCCACTATGAAAGTATCAAAATGGTACAGTGCACAAAGTATCGTAAAACTTGTTCCAAAAGTTCATAAAATTTGTGTAAGATTAGGAAAATCATATTAAACGATTGAAAGAATCTGGAGCCAGAGATCCAGACTAGTTTCCCATTCTAGAAGCCAGTCGCATTATTCTCGCTGATTTCCGGGGCAGTTCCCCAGGCCGTCTGTCGCAACTTGTACCCACTGTAGTGTTTTAACGTAACATCCCAAAGAAATGCGCTGGAGCCTGGAGACAAAACCATCTACATACACACTGTAATATATGCCATAGTTCCGTTGTTATGCCTGTATTCTGTTGCTAGTGTTTCTTCAAATTAGAAACCAAAGGAAAACGACAAAGTCTACCTCATGGAAAGATATACCTTCACCATATTCAGTCATGTTTGCCAAACTCTACCACAACCATCTTCTTCCTGCTGTACTCTGCCTCCACCACAGAAGACTTCTTGTCTATGAACTGAACTGAGGTGGGGCGTAGGAGTGAGGTATGTAGCAGTCCTTACGTTTTTACACTCCACTAGTTTGCAGGATCTCTACCTCCACGTGCCCAAAGCTGTCACTTTGATACCTGAGTGACAAGAAACACTAAAAAGCTCTACAGGGACACATGAAACTAGAGGCAGGGATTACATAGATGTCGAACTCAGATTTCTACTCTCCACCCCAAAGACAGACTGGTGGCAGAGGTCCAGGATCCCTGGCCTCCAGCCCAGAGCTGAGCTTAGTTAAGGGGTCCAACAGTGACCTTGAACACAGATCTGAAATCATGTGGGCTTGGGAATGGGAAAACAAGGAATCTCATCAAGGTCTTATTTTTTCACTAACTCCCAGCAGCACAGTCTGAGCCTCTCTTGTCTTCCATTAGCGGCAAAACACGAGGCAGACGCGATCACTACAGTTTCCTTCAAGGAGTCTATCGGAGAAATAAGATTACTTTATGCATCAATTCTGGAAAGTAAAACTATGCCATTGTCCAACATCAATTGTAGAAATTAAAAATAACTCAATAAAATGAAAATGCTAGAAATACAAAACCCTTCTATGAAGTTTTATGCCTGCCATGCTAAAAATTATACATTAATCCAATTTGCAGAGTTGGTAATCTGATAAAAACTAAGCTCATACTTAGATATGAACTAAATCCTCCCTCTGCCAGAAAGCAACTACAATTTAAAATGCTTTTTCACTGAAATGTGTCTATTTCAGGTCTTGTAACCACTAATGTGCTTGAATCATAAAATGCAAAAAGCCTAAAATTTTGTGTAAGATAACCTTTCCTCAGCATTCAAAATGCTTTGCAATGTGATTCTCTTCTTAGTGTAAAAATCAAACTTTGGTTTACATCAAAAGCAGTCTGAATGATGAAATTGCTGCATTGCTGTATGGTAAGCTTGGAAAAAGATCAGAACAGAACAGGGTTGGGGGGAGTGGAAGGAGGGGCGCCCTTCTAACCGGCTTCAATCATGTTTCCCAAGTTGAGCTTCATTAACCTTATAATTCAGTGTGCCGAGACCACACAAGGTTTCTTTCCCTTGCTCCACTCCTAGTTATTATTTTTATCTTTCTCACCTAGATGCAGTAAGTAACCAAATTCATTAGGTGATGTTTCATGCAAATCATTGTGTTAACTAGTAATTAACTAATTCTCACAAAAGCCCCACAAGTAGGTGCTATTGTAATCTGTACTTTAAAGATAAGCAAATTGATACACCTAGGTTCCTACAGGTTATTAACAATATAGCCCAGAGGTAGGAGCAAACCAAGTCTATTGAAAGATGAGTGTGTAAACAAAATTCTGTATATACATTCAATAGGATATTATTTAACTTAAAGAGGAAGGAAATCCTGCCCTGGCTGGTGTGGCTCAGTGGAGTGAGAGCAGGCCTGCAAACCAAAAGGTCGCGGGTTTGATTCCCAGACAGGGCACGTGCCTGGGTTGCAGGCCAAGTCCCCAGGTGAGGGCGTGCGAAAGGCAAACGATATCTCTCATACATCACTCTTTCTCTCCCTCCTTTTCTCCTTCCCTTCCCTTCTCTCTAAAAATAAATAAATAAATAAAATCCCCCCCAAAAGAGGAAGGAAATCCTGATTTCCCCTGTGGTAAAATATGGATGAACCTCAATACATTATGGTAAGTGAGATAAGCCAGCCACAAAAAGATAAATACTGTGCGATTTTACTTATATGAAGTAACTAGAATAATGAAATCATGGAGACAGAAAATACAAGGGTGGTTGCCGGGGGCTGGGGAAAGGGGAAGAGAGGAGTTGCTCTTTAGAAATAAGAGTTTTGGTGTTGCAAACTGAAGAGTTTGGAGACTGGTTTGTACAACAATGTGAAGGAATTTAGCATTATTGAACTGTACAGCAGAGAATGTTTAAAATGGTACTTTCATGTGACGTACATTTTACCACAATTTAAAAACATTTTTAAAAGATAAGCAACTGAGACACAGGTTAAATAACATGAACATCACTCACAAGTTTTGTGGGGTTTTTTTAATCTAAAATTAAAAAGCTGAAATGACAGGCACTAAGTATTTATTTGGGATCAAAAAATTGCAATCAGGGAGCAGAGCTTCAGACAGAAACTCAAACAGTGTCCCGATTACAGGATGAAGCCAAGTGGCTTTTATGAGAAATGGAAAGGAATGATTGCATGAAAAGAAGAAAGAACTTCTCCTGGTGCTGAGTAATGGAATAGCTAAGTTATTCTTTATCTGTACATGATTGGTTATTGATTCTATCCTCAGATAAGAAGTCCATAATCATCAGACCTCGGGGTTAGAATGTCTGCTTTTCTGCTGATTTTACAAGTAGCTGTTTGTAAAACAACGTGGTCCACTTCAAACTTTCCAAAGGTTCAAGGAACAAGAGTGTAAGACAGTTCCGATGAAACAGCGGCTCAGGCTCCATTTCAAAATGGCTTCAGTGATGTCAACTTTCACAGTTTCCTCAAGTGCCACGTTGAAATGGTTTTAATATTTTTTAATTTATTTAAACATTTTTAAAGAATATATATTCGAACAAAGAATCCTTCCTGTAGGCTATAGCCTCCATGTGAACATCCAAGTTATAATCTGGGCGTTCTTCTGATGTCAACCATCATTCCCTTTCCTTCATGTCCAACATCTGGTCAGTTACTACTTCTTACTGATTCAACCAGTAAAATATCCCTTATTTCTACTTCTTCCTTCCTTGTCACCACTATCACTGCTTTATTCCAAGTCGTCAGCACGAGGAGCCTCTACAACCACCTCCTCACTTATCTCCCTGTACCCAACAAGACTCTTCGTTCTGGACCAATCATCACTCCCTGCACTGAAGTCCTTCACAACCAAACCGCCTCAAATGGAGCTTCCAGTCCTTCACAGGACGTACACAGTCCTGCCAAGCACTTGCTTTCATCTCCTGTCTCATCTCACACCACCATCTCCACTCCATAAGCTCCAGACTAACCAACACTTTGGAGGTCCCACATATCCCATTAAACTCTCCTGCCTTTGAATATGCCTTTCCCTTGACCTGCAATTCTCCCCTTCCCTTTTCACTGAAAAATATTTTCACTCACCCTTTTCCCAAGTACCTAGTCTGAGAAGCCATTCTTGACATGCATGACTGCAAAGGACTCCCTCAAATGGATTTAACAGTATTTATAAAATATTTGTTTAATTATTAATTTATGTATTTGCTCCATGAGATCATGGTTTCCTCAATGGGTCAAAATATCTTTTTCTGTCACTATTGCTAGCACTATTTGCATCATGTCTGCCATATAGCAATGTTAAACACACATCTGAATGTATAAGTGAATAAATGAGGAATGAATTAACAAATTAATGCATATTCAGTATGAGTCCAAGCACTGCAGCTGCCAAGAAAACCACATCTTACTGTTTGAAGATGGGTCCCTAAGCACATAGCCTGGTCTCTAGATTGCAGGAGAAAGAGGGTAAATTTGAATAATGCTTTTATAGTGTTCATCTCATTAAGGAGGCAGAAGATTTGCTAGACAGTAAAGAATTCAATAAAAAACATTAAAAGGACATATTAGAAGGAGAAGATGATTCAAAGCCACTCTTAAGGGCTTATCAATAGAAAAAGTATGTTTGACATAGACTAAAAAAAGAAGAAAACCTCTATTCTCTCCTATTGCAGAAGCACAACACATTTGAGACTGCACGGAGGCTACACCTAGATGCTCTGCAATAAAACAAATGACATCCCTTATTTCAAAATAATGTTGAATCTTTGAAAACTCTGAGGACCATTATCAATCTCAAAAAAAAAAGATGTACATTAGCAATTGACAGCCTCTTGCTCAGAAATACAAAGACAGCAAAATGAAGAATGCTGTGGCTAATCCGGAGGTGAGACAGGTTTCTAGACCATGTATACGAGATGTGAATTAAAGTTTACCCACCAAACCCAACAAGTTCTACCAACTGATGCTGACGCCTGACTCACAAAGGAGGATCCAACACGAAATGGAGGAGGCACTTCTCGTGACATTAAAGTCCTCTTTGGGAAAACTGGAGGACGTGAAAACATAAGTGGCATTTTTCTTTTCTTTAGTTGAAGGTCATGAATTTTAGAGGAAAAAAAGTCATAATGAGGCTGAGAAGTAAATTGGGTCAGACCACAGAACAACAAATTCCAACAGATTTGGAATTTACCCAATAAGCAATTAGGAACCATTGAATTTTTTTTTTTTTTTTTTTTTTTTTTTGCAGAGGGAAGTAAATTTGCGTTCTAACTTAAAAATTAAACTCATGTAAATTGAATTTATGGAATCAATTAAGTGTGACATAACTACCTCTAGAATCTACTAAAAAAGTCATTTTATAAGACTTGAAAGACAAGGTACTAAATCTTGGTAGTAATAACCCTACTAAGCTTTATTGGACCTGGAAGTCATTGGCCGAATATTTGTAGTCCTCTATACATCACTGTTTTTATTCTTATTTGTTTTAATCTGACATGCCTTATGAATAGTAAATGTACATCAAGTCACTTGGGTCTCGCAGGTATGTAAGAACGAGGCCCATCCCATCTATAAAGCTACATCCAAACCTCCAGTCCATTGTTTCTGCTTATAAGAGTAATAAAATAGCAATAATAATATTATAATAATGACACATACACCTCTATATTTTGAATTATATTTGCCAAATTAATAGATTTCTTTTTTAGGTTTGGAGGGTATATTTGGGCTCATGTCAATTAAAACATACATTTACATCAGACATAAATTTTCCTGGGGAAGGGCTCAAGGAAGCACCAAGGTATAACAAAATGTTTATGTGTGTACCAACTAGCAAGGATATACCATATTTTATTTTTTAAATGATCACCTGAGGACATTTACCTTATTTACCTTAGAAAGAGAGGAAGGGTCCCCTGACTGAGGACCAAACCCGTGACCTTTCAGTTTTTGGAACAACTCTCCAACCAGCCAGGGCAGATATGTCATATTTTAAAAGATACTCTGAATATAAATAAATAGGAGTTCATATTTAAAGCTGAACTTAATAGTAACCACTTTTAAGTGCCAGCATGAGAGTTCATTGAACTGCTGCTTATTTATACACTGTACATAGTCTGCTCCAAGATTGTGAGAGCAGGATTATTTTGAACAGTGTTTAATGATTCTCCAAAGCAACACTAGTGAGATTAGAAGCTCACTGTTTCCAAAGGGTTACTAATTAATTATGGGATCCTTGGATTCTTGTATGACCCATTGAAACCAAGGAACCACAAGGCCCAGGACTGTGGTGTTAAGTAAACTGTTTGACATCAGAAGTATTCCTGACCTGACTGTTGTCATTTTGTGTGTGTGTGTATACATATATATATATATATATATATATATATATATATATCACTTGATGTATTCCAGATACTGCCCTAATGTAGAAGATGATACATTGATAGGTGATAGAAACAGACATATACTCATTTTATTACTGTGTACAGCAAACGCAATCTTCAGAACATCCCGTAAACTAGATGCATGCTACCCACATTTTACAGAAGAGGAAACAGGGACGCAGAGACATTAATTAACACGGCCAGCATTGCACAGGGAGAAAGTGACAAGGTTAAGATGTAAACCTAGGTAGCCCGGCTCCAGAATCCACCTCTATGAAGTGTTAATTCCTTCCATCTCTGTGCTTGTGTAGCATCTTACACACGCCTCCCTAGTGGTGCTTTTCAAATTATGGTAAAATAATATCATATATGTGTATGTATAGTTGTATTTTATTCACACATACAATTTATAGTAATAAAATATTATACTATTGGTATTAATATACAGCATAATAATATAATAATATTTGATTATTACTATATAATTTATAGTAAAATAATCCAAAATCCCTGTGAGCCCATCTTGGGCAGGAAGGAAAATTGATCTACATCTCTTTGAACCCATATCCCTGATCCAGTGCCTCAAGACGTGGTAAACAATCAATACATGCTGATGAAAACCCATCTGGATGCCATGAAGGCTCACTACCATTCGGTATTCCTGTCGGCTCCACTGGCATTGGATTCTTTATGGCAGCTGACTTTTACCTTGAACTTCTCTGAATGCTGATCAGGGAACTCCTTTCAGATCACTACTCCTGGAACAAAAGTAATAACAATGTAGCATCTGCTGCTACCAAAAAATAACAATAACCCTAATAAAGGCAGAAGGTAATATGTAACGAGCGTCAGCTAAGATTTCAGCCTATGTTACCGTGAGCCGACATAGTGTTTGGGCTCTTTGCGATACAGAAAGGATTCGCTCGGAGTCTGAGTGGGCCACACAACAGGCCACAGAGAATCTAAAATGGACCACTTATTTAGTAAAAATTTAATAAAGAAATTTGAGTGAAAAACTATAGTTTCTTGCTCTGTGAGAGAATCTACAACTTTATTTTTATGAAGCCAGTTTTTTTCTTCCACATCATAGAATATCAGCTCCAGCCAGAGAATTCATTAAATCGAATGCAAAATCCTACTGCTTCGGATTTTAGTTAGCATTTCAACCCTTGGAATGCAATTACAGGCAGTAACAGTGAGTCACAATTTATCTCAGTATAATGACTTCTGGCTCTTATATATGTATAAAAAATCTGTTAAAGAATGAGAGCAGGAGCTTTCTTCTTCTCAATTAATATTTACTAAGTCTCCAGGGCTGAAATTACCTCAGTCTTTTTCTTCAAGTCTACAATCACAGCTGCAGGGGTTTTTTTTTTTTTTCCCATTACTATAGCAACCACAGGAATGCAAGCATTGTGTTTCCTTCTCTGTCCAAAACATATAAAAGGGGCCAGAGTAGCAACAACCACCAGGAGACAGATAAATACCCTAAAAATGGTCATAATTAAGAATTTACATTTATGGGAGTATTTTGAAAGCACATCTGACTTCAGAGTACTTAGACCATTCAACTATGACAAAATACATGTTCATTCAAGTTTATTAAATCAAGATTCATTAGTTTCATTTACAGAGACTTTCCACAAAGAAATCCTAAATTTACCAGTTTTGTCTTTTTGTCTAAACAGATGATAGAAAAAAAAATATCCCCCATTAAGGTTATAAAGAACTTCCCAAATTACATAAACTATGTCTTATTTATTCCCAAAAGGAAGCTAAAAAGGACCAAAATATAAGAAGTTAATGATTTGATCCCCAATTTTGTTGTTTATACTTCAAAATCATGGTAATAGTAAGGACATTCCTTCGTGCCTACCGCTGTATCTTTAAGTTCATTACTAAGAAACACAAGCACAACATTTTAAGAAGAATTCAGTGGAACTTTGAAACATCTGACTCCCATTCTGTGTATCTGTGGTTAGGTGACTTTAGAAGTTCTTGGCCAAATTTTTCTATAATAGAATGAATTTGAAGGTGAAAGACCTATAGCATAAACAACTGCCATCTTCATTGTAAACACAGTGACTTCAGGCTTTGAATGCAGGCATATCTGTCGGGCTGGGAGTATATATACTTGGAGAAAGGGGGAGGGGAGGATTTGAAATATCTTCATCATCGATTCTGACCCTTTTTTTTTTTTTTCAGAAAAAAGAACTAATACAGAGATAAAATGATGAAAGATAAATAGATACCCCAGTTCTCCCAAAGGTTCCTATCACTTAGTAATTTTTTGCTTTTAAATTTCTAAGGAAGACGGCTACCCTAATTACGTTCTAAAGAAACACGTATTAAAAATGTGTGCCATCCCCGCCAGTCGGCGTTAGGGCTCTTCCTTGGGAGACAGACTCCTCCTACGCAACACTTACGATTTCCTGCGCTGTTGCAGGCACATTGACAAAGCACAGTGGAGACTGTAAGTGGGCCCCAGGTTTCCTGCAGCAGCTTCGCAGAAGGGAGATGGTTTTCTGTTGGATGTTGAACACGTTGGAATCAGGAAGGCACAATTTCAGGAGCAGGCAGCAATGTGGAGAGAGTGAGCTCGAGGATGAAGGCAGAAAGTGAGCACCGGGCTATTTTGCAAAGGGCCCTGGAGGCCGTCCGGGAGAGTCTAGACTTGATCCTGTGAGGACAGGAGACCTAACTTTAAGCAAATCAGTGACGATTTTAAAAGGGTAACTGGGAGGTGGATTGAAGTGAGGAGAGACTGTAAAACGAGAAGGCTGTTAACCGTAAACTAAAGAAGGTAAATAGAGAAGTTATGGTGAAATAGTCAAGATTGATTAGAAAGATATTTAGGAGGGATATTTCATGGAACTTAATAACCTTTTCTACATCTAGGAGTCAGAAAATTAGACTAGTTGCAGATAACTACAATAACTTCTTTCCTTTTTATTGAGATATAATTGACATATAACTTTATATGTGTTAGGTGTATAACATAATAATTTGATATTTGTATATATTGGAAAATGACCACAAAAAGAAGTCTAGTTAACATCCAACACAGTGCATAGTTACAAGTTTTCTTTTTTGTTTGTGATGAGAAGTTTAACGTCTACTCTCTTAACAACTTTCAAATAGACAATATGGTATTTTTGACTGCAGTCAGCATGCTGTCCATGACCTCCCCATGACTCATTCATTTTATAACCGGAAGTTTGTACCCTTGGATGATCTTCACTCATGGTAACTTCTGATTGGAAAAACAAAAAGGGCAGAAACAGTGCATCATATATACACTTCCAGATTGACCCAGAAAATTACATGTCTGCATGTCTACGTTGACTGCCTAAGTTCTATGCTCTGTCTATGTCTATCTTTGCCACCCAGTTCACCATTATGACAGTTAAAAACAAAATTCATTTAGCACCTTCTTTAAATGACATTTCAACAGGAAGTGGGAAACATTAACCAAACTAGTCCATGTAAAAATACCATGAAAAAAAAAAAGAATTGATCTCTTGGGTTCTTAAATAAACCAAGAATTTAAAATATTTTATAATTATTTTTTCTTAATCTTTGACCTCCAATCCATGTCAGAGAGAAGGAAAAATACTTCAAAAATGTAGCAATCCAAAAAACATAGGTTTCAAAATTAAGGAAAAAATAGTTTCTCACAGTCATAAATTGTAGGGAGAAAAAATCTACCTAAATTCCTTTTTAATAAATTCATTTCAAAATCTAGCTCCTTAAGAAATAACTGTAGCTTTGAGACATGTTACATAACTATGCAACATTACTAGAGAGCAGCTATTTTCAACTGGTGCGCCAAAGGATTTTTAAAACATGCACTACCTGACTAGTTAAGGGCATTGGCCTTTGTTCTCTTAGATTGCCAAATAAAATAATGACAATAGCCAACACAACAATAGCCATCCAGTGTGAATGAATCAAATTACACCTATTTTTGTCAGATCAGCAAAAAATATATATTTTTGGTATACCATGGAATTTTAATAACTAGTTTCTGCGCGCCATGAGATAAGGAAGGTTGAAAACCGTTGCTATAAAAGACTCTAACTTCCTAGCAGGACAAGATAAAACAAAACTATAATCATATTATCTCATTACCCATAAAGAATGAGAAAGAAAATGACATATTAGAAAGCATAAGTATGTATTGCATTCTCTTTCCTACCCTTTTCACTCGATGTTATGTTTCTATGACATTAATTTTGTTGTCTGTCATTCGGTTCCTCTGCTCCCGATTGCTGCATCGTAACGGGGTGTGTCACATTTTTTTAGGCAGTTTGCTTGCGGCAAACTGCCTAAAATAGGCTGCCTTCATCTCATATAGGCTGCCTTCATCTCCCCACTACACAAATAGTGCTATGAGAAATGACCTGATTTTGCTAAGTGCTGGAAGATGCTTGCCAGAATGGCTGCTCTGGTCTACACTTCCACTAGCAGTGCAAAAAATTGTGTCTTCCCACACTTTTGCCAACACTTGGTAATAACCTTCCTCCTTAATCTTTGAAATTCTGACTGAAGGGAAATGAGTAATGATTATTGATATATTAATTTGTATCTCTTGCATTACTAGCGAGTACGAACATCTCTTCATACACTAGAGAGTCATTCATGGCTCACCTTCTGTGAATTGTCTAGTAGTGCTAGTTGCCTATTTTGCTATTGTACTTCCTATTTTATATACTCCTTATATACCTTAAAGTCACATATGCACTTAAAATATTCACATGAGTAACTGAATATTTTAAGTATTTGACTATTTATACAAAGCAACTGCCCTCGCACAGGTTTACAAAAGTAGTTTTTTTCCTTTCTAATTTAACCTAACAATTGTAATGTATTATGTATCATAAACTTTATTTTAAAATATTTCATTGCCTGAAAATTTTCACTGAGTGAAAAAATGCCACTGAAATGAGAACCAACATGCAGAATGACTGGGAATTTCCAAAATTTCTACAATAGGAGAATGGTTAAGTAAATTCCAGTTGAGGAATATGGTAGGTTATACTGTTGCCAATGAAATTATAGGTACAAAGTTTGTACAGCAATTCATTCCAGAAATATTTATTGAGTGCTCATGAAGTACCAAGCACCAGCACATTAGGTGCAAGGAATAGAGACATTATTACATTTCAGGCTCTACACAAAGAGCTCATCATGGAATTGAGGGGAAAACACATGTGAATAGTTATTAAACTTGCAAACTGTATAACATGCTTCCATGCAATGTGCGGCGAGAGCTCTAATGACAAGAAACCTCTGCCAGGTGAAAGGGAAGAGCTTTGAAGAGGAGTCTTAAGGGCTGAGTCATAAGGGATAAACATTTTCCAGTGTCCCAGTGGGGGAGGCAGACTGACCTCTGGGAAGAAAAGGAAGCATATGCTAACTCACTGAAGTGGGCAGACCACAGTCCCTTTGGGGCATTCCCCATTGTTATTTATTCTTACTATCCTGGATAGGTGTCCAAGCCTGGCTGGAGGTAGATTGAGGCTGGGGAGATATGCAGGAGGCATGTGATGAAAAAATTCTATGCCCTTCTTTGGAGGCCTCCAGATGCTGGCTCCTAAGTACCAATATCGGGCACTGACCTGGGAGCTGGGGACGCGGTGGTACACAAGACAGGCAAGCCTCCATTGAAGGGTGTGAATCCTCTCTGATGCTGTCAATGGTTTGTCTAGGTGCAGTGTGGAATAAAGAACAGGAACTGAAGCACACAGGCTAGGGATACTGATATTGCAATAATCCAGACCTGAACTAACACACAAAACATATTTTGTGGTATATCCACAGAAGGGAAAACACTCAGGTACAAAGTTGTGGTGACCAGCATGGGCATCTTTTAAAGAGTACTTCACAGTATAAAAACATTGAAGTGCATGGTCTAACCAACTCTCAAACTGATCTTTGAGAATAATACTACCATTGCTTCATTTGATACCGTGCCCAAGGAAAACAGCCAGGGAATGGAAGAAGGGGGATGCTGTCTCAATTAACTTGATTCCTTGTTCATTCAACTAGTATGTGTCATACAGCATTCTATGAGCTGGAGGTAAAAATCCCAACAAGATAAGGCCACCTTCCTACAAGACTTTGCAGTCTAGAGGCACCAATAAGTGAGTAGCTGAGTACAATGCGGTGCACTTGGCATTCCGATCAGGACTGAGTCAGGACTGCCTGTCCACTCAGAAGGCTATGAAGTACAAAAGGCTATAAAGCCAGACCAGGAAGGAAAATCCATTGTAGAAACAGTGGCAGGACTAGAATGTATGTGTTCTCCTAGGAGTCACTTAATATGGCTATGATGACACTTTCACAGTTTCAAAGGCTAATGGCAGACAAAGAAAAGTGAAAATGCATCAAACACAGAGCAAACGTGACATCGTGGCAGCCGCTTCATTTCTTTCCATTCCTGGAACTCACAGGAACAACACTCGTGGTGATGCCCAGGCAAATGTTCGACGGGAATGAGACAGCTATGTAGAATTTCCCCCAATTTAAAGACCTAAGTGTTTAATAATCAATGCCAGCAAATAGTCTGAAGAGGCAAAGCATAGTGAAATATCAAGAACTAAGGAAACTGGATCGGATAACATTGTTTGCACTAAAGGATAAACATGTCAAATTGGTCTTAATTACCAGTGATGCCTACAGTTTTGCCAGCTGCATTATAATTCAAATCACTCCTCCAACTTTTTTGCCAAAATACGTTTGAGAATTAGTTTTGTTACATATGAGAACATTATGTAAAAAGTACCTATTCTACAATAAGTTAAAAAAACAAATTCATCATTCATATTGCATGAGGACATGCTAGTGAAAAAAGTGCTGAAGCACATTAAGAAAGGTGTTTGCCTACTGAAATAAATGGAAGGTTTGGGGTTTGGGGAGTTGGCGGGCGGAGTGGTTGGGGGGACTGCCTGGAAGAGCAAACCATTATTTTATCATTAATTTCACAATGTAGGTTTTGTCTTAGTATATTTCCTCTGATAAAAGCCTGAGGGATAATGTCTTTTTGTCTTTGATGAGGTTGTGTTGAGTTTGGAGAGAACTCCAGATTTGGAGCTGGAAGGTCTATGCTTTGGTTTACCTCTTGCCAGCCATGTGGCCTTGGACAAGCCTCTTAATAGCTCTGAAATCCACATTCCTCAGGCAATTTCATACAAAATTGTTGTGATGTTTAAGTGAGACAACATAAGCCAGCATTTGCAAAACAATAAATGCCACAAAAATATCAGTTATTTATTACTCTATGTATATTTTTAAAGGATATTATTAAATTCTAATCAATACCAAAACAGAGTTAAGGTTTTTTTTTTTTTAATCCTTTACTAAGAACAGGCTTTATATGTTTCATTTCGACACCATAACATTCATTTTTAATCACTTTTTAAAAAATATTGTATTCATTCATTTTTAGACATCAGGGAAGAAAGGGAGAAAGACAGAGAGAAACACCAATGTGTAGTTACCTCTTGCACACCTCCAACTGGGGACCTGGCCTGCAACCCAGGCATGTGCCCTGACTGGGAATCAAACTGGTGACCCTTTGGTTCACATGCTGGTGCTCAGTCCACTGAGCCACACCAGCCAGGGCATGAATCACTTTTTTAAAAAAGATATATGGTCATAATTGATGGGCTCCAACAGAACACCATCTAGAAATTTTCCTTGTAGATCAAGGAAAGTGTTAACATTTTTCAAATACTATGTGGCAAATTCAGTAATAAAAAATACATTCCCTGAGAATCTTAACACTCAAAATCCCTATGTAATGAACCATACCTTGGTCCCTTCTTGCTTTGGGTTAGTAATGTTATCTTCTTCTTAAGAGAGAAGAAACAAAGGTTAAGTGACTGCCTCAAAGCTCAAGCTAGTAGCAGTCCTTAGACCTCTGGGCTGTGAACCCAGACCTGAAGGAACTATGTCACCAATAAACCTTTTAAGTTGCCACTGACTCAGTTAAAACCTTCAGGTCAGCCTTGTTGTGCCATTGTTCCTTTACGGGTTGTACCTTCTGGAAAGACTCCCTTCTTTCAGAATGGATAGAGACAGTTACCTGAAGCAGGCACCTACTTCTCCCTCTACCATTTCTATACTTTGGGAGCCTCAAGCCATCTTTGAAAGGCATCTGTGGGAAAACTTCCCATGAAGAAAGGAATGCAAAGTACTTCTAAGCATTCGAGGTGGAATTTCAGGTGGATACTTTTTCTCATTAGCTAGAGTCTCATGACTGACAACTTGCCATTTGGGCAGGGGCAACACTAGTTGCTTTCTTGAGTTCTTCTATGATGAACCAATTTAGGGAAAAGTCAATTTTCTCTGGTTTCTACATTGGTAGTTCCGTTTTTGTCTCAAAAAGAGTAAAAATAGCGACAATGGTAATAATACTTGATAAATACATAGCACTTACTGTGAGCATACAGTGTCCTAGGTATTTTATCTGCTGTCCCTACATATCACCAACACTATCTCCAGGGTACAAAGAGGTGGGCAACATTTATCTGACTGTTACCCTTCAGGGGACAACAATAATCTCAGGAAACCCTGAAGCAGTTGGTAAGGACCAGCTTCCTGACAGAAACTGATGGTCCTACCCTCGTAGCAAAACCAACCTCTAGAAAAAGCAACTGACAGGATTTTAATCCCCTCTTTAATCAGCCCTGAGGCATTTGGGAACAAGAGTCCAGAGACATTCTGAGAAACAAAGTTTGTCAGGAATATAAGGCAGAAATTTTCTTATAGATAATATATCAATAAGAACCTAACTTTCCCCTGCCTTGAATGGAAAGAGGCCAACAAAATCCTGCCTACCCCAAATGTAGAGAGCCTTTTGTAGCAGATAGATTTTTCTAAATGTTAGCAGAATCACTCACACTAAAAAAAAAAAAAAAAAAGTTTCCCTAAAATCGCACTTATTTATGCCATGGAAAATAGGAAAAGGAATCACGGGAGCCAGGAGAAATGCAGGCACCATGGCTCCATGTTTCCCAGGTGCAGCCGAGCAATTGCAGACATCAACAAAGCACCCCCTACTAAGGGTATGGGCTTCGGTTCCAGAAAGTGATCAGGGGGACCTGGGTCTGTAATGTTTTGGCCGGGACAGATCATGGAAGAAAAGACTCAAAATTAGGGTGGTGACTGGACAGGGGCTTGTATGACCATGTGCTCCCCCCACAATCCAGTGGATGAGCAGGTAAACACCACGCTTGGTTGTGTTTGTTTGTTTGTTTGTTTGCTTGGATTTGTCTTAACTTCAAAACTCTATTTGGTTGTCTAGAAATCTAGCATGAATCCCATTCATCTTTAATCAGGTTTTGGTTGATGCTATAAGTCCACTAGTGTGTGTTCCCTTCATGTCTTATTAGGGAGAAGCATTCCTGAGCCTGCTGTGACCAGCCAAAATTGCAGCCACAATTTTGAGGGAACTACAGGGACAGAGCAGGCAGCAACACCAGAACTGGGGCCACTCCTTTGAGAGGCCCACATGGAACAGAGCAGGCAGGCAGCCGCTTGGAAAAATGCTTTCCTTGAATCAGCACTTCCTCTTTGTTTATATGCTGAGCACAGAGCATGAAGGGAGCGCAGGAGGGATTACTTGTACTCGCTAACCCCATAACCCTTCACTGCGTAAGAAGCAGAAATTACTGCACAAAAGCTAATGCACAATGGCCTGACCTAATTCTGAAGCAGTTTAATTTACTTATAAACTAAATTTGACATAACATCCAATCTCAATAGAATTATAACTCAATACTTTTTCATCGTACAAGACTGTGTCGAATCTAGAAATAAAGGGATTGTCTTTTGGGTTGGCCAAAACACAAACTGATAAGAAAGTAAAATAATTCCCAAATAGTAATCACAAAGTTTTTTGTAATTATTAAAGGCCATGTCAGACATAAAGCTCCAGTGACTTAATTCCATTAAATATCTACTTCATAATGCTAAATGCAGGTGAAACACATTATTGTTGCTGGATAAAATAAGATGAAATGTTAAGCTCTTTAGAGAATTAAAAACAGGGGAGCCAGATTTTCATACGTATAACTCAATATGACTATTTCTAGAGCATAAGAATCTGGCTTAAGTTGTATAATCATTTAAAAGGTCCCAGAGCCTCCTTCCTGGCTCTCTTCTCACCTCTCAAATGTCAAAAACACATTTCCTGACACAGCCGAGATGCATGCCAGCTCCCTGTCAGTGAAAAGGAAGAAGGAGAACTTTGACACAATGGCCATCAACAGCCCTCTGTGGACCGCCACTGTTTGGAAGCCGTTCCTCTCGCTGGTGATGAAACATCTTCCTGGTCCAGGGCTGCTCCTCTCAGTTCTACATCATATTCAAGCCGTGGTCTCTTTGTGGGACTTTCTGAGATTCCAAATAAGTCATGCAATGTGCCTCTGCTCTTGGCCAGACTTGGTTTGGGAACACAAAACCATTACTTAAGATGGTCAGGCACCAAAATGTTCAAACTCTTTAACTAGCATTCCTGTAATTCTGTAATGACAGGAGTCTTAGGAGAGAATACAAACCTGAGAGAATATTCCAACATGTCAATGTCAAGACTTAGTGAAAGTTTAAGAATAAAATGACATATAATGGAAAATTGAATTAGGACAAAGGTAATGTCAGAGATAAGTAAAATTGTACCATTTTGCTTTGTCATATTTTTTTAATTAAATTCAACATTCATGTATTTGCAATAACTAGCATATGGGTATTAAATAAATGCTTTCTGTTAGCCTTTTTAGTAGTGATTGGAGATCTGTGTATCTATAAACAAGAGTGAAAACAGGAGCAGAGAAAGGGATACATGTATAGTGTAACATATATAATATTAATTTTAAATTACTTAAGGAAGAGTAGTAATTACTCCTGGGAGATATTCTTTGGAAAATATTACTGTGTGAGTGGAAACTCCATGGAGACCCTGCTTTCTTGTTCTCCACTTAAGTCTGAATAAATGGGAACACTGGCTGCCCCAGTAAAGACACCAAAAACATATTTACTGAATGAATGAACCCATGATTGCAGCTGCTCATACGGCAGCTCCTCTGTGGGATGCAGAGGAGCTAATCAAGGGCCCTGCAAAGTCCTGGTTTTGGAAAAGAAACCCGCTTTCTTTTTTAACCTAGGATTTCCACCACTTATTTCACACAGGATACTTTCTCTTTTGAGGGAGGGATTATTAATATTTTGAGGACTTGATATGCTAAGGAACGTACTTATGAAACAGAAACTTAGGGAATATCCGTTAAGTGCCGTAGACTAACCCAGACATAGAATTTGTATCCTCAAAGCTCTTGGAGCCACACGCTAAAGAATGATATGTGGATACCTCATTATGACAAAAGGAAGATGGGATGAAAGTTGTTATATTATTATCATAAATATTTAATACATATTAAAATATACCTACACATTTTATATGTTATACTACTATAAATACTTTATTAGTATGAATACATTAGTATAATATATTAGTAATTGTTATACTTTACTATTGTAATAAATCATAAGTATTCATTAATATTGTGATTATATAATAATATATTTTAAATTATATTAAATGTTATTGAGGGCTAGAGGCTCCTGTCATAAAACAGATTTACAGAATTATCAAAATAATAGCAAATAATTTTAAAAAATGTACTCTTGTTTAGTGTAATATTTTAATAGAGTAACTACATGAAAATAAAATGACGTTCTCACTTCTGTTCTAAATCTCTTGCGTTTTATACAAAATCACCTTGAAACAGATCATTCCAACAAATCTTTAGTCATGCAAGAGTCACAGCATCTTATCTTGGCATTTGTAAGGTTAACCATCCATTAGTATAAACCCCCATTCCCAAGATGGCAAAAGAAACACCTCATTCATTATTACTTGTTTCTTTGTTCATGTTATACACAATATTATTCCAAAAATAAATCAGGAAAGCTTACAAAAAAACAAATGAACTGTTTGTTCATTCGTTCATTTGTTTCAAAGTGTGTTCATACATATATACACACACTCTGACATGCATAGTTGCTGAAGTGAAGCTGAGAGTAAGAATCTGACGCATTCTACCTGCCAAGGAGTCTTCTGATGCTTGTAAAGGGATATAACATGTCCCAATCATATGCACTTTCTAAAATGTTAGTCCATCTTTCTTCCTTTAAATGCATAAATATTTACTTATAAATAGAGATTTACTATAAAAATTTTACTTATAGAAATATAATATAAATATAATACAAATATAATATTTATTTATGTAAATAAATAATGTATTTATTTATGTATAATATAAATATATACATAAAGAAATTGTGTATATGTGTCTGTGCTGAAAACCCAAATGCAACAGCACCTCTGTAAAAAGGGATCAGGACTTGGACTGGCCAGAAGTGTGAAGCGGAACCGCAGGCCTCACAGGAGTAAACCTATGTATGGGTAACACTGACAAACGCCAATCATGAAGTCCGTAAAACTTACAAAACGTGCCTTCTGTATGACCTCGCTGGGCCTCACGAAGCCCCCACAAAATAGAAGATGACTAATATTTGTTCATCTAATGACCAGCAATATTCTAGATGAAATGTTCGAAACTTTACACCCATGATATCAGGTAGACCCCCGACAACACAAATGCTGGGGATTTGAAGAACAGTGGTGACCCTTTCCAAATCTCTCCTCACACTCTCAAAACGATAAAATCAGCCAGGGTGAGAATTAATCCACACTAGACCTATAGTCTGAGCATTAAAATTAGGCCGCATTCCAAGTTCAAATTGTCCATGAGCAGAATAACGAAAAAACGCATTCCAATAACAGAGTTTCCACTGACTGTCCACCCTTGCAACCCGTGGATACAGAGGGCAATGGAGGGGAAACTGAAAAGGCAGAAGATATACTTGGAGGAAACACAGGCAAACAGCCCCAGAGAAAAAGAAAATGAAACAATATGTAAAAATATAATATACATATAGCTCGTCGGTCTGGGTATGGTACTTCATAGGCCTGGCAGTGATGAAGTGGGTTGGAAATGTAGGGGACTAGAAGTGATGAAACTGTTATGTAGAAACGTTTCAGAAATTCTTTAAGTAGGGGATGAGGACTGGGAGGATGGAGAATTCAGTCTTGTTTATTTGAATCACAAAGCTCATGTCAGGCACCATCCATAGGAGGATGTATTTCTAATGGTGACCCCAGTCAAAGGAACTAGAACACTCTACCCTGATTCTTTCCAATCACCATAGAGGTGGACGGCCAGAGAACACCAACTCTCTGGTTAGAAAGTGCACCCACAGGACTGACAAATGAAAAAATTCATGCCTCAGGAATAATTAATTGACGGAGGATATTCTTGAGAGCTTATTGGGGGCAGGGGCTTCCGTAGGAATGGCATTAATCAATTTTAGAGATCTTACAGGAATTGCAAAAGAGACAAAGAATTTTCTACCAATAGAAATGGGGTCACTGAAATTAAGAAAAAACAAACTGGCACACAAGAGTGTGAGATAAGCAAAGTTGGAAACACACAGAAAAAGGTCATAAATACCTGTGTAAGACCAGAACTGAGCAATTTGCTCATCCATTCTCTGTAAGTTGTTATAGGATAATATTTAAGTAAACAGGCTAGAAATCTACATTATTTATATCCTAATTTCACCATTCTCAATGATTATGCATATCACCTACAGGAAGTTGTGGAGTGAGAATACTTTCAAGTATTTATATTTAGATGTCTGGGGCTGTGTGAGTTCTACATACTGGCTATAATCATATTTGCGCCTAAGGTCAGCAAAACCAGATCAGTTGATCCTTTTAGAAAACACACCTCAGGCACATTTATTTGTTTCCACGTGCTACACAGGTCACCTTGACTTGTTAAGAATTTTCACTAAAATGGAGAGCAGCTAGTTTTGCAGAAAACAGGTAACGATGTGAACCAATTCATTTCCAGGTATTTGTTATGTATCCAATTACAGGCACCTATGTTAAGTTCATAAGATGAAGACATTCCTTTGTTTTCATCCAGTAAAGTTTCATGCAAGGGACTGAATGAAGGGTCTATTTCCAGGAGACTGTTTTTGCCATTGAAAACTGTCTTCTTCAGGCATTTGCAGAATGATGCATTAGCAAGAGCTACAAGGATCGCATTGTTTCACACCAAATAGCCTCTACACTTTGATTCATATATCACACATGTTCTGTTTCTTACATTTCTGTTTTCACACCCACTACCTAAGTGCAAAGGGATTTGAAGACAAGTACCACAGTTTTCTAACTTTCAGCTGCTTTGGTTGTGTTGAGGGAGGAAGTTATGGAACATGTAGAAAATAGAATCGAGATTAAGGAGATCATATTTCTGCTTTATGCTCTGTGATACAGTGAAATTCACTGAGTAACAATTACTCAAAACACCCATTTTAGATCATTTACCTTCACTGAATTCCCTTAAATTGGCAAATACAATTTTTAAAAAAGATTATTTACTGGAGCGAGGAGAGAACCAGAGGTAAGACTTCATAGAACGCGAAGGAAGCTATCAATAACAGTAAGTGGCTGATATGGGAAAGAAATTGACATGCAACAAGGAAGTGAGTTAGAATGAATCCAGGACAACTTGTTTCTCATAGAAACTGAAATATAATAATGAGGATGGTTACACACTTCTCTTAATGGTGCTTAAAAATATATGTGTGTTCTGCTAACAAGTCCCGAAACTTTCAGTACTCCTACTGCCTAACGATTCCAGATTCTTTAAAATGAATGAGACAGATAACCTTAGGGAGTTCTGCTTGATGCTATGCATTCACATTTTATAAATTAATTAAAATAAGTCTCTGATCCACCAAATGAATAGTGAACAGATGTTCACCAACATGACTAAGGTTATGCTCTTGAAATAACAGAGTTAATTTTACAAGGGAAGGGGCCCATATCTAAGCCCTTTCCATCTGAACAGGATGGAAGAGAGGCTAGAAATGTTACAGACTTTTACAGTACCACATAGGGGTAACATCCAGTCCTGTATAGGAGCGGAATTCAAGTCAGTGCTTTCGCCGCTGTTATCTCATTTGTCACTTGATCTGAAACTGCAGAAATTTATTATCTGGACGTACGGCTATTCCTCAGATCTACCTTTGAGGTAACCTTCCTAACCTCTGGAATGCCTGGAAAGAGACTTAAGTACCTGCTCTCTCACTGATGCACAAAATGTTTGCATAATTTCCTAACGATCACATGGAGCACACAGAGTGAAACAACACAGCAGCACAATGTCAATGTTAACAAAACAGAAACAGGGAAAATCAAAGACAAAGAGTGACTGAGACTCCAATTAAGTCAAGTCTGTGAAGGAAGAAATGATCGTTGTTGACCAGAGAGTGCCGTACCTAAAACACAGGAGGAACTTAGTATTTTAAATAAGTAAAAGAGAGGGAGACAGCGTGACTGGTATGCATACAGGGTAAAAGTGGATTCTCACTCACCTCCTTTACCCTTCTTTCCTAATCCACAATTCCTCCTCAGCAACAGTTTACCCACTGAACATCTACCTGTCATATTATTCCTCTCTAAAGATGCTACTTTCATTTCTCCTCCTTACCAGAAATACCCATGCAACAGAGCTTGGCACTATTATCTTTATCTAATTACATTTTTCAACTTTATCAGTAGATTATGAAAACTATTAGAAGCACTGTCTGGTAGACCTAAGACAGTTAGGTTGTCCAATTAAAAATGCCTTGAAAACATATTTATTACACAACAATGTAGAAAAACCCATATATATTTTTATTATAAATGTGTGTGTGTGTGTACACACATACAAATTTGGCCAAGCAAGGTAGATGGAAAATAAAATATTAATTTTAATATTTTTAAAGATTTTATGTGTTTATTTTTAGAGAGAGGGGGAGGGAGGGAGAAAGAGAGGGAGAGAAACATCAATGCGTGGTTGCTTCTCAGGCGTCCTCTGCTGGGAACCTGGCCCGCAACCCAGGCCTGTGTCCTGACTGGGAATCGAATCAGCCACCCTGTGGTTCATAGGCCGATGCTCAATCCATTGAGCCACACCAGCCAAAGCTAAATTTAATATTCTTTAGCATATTATTCCACTTATATCTAAACATATATTGACATAAAATAAAAAAACAATTCTAATTTTCCCAACAGGGCTTAATTAAAATATAAATTTGGCATTCAAAAATCACTGACAATAGTCACTAAGGATTTAGAACACATTGTCTTTAAAGAAATATAAATTCTAAATAAAAACTTTTCAACTTGTCAAAGAATAGTCAAACCACCAACTTTATGACCATGAAACTGATAAAGCATTTTCTAGTCTGACAGCAGCAATCTTCAGCTAATCACTAACCACTGAGCCACTTGGAAAAGAAGGAAGACACGGGCTCTCAAAATAGCAAAAGTCCGGACTGCCACCAGAGGCCAGCGGAGGGTTCTGAGAGAGGGAAAAAGACTATTGACCTCAGTCAGCACGGACCTGCCTAAGGTACTCTGTTTCCAATGAGCTATATGGTTGGCATCTTCCTTAGGTCCCTTGTATTATTAAAATAAAACTGAGACATTGAATTTTAATGTTGTTCCGAAAGACAAAGCACAGTACAATACTCTTTGGCACCTGTCTTCAAACAAGCACAGGGTCCAGACTAGCCTCTGCAGTTACGCAACACAGGAGATGAACCTAGACATCAGGAACTAACCACACAGAAAGGGTCTTCAATGTTAGGTCATCGTAGATAACACGTGTCTTCACAGGGAATTAATACATGAATATCTATATCTTCTCTTGTGAATAGTGACTGGGGAGTCTAAGTACACCTGAAGTTGTCTAGCCTTTTTAGATTTATTGATTTCAATTAAAGAGATTTATTAGCTTCTGAGTCATCTGTATTAATTCACATGTATTTCTCCATATTTATGTTTAACACAAAAGGCAGAT
This sequence comes from Micronycteris hirsuta, assembly GCA_004026765.1. Taxonomy (NCBI): domain Eukaryota; kingdom Metazoa; phylum Chordata; class Mammalia; order Chiroptera; family Phyllostomidae; genus Micronycteris; species Micronycteris hirsuta. The sequence continues at coordinate 125,638 of PVJI01000006.1, forward strand.
AGGTACAAAGAAATTTTACTCCTGTCACTTGAAAAACCTAAAAACATTTGGTTAGAGCCCTAAGTGTATTTTACACAGGACTCTATTTAAAATTAGTATTTGATGAAGAATTATAAAGTGACATATTCTAATCTGAAAGGTAATTTTTTGTTGTGGACTTTGCACGTTTCCTTCATCACCACCATTTTTCCTTGTGTATAAAATACTTTTATTTGAAAAGCAATGGTCCAGTTCTCATTGGAAAAAAAGTAGACTAACCTAAAACAATGCAGAGATCCCATACATTCAGAGGCTGGTGGTTCATTGGGTCCACATGATTTCCAACAAACAAACATACGACCTTAACAACTGAAAAGCAGACAACATTACCAAGGTCTTCGATCAAGGGGTTCCTAATTGATTTTTAAAAGATATGTCCCAAAACCATCTCACATGTAATATAGCTATAGCAATTTTCTGCATGACAGAGACAAAGTCTTGCTAAATCCTACCTTTAAATCAAGTATTTGCACTTAGTACACAGGTCCTTGTCAATGGATATGCGGTTCTGAGAAATAGAATCTAAATGGGATTCAGTTACCCATGATGGTTACCTACGGGGGAACCTGTGTGAGGACAGAGGACTTAGAGCAGGGCCTTTAAAACCACCTTAATGTAATCGCAGGAATTAATATCCTTCTGCTTTTGTAACATATATGATATTCTTTTAAAAATTGGACAGTACAAGATATAATTTTCATATGCTACCTGTGTTCTAATGTTCCTTAATTGTGTATGAGAGCCAATCTTAAAGAGAGAGATCAGACAAAGTGGGAAAAACTAGTAGAATGAAGAAAATACGAGGCCTTCATTTTCCCCTCTAGACATCCAGGACCTCATGTGATTCCACATTCTCCCCAGTATTTTTGGTTTTCAAAGAAAGGAATGTGTACCTTTCTCTGTAGTCTCTATAACCAGACAGAACTGTGATGTTCCTATGTGTTTTTATTAGGTTTCCCTTGATTTGAAGATTTCTGGAATAAATTACATAATACTAAAATTTTATACCAGCTTTTGACTTTTTCTACTGCATTTTTTTAATAGTAGGAAAATTAGATTTTCGTTTCCCATTGATGTGGTTAGGAGTTAGCTACAGCTACACAGACCGCACATTCCCGCATAGCAGCAAGGGGACTGGAGGTACCAGCTGCACCTTTTAGAAAGAATGACTGCTTTCCAAATCCAAGACCTGCCAAATCTTGTTGAAAAGATGCAATCACAGATAAAACATTTCATCCTATTTTCTACTGCTTGCTTGGTCCCTGTTAAACAGTACATGACCTCAACAGGAGAAAAATTAATTTTTTAGGGTACCTCCTAGGGTTTTTTTCTTTTTATTGAGTTCATTAGAGTGACACTGATTAACAAAACTATGCAGTTTTCGGGGGCACAATTCTACAGCTCATCATCTGTACACTGTGTTTATTGTTCACCACCCCAAGTCAAGTCTTCGTCCATCACCATGTATCCCCCCTTTACATCCCTCTATCTTCCTCCCTCCCCTAGCTCCTCCTCCCTGTCAGTCACCATACTCTTGTCCTGTCCATGACGTTTAAATAAAATAATCTAGATTCTAGCAGAGACATAAGAAACTGGTAGGAAGACTGTCAGCCTAAACGCAAAGGGGTGATATTTTAGCACTGATGAACTACCTGAAGCCACACCGTATTTCACATGCATTCTTCGTCTCTATCCGCCATTATCATAATTTTAACGTTCTTAGGCAAAACACATGGCATAACTCCAACCATAGCTCAGTGCCTGTCTCTCTTTTGAGTCTTTTAAACCTATTTTGATTTTTTCTCTTTATCTTGCTTTCCTCATCTTATTTGTATTTTCATCCTTCCCCTACTCCTTCTTAACCAGCTCTCATTTTATCTTTAAAATGAGGCAAGAATGTGAAGGGGGATGCTGATGTAATGGCATGCCTGCTGTGATTTTGACTGTGCTGTTATGGTTTCCTTTATTTTAGACATTCCACACACAAAGAAATTCTAAGTAACTACATGGAAGGATCCAAGGGAGAAAATGAATCCAAAACTACAACATAGAACAATTTGTGCAAGACTTCACGCTAAAGCAGATAGTTACGTTTACAACCTTTTAAAACAATAAAGATAAGCTACATTCTGATGGAATAGCATATCTATTTTTTTAAATGTAAAGTGCAACTAAAATAAACTGGGAGGGTCAACACATGTAAGGAACAGTATAAAATGCAGCTTGAACTAATAAGGGCGTGGATCTGTTTAGTTATGCCAAATTCAAATATAGCCACCAAGGAACTCTGGCTGCCTAAGACTGGGGTTTAGATGCGCTAAATGTTTAGGCAGATCTCGCACTTTAATCACTTTAAATCACGCTCTTGTGGCTTCAGCTACTGATGCTCGTATGCACATACACAGAACATCGACATTAGGAAGAGTAGATATAATATTTAAATTTTAAATCGAAAGTAATTTTTCTGTACATTTTTTCAGTAATTTCTATCTTTTTTTGTTGTTTATCTCACGACATCATAGAAATCTCAATTCATTTCATTCGTACAATCTGTTTCTAACTGAAGGCATAGGAGCAAACCTGACTGTCAACCAGCAGTGTAGTTTGAGGTCACCAAACTCTTGTTTAAAAAACACTTCTTATCCTAAGAGTGATCGAATTTGTTTTCTCGCACATCGCAACCAATAACACACTCACCTTTCTGGTGGCATGTGTGGGGGGGCGGGGTGGAAAGTCCTTTGTAGCAGCTCATTTCCTGGAACAATCACTTATATTTGTGTTTAGCCAGAGCACCAACATTTGTTTCACAGACCTTTCCTTTTTACCAGCTCCTCTTCAAGCCAAATGTGGCTCTTTCAGAAAATGCTAAATTGCCTCAGAGAAACCAGTGGTTACACGCAGGATTATTCCTGCAGACAGAAGGATGTGTGGTGTGATTCTCCCACGCCACATCACGGCGCTGCACAAGTGACCCACACCCACTGCTGTCCCCAGAAAACCTCAAGGACTCGAAGCGCTGCCTTTGTGACTGTGCCCAGATGAGTGTCTATTACCAGCTCCTGCCTCAGACACTCATTCAGGAGCTGTGCATTCTCGCTTCCCTGTAATGTGATGACTACAGAGAAGAAAGGGGGTGTCTCCAAGTGACTGTCACCCTGAGCATCCACACCGACATCTCCCTGGTTATCAGAGCTTGCTATCCACACTGGGATAACTTCTCATTATCTCTAATATTTCATAAGCATTTGCTGAAAGTTTGATAAATTGAAAAGATGGCATCCCCTTCTCTCAGTCTTCTGCCAGCCTCCCCCAAATTGCCATGCTATATTATATAATACTTCCTTAGCCAGATTCCAGGAATTCAATGGGCTGTAATTTAATCCTAGGAAACCCAAAGGATATTAAATGATCTAAACTGTCTTAGCCAGAAATCTCTGATTTGGCTGCCCTTTGAAGTTTGTATCTGAAACTTTTTGATGTCTTAATATTGTTTTAGAAATTAGGGGGGCGAGTTGACTTTGTAAATCATTTTAGGATTGCAAAAATGACATTATGATGATGAATGGCACAAGGCTTTAAAAAAAAGTTTTCCTGAATATTAAATTAATCACGAACCAAGGCTGCCTAACATTAGCTCCTGATAACTTAGAGATCCTGTGGCATTCCAGATGCTCTATGAAACCGAAATATTCTGTCTTTATTATGAGCACCTTTCCACATCTGCAATTCTGTTATACAATAAAGTCTTGTTCTTTTGTTGCAAGATTGCCCTGGTTCATTTTTTTATTATTAATTTAAACCATGTGGGTAAAGGGTAATCCAGTAAGCCATGGGATTTCAGATCAGAGCGCTCATACAATCACACGTAACATCAAACATCTGGATATTTAGATGGATAGGGATGGGGGGAAAGTAACTAGAGCTAAAGCAGTGTCCAAATGTATAGATTTTAATTGTATATAATTTTTTAATGATATTCACTTTGAATATAATATTTCTCAACATACCTACTTTACAAAATGGCGAGGTTATAACAGAAATAAAAATTCTCAACTCAACTGCATCAGTCACATACACATGCATACTAACCAAATAGCTTTCAGGAAAAAGACCTATTATAAATTGCTTGCCTAACCTAGTATCACTTTTACTATACCTAAAAGGGAGTTTAACAATCCACTTAAAGAGAACTTGATCTATAAGTTTTCTGGAAACATGGCATTGTGTAGTTATCTATTTAACACAAAACCTGCCCCAGAAATATTTTGCCTCTCAGGCATATCACCCACATCATCCACAAATAAATTAATATTTGCCCTCCTCTGTGCTGTGCCAACCCCTGCACTTTCCCTAACCTTGCTTTAATGAACATTTCGTAAAGTAAGAAGGCATATGCTGCATAATTGGAAAAAATATGTTGGCTTGTTTCAAATTTTTACATTTTCCAAGGTGCCTGAAACTTGCAGATAATAAATAACATAAGGGAAATGTTTAAGTATCTTGCTAATAAATCATTCTCTCTTGAGTTTTAGAAATCTGTTTAAAGCAGAAAGGTATACAGAAACTTAAGAGACGAGTCATTCTTGCAAAATATGGTAGTTTAATATTGTTTAGAATTAAAGTAACATTGAGAATAGTAAAAAAAAATTATATTCAACTCCAAAAAGGAAGGCATAATAGGGCCATCTTCAAAACAGTTCGAGTTGGCCCCCAAAATTGCATAAAGTTTCTCCTGCTGTCCAAATCAATTTATTTCCAGGGCCTGATGCAGATACCAAAGCTGCTACTCTTGAAGGTTTGCCTGAGCGGATGTTATTTGCATTCTGTAATCCAGATGCTGCCTTACTTTACTGCAGATGCCAGGTGTGGACACTCAAAAGTAAAAACCTGAAGATCAAAGAAACAAAGGTTGATCCTGTTGAAATATTCAGCCACAAGTCATTCACATGACGAGAGACTTTTTGTTTCATGAGGTGTTTACTTCCTTTGTTGTTAAAGCTATTTATTACCTTTGAAAACAGTTCACCTTCCTTTCTGGAATACTATAAAGTGTGATATGGCCTTAATGTGTGTTCAGGGAACATCCATGTTTGCAATAGAAATCAGCACCACTGTTTCTGCACAAATAAATTCAAATGTTTGGGTTGAAAATTAAAAGCGGGGCAATGTTTTGTTTAACAAAGAGGCCCCAACATAATATGTGATATAAACTAGATAGCTATGGAAACACAAAAGTTAAAGTGAATGGGAAAAAGGGAAAAAAAGTTATAAAACTCAGCTAGTTCCAAAAGTTAGTTGGACAGAGCTGAAACCACAGGTCGTAATTTCCACCACACTAGGCACTTTTCCTTCTAGACAGGATCAAAGGAACTGACTCTCTGCCTTTAGTGCCTCTTTATTCATTAATGCAGCCAGTGTTTACCGAGTCCCTTCTATCTGCCCAGCAATGCACACACCAGTGAAAACAGAGCAGTTCCTTTCTTCAAGCAACCTATTGGAAGGGAAAGACAAATAAATACACTAATTTTTTATGAATAGTGGAACAGGTGTTAAATCAAGCAAAAATTCAGGTTAGCCACAGAAACATTGAAGGAGATATCTGTTTTGGTAGATATCCGAGGGGACTTCCCCAAGTGATTTCTACTCTAAGGTTTAAGAAATAAACAGGCAGCCATCAGAAAAGCGGAAAGGAATGAGTGATCCCGGCAGAAGGGAAAGACGTGTGATTTCCTGGGGATGAGAATGCACAATAAGTTCATGCAGAGTGGAGAAAAAGTAGTTAAACAGTTTCCGTATGGAAAAATGACACAACAATTAATAAGTAATAACACAGAATAAATTCTGTGTTTCACGTACTCACAACCGTAAGCCTTCCTTTGCCCCACCTCATATAATCACAAGCAGAAAATGAGCACTCCAAGGCAAGCGACGGGGAGGGCTAACATACAGGGATAAAAAAATATCTCCAGATCGTGAAGAATTTTATGTCTCTTCTCATCTCCATTGCCCCGGGAAGGGAATGTCATCTCAGCCCAACCTGCACTGCTCATTACTCAGTTCAGCCTTAGGTAAGGGATTCTTTAAGTATCATCCGAGGACTCCTGGGAACCTGTAGAGCCTTCCACTCCCTGGTCCAGACTGCAAGGAATACATTCTTCCAAAATGTAGACTTAATCTTTTTTAAATGAAAGAAAGATACAAGGAACATTTTACACTGGTGTCTAAATATTTACTACTTACACAAGAAAATATTGTTTAAAAATGTTTAGGACAATTGCAAATAGCTGTGGAGAAAGACTGGAATTCCACTCGACTCTTAACATGAAAATGGAGAAACTGTGGACCTAATTAACCTCTTTTGAAAAAATCTCTTGCTGTAACCTTTTATTTATATTGTTATGATTTATATGGTGATGGTAATATTAATATTAATAATAATAAAAATCTTCACTGGACATCTGATATCTGCCAGGCACTCCCCTGAGTTTTTCCTGAATTCCCCCATTGTTCTTCTCAATAAAAGTATAAACTGGTTACGGTCACTATGTCCATTTTGCAGATGAAGGTGCTGAGGACCAGTGATCTAGGTAGATCACGTGTCTGATGATGCACAGATCCAGGACTAAAAGACAGGACACTTGGAAGGGTACATATAGGTAATGGTAAATTTTCACAGATTCTAATACCATACACAGAGTCCCAGACAGAGAAACAAATAAAGATTCATCTCCCAAAATAAAAACTTCTCCAGTCTATATAACCTCGCAGAGGCAAGCTGACGTTCCCCAGGGAGTGATGAAAGAACTCCTGAGAAATCTACTTTTTAACATTATAAGAACTGGAACACTTTCAGGGTCATCAAACTTATCTGTGATGGTGAACACATCTGTCTCCCTTTTTTGTCAGGTCTTCTGTGCTCCATAGATCACAGCAACAATAAGTTTCAATATCAGTCCAGGCCTTAAACATTCAGAAACTACTCATTGTCTCCTGCTTCATGCCCTAGTTACCTTAGACAGAAATAAACTCTTTTAGTTAAAAAAGAGGACACATGACGCCACTGACAGATTTTGTGTATACATGATTCCCATGACATCTTATAAACCTGAGATGGACATCAGGACACCAAGTGTGCCTGTAGTCTAACGCTGCACATTAATGACCCCAAACGTCATGGTGTAAATCAATCATTTATTTTACAGCATTCTGTGGGTTGACTGTGCTCAGCTGAAGTGGTTCATATTTGGGGTCTCTAATTCAATCACAGTCAGGGAGTGGCTGGGCCTAGGCTCTGGGGTATCTATCTAAAGGCTTCTTTACCTGCATGTCTGGTGCCTGTGCTGATGTGCTTGAGACAACTAAGAACTAATTACACCTACAGGTGGCCCTCCCTGTGGCTAGTCTGGGCTTCTCCAAAGCATGGCTCTCTTAGCATAACCAGTCTTCTTACTGCCTGTCCTCAGAATGAGCATTCCAAGAGGTTCATTGGACATTGCTGTTTTCTTAAAGGCTAGGCTTGGAAACAGATCCGAGGTCACACTGTTGTATTCTATTGGACAGAGAAGTCACAGAGCTCACTTAGATACCAGAAGCGGGAAACAGACCCTACCTCTCATGGGAAAAAGGTCAAATAATCGGTGACTACCTTTGCTATATCACACTCAGATCTTGGCTAGAAATAAAGCCTTAAATTTTATTCTGAAAAAGTTGTTTTCACTTAGCAAATTTTTAAAGAAGAGAAGTGAAAGCTAGTAAAATGTAATATTTTTAATCATTGTTCACAGAAAGGAAGTCATTTATATTCTATTAGAACTTTAAGTTTTAATGAGCTCATAACCAGTATATAATGTTGACTAATGGTTCAAGTGTGCTTATTTATGTTAGCCCCTAGTCTGAAAATTTGATGGATGGTGTTATTTAATGGTTGTATCTTCAACTCAGCCCAGATTAATTGGCAGAGATGCCAGCATACAAGATTATAGGGAAGAAAATAGCAACTCTTCCATAGTACATAAAAATATTTTTTGAAGTTAGAAGTTATGATAGACTGCATAGCGAATAGTGAACCCTCTCAAATGACTTTATAATGATAGCAACCATTATCATATACTTCCATGGGAGAATTTTTTCTTTCCAGAAGTATTTTTTAATGGCTGTTTAAACAATATTTGATATTCACACAGAATTTAGACCATAATGGCTTGATTCACTTCATTAGTAAGTCTGTGGGAAAATCAGTGGCCCCTTAATTTGGGATTAAAAGGTTTTTTCCTAAGGCCTTTAATTTAAATTCCCAGGGAGTAACCTAGGATATGAGTCTTTAAAGTCACATATAATAATGTAGGCTATTTCAGATGTGCATTAATAGCACTGTTTTTTGCTGAATAAAATTTATAACGCAGTCCGCAAGGGAGGTTGTACAAGGATTGTTTGTGATAATAAGAAAGAGGAGACCTCTGAGTCCACTATCGGTAAGAAGATAGATAAATTGTACATGCATACTATAAACTACTCTGTGGTGGCAGGGGAAATATTGACTAGATATAAAGACAGTAACATATATCTTAAAAACCATACTAAATAGAAGAAAAGAAACAAAATTAGTTCTCTATAACAATACACTTTATGTAAACTAAAAATCCACACAACAATATATATAGATTTTACAAGATTAAATACAAACAGAATGATATGCCTCAACATACTCTAAGGTTGCTCATAAAGGTGAGGATATAGGAGGGAAATTGCTGATGAAACGGGGCAATTTTTTTAAAATAAAGAAACAAATAGAGGAGACTTGCATAGCCCACTAACAATGATTTGTTATAAACTGAGTAATTATGTTTGACTCAACCCTCTCGACTAAGACAAATTATGATCCAATTACTGTCATCAATTTAAATTAATAAATGACTAGATATTATAGATTCCATCCCAGAGACTAAAATATAATTAGTCATTGATTAAATGTCATAGAGGACAAATAAAACTATTAGAACATCATCGTATGCACAAATCAGTCATATTAAAATAATAATAGATAATAGGGAATTAAAGGGGTCTGCTGGTCTTCCATGATTTATTCACATCTGTCCTTCTCCAGTTAATTTAACTTGGGCTCTTAAAAACATATTTTAAATATTGGCCTGTGTCTAAACCACCACTTTAAGAGATTGATCAAAAAGACACACTGACTCGGAGAAGATTCTGAGAAGACGGTAGAGCAGGAAGCACCAGGAATCTGTCTTCCCACCTAGACAAAAATTGCAGAATCTTTCTGATGTAACTATTTTGGAACTCCTTAGTCTATTGGAGGCTTGGCGGGTGAACTGTAGCTAATTTTGGTCAATTCCGGCTCTGAGCACAGTGGCAGCTGTCCGTCTTTGCTCCCCTACCGCACAGCGGGGCAGACATGCAGGCTTCCCAGGAGCAGCTTGTAGTTTGCAGGAGCCACAGCGGGTGAAAGGACCCTGTCCTCCAAATACCCGGGATCTGTGCTATGCTCACCGATTGCTGCTTCTAATCACAACAATGCAGAGAAAGAGGTGGGTGGCCACCTCATTCTACCTTCCCCCACCATTGCAAGCCTCTGCCCTACAAAATTTTTAGAAGAAAAAAAAATAGAAGAAAAGCTTCATGGCATAGAATTTGGCAGTGATTTCTTGGCTAAGACACCAAAAGCACAGGCAACAGAAGAAAAAAACAGACCAATTAAAAATTATAAAAATTTTAAAAAATCATGCACATCAAAAGACACTATGAGCAAATTAGAAATTAAATCCACAGAATGGGATAAAATAGTTGCAAATCATATATCTGAAAAGTTACTAACATCCACAATTTATAGAGAACTCCTAAAACTCAACAACAACAGAAAACCTGATTCAAAAATAGGCAAAGGACTTGAACAGACACTTCTCCAAAGAATATCTACTTGGAAAAAAAGAAGGTATAAAATACCTAATAAGCACATGAAAAGATGTTCAACATCACTAATCATTAGGAAAATACAAATCAAAACTACGATGAGAAAGCACCTCACACACCCTAGGGTGACTACTATCTAAATAAATAAATAAATAAATAAATAAATAAGTGTGTTGGCAAGGCTGTAAAAAATTGGATCTCTTGCCCTGACCAGCGTGACGGTTCAGTTGGGTGAGCATCGTCCCACAAAGCGAAAGGTCACTGGTTCAATTCCCGGTCAGGGCACATTGCCTGAGTTGTGGGTTTGGTCCTGGTTGGGGGAATGCAACAGGCAGCCAATCGATGTTTCTCTCCCTTTCTTTCTCTCTCCCTTCCCCTCTCCCTAAAAAATTAATTAATACAAACTGGAAACCTTGTACACAGTTGATGTAAAAATAAAGTGGCATTGCTACTATAATACCAATATGGTGGTTCCTCAAAAAATATATGATCCAGCAATTCCACGTCTGGGTATATACTCAAAAGAATCGAAAGCAAGGTCTTGAGAAGATATTCATAGCAGCATTATTCACAAGCACTTAAACATGGAAGCAACCCAAGTATACACTGATCAATGAATGGATAAATCAAATGGTATATACATACGGTGGAATATTATTCAGCCTTAAACAAGAAGAAAATTCTGACATATGCTACAACTTAGGTGAACCTTGAGAACATTATGCTAAATGAGATAAGCTAGTCACAAAATACAAATACTGTATGATTCCACTTATAGGAACTACTTGGAATCATCAACATTATAGGGACGTGAAGTAGAATATTGGTCGCTATGAACCAGGGGGAGGAACGATTAGAAAGTTACTGTTTTAACCAGTGTAGAGTTTCAGTTTGGAAGATGCAAGAGTTCTGGAGATAGATGATGGTGATGGTTACACAACGATATAAATGTATTTAATACCATCGAAGTGCACATTAAAAATGAGTAAGCCCTGGCTGGGTGGGTCATTAAGTTAGAGTGTCATCCCATACACCAAAAGGTTGTGGGTTTGACCGCCAGTCAGGAGGCTTACAGGAGGGCATGGATGGATGTTTCCCTCTCACATTAATGTTTCTCTCTCTCCTCGCCCTTCCTCTCTCTAACATCAGTAATATATTCTCAGGTGAGGATTATACATATACACATATATATCACATATAATATATATTATATGTTATAATATATAAATGGTTAAGATGGTAAATTTTATGTTATGTGTATTTTACCACAATAAACAAAGTTGAGAATAAGATGGAGAAGAAAGGAAGGCTCGTGGCAATCACAGATCTACTACAGTTCTGAAATACAGCTAAACATGCACCTCCAGTTCCTTGACTAAAACCAGGCCAATTGCCTGAGAGTAATTTACCATGACTACTGGCTCTGCCTTCTGGCCTGTGTTTGGAGCTGCACAATTTTCTCTGTTTCATATCTGCAGAAGCTTGAAAACCAAGAGACCCCTTTTCATTATAAAATGACTCTGCTCCTTAAGTTCAAGTTAGTCTGATTTCTTTAAAATCCTGGTAGATTCCTTGCCTATCAAGTGATAATCCATATCGGCCCTGGCCGGGTAGCTCAGTTGGCTAGAGCATCATTTGGATTCACGAAGGTTGCAGGTTGGATCCCCAATCAGGCCACACACAAGAAGCAACCAATGAATGCATAAATAAGTGGAACAACAAATCAATGTCTCTCTCTCTCTCAAATCAATCAATAAATTAAAAATTATAATCCTTAAATACTTAAATACAAGTTTGAAATTACGCTTTTGCTTTAAGTTCATATCAATTCTTGTAGAAGAGATAAATCAGTTGTATCAATGGAAACGTGAATGTTAAAGGAAATTATTTGGGATTTTCAATTAAGCTTTGCAAAACTTTTAAGTATATTTGGAACAATTTGGGTATATGGATCTTTTTAACCATAAATTTTATGAAATTGAAATATAGATCAAGAGCACCTAGTGAAAAATTAGTGTCTGAGATATGCTTTAAGTACAAATTATATATTGGAGTTTGAATATTTAATAAATACAAAAATAATGTATCTCATTAATAATTTTATATTGATTAAATATTGAAATATTTGACCATATTCAATATAATATATTATTGACATTAATTTTACCTGTTTACTTTTATATATGGCTATGTGTTAGTTATCAGCTTATTGCCTTGAAGCTCTGAACTCCCTCTTCAGTACCTGTTCTGTGAGAACAGAGTAGGTTCTTAAAGCATTTCCTCTTTGTATCCACATGCTTTTCAGCTTTGTTAGTTGAGGGTGTCAGATGAACACTGAAGGATGAAGGGGGCTCCTCTTCTTGAATCTGACTGCTGAGCTTTGGGGTTTTATCTTGCTCTTGCTGAACAGTTATTAGGGACCTCACAACCCCACCCCGGGCCCAGTGATCTCCTTCCAGTAGCCCTGGACAGAGAGGCGCCGCTTGCTCCCACACCGGTGCCCTGGCTCTGGCTGAGCACCTTCCTACCAGCCACAGCTCCATCGCACGCCCCAGGGTTGTTTGCTGCTGCTCAGTGATTGTGGACCGGCTCTGACCCAGGCAACCCAGAAAACCTCTCGGAATCCAAGGAGCTAAAACCACATTTTCTCTACGGGAGTCTGAATCTCAGCCTTGGAGTGGGGCCATTGTTCCAAGGTTATCCTTTGAGCATGCTCCCTCAGCTCAAGTGTATTTTGTAGAGCTCTCTTTATATCTTCATAATCACTCTCCTTCCTTAGCTTTAGAACTCTATATTAAATGACACTTCCCCTGTTTAAATTACTATTTAACTTCTATCTACTAGTTAGACTCAAACTGTTATAGGTATAGAAAATGTTTAATTACATATGTGGTTTTATTTTAGACAGCGTTATCTAGTGCATAGAACTAAAGAAGGCAGGCACAGAGCAAGTAGAAAATCTTGAAAAGAATTACATTTAAGTAAAATTAAGAACTGAAAATCATTTCAAGCTTCAAGAAACAGATGATGTGCTTACATTGAAATGTTGGAATGGTGCAGAAATCTACATTTTTTTAAATCTTTACATTTTAAAAAATCTTTACATCTTTACCTATAAAGATGTCATCTTAGATGTAATCTTAGTTGGAGGAAGACTTCCTGAGAGATTATTTATCCCACTGCAAGTCCCTTACCTCAATTGAAAAGAAGAATGAAGAGGAAAAGAAAGACATGACCAAAACCAAAAAATCAAAAGTAAAACCGGCATGCTGTTTTTCATACAAAACAGATATGTTTGGAAAGGCCAATGTGATGAGAAAAACGAAACCAATTTGTACAATTAAACCATGATCAAAACATAAATATCTAAAAAAAACATGATTTATTAGTTTACTTCCTACAAACTACTAGTCCAGGTCTTAGGCAGCTTAAAGTTAAACCATAAATAAATCCACATTTAACCTCATAATAGGAATTTAGATAAACAATAAATATTCAGATATAAACAATATATTATTTAGCAATCTATTATACTCCTTATCAAAAAGACTAATCATTACAGGCCATTAAGAACTATCCACCAAATTGTAAAAAGTTAGACAGAATCTCATTATTGATTGCTAAGAAGACAATACCTAATATTGTTTATACAAGCAAAATTATAATAATATAGATTTAATGTTTGATGGGAAACATATCTAATACTAATTATTGGTCCAAAAAATGCTAATCAATATTGTTTTATGTGGTATAAAGTGCAATTATTTGTATATTCTTCATTATAATAACTGAATGATTTTTCTTCATGGGCTGGATTAAAGACCATCGTATTCATCAAAAACAATATTCATTGAACAGCAAAGGAAGGGAATTTTATACTAATGTAAATTCCAAAGCATTCCAACTATAATTTAAGTCATGCAAGGACCAGAATATTAAGCCATCAAAAAATAATCCATAAGAAAACTGCTGATTCCATGGGTTTTGGACTGAATGTAGGCCTAAAAATATGTTTCAGTAAGTTTGTTTAGTATTATGTAACTACGTGGGTTATGTGGTTTTCATATTTTTCAGTCTATTTACTAAGACCATTGCTCCTAGACTCAATTGCTTGCCACATAAGAAGGCTTTCCAAGCTTCCAAAATAATAGGGTCACATTATATTTCATCAAAGTTCAAGATGACAATTGCATTAGGTTACATACTGATGATAAAAGTAATCAAAAGACATTTTTAAAAGTATGTTCAGTATGTAGAATCCACTAAAAAACTAACTTAAAATTAAGATATAAAGGCCTTTTCTAGAATTACGAAAAACAATGGAGGCAATTACAAATTGCATTCCACAACACTCTGCCTGTATTAAGTGTTATATACATAATCTAAACAATAGGGTACAAAGCAATCTCACTCAGCTGCGAATGGCACAGAACTCAGGGACTAAATTCAAGAAATTCATAATTAAACCATGAACTGGAATTCTAAGCTGATGACTTTTAAGGTTTGGGGAATTCCCAGGTGTATAACTCCAGAACCCAGATTTATTTTCAAGCCACTAGAAGCCACATTCTTCAAAGCCTTTGGTATGTGATTCTCACTCTTGGCTGCACAACAGTCTGCAGAGTGTAATTGCTCCTCTCATCAATTCAGGAAATCTAGAGTAGTTCAAGGGAGTATTATTTATTAGATATTCTCTCTCCCTCCCTCTCTCTCTCTCTCTGTAAATCAGCTTTATTTAAAGGTATAATTGACAGATAAGTGGTGCCTACTTAAATGCAATTAGAGAAGTTTTGACAAAGGTATACATCTGCAAACGTATCACTACAATCAAAATAAAGAGCATATCTAGCACCAGCAAGTTTCTGCATGTCCTTTTGTAATTCTTTCTTCCCTACCACATACCTGCATTCAATGACAACCACTGATCTGCTTCCAGTTATTGTAGATTAATTTGTATTTTCTAGAACAGTATATCAGTGAAGTCATAAAATATAAAGTCTTACTCTGTTTTCCTTAACTCAGCATAATTATTTTAACATTCATCTGTGTTGTAGCAGGTATCCATAGTCTATTCCTTTTCATTGCTGAGTAGTATTCCATTCCTTAGATACACTTTTGTTTATTTATCCATTCATCTGTTGATGGACATTTAAATTCTTTCCAGTTTGGGGCTATTACAGTAAAGCTGCTATAAACATTCCTGTGTATCACATATGCCTTTTTTTTTCCTAGGTAAATATGTAAGGGTGAGTGACTGGATCATATGGTAAGTATATGTTGAACTTTTTAAGAAAACGCTGAATTGCTTTCCAAAGTAGTCATACAACTTTACAATCCAATAAGCAGAGTATAAAAGTTCCAGTTTCTGCACATATTCACCAAAACTCAGTATGATCTGTCTTTTTTATTCCTATAATCCAAGAGGAAGTTGTGTGGTTTCAATATGTATCCCCTGTTGCTTAATAACATTGAACCCCTTCATGAGCTTATCATCACGAGTATGCTTTCTTTGTTAAAGTTGTCCAAAAAATTTCTCAGCTTTTTATCGAGTGGGTTGTTTTCCTCTAATTGAGTTTTGAAAGTATTTTCAATATATTTTTTATTTTTTATTGTATTTTTTATTACCATTTAGTCCCCTTATACTTTTCTCCCCGCCCCCGCAATCACCACACTGTTCTCCATGTCTGTGAGTCCTTTTTCCCAATCCCTCCAGTCCTTAATCTCCCCTCCCCTTTGCTGTCAGCCTGCTCTCCATCTATGAGTCTGCCTTGTATTCCTTATTGGTTCAGTTTGTTTATTAGATTCCACAGAGGAGTAAAATCATATGGTATTTGTTTTTCTCCAACCGGCTTATTTCACTTAGCGTAATGTTCTCCTAATCCATCCATGCTGTCTCAAAGGGTAAAATTTTCTTCTTTTTTATGGCCAAGTAGTATTCCATTGTGTAAATGTCCCATAGTGGTTTTATCCACTCATCTACTGATGGACACTTGGGTTGTTTTATTTACAATCACCAAGATATGGAAGCAGCCCAAGCATTAAATATATTTTAAAGATACTTCCTATGTATTCAGAAACTGAATTTGCAAATAGTGTCCCCTAGTCTGGGGCTTGTCTTTTTTTCTCCCAGCAGTGTCTTTTGAAGATCATATTTTGTTTTGTTTTTTTGATAACACACAATTTATTAATATGGTATTTTTATGGATCATGCTTTTGAAGTCACATCTAAGAAATCTTTGCAGAACTCAAGATCACAAAGATGTCTTTTGTATTTTTTATAAAAGCCTTATGGTTTTAGGTTTTATATTTAAACCTAAGATTAATTTTGAGCAGCATTTGATTTTATCTCAATATGCATAAAATTAAATTTACTAATGTGGTGTCATCGAAGAAATAACCGCACAGCGGTTAGTTAGTTGGCCAAAGTTACAATCGCAGGTTGTATGATATAGAAAAGTTTTGAGGATTGTTTGAAACGTTTACTGTCCTAGATGTTTTTCAAATGTATTGTCCATTTTTCCTTTGTTTCATACAACAGGGTAAGTGCAGTGTTTATTGCTCTACCATCTGCAAAAGTAGAAGTCCTCTATTCTTTATTTTTTAAAAGAGCATTAACCACACAATCTCTGTACTCGTTTTCTACCTAGAGAACTAGGAAAAAAGCCAGAAGGCTATGGTATCACAGGTGCAGAGAATGTCCCACATCAGAAGGTTTGGAGAGTAACTGTGGCCTTCCCCAGGAATTCAAAGGGCCCAAACTTGTCTAGAACAAAAAGAAAAAGTGAGAGATGACTCCAGAGAGCTTGACGGAGATCATACTACTGAAGACTGTGTAAGTCATATTACAGATTTCTAATTCCATCCTAGGAATGATTGAAGTCACTGAGCAGATGTATGCAGGATAGTTGTGATTAGATTTGCAAATTTAAAATAATCACCATTAGCTGCAGAGTGAAAAGTGAATTAGAGTGGGGTAAGATATTCAGGGACAACTTGGGAAATGTGAAACATTTTGGGCAGATGCATGACACAGTGTAAGTCAGGATGGGGGGGCGGTTCAGGGTGTACCATGATTAACAGCAAATAATCAGGAAGGAGAAAACATTCCTGACATGGTTAAAAGAGAGCATGTAAGGTTTAATGGGAAGTTAGAAGACAGAGAAAGTTTGGAGAACCTGCAATGGTACTCAAAGGACTTCATATTATATTAATAACAACATTAAATACTGAGCAAATTGAAGGCATTTTGTGGAAGAATGTCAGAAAGTTTCTTTAGGTTGACAATAATATGGTCTATTAATTAAAAGAGAGAAAGATGAGTTTCAAGAACATTTGGAAATAATTGCAGACATTGAGTCAAAGCAATATGGAATTGTGGTAGATTTATAAAAATGGGAATTGAAATCAGAACAGAAATCTCTATCTAGTTTTAAAGCTTCACAATTTATACAGTCAGTCACTCATGAAACCAACCTTGTTTCTCAGTTCTGCTCTATTTGTCTCTTATAAACCTAAAATATTGTTTAGTACTCAAAATGTTTTATATCTTTTAAGTACCCTTATTATAGCATTTTGTGACATTTCCTATATTATGCAAATAACTTCTGACTACATTAATATTATTTCAACCCATATAATTTTGATTAAGCTTAGCATTTTAAGTATGAAAATATATCCATCTATTTATTAATTTATATCCTAATCAATTTAAGCATTTAATAGATTAATGGCAAAAAATGATTAATCATCAAATGAAACAAATTAACATCTTCATGTTTATCACTATTTATCAATGAAGTCAAAATGACAATAGATAATGCATGTACATTTCCCCTTTCTCTTTATGGAAAATATTCTTAAGAAATTGAGCTCTGTGTTGAAGAAAATATATTCTATGTCCATAATTTGTGATTGATTTTGACCATTTGGTTCATAATTTCCATTCTAGAAACCACTATTGATTTTTCTCCCTAGTCTAAATTGTCATTACTATTTCCAAAACCAAAAAGCTCCATCACATCAATGAAATGCATGCTCTGGTATCATAGACGAGGGGTGTCAAACTCATTTTCACCGGGGGCCACATCAGCCTCACAGTTGCCTTCAAAGGGCCTAATGTAATTTTAAGACTGTATAAATGTAACCGCTCCTTAACTAGGGGCAAGGAGCTCGGTGATGCCACCAGGTAGAAACAAGGTGCCGGGCAGGATAAAACAAGGTGGAGGGCCAGATTTGGCCCATGAGCCTTGTGTTTGCCACTTGTGTCATAGACTTAAAATTCATAAAAGAGAATTCAGTAACTGCATAGGTAAATACAACATTAATCTGGGCACTGAGTATGTCTTGGCAATATAAGGGTGACAAGAAGACCCTCGGCATCGTGGTAACCAGGCCTTTATTCACTGGATTTCCATCATTTGCAAGAAAAATAAAATGCAAACAAAATATTTTCCTTTTCAATTTATGTAATACTTTCATCATTATCTTTGAAAGCTCATGAAGGAATCTTTAGTGAAATATGTTTAAAAATCTATTCCATTTTGTAGTACAAATTTTACCTAACTTGACTTTAGCTAAAATGATCTATTTTTATTTTTACAACATAGGTAAAATAAAGTTTCACAGGCTAAGAGCTCAGCACAAATATTCTAGTTTTTGTGTATTATTATTGGTTCTAATTGTATCTCATCTTTCTTCTCATTAGAAGTATTGACTAAACTGATTATATAGGAATCTAACTTTCATTAAACCATGTACCATTAGGTCAGAATAAAAGCAAAGTCTAAGTAAGATGTCACTATTTAGGCAATACAGCTTTCCTAATCCATACATTTCAACTGTACCTGCATATTAGAGTCACGTGGAGAAATTCAGTTTAAAGGCTGAGTTAATTTTTCTGGAATATTATTCCACTATCAATAGTTTTCAATTCACAGGTAATCTTTAAATGCAGCCAAGATTGAGAACCACTCTTAGGCTTAATCCGTGAACCAAAATCTTGAGTGTACATATCAGTAAGTCCTGGACAGGGCAAACCCTGCCGACCCTCAGATAGTCTGATTCCATAACTCTAGGCTGGTCCAGGAGTCTGCCTTTCAGCTAGCAGTTCATTCCGAGATTGGTGGTCTACAGATCAAATAAGAATCACGTCCCTAAACTCAAAATGCAGCTTTGTATTGTTTCACTCTCTGCTTAAGGCCTGTCTAAAGTACACACTCCCGATTTCAGAAGGAAGAGAGACCCAGAGAGTCAGAAAGGAATGTGAAATCAGAGCGCAGATTGACATGTGAGGGCTCCAGTAATGAAGAACAGTGAGAAGAGAAGAAAATACCCAGGCGAGCAGAAGTTCCACCTGTGCAAGCTCTACCAATAAAATGTCCCACAATCTGCACCAAACTTCTCCTCCTTGGGAATGAAATTAAGAAGAGGGTTAGAGAGAGGCCCTGTGCTCTTCCTAAAAGCCAGGGTTTTGTTTGTTTTGTTCTGGGTTTTTTTTTTTTTTGTTTGTTTGTTTGTTTTGGTAATTACTGTTACCACAAGAAAATCTCACTTGATTTCTTCTGGACTTTTGTAGCACACTATGAACTTCAATTCTTCATTTCTTTAAACAAATGAAGATTCTAAAGATGGCATATTTTAGGGGGTGAAGTAATCTCACCGTGATGCCTAGGTTCATCAATTCACCCTGCTCTTAGAGAACCCTGAAATGGAATGCTGCAGGCCAGAGTTCTACTGAAGACACATAACCAGTCCACTGCTCGATTCAATATTAACCACGGCCATCTCCTATCACAAAAAGAATTGCTCCCTCTGGGTGCTCATGATGAAAAGTTAAACCAATCACTTAAATGCAAGGATATGTCTTAGGCTGGACTGAGGCATTCGAAGAGAAATACTTGGTCTAGAATGGATCCATATCATGGAGAAGGGGAAGGACCCAGGAAAAGATAAAGGGCACAGGCACAGTGTCTGATATATAGTAAGTGCTCAGTAGCACTGAGTTCTGCAGTGACCACGCCCCGGCTGCCCAGAGAGGTGGGCTCTCCACACTCCACCAAGACATCGGTCCCTGTTTGTCTCCTTCCAGAACGTGCAGCCACAGCCTACTGCCACCAGAGAGGCCAGCCTGACCCTCCTGCTGCACTGTCCCAGGAAGCAGCTCTTGGCCTACACATTCAACATAGACCTGTACCTACTGCCGTCCTGCGAGCCTGAGCACCACCAGCCCCTGCATCCCCAGACGCCCCAACAACAGCAGCGCCAGGTCCCAGTAGCAGGCAGGGGACACTGCTTTCTGGGCCTAGGAGATGTGCCCAGGTGAGTCAGCAAGTCTCTGCCCACCTGTCGGCTGCAGACCCTCAGTCTGCCACCCACGACACCTCGGACTCAGCTGGAGACACAGAGGGCTTCAGGTCCCTTGCAGTGACCCACTGACGACCTCCGCCAGTCCCCACGCCGCAGCTGCCTACCCAGCCCAGCATCTGCATGGTGGGCCCAGAGATGCTGTCCTCCCACGCCCGGAGCAGGCGGGGCGAGCAAGGCCTCAGCCATACCCAGAAGTTCCTGGCCCTCTTCAAACCCGACACTCCAGCCCCAAAGCCACTCTGATAACCACAGCCAAAACAGGGGGGCAAGCCTGTGGGGACACGGCCAGTTGGCCACTCAGCCCACGTAAGCAAGCTCAATAACAAGGAAAGTTGGGCACCCCTGTCCTCAGGCCTCAAAACAGCCCTTGGTGGCCCATCCAGGTCAGCTGGCACCCAGCATAGTCTGCAGGTGGCCCACACGGTGCCCCCATCTCCCTGGCCCTGACCTACCTGCCCAGCTGGAGCAGCGCCCTCAGGGTGGAAGAGGTGCTTATCCCACCGTGCACACTCAGCTGCCAAGTCATCAGCCGCCAAGACCAGGGACTAGAGAGCGCATGCGCAGGCCCACTTGGCCACAGGCAAACAGCCAAGGGCGGCAACCTCCAGGTGACTCTTTTTAACTTTAATATTATAGTACCTATCATTATAGAGCCCACGGGCCAATGGGAAGGGGCGTCATTGTGAAATCTGAGAGTCATAGAGTAAAAGTATGACAAGAAGAGAAGAACGAAATGAGGAAGGAGAAAAGGCACACTATGGAAACCTAGAAAAGTCTACTCCATTATCATCCTGTGTGTGTGGGGGGGGGGTGTTTCTTCTCAGATGAGAGAAAGTAAACTGACAATGGCTAACAGCATGATGGCTTTCAATGTTGTTTATTCGTTCCAAAGGCAGCGCTGACCTAGCTCACACTTGTCCTCCATGATTTTTGGTTCCCATAGCATGCCAAGTGCAAACCTGATATCCAAACAATGTCAAAGTCACCAGACTGAGCTGGAGTTAAAACAAAACAAGGCTTTCAAGTCTTGTTTTACCTATAAAGTACAGATATATATTCAGGAACTTTAAAAACCATTTTTTTTCTTTAGAATCTTAAAACTGTAAGTATTATATCTAATCATCTCTGCTATCTTCATTCCACCTTGTGATGAACTGAAAGAAATTCATCATAATTGTCCTGGGAGTGAATTCTGACTGAAGATAACCAATCCAGAGATCATGGTCCCAAAAGCCACTTCAAACTGTCCCTGGGGAAGAATAACAGTTCAAAACCACTGCACACAATCTGAAATTCAGGTTGGAATAACAGAGACTAAGTTCTGAAGCCTGGAGAGACAGATGCACTGCGAGTGCATATATGTATGGAATAGCACGTAAGGAGATGAGAATAGTTCTACTGACCTGGCCCCTCACGGGTGTGGCAACTTACTTTGAAAGATTCCTTAAGTTAATGTGGGTGGATGAGCCAGGGTGGCTCTAAAAGACAGAAGGAGACAGGCTCAAATTTGGATGAGAACTACGTGAAATTCCAAGGCAATGTATTCAAAGAGGTCCAGGAAGAGGATAACAAAATTGTGTAACAAGCCACTTTGCCAAATAAGATGACTGATAATGACATCAGCGCCACTTGAATGGGATGAAAATTTGCTTCAAAAATGGGAATTTTCAGTAGGCAGAGCAACACTGGAGAGAGTGCTCTGGAGGGTCATCATCTTTCAGGACCCACAGAGATAATGACAGTAGCAGCTTCCACTGTGATGATGGTTTTCTCCATCCACGATACTCACCAGTATGGAGATTCAGTAATCCTTAAATGATAGCTGTAAGAAGCCACAGAGCAGCTAAAGACCATGGCAGGACGACCAGGAAACCCTGCCCAAGGAAGACGGGTGAGTCAAGAAGCAGGAAAATGGTTAGGCAGCCTTTCACTTCAAAGTTGTTAGTTTTGATACAGCCAGCATTTTTTAAGCTTAAGTAAATCACTTAAATTTAGAAGAGATAATATAGGACAGAAATAAATCTAAATGATACCCTTGGTATCCTTACCTAAAGAAAGTTATTTAATGAAAATGCCTAGTGAACCCAATACAGTATTCTTCATTGAAGAAAAGGGTGATAAAAAGCGTCCCAAAAATGCAAATAACATTGAAGAAATAAATTTTATAGAAACTCTTTGAAAAGTATTGAGGAAATATTGGGTTAGACTTTCTGCTAAGTGCTGACATCAGATAAATACCTGAGGTAATGGAAGCATTGTAACCTGGCAATCAGACCTCTGGGTTCTGACTTCCACTTGAATCCTGATGTGGCCACAACACTTAACACACAAGTACTCAACAACACTTTCGTTGTCTTTGTCATGACTATAGCAGTCCTGAAGGAGTCTACATCTAATATGGAGGGAGATAATCATCATGTGCAATTCATGTTACAGCTTTAAAAATCGACTTGTGTAATGACTACAAGTTGGAAGACACTGTTGAAGGCACTGGGGATTCAGCTGAGATAAAAAAGGTGACACCCTGCCCTCATGAAGTAGGTCAGTTTGGGTCCTCCTCCAGGAAGCGGATGCTGAGACCCAGTTAGGAATGAAAGAGGCTAATGTCTGTGTCGGGGGTGCAGGTGTGTTGTGTGATGCGTATGGAAGATAAAGGAGGGGGGAGCAGAACTGACCTAGAAAGCATTCAGACTGTGATATAGATGTGATACCTGTGAAAGGAAATCGGTGAGGAAGCAAAACTGGGCACTGAGAGAATTAGACTGTGAGGCAGACGTGACAATGTCTCAGGCAATACACTGGGGCGTTAGAGTTCAAAGGGAGACTGTCAGCTAACTGCACTTCTCAAGCTGAGTCCTTTCTAGGAGGAAGATAGGAGCGGTGCATATTCATAGATGCCACAGTTCACTCTGTGCCACATGGATTCCTCTCCATGCAAGAGTCAAGTGGTGACTTCTCCAGGGTTCAAAGCTGGTCTGTTCTTGAGCATAAATGTGGAAGACAGAGGTTAGTAGGACCAACTAGAGCCCCATCACTGCAGTTCTTCTCGTGGTTGCAACTGGTACTCCTTGTCTTCCTTTTCTACTCGCCATTCTAAATCCCTCCCTCCCTCAGCTATCCACTAGGCTAGTCTTGGGGGTTTACCTAGTGATGTATCTCAACCCTCTTTCCAGAAGTCTTAGTCTGGTAACCGCATGCTCCTCACTCACAATCAGACAAGGGAGTGCCAACAGGTGCCAGAGTGGATCACCTGAGTCTACATACTTCCCTCCTGGTTGTCAGAGGACGGTGATTCCTCTTCCTATCTGCTGATGCCTGCGGATGCCAAGGTGTCCGCATGACACCAAAACTTATAATTTAACAAGACCTTTGCTATCTTTGAAGCTCAACAACTCTAAATATTGAGTCCTGAATTTGGTTTCCAGCTTTTTCTGCTCTCTCACTGATGGATTTAAGAACGTCTAGCCATCACGCTTCATTTTAAATCATGTGAAACTGCTTGAAATTTTTAAAATACTCTTTATTCACTACATCATTGCAACTTCTTAAGAACTGGTCCGTTTCATTGTTCTTTAAAGTATTGCATCCTTCATACTTTTCAAAAGCCTATAGCATGTCATCACCCAGGATAACCCCACCCACTAGAACGTCCTCCCTTGTTACCAGCAGTGAAAGTTTCATCAATTGAACCACCACTTTGTACCAGGAACAATGTGTCCCACATGCCACCCAGGATAGCAAGTGATCTACTCCTTGGATTCCAATCCTACTTAACACTTGTCAGAATACACTTAGTAGTAACCTAGTAAGTTCAGATCCTCTGGAATGGAGATACTAATATCAAGTTAGAAGAGGGTGGGGTTTTAAATTTTTGTTGTTGTTTTTTGGGGGGTGATAACTCCTGTGAAAGATAAAGGGAAAAAATAATTTGGCTGGGAAGACCTTGAGCCACAATAATGATATGACATCTATAAAAATAAAGAGAGAGAAGAATGAGGAGGGGAAGGAGGAGGAGGAGAGAAGAAATAGGAGGAGGAGAAAGAAGAAGAAGAAAAAGAAGGAGGAGGAGGGGAAGAAGAGGAGAAGGAGAAGAAGAATGGGATCTGCACAGGAAAAACTTCAAACTGTGATGCAGAGCTGGAAAAAACCAGCAAACACAATAGGGAGTTATATAGAAATATTATCTATTGAGATGTCCCACCCTGGGTAGAAATGGCCAGGCCCTAGTATTCCTTTTGTGCTGAGGCTGACCAGAAAGAGTGTGGCCTCAGCTTGAATGTACGTGTAGCAGGTCCCTAAGGCATCACAGCGGAAGCATGTTGGCTTCATGCAATCCTTGCAACTGAAAGAGAAATCCAAGCAGTGCACTTCCATAATTACCACTGGGAGTTCACATTTCAATGAGGGAAACTGAAAGTTAACAAGCAAACAAGTAAACATATACGGTGTAGAGCTCTGTGTACTGTAGAGAGCGCAAGACAGAGGAGGGAGGTTTATATTAGGGGGTCAGGAAGTGCTTCTCTGGAAGCTGGCATTATCTTGGGACCTAAGGAGGAGATGGATAGTTGAAGGAAGGGTACTGCAGTCAGAGGCAACAGAAATGCAGAGGCACTGGGGTAGACAATGTGTCGACATGTTGGAGGAGCAGCAAACAGACCAACATCGCTAAAGCAGGGTGAAGGAAGAGAGAGAGAAGACAGGAGCTCTCATAGATATTAGTGTGGGAAAATCGTGTATTGTGTAAAATAGCGCCTTTTAAGACATGGCTATGACCTTTACCCTGAGAGAGATAGAAAATTCCTCAGTGTCTCCACTCGACTATCTAATAAAATTAACTTGAGTTATGCAGAGCTGATCTCCTGATAATCATGCTGCCCTAGATACGCTTTTCCTGGGTTTTTCTTTTCTCATTGATCACAACACCTTTTCTGGTTGTTTAGACCATAACCTTGGGATCGCCTTTGACTCATTTCTCCCCTCACCCCCATACAATCAGCAAATCTGGTTGAATTTATCCCCAATATAACCACTGTGTATCACAGCAGCTGATCTGAACCTGGGTCACTGTAAAACCCTCTGACCAGGTCTCCCTCTCTCCCTTGTGTTCCCTGTTGAATTTATTCTCAACACATGAGCCAAACAGGTTTTTTTAACAGTAAGTAAATCTTAAAAATGCCCCAGTGGATCCCCATCTTACTCAAAGTAAAAGCCAATGTCCTTAAATGGTGGAAAAGGCCCCACGTGACACAACCCAGCCCCACGGGACCACGCAGACCTCGTCTCCTTCTGTCCCTGGGCTCTCCATCCCTGGTGGCTTCTGTGGTGTCCCTCCAGTGTCCCAGGAGTCCTTCTTCCTTATCTTCTGTGAAATGTCAGCTCTCTTTGCCTGGACACTCTCACTTGATGTGCCCTTAACTGCCTCCCTACTACATTCCAGGATTTGTTCAACTATCACCTCCAATCAGACTTTTACATGACAAACCTATTAAAAATAGCAACCTGCACCCAACTTTCAGCACTCATGATCCCCGCTCACACGAAGCATTTTTCCCATAGCACTTACCACCTTCAACACAGTAAAGAACTATTTGTGTTTCCTGTCTCGTTTGTTAATGAACACCAAACTCCTAAATCAGTGCCGCTACACGGACCAGGCACATCCTGGGCATTCAATAAAAATTTGTTGAAAAAATTGTATATTTTTTAAAATTTAGAGTAAAAGAAATTTAGTGTACAATAGAATAACATTATAATTTGTATATATTGATGCAAGTAGTACATTCATGTGTAACATTAATTTTAATATATTTAATTTCATTTCTTATTAAGTGAAAATATTCTTTACTATATTAGGTTTAACCAAATTAAATGGCCCACTTTTTTAGGTTAAAACTGGTTTGATTTTTGGCAATTACATGTTTCAATGTAAAATTCAGATTTCCTCCATATCACAAGTGAAGAGTATAATGGCATAAAAAATTTTTTTAAGATTTTATTTATTTATTTTCAAAGAGAGGGGAAGGGAAGGAGAAAGAGAGGGAGAGGAACATCAATGTGTGGTTGCTCCTCACATGGTCTTCACTGGGGACCTGGCCCGCAACCCAGGCATGTGCCCTGACTGGGAATCAAACCGGCGACCCTTTGGTTCGCAGCCCATGCTCAATCCACTGAGCTACACCAGCCAGGCATAATGGCATAAAAATTTTGAAAAATGATTAAATTGCAAAATCACACATATAGTGTTTAAACTCCAAATGTACACAGAATTTATGGATTTACGGATGACTGTCAAACCTATATTTATTTCAAAAGAAAGTCACTATTACAAATACTGTGCAAAAATATAGTATAAGAAATGAGGGAAAAGGGGGAAATTATTTAGGGATAGTAGTTTATAACATCCTGAGGGATATTTTTTCCTTCACACCTCTCTAATTTCCACAAGTTTTTCAAAAAGAAGTGAAGAATTTGGATAGTGTTCAAACAACAACTAATGTAAGAACTAATAAAAATTTGGAAAATAGATTTATCCCAAGGCTAACTTTTCATATTAAGAGGAAAAACATTTCATGTGACTAGTAAAAACCTGAGACAAAAAAAATTTAAAAACTGGCCTGGCTGGTGTAGCTCAGTGGATTGAGCACGGGCTGGGAACCAAGCGGTCCCGGTTCGATTCCCAGTCAGGGCACATGCCTGGGTTGCGGGCCAGGTCCCTGTGAGGGCCATGTGAGAGGCAACCATACATTGCTCTTTCTCTCCCTCCTTCCCCTCTCTCTAAAAATAAATAAAAATAAAATCTTTAAAAAAAATTTAAAAACTAATTTGAGCAGTTTTTTAAAAATGTTACCTTAAAATAGATATAAAGTAGCATATCTAGCTGTTTCATCTTTTCTGCCAGCAGAAAACACACCACTGCAATAAGAGAGCTGGTGTACGCTGCAAGTACGATCTTCCTCACGTGCTACTCTCTTTGAGACGTGCAGTTCACTCCATTAGATCACTACAGGCCCGTCTCCTGTTACTCTGCCGTTCTCCAGGCAGCGGCCAGCAAACAACAGCCTGAGAACAAAATTCTGCCTGCTACCTACTTCTGTAAGTAAAATTCTATTGGAACTCTGGTGCAGTCATTCATTTATGTGTTACTAATGGCTGTTTTCACACCACAGTGGTAGAGCTGACCGGTTGTGACACAGATCATACAGTCTGCAAAACCTAAAATACGTACTTTCCCCGAAAAGCTTATCCAACCCCTGGCATGGAGTGATGTCCGTGTCTACTTGGTCAGTGCTAGCTCACCACCAAAGCACCCACATTCCAGGTTGCGGGGAGAGGGCAAGAGACTAAGTGGAAG
Source organism: Micronycteris hirsuta (assembly GCA_004026765.1). Lineage (NCBI taxonomy): Eukaryota > Metazoa > Chordata > Mammalia > Chiroptera > Phyllostomidae > Micronycteris > Micronycteris hirsuta. The sequence continues at coordinate 153,320 of PVJI01000006.1, forward strand.
GAAAATGTTTCCATCTTCAAAAGAGCAACTTTAATTTGCACGTTTCGCTTCTCATTTATCTCATCGCCGTGAATGCGGTAGGGCAGAAATGTCCAACTAAAGTATGTGTGGGCGGGCCTATAGCTAAAAGGCAAAGCGTAAGTACATCCTGGAGAACAATGGGCAGTTTCTGCCGAAAATCCCCACGGCAAAAAGAAGGTGCTATGGGTGGAAATGAGGGTGGAAAGGATGAGCCTCTCCAAACAGCAGCCTTCTTTTGAATGAATGAATTTTGACAATGAGAAGCACTTCACAGAGTAGAAGCCTGCTCTGCTGAAGCACTTTGCCTCTTCTTATTCCTAGTTACATGTAATTCACCCAGAGCCCAGTTACACTACTATTTTAAAGAACAGATCATTTGTCATCAGGGAAATGCAAATCAAAACCACAATGCACATCTTCAGAATGGCTTGAAAATGCCAACTTTTCACAAGGATGTGAAGAAACGAATTCTAAATACATCTCTGGTGACAGTGTAAATTGTTGCAACCATTGTGGGAAATGATTTATCAGTAATTACTAAAGCTGAACATATACATAAATTATGCCACTTCTAAGTGTATGCCGAACAGGAATGCATAAACGTTCTCACCAAAGATATGTACAATATCCAAATCATTGCCACTTGTATATCAAAAACTGGGAACTGCCCAAATGCCCATTAACAGTAGAAGATATATTCACACAATGAAATATTGTATAGCAGTGAAAATAATATGCATGAATCTAGTTAAAAATCTTGAATGAAGCCACAAAAGAGTACACGGAGTATGGTTTATGTTTATATAATGATCAAAATGTGCTAAATTAAGCTTAGAAATCGGGAATAATACCTCAGAGAGTGGTACTTTGGAGAGTGGTTAGTGACTGAGTACAATGTTGTAGGGGAGGTTGAAATAGTTTCAAGCAACACACTTAAGATTTATCTATTTGTTCATTATCTCCAATTCCTTGAGTACTCAATTTCTTGATTTGGGCACTAGTTTCATGAGTATATTTACTTTATGAAAATGCATTAAGTTGTATATATAATTGGTAATATTTTAAATATATACTCAACTGCAAAAACTGTCGACATAAAATAGAAAAATAAAGTAAATGTATATATATTCTTTTAACTCTACGATCAGCCATGGTCACAAACCATACACAATTTGAAACTGAGTGAGAAGAGGACACAGCCCCTTCACTGTGTCACCTAAGGGAGTGTTTCTTAGACCTTTCTCTCTACCAGCATGACAATAGTCTGTCATTGTTCTACTTTATCACTTTCCCTAAATTACTTAATGATTCTACAGCAATAAAGGAAAAATGGGAGGAAAGGGAGGGAAAGGGAAGGTTGAACACATTTGGAAGAGTTGGGTACCTGCTTTACTGTCTAGATACTTTCAAGTCTACCTTTCTCTCCTTACCACTCAATCCCACCTTCCAGCTTCCTTAAGAGTTACTGCTTAAGTTATTCTTGGTCATTTGCTTTTTTTCTGCTTTGATTCTGAATACAGAAAATAGCATACACGAAATGTTTAATGTTTAATTGGGGAGGTCTATAGAGTTAAAGAAGGTAACAAACTGAGCAAAATTATAATCTCATGATCATGTCCTGAAACACCTTGAGCAAAATTTATGGAGGGTTTATCAAATTACTTACAAAACCCTCCATGTAGATAACTAAATAATTATAAATTATAGGCTTAGAACTAAAAGGAGACAAGTTTGAACTTACCTTCTTCAATCTTCTGTTGGGTTATTTAAAATGTTTCTCCCTTAACTTTCAAATCTAGAAATGAAAATACTGGCTCATTCCAATGGGATGAACTGCTTTACACTACTTAGTATTTTATAAATTTACAACATTTACTTATGTTTACCAAGAAACCAAATATTCATAAAAACATCTTTAAAGTAGATGCTTCAAAATAAGCAGAGAAAACACTTTCACTTATTTGTGTTCTATAATTGATTATATTTATCAACAAAAATATATTCAATCATTATAACCTAGATTTTAACATTTTTGCTTTAGTACTGTCACCAAAATTAGAACGTTATAAGGTAAACTGAAATTATTACAGTATAAACAGAAGTGTCTATATTAGGATTTTATGATGAAATTAAAGAGAAAGGATTTTTAAATTATGCTAAAGACATACCTACAAAGACACTTTTACAAATTCATCAAAATTTTAATGTTAATATTTAAAGCCAATTATGCATGCTGGTTCCATTAATTTTGCCACAGTCTTTATTGTGATGTGCTTATTGAAATAGTCATTGCCTTGGATAAAATAATAAAGAATTTTAGTCCAAGAAAAGTGGTTCTTTAGTGTCTCATGATAGTGTTTGACACCTATTTTATTAAATTTTAAATTTAAATTTTGACCATGTTTCCTTTAATCAGGTGCCCTAAAGTATTTTGTTGTGGAAGTAGATTCTTACCAGGTGAGGTATTCACACCACTTATGTGTGCATTTAAAAAGGAATATAAGTCATTAGAAAAACTTAAGAACTAAAAATCAACTATAAAATTTGTCCCAATATGTAATAACACATTAAGTTATACAAGAGTTAGAAAGCATGCCACTGCCTGTCAAAACAAAAATCAACTCTCCCAGTTACTTATTTCTCAGCCAGTGCTGAAAGTCCAATTTATTTTTATTTTTCAGTATTTTCTTTGAATATTTAGTAAAAACCAAATAAGTAATCATAATCAAAGATCTCATGCTCATTAACCTCTTTCAGGAATGTACATTTCCATTCTTCTCCGCCTACATTATCACAATAAAAGTTAGAGAGTGAAGAGTCATCACAAGCGAGGAAAAATAAAATTAGTTAAAAGACCAAAGAACAAGGGGAGCTAAGACACAGCGGGCTAAAAAAAGAAAGAAAAAGAATTCTAGATGGCACTGCTTTAACGGTATCTGGGAGTATACACTGGGAATCCAGGAAGAAGAAAGGGAATGGAGTTCACCTGTCAGAAATAGGCGGTTTCTGGGAGCTGTCCAATGTACTAACCGAACCATCAGAGTTGCAACTTACCTCCTTAATAGGAATCGATGTGCTTGGTGATATTTTCCCTCTTGAAGTAAGGAAACTGTTTGCAAACCCCCCTTTTTTTCAGCTATGTCTTCTAATACATCTTTAAAATGATTTTCTAACAAGTTGTTCAGCCCACAGTATCTTCTTTAAATTCCCTACACTGAATAATTAAATATAGTCACTGATAAGCAAAGAAGGAAAAATGAATCCTTCTTTGTTAAACTATTAGATAACATAAAGTCAGTAAAATTTTATTTCGTTATACCAAATTTGAATTTTCTTTTTATAGAAAAATGATCTAAGGATAACCAAAAATCTCCCATAAGTAGAATTCAATGAAGTAGAGTTTCTGCTCTTATGTCTTTCTGGGTAGTGCAGATCAATGAGGGGAATCAGCCAGATGGAAGTAGTAGGATTTTTCTTTGTTCACAAATACCAATCAGCAATTTAAATTTGAAAGACTTCTCAACAGAAGGCGGGCTGATGGACCCATGGATTTACCAAAGGGTAAATCACATTTTTTAAAGGATATTGCAGTTATTTGGGGGGGGGGGCAAGGATTTGCTTAGCGCCCCCTCCCCCTACACTCACTGGGATTATTCACTAGAGCAAGCTCTGAGAAAATATGCTGAGCCTCCCCTTTTCAATGTATTGCCATCATAACTTTTGCCCTCGAAGTAAAATCCTCTCCTTTACATGAGGAGGAGATAAGGGCAGGGAAAGGAAAGTCAAGTATCTGAATTGTTCGGCTGCTTACGAGAAAACAGACTTTAGAAGCCAGGGTTTGTAACGCAGCAGGAGAGATGTTTACAATGCCCTGCGAGGAGAAAGCCGGTTCCAACAGCGACTCTGGGGAATGTGCTCTGGGCCCCTCCACCGTGCTTACTTAAGCTAATGGAAGATCTTGCCTTTCAGGAGCCGCTGCACTGGGATACCAGACAAACAGCTCCCCTCGACCCCCGGCGGGCAGGGCCCCTCTTCGGGACATCATTAAAAGCACATGCACTTGTTTCACTCTCATTGGCAGCGTCAGACGGCAAGATTCAAAACCCCGACTCGGAAGCCAAGGAGAAGCCAGAGAGGTGGAAAACATCCTCGCTTTGAAAAGCCAACTCTAAATTAAAGAACTACATGAGATAAGGTGCCTGAAGTATATTAGTTGGCCGCGGGGTGAGGAGAGACACAAAAAGCACAGCAGGTAAGAGCTGGGGGTAGTTGCCAAGAAGGAACTGTCCCAGGTGGCGCAGCGAAAAGGAGCTCAGAATCGGAGGCCTGTCTCTGTAAGTCTTCCAGGCATGCTCACGCTTGTCTCCTTCCATCAGTTTCGAGAGGAGGGACGTCGTCACAGACTTCGCCATCGTTGCGACTAATCCTGTTACCAGCTTAGTTATAAATAGCAACGTCCCCTAGCCCTTCGTCGATGCTACCGCATCCGATTCGGGGCTGTTAGGAAGCCGGTCACCAATCTCGCCCCTCCCCGCGAGAAACCGATGAGACACCGGGCCAACAGGACGCGATGGCGGTCTATCCGGAGAGCTGCGTGGACGCCGCCGTGCTGGACTTTGTCGCAGACCTATCCCTCGCCTCCCCCGGGCACCCTCTCCTCTGCGACTTCGCGCCCGAAGTCCGCTTTGGGAACCGAGGCCTTGTGCTCCAAGAGGGAAGACGCAGGAGTCTGGCGCGCTTTGAGGAGGAGGATCCAGAAGAAGAGGAGGGTGAAGTAGACGAGGGGGAGGAGGAGGAAGAGGAGCACGGAAGAGGCACCTCCCTGCTGGGTCGACCCAAGAGGAAAAGGGTGATCACCTACGCCCAGCGCCAGGCAGCCAACATCCGCGAGAGGAAACGAATGTTCAATCTCAACGAGGCTTTCGACCAGCTGCGGAGGAAGGTGCCCACTTTTGCGTACGAGAAAAGACTCTCCCGGATCGAGACGCTACGCCTGGCCATTGTCTACATTTCCTTCATGACGGAGCTCTTGGAGAGTTGCAAGAAGAAGGAAACCTGCTGAGCTGATCTGGGATGGACGCTCTGCTCCCTCCTCGCCTGCGCGCGTGCCGCTTGGGGTGTTTCAGGGTCCTGCAATGCGCAGGGCTGAAAGGCCTGGAGGGATGCTCCAAGACGGAATATCCTGGAGCTCGGGTCGGAATTGTAAAATACCCACAGCCCCCGTAGAATTAATATATGCGCGGTCGCTCTCCACGGAGTGTGCTGGGCACAGCGGGGGCGGCGGGCGGCGCCAGGCAGAAGAGCCGGCGAGGCCGTCGAGGCGCGAACTGAAAAGCAATTTCTGCCGGCGGTGGGTGGAAAGTAAATCCTCTCCGCTTACGGCAGACTTCGGAGGCTTCTATCTAGTCCAATCTCTCTTCCTTACTTGTTTAAAAAATTAGAAATTAAAAATAGACTCTTTTTGAGCCTCAAAAGTCTGCGGCGCCGTCCCTGGCAGACGCTCGGCTCGGGCCTCCGCCCTTAGCAGAACCCGGGAGCCGAGACCCTGGGGCGCGCGGGGTGCGGGCTCCGGAGAGGCCGAGGGGCTCTGCCTCTCGTCCAGGCTCGTGGAGAGACGGAAAGAAGTAGCGGAAGGCAGGGGAGTCGAGAGCACAGGCAACCTCACACCATTCCCTCCTCCCCGGCTCTTTACTTCCCTCTGTCTTCTCGTGGACCTAGCAGCCCCGTCGGGGTCTCCCGGGGAGCCGGGCGCATTCACGCGGAGGTGGGCGGGGGCGGCTGCGGCCCCAGCGCTGACAGGGCACCCGCAGCGTTCTCTGCGGGCTGGCGCTTCCCAGGTCTCCTAGGGGCTTGGGAGGTCTTCCCAGGCACTGAGTCGGCTGAGTGCGCACTTTTCAAGTAGGAGACAGCTTTCGGTCTAGGCGCATCTAGGAACAGGCGAGGAAAACAGTCAGAGGAGACGCGGTCCTTTGCGTTGCAAATACAGGTGCATTGGAGGTGAGGTTGAAGCAGGACCATGCTGGGGGCCTCCTCCTGTTTGGACCCTCTGCCATTCCCCAGTTCTTCCCTCTGGGGGACCTGCTAAACCTGAACTGGGGGTCTTCAGATAGCGGTAGGTGAGGGGAGGAGCAGGAGTGACCAGTGCCAGTCTTACTGAAAATTCAGTAATCCCAAAGGATGAATCCGGTTTCCAACACTTTGTTGCTCTTTCCCGCCTCCTCCCCGGGCCTCGACCCTCTGCCCCCGCCCCCCACGCCATCCCTATCTTACTCTTAGAAATATAATTCATTATACTAAGAAGTAATATATACTTAACCTAGAAAGCTGGGAAAACAAAGGTTAAAAAAAGAAATAAAATTTTAATCATTTCACGTTACACACAGCATTTTAACCTATTTCCTTCTCTTTTTTCTCTATACAGATAAAAACTCAGTATGTTTAACAAGTTTGGGACACTTTTAAATACTGATCTTTTTCCACTCGGTCTTATGGAATGATCACTTTTCCTTTAACTTTGAATATGATCCAAACGTAATTTTGATAATTGCATTTTATTGTCACATTGATGTTTCACAACTGAACTCCAATCCTTTACAAAAGCGTAACTACGATATCTTCTTTTAAAAATAAATAATGATGCAAAGAGCATTCTTATAAATCTCTGCCTATGATAATTTCCTTAATATTACATAGAAGTGAAATTTCCACATCAAATGAACATTTAAGTCGGTGGCTACAATGGCCAGATTGTGTTCCAGGTAGGCTCTGCCAGTTCGCTTCTCTCCCACAGCACTGAAGGGATGTGCTCGTCTCTCAAATGCCTTGTAAAACTTTTCCCAATTCTCCTATCTGTAGGAACTGAATCAGTTCTGAAATGACCACCCTCCCAAAGATGAATTCTTACTTTGACTCTATCTTTTCACCAGGATTTTATTTTCTATCTCTACTAAAAGATTATCAGAATAAACAGGCAAAAGAAAAAAATAACCAGCTAAGACCAAACAACAAAACCAGGCCATGTTGGTTTTTTTTTTTAATTTTCCAGTGCCTTTATTAAATAAACTGAAATTTGGACAATGACCTCTATATTAGTTTTATAAAGTAAAATCACTCATTTTATTTTCTATTTCTAAATAACGTTTTAGCTACTAAGACTAGCCTATTTGTATTTTTAAAGATAAATTTTAAATTCTTCATTTCAATAGATTAAAGGAAAATAATTATTTCTCATTTCATTATCAAACAGTGTTGTGCTTCACAACTTATAGAGTGCTAGTTGCTACATCAATCCCCTCATTTTATGCACTTATTCATTTATTCAGTTAAAACATGTGTTGACATTTTACATATAGTGTGAATTTCAGTTTTTCAAAACTGAAAGAGACTATGGAAGCGTCTCTTCTTCTCCCACTTAAAGTCCTGAAACCTAAACATGATTTATGAAAAAGTCTGCAAGTTTCAAATAAGTAAAAAATGGTTCAACTCTAGGAATCATTAATATTTTGTTGAAAGAACCAACTTTGAAAATTAGAATTAAAAAAGAACTGTGTAGACAAAGGACCTCGAAAATCAATGGGTTCTGCAAAATAAATACAACCATCACCCTTTTTATTATTGTTCAAGTACCATTGTCTCGATTTCCCCATCACCACCCCCCACCCCAGCCACCCCTGACTCCCACCCTGGAATCTACCCTCTGTGGCTTTGTCCATGTGTCCTTTATACATGATCCCTGATGGCCCTTCCCCTAGTTTCCCCCATTATCCCTCTCCCTCCTCCCCTCTGGTTACTGTCAGTTTGTTCTTTATTTCAATGTCTCTGGTTATATTTTGCTTGCTTGTTTGTTTTGTTGATTAGTTTCCACTTATAGGTGACATCATAGGGTATTTGTCTTTCATGGCCTGGCTTATTTCACTTAGCACAACCATCACCCTTAAGCCTCTGCCTCATATTCTGAACCGTTCTGTTAGATTCTTAGTGAGAACATAATATCCTAGAATGAATACCTCTTCAGCATAGTAAAGAATACTTGAAGAACTTCCAAACAAAAAGCTATTTCCCTATTATTAGGATGTTGTCCACAATTCTTAAAACTGTTATAGCTTATAAATGCTTTGTCCTTGTAAATGTTTCATATGTTTGGAAGCTAAAACATAAAATCTCTTAAGGCATTTTAAAAAGCATTGTCTAATGGAATAATATGAAGCCAAGTAAGAATCAGAAGCACAAAGAAATGCATAGATTTTTCCCCTTACACCAAATTATCCCTAGAGATAACACAAAATGATTTGTACTTCAAACATGAATCTACTGTACCTCCATATTTTGACACTCAACTAAGCAACATGATAGTTTTAATTTTTCCCCTGTTAGAACTATAAAATCAGGGTACTTTTTAATATACTGTTTTAGTATATAATACAACCTATGTTAAAATTGTTTTATTCTTTATTATCTTCTAAACAAAATTGATAGAAATATTGGTAAACATTGGTTTTTCAATACCTTCTACCAGTTAAAAAATATCCTAATTGTGTCAATTACTTCTGGAAAATTGTAATAATTAGTTTTTGAAATCTTAAAGTTATTTGGACACTTGGAATGCACCATTTTAGCTATTGCTTGGAATCAATTTATTTTTGCACTCTTTGCTGCCTGAAAACAGCTTTTTGGTTTCAAACTAAGTTCCCCATAACTATCAGGTTACTCTTAGTATTCAGACATGTAAACCAAAATAAGATCTAAATGAAATCATATTTGAAAGACATCATCAGGCTTTCCAGGGAAAGTAAAAATAACCAGAAGACTTTGCCATCAGTAGGCAGTCCCTCAGGCTGATCACCTTCTATAGTTGCCCAGTATGAAAACAGATTTTGGCAAATGAGCACTGGAAATTGACCCACCTGGTGGGCATAATTCCTGCATGAATGTACAATTAAGACTCTCGGATTGGTGTTTATTATTGCGTTTGTCAGCATTTCATTATAAAAACACTATATTGTGAAATATTTATAACATGGCTATCAAACTTATAAGCTGAAACTCAATAAGCACAGTTTAGTATAATTTTATTTTATGTAATTACAAATCTTCAAAAATTTCAAAGATAATTAGGACACCTAAATACATTTTACAAGTAAGGTTCCAAAGTGTACCTGCAGCTTTAAAAACCAAGAGATTGATTTAATTAAAAATATAAACTAGGTTATTTAATTTTCATCAAAAATAGCTGCCAGGTTAATAATAAATTTTAAGTACAAAATCTACTTTTGTAGGGTAATAGTTCATTAAATTATATTTAAATGAGTTAGAAAAGTGTTGAAGTATTGGTATATATCTATATCTTGGCCCAAGTTCATTCCAAGGTTCCTGAATTTTCCAAACGTTTTGGGTGAAGTAAAGCCCTGTTTCTGGTCAGTGCCCTCTCTTCCTGTGAATGCTGAGCTTAAAAAGGTTACGGAACAAGAGTCAGCAGTTCTGACCATTTTGTTTTGACTTTGGGGTTTCTTTGAATCCAAAGCTCAAAACCAAACCTGGCGGAGGAGGAGCAGGAAAGGAAAGAAGCAATGCAAACTGACAGAAATAAAATGCCAGAAAGATGGAAAAACTTCTTCAAGTCTCTAGAAACCAAAGCTTATAAATTACCACAACTTTCTCTGTGACACCAAATTTTTAGTTCTATGCTTAAAATACATTCTGTAAAGAAATATAAGGAATCCAATGAAATGCAAAGAACAATATGCATATATTTTAAAACACTATGGCTATTATTTGGTAGACTTCTACCCTTAATTTTGTACAAGGCAAAGAAACTTTAATATTTAGTGAGATCAACAGTTTGATGAATATTATAGAAACTATTGTAATAAAACATCTATGGTTACTCAGTTCTGTGTTGTTTTTAATGCACCATTCACATACTTTCTCTCATTTGATCTTCCCAACTGGATTTCAAGAGGATCTAGGGTCTCAATTAAGTTGAGTCATCAGTGTACCGTCTTAAAATTCAATCACTCATTAAAATCAGCATGATACTGAGATTCCTAGGAAGGTCCAATGGTCACATGTAAGTAGCACATGAGTTTGAAAGATACGGCTTTTAAAGATCAAAAGTACGTTAACACACTCTGTGGATGATAAATTACATAAAAGTCTGGTATGGTCTGGCTCCCTCAAAGGCCAAATTATACAACTTTCTGTTTAGGGCTGTGTGAAGGAGATTTTCACCTGCAGCCAGCAAGTGTAAATGACCTCCAAGCAGCTATTAACGACAGCTTTTATGCTATCCAGTCTTCAAAGGGGAAAGAAATAACTATGAGATATGAAAACAGATGAAATAGTTGGTGAACATAAATACGTTGGAATGAATATGATTACACAATTATTTTATTGCAGATAATTTTGTGACTTCAAACCTTAATAAAATCACAAGCTATATTTGTTACTGGTCATATCTTGAACTATATTTAGTCCTATAATTTAGTAAAATGTCAACTAATTTAATCTCATAGTTTAGTGAAATGTTGGACAAATAAAAAATGGAATCAAGGAGAACAACCAAGTAATTGGATTATTCATTCTGGATGAAGTAATAATATCTCTAAGAGTAGTAGTAATATCTATAATAATATATGTACTGCACTGCTGCTTGCTTGCACGAAAGCACATGTTCTAAATGCTGTGTTTAGTTCTTCACATAACTGTTATATTAAAGTTCTCACAATAACATTAGGATATATTATTATCTTCATATTATCACCTTCATAACGATGAGGACACTATGGAATAGAGAAGTTAAATAACTTCCCGTGCTCAACCAGCTAATAAGTAGTGAAGCTAAGATTTACACCCAGTGAAAAATTTCAGAGCTCAAACTCTTAGGGACTGAGGTAACTTGTAAATGATTATATGATTATTCTATTTAAGCAGAAATGATGTAAAAATAAGTATTCATTATCTTTACTGAGGACCTCAAAAATGTAGGCATGGGCTTTTCTTACAGTAGAGGGATACAGTCTCTGCACCACCTCCCCCCCCACACACACAAAACCTGGGAAGAAGGACTACTGGTGGAAGTTTTTAAAGAGGGCTTGAAATAATCTCCTGTGGATATTCTGAGGCCACAGCTTTCTTTTGATGACCACATGCTTATAAACACAAGCTTTGGAATTTGCCAGAAGTGCGTCTGAATCACAAGTATATCACATAATGCTATGGAAGCTGGTACAAGTTACTTAACCTTGTTGACTCAGTTCTTCACCTTTAAAACCGGGATAATAATGCTTATCTGATAGAGCTCTTACGAGGATTGACTGAAATGTGTATGCAGAGTAAATGGTGTATAGTGAGCACTCAGGAAGAGGTAACTACTATGAGAATACACAGCACATCATTATCATCATTGTTATATCCCTTCCAGTTCTATGGCGACGAAGACTCTACGAACAAAGCATCACCTTCACCACCAACGATAACAGTAAAAACATAAAATACTGTATAAAGATCAGGACTTGTTATATAGTGCTTTTAAATCAAATGAAAACACAAAATAGATTTTTTTATCTCCCACCATTTTTAATGTCTGGAATAGCTGACTGCCAGCATTTAGTCCTGGTATATGCATCTTTCTAAGTGGAACAATACGCCCCCAGTTGATGAACACAGAGATCAAAACTGACTCATTTAACCTGCTACTGTAATGCCATATATATTAAAAACAAATGGTAGGTAAGTTACTTTAAATCTGAAAATAATGACCTGAATTTATTCAGAGGAATTCTATTCTCTTAGCCCAGACATTATGTTTCAGTATATGTTTCCCAAATGAGCGTGCATTTATTCAAATGAGATAATTTCTCATGAAATCATTGTGTATCTGTGGGGCAGGCAGACCCCCCCCCCCCCGGCCATCAGCCACAGATGAGAATAAGTCTACCAAGACGTGATCTGCTTGGGGAGGAAAGGTAGCTGATCTCTCAAAGGAGAAGGGCCAGGAGCCTGTTCCTCAGTGGGCTTTTATTGGCTTTATTTGCATAGGAATACAGAGCATATACGTAAAGCTCATCAATCATTGTCAGGCAGTAATGACCAAACAATAGATAACATTCAAAGAACTCTGAGGGCTTACTTTGAGTCAGGGTCAGATAGCTAAAGGGCCATAAAACTTTGGGAACACAAACTCATTTCATGCGTGGACCCTTATCATTTAAATTGAGGGTATTGGCAAAGTACGTTTCACAGGATTTTATGCATTCTTTCTTAGGCCTGATTGCCCCCAGGAACCCGCCCTTTCCAACACAGGGCCGCACCCATCTCCAGCATTGTTTCAGGCTTAGGTCAGGTGGGGGACGTGAGCAGCCAAGAGATTAGGAGACTTCTTGCAGACAGAATAAGGACTCAGGATATGTCAAAGCTGAGGGGCGAGGGTCCATCACCCCCTTTTTCTATAGCCCCCCAAGTCCTTTCCTGAGGGCCCCTTCATGACCATGCCTGTCTTAGGTCGTCCCTCCCTTGAGGAATCTTACACGTCATTGGCTAACCAGTCATCCGCCTGGGGCCAAGCATGGTGAAGTAAAGAGGGCAAAGGCAGTGCCCTTGCCAGGGAGATAAGCTTTGTCTCCTTAGTGGCTTAGGGTCCCAAGGTCTGTCACTCAGCCTTAGCCACAGGGAATTACAGTTCCTGAAACCAGGCAGAGCAGTCCCCAACATGTATCTTAGTTGCAATGGTGTCGCACTAATCTACATATGTGATAGAATGGTGTAGAACTATATCTTTTTACACCAATGTCAATTCTCAGCTTTGATATTGTACTGTAATATATAAGAAGTAACTAGTGGAGGAAACTGAATGAAAGAAACACAGAACCTCTCTGTTCCATCCTTCAAATGTCCTATAATCTATAATAAATTTAAAATAAAAAGTGAAAGAATCAGATAATTACTACAACATGCCACTGAATTTATAAATGTAAAATCATTAATTTTAGGGAGACATTCACATATACTTTGATTCATGTGATGTTCTACAATTTTTCTCCAAGTGTTTCATGAACATGAAACCAAATGTTTTTGCATGGCATTCTGTGGATCCCAAAATAAAAGTCAGGACTCAACCCCTAAAGGACCTGGCCAACCACGGAATATCTGACTCTGGGTCCCTTGGATCATGCTGACATTTTTAAAAATTAAACTTATGGGCATTGGTTCATAAGTTTATATAGGTTTCCACTGTACATTTCTGTGCTGTATCATCTGTATATTGCATTGTGTGTCCATCACCCAAAGTCAAGTCTCCTTCTGTCACCATATATTTCACCCCCTTTACTCTTTACTACCCCCAACCTCCTTCCTTCTAGTAACCGCCACCATGCTGTTGTCTGTGCCTATGAGTTTTTGTTTGTTTGTTTTTCTTATTTGTTCATTTGTTGCTTTCACTTCTATATACCACATATGAGTAAAATCATACGGTTCTTAACTCTTTCTGTCTGACTTATTTAGTTTAGCATGATATTCTCAAGATCTATCCATGCTGACATTCTTGGCAAAATGCATTCTTAAGAACAGATTTGTAGTGTTGTAGCTTCCAATCTTAATTCTCCTACTTACTAAATTAGATAACTCACTTAAAACAGCTGGGCTTCGCTACCTGCCCTGGTTTGTAAAACGGAAAAAATAAACACAGGGTTATTTTAAATATCAGAAGAGATCCTATAAAGATCTTCATATAATGCTTCATATGAAGTAAATACTAAACAACATTGTTGTTTCTGCTAGTTCAATGTTGAACTTTTACATAGAGTAAAGTGACTATTTAGAAGGGCTCATGAAAACACATACAAAAGCAATATTCAGTTGTATGTCCTGTTTCTTTCAAAAAGAATCAGTCTTAAACAGCATGGCATTTGTGTCCAATTTAAGCTGTTCTCCTAATAATGTATTTTTGTTTAATTTTGTTTTTAAAACACAGATATTTAAAGGCATGACTTCTGACCTATGACATACATAATCATAACATTCAGTTGGCAAGGAAGTTTACTGTAAACCCTACATTCCAAAAATAATCTCTAAAATTTGCATATAAAGCTTTGTATATGAAAAAGTGATACCTCATGTGGTAAATTCTCTGAGAATTTATATTTGAGAAAATTAATCTTGAAAGCTAAGGTGTTATCAATAATAAATGACAAGTAGGACTGCCTCATTTATTAAGTATTGATTAACCAGCAGTTTTTTTCATTTCACAGCATACATAAACTAATTACTAAAATTGTGGCACACCAAAAATATATCTTTGCTGATCTGACAAAAAATAGGTGTAATTTTGATAGAATCACAAAAAAATCATAATAGTAATCACCTACCCTTTTGTTCCAAAGTGACTTTTTAAAAAATCAGGTGTCTATACTTGAATTAAGGAATTGTTGTGCCAACCAACCAGACAAACTTATTATGTGATGTGACCAATAAGATGCAACTCTATTAGACGACCTAGACATTCATGGTTCAAGACAGGGCATCCACGCAGACCGGACGCCTATTACTGTGTTGGCTGTTGTCATTTTCTTGACAACCTAAGGGAGAAGTTGTCAAAGCCCCTGACCAAATAGTTAGGTGTTGCATGTTTTGAAAATCCTTGTGGCACACCAGTTAAAAACCACTGCTCTAGGCTAACATGAAATCGAAAAACCCACTCAGCCCACTTAACTGGGAGTGGATAGCAGGGTCATGCTTTGCTTCAGGTCCCCAAAGAACATAACAGTGCTCACACACCCAAGAAGGTGAAGAGGCTGCCACCTGCCTCCGACAGAAAGGAATCGGGGAGGAAAAGAGAACAGGTGCCTTTCAGAAGCTGCAGAGAGAACAGTTGAATCCGAAAGGACATTCTTGAACATCTTTTGTTGCCTGGCCTTATCATCCTCTTTATGCATACAGAATTTTGCTTTCATTCCGACATTAGTGGGTTAACACAAAATCTCTGAAAAGTGGTGTACTCTTTGGCCTAGATTTATTTACAATTTAAATATCAGTTTTTGAAAAGACAAACTTAGCCTTATCTTATACAAAACTTGTCATATATACTATTTATTATGAAATTTTTCCTCCTTGCAAAGAAAGTTAAAAGAATAGTTATTAATTGGGATTTTCAATGCTTTGATTCAATTCCAAGTGGCTTGATGGTTGATGATAAAGGCCCTTCTGAAATTTATTAAAATTTTTCCACCTTGGGAAACATACCCAATTTCAAATATTCTCACCATGGGTTTATATTTTTGACCAAAAAAATGTGGTGATTATAGTTAACGAGCACTTGACAAGTAGTGGTTTTCTTAATTGTAGATCTTATTGAACATGCCACACCATTTCTTTCAGCACTATTCATTTGCCTAATCTCACCAAAGCCTATTAAAATTAGAAAGATGAGCTCAGTTAAAATATATGTATAAAGTATACCACTTTGTTTCAAGATGACAGAACCACAAATTAGATTTCATACCCTTATTAGTGTACTACATTTCATCAAATTCAACCAACTGCTTCTAAATTTAACCTAAAAGAGGCTGAAATATGCCCAGAACGCAAAGCATTACACAACAAAGCAACGAAAATCTTCCCAAATTACACCCACATGAAAATATGCACATACCTCAATCCATACTTCGGGGGCTTACTTTGGACACCTCAGAGTTTCCACACGTATAGTTATAATCCCTCCCTCCACTGTGTGACTCACGTACATGCACACATGTAAAAGTATTTCCATCAGAATACCTTCACATGTGTTTTGGCATGGATGGTACATATGCCTATTTTTTTTTTACTCATAGCTTAAACCTTAAGCTTTTATTTTCTTCCTTTTTCTCCATACTTGGGTAGTTTCAGTGTTTTACTAGGAGGCATCTCTTTCTTGAACATTACATAGGTCATAATATTAATGATTGTTGAGCATTCCCATTTTCTATCACCAAAGTTAAGTATCAGAGTTTGTATATACATTGGAAACAAGTTCCAAAATTACTCCAGTTCTTGATTTAGCACGAGCCCCACATAAGTATATCAGGCCTGAATATAATTACTAGGACCAGCAGCCAGTCAATTGTAGAAAAGCAAGTGTCTGGAATTGCCATTCAGGAAACCTTCAGAACACTCATTGATTAGATGAGGGTCACTGACTCAATGAGAAAAACAGAATTTTCCCTCGGAGCAGAGCTACTTCCTCTTGGAGAGATTCAAGAGTATGTAAAGTTTAGGTAATTTACCATATCAAGAAAGAAGTTAGAAAGGACACAAGAATGCTCCCTGAACCTTAGCTCCGGTTGGGAAGATCTAAGCCATATTTTACAACATTAGCACATTTTGTGGATTCTTACAGCTTGCTTAGAGACATCTCCCTGGTAGGAATTTAGATGGAGGACATAATCAAGGTTATGAACAAATATCAGACTGCAAAGTATGTATCTCATTCTTGTTTATAATACTGAAATATAGAAAATAGCCTAGATGTCTAAAAATGTGTCTTCATTGTAAATTGTTGCAGTTAAAAGGATGATGAACGAAATAGCTTGTGCTGTGAAAAGATTATTCCGACAAATTGTAAATAAAAAGTACTCTATAAAGTAATGTGTAAGGCATGATTTCATTTCTGTTGTACATGGGAATGTGCGCAAGTATATGCAGGTATGTATGCATGGCTTTATATCTGTAAATGTAAATGTTCAGTTTATACATGCTATAGGAGATCTGGTCATTTTTGTATTTGTTTGTATTTTTACAGTTTTCCACGATCCTCTTTTGCTCAGGAAAAAATAGTAAAATTATTTTAAAGTAAGGGGGACAACATCAAACTAAAAATCTTTAGTATACAACAAAAGAAACCGCCAACAAAATGAAAAGGCAGCCTGTGAAATGGGAGAAAGTATTTGTACACCATCTAGCTGATAAGGGGCTAATATCCAAAATATATAAGGAACTCGTACAACTCAATAGCGAAACTGCAAATAATCTGATTAAAAAATGGGCTAAGGATCTGAAAAGAGATTTTTCCAAAGAAAACATACAAATCACCAATAGATACATGAAAAGATGCTCAACATCACTAATCATCAGAGAAACGCAAATCAAAACCACAAGGAGAGATTCACCTTGCACCTGTCAGAATGTCTATCATCAAAAGGATACAGGGAAGTGTTGGTGAGGATGTGAGGAAGGGAAACCCTTATGCATTGTGGGTAGGAATATAAATTGGTATAGCCACTGTGATAAATATTATGGAGGTTTGTAAAAAAATAATAAAAAAACTATGATATAGCCCTGGGTGCTGTAGCTCACTGGATTGAGCTCAGGCTGTAAACCAAGGGGCCACCGGTTCGATTCCCAGTCAGGGCACATGCCTGGGCTGTGGGCCAGGTCCCCAGTGGAGGCCACATGAGAGGCAACCATACATTGATGTTTCTCTCCCTCTCTTCTGCCCTTCCCTTCTGTCTAAAAATAAATAAAAAATCTTTAAAAACAAACAAAAAACTATGATATAATGCACCCATTTCACTTCCGGGTGGAAATGAACACTAAAGGGAACACAATCAGTATCTGGAAGAGATACCTGTACCCCTGCCATGTTCTTTGAAGCATTATTCACAATAGTCAAGGCATGAAAACAACCTGCTGTCTATGGATGGATGAATGGATAAAGAAAACAAAGAATATGCATACAATGAAATATTGAGCCTTAACAAGAAAATCCTGCCTTTTGCGACAACATGGATGGACTTTGAGGGCATTAAGCTAAGTGAAATAAGTCAGACGGAGAAAGACACATACAGTATGTTCTCACTTATATGTGGAACCTAAAAATGCCCCGCTCATAGAAATGAAGTGGAAGGGTGGCTGCCAGGGGCTGTGGGTGGAGGACACGGGGAGACATGGGTCAAAGGGTGCAAACTTCCAGTTATAAGATGGATAAGTTCCGAGGGTCTAGAGTAGAGCAAGGTGACTATATTTAACAATACCGTATCACATACTTGAAAGTTGGTAGATCTTAAATGTTATCATCACAAAAAATAAGGAAAATAAAATAATTTTAAATTAAAAATAGCAACAAAATTACAGATTGTGAGTTGCACTATAAGTTGAATGGTGGGATACTGTTGCTCAGGTAAGAACTCTTGACTTCTTAACTCTGAAACATGTAAATTAGGTATGTAACATGCTTATAAATGACATTCTGTAATTTCTTGGGATTCTAGGAGCAGAACATAGCAGGGCACTAGAGGCCCTTCTTGTGATTCCTTTCAACTGTTACCTTCTCTCCTTGCAAGTATATCTAGTGTCCTGATACCTAACACCCTTGATTAGCTTCAGAGCTTTTGTGTTGTTTCATATGAATGAAATAGCTAGGTTTGGAGAAAATACTGATTTTCATTTATAAATATATCTTCAGTAAAGCAAGTATTCTGACAGTCCACCACCCACAAAAAGAGAAGTTGAAATTAACTAGAGAGACAAGGATTAAATTTACCATTAAATACAGAGTTAAAATAAACATTACTTAGAAAATATTCACTTTATTAAGAACAGTCTAACAATAGGCAGGGGGGAGTGGGGAGGGAATAATGGGGAGAAGGATTTTCAGGAATCATGGTAGAGGACACATGGACAGAACTAAGGGGGAGGAGGGAGGCTGGGGAGGGAGGTAGGATTGGAGGAGAAGGGAGGAGGGGAGGGGAGACATTGCAAATAACTGTAATCGAACAACAATAAAGTAATTACTTTAAAAAAAAGAAAAGAAAGAAATAAGAAAAAAAGAAAATATTCACTTTAATTTCACTGACACTGAAATGGACGTTTTAACAATGAGAGGTGCTCCTTCTTAAAACATGGCTGAGTTCGCCTGTAACTTACACACACACACAAATGCACGTGATAAAAACAGGTACAGTAAACTCTACTAATGCTAAGAAATTTATTGACTGGTCAGGAATACACTTTTAATTTCTAGTGAAATTTGTGACGTTTAAACAATTAGTACCACCGTTGTGCTTCCTATTTAGCCCAATGGGGCTTACAGAGTGTGTAGTGGCACTCGTGTGGGTACATGTGTGAGGCACAGAGAGCTTGTGTAACATTAACAGTTACTTTAATTTTTAAAAGGATACATTAGAACCTGAAAATGTGCTCTCAAAAAGCTGTACATATGCATATTCACATATTCATATGCCTTTGTTTTCACACAGTTTTCATACTCAGGGTTTGAAAGCTGCCATATACCAAAAGAAAAACAATTACATTTCTAACATAATTTCAAAATATTTAAAACCTGCACTGTTTTTAATAACTTTTATTGTTTTTAACATGTGACATTTTATCCCCATTAGCGGTAACAGATGTCTAATGCATTAGAAAGGAAAATGCTGCACACACGTGTTGAAATAGAGGACTTTACTGAAAGGCAAGCATGTGCTTTGATTTATATGAGTCGAAATTTAGATACTGTACTTGGTGCTATTTCAGGAAATGAAAAGGTGAGGAAGCTGTTATATATCAGTAAACCAGAGCAAAAATCTCCATAGAAACCAAAACGGTTTCTGTGGGAGCCACTTAAGCTAAATTAATACCTAGAATATGTTCATATTAGCCCCCAGGGAGCTAATTTGAACAAAACAAAACCCTTTCTATTGATTCATGTATGTTACATAGTATTTACAATTCTTCTTTGTTCACATTTAATTGTCAAAAATTAATGTCATCAGTCTATGAAAATTTGGGTGAATTCTAAAGAGAAATGATTACAAAGAAAACAAGTGATTACTTACTCTTCCTCAACTCCATTATTTCCACTACAAATCAAAAGGGACATAAAGAACAGAAAAGAATGACATAAATTCAATTTTATTTTTTTGGCTGGTTTTATGTCTCAACTTTCAAAGGCACCTTCTTCCCTATGTGATATGGTTTCCATTTGTACCATCTTTCAAATAAGACATCTGTGCTACTGGGGTGATTTCTATTTCATGCAATTTGTATTATGTTCTCCTATTATTATTTTCTCTATTATTATTGGTTTATGTTCATAGCATAAGAAAAAGTTCATTGCATATAAATTGAGCTGCTTCCTTAGGTGCTTCAGAAATGTGTATGTCTATGTCTGCATGTGGGTGCATGTGTGTGTTTGTGGGTGACATACATGTATAGCTTCCTATGGCCTAATGTCTAACAAAACAGCTACCTACCCCCTCCAGACCAAATAACCTTTGGCATTTCTTTCATTAGAGACAAATTTGATATTGCCTTTTATTAAAGTCTCTGATTCATAATTGCATAATCATAATGTATGCTATCCACTCAAACACCTTATATATGATATTTATCTTATTTATGATGTTTGGGACAGCAAAAAGGGGAGGGAGAATATGAGACCATTAGCGGATAAACACAGGATTAATCCACAGGATAAATCGGTCCTTTTTGGGCCAGGGCCACCCCACAGCAGTCAAACTTGATGTCACTGCCCTTGTGCTACTAGACAAGGTTACTTTAAGTTTTTTCTCTTTTGTCCACTTTTTTCATGCTCTTTAACAAAACTAAAATTAAATTGAGATGGACTTCTAAAAGACAATATTTCACATTAAAAGAGAAAATTTGTAAAGATGTTTGTTTCATCATTTTAACAAAAAGAATACCCAGTTTCGGGGTTGAGAATTAAGGCTGGCACACGTCCATATGCAATGTTAGCATAAAAAATAATTTGCGAAGTTATAGTATCACAGGCAAGAAACCCCAAACAGTATCAAAAGCAGCACCAAGGCTGGAGATGCTGAGTCCTGGCATCGAGAGGACAGTGGCGAATCCCAAGGAAACATCTTTTAAGAGGAAAGGGCCCAACTCAGACTAATTTTAACTATGCGGCTGGAAACTTTTCATGGAGGCTTACCATAAATTTCTTACCAAATGGATCAAGTGACAAAAGTGAATACAATTCTCAGATTTATGGCATTTAATTCAGAAATAGAGGTTCTCTTGAAATAAAATTCCAACCATTGGGAGAATTTCCAAGTCACAAGATATGATTTATAATAACATTTTCTTCATCAGCTTAAAGTATAATGCCATCATTACAGCCCTGACTTTGTGGATGTTCTTCAGAGTAATTCACTCTTTCATAAATCTAATGCTTTTCCTTCATATTCTGACTGATTTGCTACAACTTCATTACTTGCTTTTTAATGTTCCTATATTATTCCTAATTGGCTTTCGATGTATTATACTGTGTTACAGTTCTCCTGGTTGTTCATTCATCATTCATGTCACAAGGGTAAGTGGTTATGTTGAATGAAAAATAAAATTATTATCGATATCTCCTGTTTCCCTTCTCCTCTTTCTCTCCCTACAGTCTTTTTTCCTTTAATGCTGCCACTGTCTGTTGATTCCTTTGGACTATATTTTATATGCTGCACATAAAATCAAAAGTTTCTCCTCTTTTCAAATGAAGACTTTTTCCTTCTACCAAAATGTATGCAAATTATGTTTTCATCAGAAATCATGAAGAAAGAAAACATGAATATATAGTTTGTTGCAATTAAGTGGAGTTACTAGACTACGTAAATGTCTCCTTTAGAAGAGAGGGGTTGACAAAATGATCAAGAAGGTGAACAATTTCCTGGCACCACTTTCCCAAGTCAAATGTTCATGCACATAAAGGTCACAGTGAGAGAGTGAAAAGTAGCAATAGCGTAGGCTCTGTTTCTGTTTAAGTTGGATTGGATCAGATTGAGTGCTCTAGCTCTGTTGATCATCCAGTTCTCATTCTAACTTCCATTACTAATTTAATGAAAATATATTAAATATTTATTGGGTGCTTACTATGGACTTGAGTCTTATCTCAACACAATTTTCTAAATATGACTTACCTAAAAGGAGCTCATAGGAGAATGAGGGACTTACACTTAATGAACTTGCAGATACTAGAAGGGATATGTGGAAGCATTAAAAACAGTAACTATTGAGCCCTGACTGCTGGGTCTCAGTTGTTTAGGCATCATTTTGCCAAGCGAAAGGTTGCCGGTTCGATTCCTGGTCAGGGCACATGCCTGGGTTGCAGGTTCGGTCCCCGGGTT
Organism: Micronycteris hirsuta; assembly: GCA_004026765.1. Lineage (NCBI taxonomy): Eukaryota > Metazoa > Chordata > Mammalia > Chiroptera > Phyllostomidae > Micronycteris > Micronycteris hirsuta. Next base: position 175,447 of record PVJI01000006.1, read on the forward strand.
GGAGTACATAGACTGATGTTTCTCTCCCTCTCTTACTGCCTCTCTTCCCCTCTAAAAATAACTAAATAAAATCTTCAGAAACTGGTAGCTATTGGGATGTAATATCCAAATACAGTTAATATACTCTAAGTCCTGCACTATTTTATACTTACATGCTCTTAACTTGAAGCTGCTGGGAAGAGCAGCATTGGCAGGCTGAATAAAATGGTCATATTCCTAGTGTGCAGATTATGACTAGGTCTAAAAGAGGTAATTCTAAGCTTGGCGTCAAGTTAAAGCCACGATGACAGTTGGGTTCACTACTTGATAGAGAGCCTGCTGGTTATCTAACAATCTCCGTTCTTCCCTTCTTCATTTAGCAAAGAACCCATGAAGGTGACACTGGACATGGCCATCCAGCTAATGACTGCAACTCACAGCCTCATTTGTAGTTAGTTGTGGCTGTGACTAAAATCTAGTAATGAGATCTGAGTGGAAGTCTCATGAGATTTTTAGATAGGGCCCTTAAGAGAGGTCTTCCTCTTGCTTTTCTTTTTTTCCCAGTGGTTGAAATGCAAAATTAACATGAGATCCGGAGTGGCCTTTTGGTCCATGAAATGGAGTTCTCATTTCATGGGTAGTAGAGTAAGAAGTTAAATCTCCAACACCCAACATGGCTGAGCCACAGAACCTATCCAAAATTTTCATGAGATAAATAAACTGCCTTGTTTAATCCACTATATTTTTGGAACTCCTTATTATAGTGCCATATCTTACCTCATGTATCTCTTTCTCTTAGGTGCCTTGGGACAGTGGCTGCCACGTAATAGGGTATCATAAATATTGTGGACCATCAAAGGGCAGAATGACCACAGACTACACAGAAGGTTTGTAAGCTTAAGGCCAAAGCACAAATAGGCAAGGGCCAAGTTCAAATTCTTCTGAGCACGTTAGGTTGAAATCGAGGGGGAAAGTCTTACATACCTTTTTCCCAAGCCAGTTTATAATATACCTCAAACTCCTCATATCCTAGCCTCATTTCACAAAATGCCATTCTTATGTTACAGAAAGGAAAATGGTCTAACTAAATATACAAAATGAAAAGTACATGAAATGTGATGGAACATAAATCTGCTCTACACCTTATCAAAGGCAACTCAAAGTTATTTTTATTTATGACAGTATCAGCAGTACACATTTGAATGAAATAAAAATTTTCAAAAAACATAGTTATAGCCCTGGCTGGTGTAGCTCAGTGGATTGAGCATAGGCTGCGAACCAAAGAGTCGCCAGTTCAATTCCCAGTCAGGGTACATGCCTGGGTTGCGGGCCAGGTCCTCAGTGGGGGCTCCATAAGAGGCAACCACACATTGATATTTCTCTCTCTCTCTTTCTCTCTTCCTTCCCCTCTGTCTAAAAATAAATAAATAAAATATTTTTTTAAAAACATAGCTATTATATACCTTATTTTAAATTTAAAAAATTATAATACATTTAGCATCGTTTTAGTTAGTGTGTCTGCTGTGACCTTCTCTTTGACAAGACAGATTTAGGCTAATAGCACTAAGTTGTAGAAGATAATAACTGTTCATTGTTATACCTTCGCATGCAAGGTAACAAAACTTTCACATTAAGCATATGTCTTCCACTTAAGACTTTGTTGGGCACCGTGGTTTTCTCAAGAAAATAGTCACTTTGCTGTTAACCTCGATTATCACATTTTACTATCAGATTTCAAGAAGCAAAATCTCAAAATCACTTCTGAACAACTTTCAATATCTCAGTTAAGGGAGAGAACATTTGATGAGGACAGACGCCAGTATGTGCATTATTCAGGATGCTCAAAAATCTGTAACAGAATGAAACTACATGAACAGAAATTAGCCTTTGGGAAACTTACTGTCAGTAAATTGTTTTTGCCACCATATCATAAGCCTAACCTAAATGGCATTATTTTTTAAAAAAGAATAGCCGTATGAAATGTGTTGTGTACTTAACATACAGATGTGCTCAAAGATACTGTCCTTTATGATACTTAGTGCTTCCTCTCCAACAAAATTAAGTGGAAAAAAAAACTCCTCTCAGGTCACAGGACCAGGAATACCTGGACTTCTTGTGGTGGTCTCTCCCCACTCCCCCCGCCCCTGAGTGGAAGTGTTTTTAATCTCTGAGTAATAGATATTACTCCATGTCATTGTCACTCAAGTATATTGGCTAAAACGTAGGTTTAGGGTGACAGTGAGGTGCATTGAGGAATATTTGACCTAAAAATGCACTTCTTGTACTTCCTTTTACCATTGCTCATCACTGTTCCTGTGTCTTTCACAGTAAGCCAAGACTATACTTGACCTTTTGTTTGTTGTTTGGAAGACAAAATGGGATTTTCTGAGTCCTCCCAAACTTGTTCTTATGCGTAAACGTGATTTTGGTGGGAAGGTGAACTTCTTGGATGACATTTTCTTGGCAGGTGTTCTTATGAAAAAGACCTAAGTAGCCTGATACTCATTCCTTTATAAGTCATCCATGCCCTCGACCTGAATGCCTATAGGGCGGTTTCTTTATCTTCAACAGCCAACATTCTTCTAAGAATTTTCATAGGTGTGGTTCTGTTTTCATTCACTTTGCCTGGAATACAGTGTGTCATTCTGGTCTATGAACCCCTTTAGTTTTTTTTTTTCTTACTCTAGAGAATTATTTGTCTTTTATTATTGATTATTGCTCCTTATCCATTTGTTTCTGGGTTCTTGGGAAAACGAATTGTCCCTAATTTCACAATGTCACCCTATTTAAAACAGTATTTCCCCATTAATCCCTATATGCATTCTGTTGTTTTTTTTTTTCTTCTATAGCAGTGACGACCATTATTTTTTTGGCTTCCTTCCTCATTTCTTCCTCACACTCTCCCTTCCATAGTGATCTCCTACCATTACATAGCTTAAAAAGCTATCAATATGCTGACATACTTCAAAGTCTCTCTCCAGCCACATCTCTCTCACAAACTCCAGAGCTGCGTGTCCAACTGCCTGCCCAACAATTTCACTTGGATTTCTAGCAGCCAGCCCGACATGTCTGAAATTGAACTCTCTAGCTCCCCCGAACTGTGTTCTATCACAGCCTTCTCCATCTCTGTAGTTGCCAATGCCTCATTTCTCTTGCTCAAATAAAGTACCTTTGAGGCACACTGAATCCCTCTCCACATACCTCATACCTTACCTTTAGCAAATCCTGTTGGCTGTACCTTCAAAATACATCCAGAATTAGACCCCTTCTTTCCAACTCCAACTCCACTGCTACCACCCCGGGTTAGGTAACAATCAGCTCTTACCTCCGTTACAGGGGTGGCCTCCTAACCAGTCTCTCTGCCCCCAAAGAAGAGCCCACACATGCCAAAGACCTTGGCATACTGCTGGGTTGGCATTATTCCTGCTGCTCGGTGCTGTTGTCGAGTGAATCCTCCTCAGTTTTCACGCTTGCTGTGGAATGGTATCTTCATATCATGAGCGGAACACACCTCAAATGCTTCTGCCGTCCCGAGGAATCAGCAAAGGACAGAATTGACATGTCAGCTAAGAACTAACTACCCTTCTTATCCTTCCATATAGGATAGGAAGATTGCGCAGCCTCAGATTGGGCACTTCCCTGACTTAGTACTTTCTCCCAGCGATTTTGTTGCACTAACTTCTGGCTCTTTGAGACTTCCCCTCTTCCAGCACAGGGGCAGCTTCTTCACTCCTTCTTGGCAAAGTAAATAAAACAGGAAATTTACAGGTAAGTTTTGCTTTATTATAGTTTTTCTTTTATCCTTACCAACGTTTGTGTTAATCCATGTTCCTCCAGTGCTACTATACAAAGTAAAACATTGTCCTAATTATTGGATACAACATTTGGGAGCACAAGACAAAATATGTTTATTGAATAATTTCAGAATCCAGTGAGCGGTAATATTTGATTGAGAATTTGTGGGAGGAAACTGCATCCAATTTAACACTTTCAAAGGAAGTGTTTTTAATCTCTGAGTAATAGATCTTACTCTGTGTCATTGTCACTCAAGTATATTGGCTAAAATGTAGGTTTCGGGTGACAGTGAGGTGCACTGAGGAATATTTGACCTAAAAATGCACTTCTTGTACATTTCTAAAGAAAATAATAATCAATAAGCAAGTACTTGCGGGGTCCACTTTTGCACATTATGGAGTCCCTGAGGAATGAGAGAAGCATGTGGTTTCTTAGGGACGCTGGGCTACGTGGGGAGAAAATACTAACATGAATGGAAGAGACTCCAAGACGAGCCACCCGACACCGACCTGTGCTACAGAGAGCCACAGTGCTCTGAACTCTGGAAATGCCATCTCTGCAGCAGCTCTGAAGTCCCCACAGCCACACCCATGCACCGTTGCTGGGGGAGCCCCCAGACTGCCAGTCCTGCTGGGGAGTGCACTCCTCATGACCACTTGGATGGAGGAGGCGGTGGGCTGATGAAAACAGAGGTTTTAGGCTAAACAATTAGATAAATACGGGCAGGAAAGTACAGCCTAGAAAATATAGTCAATAGTGCTGTAACGACTATGTGTGGTGTCAGGGGGCACTAGACTTTGGGGAAATCACTTTGTAAGTTACATAAATGTCTGACCACTATGCTGTACACCTGAAACAAGTATAATATTGAATGTCAACTCTCATTGGAAAATTGTTTTACATTTTTTAAAACATTATATAAATAATTTACTGATTTGCAGGGGTGGAAGGAACAAGTTATTTGAGAGCTACCATAAGTTCCACTTTTCTGAAAGGAACCCACGCTGTGGTGTCAAGCAGACAGTAGAATATGAGAATCTTCAGCTCAGACAAAACACCGCCCAAGACAGAAATTGAAGAGGTCATATGCTTCCTGTCACCATTTCTGTGCAGCTAGGGTATAGAATCATTGGACCTCCTTCAATTAGCATCCCCACCCTGGAATTTGAGTCTTCAGGACGTGGACAAGGATATAGGAACTGCTGCTCTTCACACAGTACTGGATCATCAATTGAATTCCTCGATGGCCCTTTAAAACTTTCCCTTTGCACTTTTCACTTAGAATTGAATGTGAATGCTTCATCTCTGTCTACAAGGTACTGCAAAACTTAGTCTTCATTTAAAATAACAATGTCAAGCATGTATCAAGTGCCAGGCACCATTTTAAGTGTTTAGCTCTTATGACTTTATTTCCTCATCTGAGGTTGAAGTACATTATTCTCTCTCCTTCACTGGAAGCATGGGCGAATAAGTAACATCCTTAAGGTCACAGGTAGGGAGAAGTTTATGCATGTCTGAACCTCCATGAACTGGCTCCAGAATCCAGGTCATCATCTACTACACTGTCCTCTATGGCCATTTGTCTTGCCAGAAAAGGCAGAAGTGCTCTGGACTTCTAAAACTTACCCTAACTCTTGTTGTCTACGACTTTAATGAAGTGACTTTTCTAAGCAGTTTCTCCAGTTCTGTAATTGTAATGTTTTAAATTTTTTAAGAAATTAAAGTAAAATGATCATCTAATTTAATCTAGGGAAGTTACTTAAGTTCCTGTTTTTATTCTGCTTTTGTTCTACAGAATTACTCCAATATCGTGACTCCCTGCCTTACCTGTGAACTCATGGGAATGACAGGAGCTACGGCGCAGGTGTGATCCCAGCCTCACTGTTGGTGTTCCCACATGTAAAATCTGACAGTCATTCTGCCTTACCAAAGTTTGCCCTGAAATTCTCCCTCCCTCATTTAGGTCTGTGTTAAAAGGAGTACAGCAAAATATTTTAATGGCTCTATAGAATATCTGGGTGCCCAATTATCATGTAAGAATCAATACAATGAAAATAATGGTGAATAAATGTGACATAAATCTAGAAATAGAGTTTATTTTCCCTAAAAATTCTATCAGCCTGTGTAGTCCATTTCAGAGGATGGCCCGACTAAAATATAAGTTAAACATAATTTATTTGTAATGTCTGCTCTTCAAATAGTCTAGGCTCATTAACATGCTTCAGCATTAACATCTTTGCCTCTCTTTAGGGTGTTTCTAATGATGATTTCTCCCCAAAACCTTGACTGAAATTAAAGCTGCATTAAGGTTGCTTAGGACCATTAGTGGATATTTTTGTTTTCTCAGTCACTATATACACTCACGTTCCTCAGAAATATTTCTAGTCTTGGACACAACTACATAGAAACAGACCCATTATAGTTAAAACCAAGAGGTCATGAATTCTTGTTTGCTCTTAATTTACACCTGATAGTAAATAAAAGAGTATTCCTTTATTTGACGGACCCACGTCAAGGTTCTACGACCTTGACAGAGATCAGGATGATGAGACAAGGCCAGTGGACTCTGGCTTCCTCACCGTCTCCTTGGGTCCTACCTTTCAGAACTGAATGCAAGTGACAGCTGGCCGTCTTCAGCCACCCCGAACAACAGGCAGGGAAGGCTCCCACAGGCCCTTGAACCACCACCTTGCTAAGGCCCACACTTGGAAGACTCGCAAAGGCCCTCGTACCACAAGTTTTCTTTCTTTGCCATTCTCCCTGCCTTTCAGGCTGGCCTCCCCCACATGTCCCAGGGCCCTCCAGTTGCCTGGAGCCCCTCCTGTCTTGAGAAAAACATCATACAATCTAATTCATTTACAAGTGTTAGTGACCTAATGTGTGACCTCACCTTGGGGACTTTGCCATCCACAAGAGGAACCTGGAGAGGACAATGCCAGGCCCCAGCTTAATGAGTTACCCATGATAGATTTAAAGCATGACTATGGGAAGTATAAGGTGGTTTTTGGAAGGAGACCCTCTGTCCCCTTTCAAACCACTTTACTGCCTACTTTGCTCTTTTCTGGCATGAATGTTTAGGCCTGCAGTTGGCCACACATGGTTTCTAGAATTAGGAGACAGCTCATTCTCATCACTTAGGAAAATGCTTTCAGATTCCAGATATTGCCGAATCTTAGTTATAAGCAGTCATAGAGAAAACTTTTCATCTATACAACTGACTAGTCGGACTGGATAATTTCTAAAATCCTTTCATGTTTACATATTTTTCATTTTGTCTAATTACCTATCCATTTATTTCATTTTACAGAAAGAACTGAGGCTTCAAAATCCCCCTCAACCCTGTCATTTTCTCCCAACTTCATATTATCCTGCCCACCCCCCCACAGCCACAGCAATCAGTACATTCGCATCCATTGAGTGATGTACTTACATTCGGTATTTTGTGAGTTGATGCAAGATCCTCCTAAGTCTAATCACCTGTCTCGTCCATCCCCTGCACTGTGTCTGCCACAGACTGACATTTCTAAAATATAAATCTCATCAAGTACTTTCCTGGTTTAATGTTCTTCCATTTTCCAATTGCATTTAGAATAAAATCCAAATTCCTTAGCATGGCACACAACGGTACTGTGATCTGCACTTTGTATCATTTCTGGCTGCTTCCACACTCATTCCACCTCCAGCTACCCAACACTCCCCACAGGTCCCTGGAAAGGCCACCAAGCACACTCACATCACACTCTGTCCATGCCACTCCCAGCGCCTTTCTTTCCTCCTACCCCTTCTACTTCTCACCTGGTTTGCCCCATTAATCTTTCAGGATTAAGCTGAAATAATGTACTTGTATGCTTCAGGAAAACTGCAGTGTATGCTTGTTTTATTATTTATGAATATATGATTCTGCTAAAGAGAATAAGAGAAACAAGGAAGACATAAGTAAACTGAGAGACATCTGAGACATCAGTAAAGTAAGTAGGAAGGGACCGAAAGACTACATAAGCATCAAGCAGTTATAAAGCTCCCAGGGAACCCATATTCATGGTATCTTAAATAGGACCCCTACTGGTGACACCAAACCTGGCCCACCTGTCTTTCTGGCCAAGACAGAAAGATACAATGCATGACTGCTCAGTAGGCTAAGGTCAAGCTCATCTGAGAAAGAGCACATCTGCCTGTGCCTCTCTGGGAGGCCAAGAGCTCCAGCTGTCCTCCAGCGTTGCACACCATAAACTTGGGACCTCTCGCCCCCATCGGCATGGAAACCTGACTGATAGAAAGAAAGGGAGGGGTAGGAAAAAGAGGGAGAGAGAGAGGGAGGGAGAGGGAAAAGGGAGACAGAAAGACACAGACACACAGAGAGAGATGACATTAATGAAAGGACGTTAACACTGGGGATCTGTGTTCCCCAAGATCCTGGTAGCAAGGTCCTTCCTGCCTATTTGCCACCTGTCCTCACACATCAATCTGCCCCATTTACTTCCCTTCCTTGCTGTATGTCTCCAATCGACTCAACAAACCATGTGTCGTGTGCATCTTCATTTGGTCAGTGGGCAATTTTGCGTGTTTTTCTCTAGGACAGGCTCCCTGGATGTCTATTTGGAGGCTGCCATCCAAGTGAGGTGATTTCCCAAAAAGCAAAGCCATCCTGCTGCGTTAGACTAGGTTCAGGGTCCTTTCTTGGCACTGCTTGAAAATCTCTAGCAGGTGACCAGAGGGGAAGGGGAGTGAGGGAAGGCTGTGGTGGACACAAGGGGGGGAAATGGAGATGGAAAAAGACGTTGCTTTGGGTGATGGGTACACTGTGAAATGTGCAGATAATGTTTTCTTCAGTTGTACACTTGAAACCTGTGTGGTTTTGTGAACCAATGTTACCCCAATAAAACAATTTAAAAAAAAGAAAACATGCATCACAGCATTTAGCTCTCCATGTTAGGACATTGTTTGCGTGTTTTATTTCCCACTAGACTGAGACATCCTTGATGTCAGAGACTAAATCTTCTTACTCAGAGCACCGAAAATCATTAAAGACTTTGAGGAATGGATGTTAAATTACAAATCAATAAACGTGTTGCAATTAATGAATGCCAGTTGAAACCGGAATTCAGATCTCCTGAATGCGTCACTAGGCAGAATCAGAACCTTACAATCTTTCAAGGTCTTGAGTAGGTCGTGAGTGAAAATAAGACTCATCACTTACACTATGTCTTTCCCTGAGGAATCTGAGGTGGAGAGAGGGCAAAAGCATTGATCCTGATTAACTACAGGGAAAAACCACCGGTTTGATCTCCATTCTGGAGGTCAAGTGGAAAATAACTAATGAGCCAGGAGTCTTAGCAACCACACAAGATTTCTGAAATCCTATCATGGCTCATAGCATTTTTCCAGAAGGAATGGTATCAGCATTCCCCCAGATGTCCCCCTTCACCATCCTGAGATCCAGTAAGGACAACACATCACCATCTTTGCTCTAATTCTGGACAGAGCATGCCTATTAGATGAACATCAACTTTAATTAAAAGTTTCATGGCCCTTCACCCTGCTTCTTGTTGTTTTGTTTTTGTTGTTGTTGTTATGATTTAGGTGACAGTCACAGAGATTTTTAAAACTAAATGCCTATAATAAAGACCAGGCAGCTACTTACAACTCAGGCAGAAAGTGAGGCAAATAAGCCTTTTATTCCCCCTGCACATGAAACTTCATTCTCTCTTTCTCTATCGGTTCCCTTTATCTCACTTGCTCCAGCTCCATCTTTTACCCTCTCTCCACATTCTGCTCTCTCTTCATTTCTTCCTTATTTTTACTTTGTTCTCTCTCTCTTCTCTTTTCCTCTTCTTTTTCCAAGTCTTTCAGTCCACTCCTCAGTCCCTCCAGCAGGGTCTCGGAGGATGTGATTAGGGACGTATCTGCAAAGAGACACAAATGCCAAACAAAAGTCTTGGTGTTACAGAGCAAGGGCCGGGACACCCAACGATCCCCCAACCCCGCACCAGTTTGTTATGCTCGCCGCCAGTGGAAAGACATCTCTCAATGCCAGAGACTTGTGAAAAGGAAAGGAATTATTTATTTATAAGTTGTACAGGCTTGGAGTAATGACTTAAGGTCTCCTTTAAAATACTAAAGTTCTCTGGAATACCCACAAACACACAGTCCTTCCTTCTCCCCTTTGCCCAGTCCAGGGTACCGTATCTCAGGAAAAGAAGAAGTCAGTGATTCAGGCAGATCCTCAGTTCTGATACCACCCGCTGTGTTGCCACCGTGATCTCCAGTTAATCCAAAACCCCAGTTAATCCAAAACCCTGTGGCACCTTCTCATGGCCCACAGCAAGAGTCCTTTCACCCCTTTTCTTCCAGGCAAAGTCTCTCCTGCTTCCTAGGCCACATAGCAAAGGGAGTCACCCAAAGCCACGTGATCCTGCCTCTGTCTCTCAGGCTGAGGGGTCCCCACTCCTCCAAAGCCTCATGGTCCAGAGAGCATTATGGCTGCTGTGCCTGGGTTTAAATCCTCACACCAATCTTCCTCTGCAGCCCCATTTCCGACTCCTCCTTCAATCAACTACACCTGCCAGCACTTCATATTCTTCCAGCTTTTCTGGGCTGCCACGGTAACTGTGGGCAGGTGTGGCCCCATGGCATGGAGCCAAGCATCTCCAAGCTCTCACGCAGGCCCAGTGTCCAGGGGGAGTTGCTTCCCAGTTACATCTTGGGTGGCAGTCACTTCCATCCCCCTGGCTCAAAGCATGGCCATAGCTAGTTAACATATCTATGAAACCAGTTAAAGGTTACAGATATGTTAAATGACCATGCCAGAGGTTAGCTGCAAAGCTACTGCCATACAAAACAGCTCTGCATGGCCCTGCTCCAGGAGTCCCATCCCCCCCAGTTCAGGCTTGTGGGGGTGAGGACATCCTATATATATATTTCTAATATTTCCTGGACACCTTGAGTTCTGGACCCCATTGCAAATCCTTATTCGGGCCCACTTCTTGGCTGCACCCTGTAACATTGGGTTCCCACTGAAACCGAAATGCCCCATCTGGATGTCATGGCGCTCCACTGGAACCACAAAACTCTTCCAGAAAAAGATCAGGACGTAATTCATTTTAACTTTAATTTACAAAGAACTCAGCCCTGAAAACTTTTTTGAAAGGAAGTAGTAGAAAAGAAGAAGGCAATCTTTTGTTAAATCAAAGATGATATGTAATAATTTGGGGTGAGGGTTGGGAGTTAGTACTTTTTAACTCTACTATTTTTCTACAGCTTTGAAAAAATAATTTTAGGTCTTAACTTACCGTGTGCATTAAAATATAATTGACAAAACATAAAACATAATTTCCATGTAATTTTTTACATAAATACATTCCCAATGCCCTAAATAAAAATTCAAACTTTCAAAGGCATTCTGGAACGGATATATATATATATATATATATATATATATATATATATATACACACACACATTTTTTTAACTGGTTTTAATTGTCAAACATAGCTCTGAAGTTAAGAAAATAAAATTCCTGGTCAGTGACAGTTTTGCACGAAATTCTGCTAATGTAAAATAAACTTTCCTTTAAAATGGTATTTTATATTCACTAATGTTTGCTCTTTTCTACAATAAACTCTATTCTACAATGAAAAGATCATAATTTTTCCAAAAATGCTAAAGCTTAAGTGTCAACTCATGTTTGCTTTTAAAAATTAATAAAAGTGACATAAATCAACTAGACATCCCTAAAATGACATTTAATTGTGGAGCATATTTACCATGTCGTTAGCTTTCCTCGTCCACGTGCTTCTTTTTAAACCAGGTTCTCTGGGAAATTGTGTCCTCTTGTGGTCACTGGCCCAAACAACATGTTTTCTGCAGAAAGAATCAATCTAAACAATGGATGTAGCATTTGGGGCTTCAGGCAAAGCCATTTGTGAAAAAACAAAAACCCCTTGAAGAGAGATGAAAGTTGTAATTAGAAAGGGATATTTAGCTAGAAAAAAACACAGAATGTAAATCATCTGATTTATATTTAAATTTCACCATTATCAGATGATTAAAAAGGAGGTAAAAACACATATAAGAAGATTGTGGTCCTGATAAAAGCCTCTATGAATAACTGTGCACTTCTTATATTCTTTCTTCAATTAGTTATTGCAGCAATGATTCGAAGTAAGTAAAGTGAGAGTGTATTCCCATCAGGTTAATTGGCAGCAAAGATGGAGCACGGACTTCCAAGCCTATACACCCAGTAAGTTAAAAGCGTTTGAGTAAAGGCTCTTCAAAACTCCATCTGTCTCTCCACTCTGATTCTTCCCTCCCTAGAGGTTTGGCAAGTTATGTCTCCCTTTGTGTACAGAATGCCAGATATCTGAAAAATTAATATTTATTTGAAAACTTGATTTGCTCATTTGAGGTGTTGGCAACTCACTTGCTTGTGCTTTATATATATTTTTTCAATTCATTTCTGGATTGCAAGCTTCAAATTTTAGTTACTTACAACTTCAGTTTGTTTTTCTTTAAGAAATTCCTAAAGAGAAAGGTAGAATCAGTTAAATTCATGAATTAACCTATCATTTAAAAAGAAAGAGAATGACCCCTTAGTTATGGCAAGGGGTTCAAACATCATTAAGGCTACCTGTGTCACAGAGAAAGGGTCTGCTTTTATGGAGTTATCAAAGTCATTCGTGCGACACAAACTTTACATTTCCCTTTGATGAAATCCTCTCGCTTACATCCCTGTGCAGTGTTGAAAATAAGATCTCTTCTATAACGGGCCATCTCTGCGGAGATCCACTCACTACAGCCTTTTCCAGTTTGCGCCCCCTTCTGTGGGAATGATCTTGTGCTCCATTCATGCAATTCAGAGAAATTATTTCACAGAACTCTAAGCCAACAAGCAGGTGGTATCATCCCAAGACTAAGGAGAAAGAGTGGACACAGCTCTGATTACTCGGCGTTTGTGCAAGACCCAACCCCAAAACTTAACAGCTTGCTAACAGTTCCATAGTGTGTTCCTTTCCTTCTCTAAAAGCATTTATGGATGACTGTTGCTAAGAGAACGCCAGTGCATATTCAAACTGTAAAGACACAGGTATGTACATATTTACTGCACATGCTCAGTATGAGGTCCCTAACTCTTCTGTTTTCAAAAAAGAAAACTTAACACAGCACACATTCCTCAGGAAGGACTGCAAACACGCCAACTGCACAGTTTGAAAACAAAGCTCATTTTGAATTATCGAGTGCAAAGGAAAACTTTGTTGTTTTCCATAAATTTTTTCAGAGAATTTATTTCAGAAGTAGACAAAATGATTAAGTTGCAATTGATCCAGTATTCCCAAAGAAGGCAGTGCTCCATTGACATTCGAGTCAGGCTCAGGTCCGGCTCAAAGGGAAATTTCAAATGTTTTTTAAGAGCCCCCAAATTAGGCTTTTAAAACTAGGCTCTCATATGTTAAACTGAGTGTTTTTGAAGTTATCATTAGTGTACACAACATATGCACAATTACATTCAGCTCCTCAGCACACAAAATGGGATCCTGCCTTTATTCTTGCTTCGACAAGAGTGGATACAGAAATTTTTAAACACAATGTTAGGTAGGATACAGCTACAGATGAGCAAAGTGGGCCCATCAGGCCGGGGACGCTGTAGTTTGCAAACTAAAGAGTATCGAGCCCCAGACGTTCTGAGAGGTAATTCATTTGTCAGGCTACATCCTTCTGCTAAAAAAAAAAAAAAAAAACATTTGCGCATTCAGAAATCGGTCTTATCCTCATCCTCCACTCCTTGGAAGAGTTCGAGAGAAATTTCTTCTTGGAACTAAAGTCGTTCATTGTGACTGGGTCCGGAAGATTCCATGTCGGGATAGGGATGGTCCTAGTCAGGTCATTCATTTTAAATCCTCTTCTAAGCATCCTCAACCACAGAGCTGCCTCAGCCCTGAGGTCCCTGTACTGGCCAAGGGCTCTTCATCCACTGTAAGTTTAGTGCCTGCAGGGCTGGGCTGGGCTCACTTGTTTAAGAACTAGTCTTGGAGATTGATGACTTTGCAAGCCGGACTGGCTAATGATCCCTGGCTGCTGCCTTGTCAAGGACTCGGTTTCTCCCCCAGTTTCTCCGCCCCCTGTTTTCACCCCCCCACCCCACCCCAAATGCCCCTGGTCAGGTATGGTTTCCCCTACACTTTGCCCACACTTTCCTGTCTTGCTTACCCACATCCACAAAAAAAAGCATCCAAATATTCGATCTCTTTATTTTTGAGAATTCGGCTGAAGAAAAAAATATTAAGATTTGAGATTGATCTATTTTTTTTTTTACAAATAAGGTAAGCAAAGGTGAAAATTTCACAAGATTTGTGCAACCACTTTCAAATAAGAATTGCGGGACACTCTGCAACTCAGATTTACGAGAAAAGGACTTGGGTAGGGGTGGGGCAGAACTCATGCCTCGTCTCTAACTGCGTCCAAGATAAAGTGCTGCGGGCAGAAGATGCAGCACAGGGTACTTATCAGGGTGCGTTTTGTTCGAAGGAGCCCTGTCTGAATACCATTAAGTGGCGGTCAAGTAGAATTTGATTCTCAGACAGGCTTTCATTTAAAAATATGGCAGTGACTCTCGAAGCAGGCCAGTTGGCACGCTGTGGTCATTGTTTCTGAGTATTTGTAAAAATGGTGACAGACAAACCCTGTAAATCACCCCTCCCAAGAAAGCAGAACCTTCCTTGTTCGACCCCCGTAGGAGGGACGCCTCTTGCCCTCAGTTTCCCCCCCAAGGCTGACCCCTTCACCGGCCCCCAGCGCTCCAAACCCGAGTTTCCCGGACCAAAGCTGCGAGCCTCAGCGGGGCACAGCCACGTGGCCAGCTCGCGTGTCGCCAGGGCTCCCGCCTCCTCCACCAGACGCCCGCGACCCTGCGTCTGGCCATGAAAGGGGAGCTTCTCTGAGTTAATTCTCATCTGTGAATCCAAAGTGGGGAGAGCATGAGCGGACCTTGGCCTGTGCAGGGGACCCGAGCCCAGGGCACAAAACTCTGGCACCCTCCCATATTTGACCGCCACCCCCCGCCCTCAACCGACTACTGCTTTTGACCTCTGGTTTGCTTTGCAACCCAAGACATGTACATGAAATAGTTATTCTGTCCCAACTGGTTCCAAAGAAGAAGTAGCGGAGCATTGCCAAGATGAGCTTCCCTTCCACGGCGGCTCCCTTCCCTTCACCAGCTCACCAACTTTTGTTGCTCTGATTTGCCAGATTCTGCCTTAACACCCTCTTTGGGGGTCTTCGTAGTTACCTTATTAGATTGAAATGCTTAAAATGTAAAGATGTCCAAGTAACTGGTATGCGTTTGGGGCGCAGGAAGCACAACTGACCACTCAACCTCCAGGAATGGGGGCGGGAAAGGAGGCTCTCACAGCCGGCAGCCCCGTAGGTTCTGGCAATGTTGAACCCCGTCTCTCTCTCTTTCGAGCCGACATTTAGAGGTCACCACGCCAGGCCTTGTTTGGGAGTGGGGTGAGGACGAAATAGCCTCCCACCTCGGGCTGGCAGTTCAAGCGATCAGGGCCGCGGTGAAGACGCGGCGCTTCCCCCCTCTGGCCCAGCTACCTTCTCCAAGGACATTCGCCCTTCCGCGGGAGAACGAACTTCTGTCTCTTTCTGGCACCTTCGGAGGTGTAGTCCCCTGGGTATTGGGAAGCTTTAGACTGGGTCACTTTTGAGAGAAAAAGAAGCTCAGATGCTTCTCGGGCAGGGGTGAGAGAGCAGGCCAGGGGGCAGATCCGCAGTCCCGGCGGCGCGGCCACGTCTTCAGAAACGCCCACGACCTCCGAGCCAGCCACAGTAGTTTGGCCCTTGGGATTCCAGGGGCCCGTCTACTTGACCATTGGTGGGCTACGCGGTTGCCAATTTTCTGGCCATTCCCCCCGCCCAGCAATCCCCAACCGGCCCACGGACCTGGAGGCAATTGGGGCGAAATGAGACATCAGCCAATGCGCAGGAGCTGCTGCCCTCGCTGTTGTCACAGCCACTCTCCGGGAGGGACCGACCCCGCAGCCGCGACGGTACCCTCCAGCCGCTTCCCCGGGCTGCGCTCGGGTGCGGGGGTGCGGCCCGCGCGCTCCGGCGCGGAAGAGAATCGCTCAAACCCGCGGGAGGAGGGCGGCGTGGTGGGAAGGAAGGGGGAGGGCAGCAAAGAGGCGGGCAGAGGGGCCGGCCGCCGGGCCAGGTCGGTTTTGAATGGTTTGGGAGGACGAATTGTTAGACCCCAAGGAAGGGGGGTGGGGACGGAGAAGGGGGGCTGGAAAGCGGAAACTTTCCTATAAAACTTCGAAAGTCCCTCCTCCCCACGTCAGGCCAATGACACTGCTGCCCCCAAACTTTCCGCCTGCACGGAGATATAAGAGCCTCCAAGTCTGCAGCTTTCGCCCAACTCCCAGACACCTCGCGGGCTTGCCGGCACCCGCAGCGTTTCCAGGAGGCCAAGCGGGGTGTGCTTGCGGCCGTTGGGCGCCTTCTTTTTGGACCTCGGGGCCATCCACACCGTCCCCTCCCCCTCCCGCCTCCCTCCCCGCCTCCCCCGCGCGCCCTCCCCGCGGAGATCCTCCCTGTCCCTCCTCCCGTTCCCTCCTCGGTGGGCCGCACCGCCCGGGCCGGCGCCGCGCGCGGGGGAAGCTGGCGGGCTGAGGCGCCCAGCTCTCCTCCTCTTCCCCGGGCCGCCCCTTTGCCCCGGGCCTGCGAGGCCGCACGTTGCCGCCCGAGAGATGATGCAGGACGTGTCCAGCTCGCCAGTCTCGCCGGCCGACGACAGCCTGAGCAACAGCGAGGAGGAGCCGGACCGGCAGCAGCCCCCGAGCGGCAAGCGCGGGGGGCGCAAGCGGCGCAGCAGCCGGCGCAGCGCAGGCGGCGGCTCGGGGCCCGGCGGGGCCGCGGGCGGGGGCGTCGGAGGCGGCGAGGAGCCGGGCAGCCCGGCCCAGGGCAAGCGCGGCAAGAAGTCTGCGGGCTGCGGCGGCGCGGGCGGCGGCGGCAGCAGCAGCGGCGGCGGGAGCCCGCAGTCCTACGAGGAGCTGCAGACGCAGCGGGTCATGGCCAACGTGCGGGAGCGCCAGCGCACGCAGTCGCTGAACGAGGCATTCGCCGCGCTGCGGAAGATCATCCCCACGCTGCCCTCGGACAAGCTGAGCAAGATCCAGACCCTCAAGTTGGCAGCCAGGTACATCGACTTCCTCTACCAGGTCCTCCAGAGCGACGAGCTGGACTCCAAGATGGCAAGCTGCAGCTATGTGGCCCACGAGCGGCTCAGCTACGCCTTCTCGGTCTGGAGGATGGAGGGGGCCTGGTCCATGTCCGCGTCCCACTAGCAGGCGGAGCTCCCCACCCCCTCGGCAAGGCCGGAGACCTAGGTAAGGACCGGCGCTTCTGCGCCCCGTCGCCGCTCAGGTGGCAGAAGGACTGACGGCCAGGCCGCGGATTCCAGCCCGCCGCGCCTCCCTCCCCTTCTCCCGCTTCCCTCTCAGCCTTCCCGCCCCACCTGGTACCGCCACCTGGTCCCCAGAGCCTCCCTGGAGGCAGTTCGGCGCGGCTAGGGGGTGAGGGATGCGCCCTTGCGAGGGTGTGCGTGTGGATGCGTGTGCGTGACAGACAGGAGGGAAGACTGAGAGGGAGTCAAGGGTCACGGGTGAGGACAGTTGCCAGCGCCTCCCTTTCTTTTGGCTTTAAAGTTTCGTTCTCTTTACAACCAATGTTTCCAAATTCCACCTCCTCCTTCTTTCCGCCCACCCACTTCCTCTTGCCCTTGGGCTGAAATCCTTCCAGGTTGTTCAGCGTATTTCTCGGTGGTGGTGATAAGAACAGTGCTCACTAGTCTTAGAAAACAGCCAGAGACCTACACAATAACCAACTTTACCCCCTTTTGGGTTTTTGCAGATGTCATTGTTTCCAGAGAAGGAGAAAATGGACAGTCTAGAGACTCTGGAGCTGGATAACTAAAAATAAATATATATGCCAAAGATTTTCTTGGAAATTAGAAGAGCAGAACCCAAATTCAAAGAAACAGGGCGTGGGGCGCACTTTTAAAAGAGAAAGCGAGACAGGCCCGTGGACAGTGATTCCCAGCCGGGCAGCGGCACCATCCTCACACCTCTGCATTCTGATAGAAGTTCGAACCGTTGTTTGTGTTCTTTTTTTTTTTTTTTATGACGAAGAATGTTTTTATTTTTATTTTTTCATGCATGCATTCTCAAGAGGTCATGCCAATCAGCCACTGAAAGGAAAGACATCATTATGGACTTTTCTCCATTTTAAAATGGTAACAATCAGAGGGGTATTAAGAACACCTTTAGAAACAAAATGCTGGAATCAAACTGATGTGCAAAATCACAGTCAGTTAATTCCTTTTTTCATTCTTCCTCTGAGGGAAAAAAACTTAAAATACAAAAAAACAGCATTCTATTTATTTATTGAGGACCCAACGGTAAAATGCAAATAGATCCGGTGTCTAAATGCATTCATATTTTTATGATTGTTTTGTAAATATCTTTGTATATTATTTTTCTGCAATAAATAAATATGACTAAAAATTTTAAGAACTTTAGAGTTTGGTCTATATTTTTAAAGCTTAGGATGAAGTTGGAGGTAAATACCTGCTTGTTTAACTCTGGAGGCACACAGGAGGGAGGGGATTCTAATATAAACAAAGCAGTGAAAAACTCAAATAAACGAGCTACTGACAGGTACACGCCTGTTATTTAGAAAGACAGCTTTATTATTATTCCAGTTTGTTGTTACTGGGCTTAGTGGCATCTCTCCATCTCTAACCAGGTCCCCAAACGGCAAAAACTTAAATTTGTTATGTACCCCTCTTGCTTATATTTTGAAGAGGCAGCTGTAGGACAGTTAAATGCAAATCAGCAATAGAAGCCAGCACTATTTTCTCTTGCTACTGTGTATTTTTGTCATGCTCTCCATAGTTTTTGGTAAGGACTATTAAATATTTTTGGTAAGGACTATTTAATAATAATAGTCCTTTACCAAAGGACTATTTGGAAAGGATTTATTTCAGTGAAAAGATTCGCAAAGTGTTACTAAACTCATTACCCTTTATACACATATAAATGAATACAAATGTAAAGAAAATAATGAAGTTTAACCCAGCAAGAGAGAATTCCATTTCTAATTTGCTTAACTCTTTCATGAATGAAAATGACATTTAACGTCATGTTTGCTGAAAAGAAAAGGCAGAGTTATGAATGTTTTCCCACTTTGATGTTCCCCATCATGGAGGCATGCTCCTTTTGTACATAATGAACATGTGGAGGGACCTACAATAAACAAAGAACATGCACTTTCAGTGTCCTTGTTAACTATTGGAACAATGACAATTTTAAATGCTATAGCTATTTATTTTCTAGTCAGCTCATTAGCAAATATATTTTTTATAAAATTACACAGAATTTTTCTGTTACATTGTGTAGACAAAATCTGATAGCATTAAGTAAAACAATAACAGGAACAAATAGTACTTGATTTTTACTTCATTCTGGTTATGTTTGGGCCAGGAAAATTCTGGCTTTTATAATTAATATTAGAAATAGTAAGGTTATATCACTTAGTTTATAACTTTCATTTACAGTTTGGTGCATTCAAGTGCAAATAGGAAAACTTCCAACTGGAAAATAATTTTCCTGCCTAATTCAAACAATGACTATGGCAAAAAAAAAAAAAAGTGTAAGAATGCAAACAGATCCTGTTTGCTCAGCTCAGGTTGAGGTTATTACATTGTCCTAAGGTTTTTATTTCCCTCTCCACGCGTCCTCACAGAATGCTGACTTAACAGTATGGTACATTTATTAGTGTGAATATTTTAGACCATATTTTACTATAGGAAGCCTTAGCATTTACTTATATTAAAAGATGAGTGAAGGCTTGAGGAATTAATATTTGGATTTTGCTAGTCTTTTACCAGATAATGAGATGGGAAAGTGATTATGTGTGGGTGTACCTGTGGACTGTGTGCGTGTGTGCGCGTGCAGGGCAGAAATGGAAGGAGAGTGCCCTAGAAGGGTGAGGGAGAACACCAAGCTGGTAGTTCTCTCCTGTGTGTACCATCCAACCACCTCCACGCTCTAAGTTGTACGTGCAGGGATCTCCCTGTTCACTAGCTTGGTCTGACTATTTGATATTGCAGATTTCTTGACGTACATCAGGATGGAGCTGACCATCATGGCTGAGAAGGTAATTTCTAAACTCTGATGATATAAAAACTAGAAGTTTCAAAAATAGGTAGTCTTCCATTTGCCTTTTTTTTTTTTTCTTTCCTGGTGTTTTGTTCTCTCCATTTCTCTCATAAGAGAAAACACTTTGGAGAAGAGCAAATGCCACATTTATATTGAGTAAATTGAATATATTGACTAAACCGAAGGTAATATTTTTCTCTAGATTTTCAGACAAATAAATGAATGAAAGCAGGGTGGTGACTAGTTTTACTTTGAGAATTTGGGTGGAAAATATCAACTATTGGAATACAATTTTCAGCTTGCAGACTCTTTCCATATATCCAACCTCCTCAACCCAATACACATGGCAATGCTAATTCTTCTTTAGAATAGAAATAAAGCCACCTGTGTGTTTTTTCTCTCCACCGTTATTTCCTGTTGCATTTTATTTCACTTGGTTTTTGCTACCTATTCTTATTTAAAGGACACTTAGAATGATCTACTTCTGTTTCAGAAGTGAGAATTTAATGTGGTGACGGACCCAGGACCCTTAACTGTTTAACCAGAATGTATTCGCTGGAGAACACGTATGGTATTAAATGGTCTTGGACGAATTCTGCACAACTGAGTGGGCATGTTTCCTTTACTTTGCACATAGCTTTTGGGTCTTGCTCTTAATGTCGCTGGGCTGATTGATGGCCTTCAGTCATAAGAAAACAGCAAGTTTTTGTTCCCATATACACACATTTCCCCCTCTTTGTGCGCACACTTGCTAAGCACATTCACAGTTGATAAATTCATGCATAGTTGCAGGTACCCTTCCCCATGTGAAACATATAAAATAACATTAAATAGCAGAAACTCACACAATGTGTGCACTTTTTTCCCACACCCAACAACGGCACAAGCTTCTTGCTCCTTCGGTCTTCGGGCTCATATTCATAATGGAGCTTTTTAAGGGACACTTGGCCTCTTGCAAAAAAGTCGAGCATTTTGCACATTCCACGGTTTGGCAAACTCAGAACTGGTTATTTTCTCTAGACCGGTATCAAGTTCTTCTCAGGCATATGATTTCACTTGAAGTCCTGCCCAGGAATCCTTCAAAGTGAGCGTTTGTCCAGCTCTCATGATGTCAGGCGGTTTTCCCTGCATCTGTAATTTGAAGAAAAACAAACAAACCTGCGGGGAACAAACGCCACGGAAACCTACACAGAACTTGATGGGGAGCGGGAGTCTCACCTGCGGCAGTGCGGGAGGGGATGCGAGTCCAGACTCCCCTGCGTGGGTGGCGGCCGGGCCGCGCGTGGGGACGGCGCCCGGGCCCGGGCCCTCTCGGACGGCGCGCACCGCCCCAGGCCCGCGTCTGGCGCGGCGCAGAGGCGGCGGCTCCCAGTGTCAGCGGTAGCGAGGGAAGCAGCAGCAGCAGCAGCAGCAGCAGCTTCAGGCGGAGGCCCAACCTCCAATTTCCAGAGACAGGCCCGCATTAGCGACAAACCGGGGTCAGGAGGGGGATCCCCGGGGGCCACTTTTCCAGAATTTTCTGCTTGTGTGTCGTAAAGCCTGCCCCACCCTCAGCACCAGCGAAAGTGGAAGGAAAGTGCGCCGGCCAAGTGGAAGGAGAAATCTGTTTCCTCGTAATTTCTCAAGGCCGGCAACTCCACTATCCCCCCCCCCAAAAAAAACCTCGAAACCTCGGCCCTCCCAATGCAAAAAAGATTTATTAATTAGACTTATTTACCGAACAGCAAAAGACAGACCCAGTACACAGGCCATTGGATCCATTTTCCATTCGCTTTTGTCCCAAGGCCCCGAACGCGAGCCCACTTAACGTTCTCAGCAAATCAAAGCACGTGCCCTTTGAAGAAGGTGTGTAATTGGAGTTGGAGGCATGCATGGAATTCCCAGATGTCTATAAAGTAAGAAGGAGCGTGCGGCAGGCCCCTGGAAGGTGGGGCAGGTTAAAATCACTGGCACGAAAGTTTCCTCCTTTCTGTTCTTTTTGGTAAGAGCCAAGGAGATAAGCCTCCGGGAAAGGATGCGGCGAGATCCTAATGTCTGTCCAGCTTCTATCAGAGTCATGGTAACCATGGTAGGAAGCACATGGTCAGAAAACCTCAAAGAAAACACTCAATTACAGCCGGGATTTCGCGGGCGCCCTGCAATGAGACCGGTTGGGGTTTGCCGGAGCGAGGGCCTCGAGCGGCCGGCTTCCTTGTTTACGTGGATTATTTTCTTTTCCTTCTGTTTTTTCCCCTTCTCAAATGTGGGGACGTGTCTCTGTCCTTCCGCCTGCGATGTCAGCTGAAGCCAAGGGAACAGAATTCCAGATTAGGAAAAGAGAGAGAAAAAAAAAAAAAAACATTCTAAGAACACTCATCCCAGAAGGCGGCCTTCTTGAGGGAGGAGAGATTGGAGCAAGTGAAATTAAATTTCTGTAAAACATGCGGTTTGAACATCGAGCAGGTATTATTGCCAAGGCTCAGGTAGAAACACAACCGTCGACCTCGGCTGCTCCTTTTTCTCATCTCAGCGCGGAATACAGAGACGCGCGTGAGAATGTGGGATCCAAACGCGGGCTGGAGTGTAGCTTATTAGGCAGTTGTTTTGTTTTTGTTCTGAAGCCGGAATCGAACGAAATATGACTTTTCTCCATGGATTCAAGATGGTGCCCTCATTGACCTACAGCGTGGAGCCAGAGGCGGGAGACCTAAGGACGGGGTCTGCCAGAGAAACAGGCCCTGGTAGCGGGGGGCTCTGGGTGGGGGCGGGGGCCCAGCGACGTGGAGTCACCCCGGGCTGGGGGGCTGGAACGAAGTGCACCCTAGACCCCAGCCACTGAGGCGGCCAGGAGGGGGGTGACGCAAGTGTGACAAGTGAAAAGTTAAGCAGGTACCTGAAGCAAGTTTATCTTGCCCAGATGTTTGGGCTTTTATGAAATGTCACGTGAAGAGAACAGATGTACAACTTGCAAAGGGGGCCACGCCTGTAAATACAAGGGAGGCAAAAGCTCAGAGGGAAATCCAGGCATAAATCATCAACCTCCTTTTCTAGTACCTATTTTCTCCTTTAAATATTTGCTTCCGGAAAGGGAAGACGCATCTTTCATTAAGAGCCTCTTCCAGGAAAAGTCACAGTCTCACCCCTCGCCCAGCACCCCATGCCCTAGGTGCCTTGGGGTCGGAGGGCTGGGGTGGAGGGCAAATTTCTCCCCACTGCTTGTCTTGCTTCCCGTTCCCCATCCCCCACGTTTCTCTCTTGGCTTCTCAAAGACGTTTGATCCTGAGAAACGTATCGAATCTCGGTTTGGAAAAGCTGAAACTAATCAATTGCCTTTTGAAAGGGTAGAGAGTGAGAAGACGAGCGAAGGAATGCCAGGCCTGACAGACCCTAAACCTCCAAGATGCTTGGATGAGCTGAAAGATGAGCGGTGACCCCTCCCTCCTGGGGCGGGGACACAGCGTGCTGGGGATCCCAGCTGCCCAGGGCGTAGGGTTTTTACCAAGTGAAATCATCAGTTTGATTGGAAAGGATTTTTTTAAATGGCTTGTACAGATAGGAGTCTTCTTTTTCTCTATGCAATAAGGAAGCTCAGTTTACAAACAAAATTAAAATGAAATAGCAGTTGCCCAGTTGTCGAAGACAATCCGATTCCTTTCTCAGTACTTAAGAGAGATGTCCACAGAGGCTATTGTGAATATTACCAGGTGGCGCAGGCCTGGGTCTCTGTGCATATTAAGGTTTTAAATATTTGTCCATAGTACCTCTAAGACTGTACATTAAATGAACTGCTGTGGCTCTTATTTACATTTAAATTCAAAACGATTCCGAAGACTCTGCTACATTGACATTGCACCTGGCTTATAGTTATCATATAGCCAGCCATACAGCGCTCTACTTTAAACAGTATTTAAAAGTTGGGAAGTTGGGGTATTTCCTTCCACAATATTAAATCTCATTTACTGTCAGGGTTTATCTTATTCCTTTTTGGGTTTCCAAAGGTGTGGTCAGAATTGAAATACCTTCACAGCGATCACATTAGCTTTAACGGGTGACCATTTTAAAAATGCACAAGACCACATAAATAGGCACATCTTTTCTCCCTATACCATTTACTTTAAATGCTCATTTAGCCCATCCCTGGAGAAACTTAATCTTTTTTATTACCTTGGGTGCCTTCCATATCTGGTTATAATTGCCAAAGCATCCTGGGGGAAGACCTCAGATCCTGCCTTTTTGGGTTTGCCCAGAGTAGATGGGTGCTGGGTCGGACCCCTGCACCGACTCTGCTCTGTGCAGCTCTCCCTGGGGCTTGCAGACCTCCATTTCCAAACAGCACTGGAGGAAAGTTTACATTTCTTTTTCTCTTTTGTTCCTGAAACTTAACACCAATCACATAGTTGTTACTATTGTTGAAAGCCAACATGTAGCTAACAGAGACCAGTTCAGAACGCAAGTTTAGCAATGACAATGAACCCTTCAGAGGGGTCTGTTGACGCACCTCTACAGGACACAGTTCCGTTCCTGGGAAAGAAGCCTATCTGTCAGGGCAACATTCTTTAAAATGTTCTTATAACCCCCCTTAGCACACCATGACAGAAGGAAATTTGTTTTAGCCTCTTGCTAAGGTTGCTTCTCGCCTCATTCCACCTTTGACTTCTCTTGCTACCCCTCACCAACACACACCTTTGAAAACTTCTAACTTTGTAACATATAAAAGAGATCTGGAGCGGAGAATCCGTCTTCCTCTTCCTTCTGTCCAGGCCCCGACTGAGTGAAACTTAAAACACATCTCATAGATCAGCTTTCCTTCTCTGAAGTTAGGCACAGTCCCCGACCCGGATTTTCAAATAGCCCAGGCTGGAGTCTGCAATATTTAATCCAGTCAGCTATTAAATGTCCTCCGGCTGAATCGAGAGTATAAAACTCCGTGCAGGGATAATGATACCAAAGCAGTTTGGGGAAGGGAAGGGAGGCTGGGAGGGGGCAGACGACTCCAGGGATCCTTTGATTTGGAAAATCCTGTTTTTAGAACTCCTGTCAGAGTAATAACAAAGCAAAAAAGAAAAAGAAAGAAAAGAAGGAAGGAAAGAAAATAAAGAAAGAAAGAGAGAAAGAAAGAAAAGGAAGAAAACAAGTCTTTGTTCCAGGATATGGTTTTAATGAAATACTACTAACACACACACACACACACACACACACACACACAATCGACTATTAACCACTTCTGAGATTCCGCTTTTCCTTTACCTATTAGGGACTAGGAGGTTCCGTAACGTGATCCTCAGTTCCCCCTCTCCTGCCGCCTCCTCCCCGCCCCCCCCCCCCCTCCAATTAAGCTAAAGCGGTTGTTCTGCTGAGTCCCGGTCTGCAGATAACCGCGGACGGACGCTACCCTCTGCGTCCCGGCGCCACGACCCTCCTCTGGGCAAACGCTGCTCCGAGCAAACCCAGGCCCCCGGGGACTCGGCTGCGAGGGCTTCGCTCTCTGCCTCGCGAGGGCGGGCCGCGGCCCTTTGGGAGCGGCTCTCCTGGGCCTTAGCTGGAGCTCTTTTTAGGACTCCAAACACATGTGGCACCAAGGTGATGGCGTGCCCCAAATCTGCCTGCCTTGGCTCCCAAACGACCCTGCCCGGGGCCTTTTTTGTTGTCGACTTAAACCACACGGAGGGACTGCAACTCTATAGCGAACGGGGCGGGGGACAGTGGAGGGGAGCGGAGAGGCAGGGGGTGGGGATCACCGGAGGAAAAGCAACAGCGTTTGGGAAAGGGGGAGCAACATTTTCCGCATCAGGGACGAGGCATCTTAGCAGCCGAGTCCGTCGTCTGTGGGGCTAGATAAAACTGTCCCTGATCAAAGAGGTTCGTGCGTAAATCACCCGTAAGAAATGGGTCTTGAGGAGTAAGAGGCACGTGTCTCATAATCTCAGGTTTGGAGTCCTCTGGCCTCCGGCGCGGTTGCTCAGGCCCCCTCTGGCTGGGTCGGGTAGGCCGGCGGGTCTCCCCGCTGGGGCGTGTGGGGTGGGGGGAGGTCTCGCCTGCCCGTCCTCCCCGCCCCCACCCTCTCCCCGCCGCCCCCTAGCTTCCGCCGTAGACGCCCGGCAGGGCCATCCCTGCTCCGGGCTTGAGATTTTAATGCACTCGGTTGACTCAGGATTGACCAAGGAAGTCGAGGAAAGAAGTTGGAGTCTTTTGATTTCGGAGCCCAGAAAGTTGCGATCCCAGAGTCAGGGTCCTCCCCCCACCCCACGTCCCATCTTAAGTGTCCTCGTCTCTCTCGGAAATTTGGAAAGTGTAGCGCTGCTGGGGAGAGTTCAGCTAGAGTAGAACGGACGCGGAGGATGCTTTCCGATCCGAGCTGTGCAAGTTTCGGTCGAACAGTTCTTTGCACTGAGGTCCGCCGCACGAGTACAACATGTAAGGAGCGGTCGCTGTCCCCTAAACGAGGACCGAATGGATTCTCTTTCTCCGCCTCCCACCTCCCAAGCCCCGGACTCGCTCGCACCTGCTTCTCCTGGTGGGGAAAAAAAAAAAAAAAATAAGCGAAAGCAAATGTCCAGTCCCGCGTGCTGAGCGCTCTGGCCAGCTGTTCCCAGGGCCTCAGAAACGCACATTGGACGCCTCTCGCAGCGCTGTGGTTGGCTAGCTCCAAGAAAGCAGGCGACAAGGTTAAGAAAAGATAGGGTTTGCGAATTTGTGCGGGGGATTTGCAGCGACAAATGCCCCTTGCCCCTTCCTTTTCCTTCGGCTTTAGCATCCTCCAGATAAGTAGGATTTTAGTTATAATAGGTGTTTATGGTTCCAGAAATTGTACTTTGATCTAGGATTTTGGGGGTGGAGTGTCTAAGCGGTCTCTAGACGCTTGTCTGATTTGAATGCTTTTCAGGATGATTTATGGCGAAAGGCTCCTTTCTGACACTTCCAGATGCCAAAGCTCATACCTTCCAGGAAGGGTGAAGGAAACCTGCTTCCAAAGAGCCGCGCAGATGGGAGCCCTAGCGTGCCCGCCTGCCGGTCACCCTAAACTGACCGCTAGCACCAGCCTTCTCGAGCAGCTGATAACCTTTCCCTGCCTTCCAACTCAGGAGGAGGGAGGGATTTTTTTTTTTTTTTTTTTTTTTTTTTTTTTGGCAAGACAACCAAACTAGGGAGGGAAATCGAGTCACCCTTCCTTGAAGTTAGTCTCTAGCAGCTAACTCTGTTTTGTGCAATTAACCACCTGCTCCGGCCCGGTTGGTGGTTTGGTGTTAATGAGATTTGACCCCCAAATGTGAAACGGGGCGGGAATAAACCCTCCTTGGGGACCCCTGGTGGTTTCACCCTCCCGCCTCGGCCTCAGCCTCTGGCCTCTGCCGCCTGCATCGCCATGCAGGGCGGAGACCCAGGGAACGCTCAGAAGCCGTCGGGGAGTCGGGGCAGGGCGGGAGGCGAGGTCTTTCCGAAAGCTTCCTGCAGGCTCAGAACGGCAAGGCGAGGCCAGGAAAAATAACCGTCTGACTCGATTACTCCGAGCTCCATCAGGAAGCTGAGATGTGCGCCGCGGCAGGGGTGCAGGTCAGACAGGGCGGATGCCAACACGATTTCAGGGGACTCCCCGCCTCGTCCAAGGCCAGCAAAGCGGAGAACACGTTGCAGACGATTGTCAACCTGAAGCCCTGAAGCTAAAGATGGGTCCGACGCTCCGCAGCCTCCAGCCAACGCTTTTCCCGAAGGAAACGAAGGAAACGAGAGGTTTCCCAGCCCTCTCTCCTCCTTCGAAATGTTACAGATTGGGGATTGGGGTGGAGAAACCTGGTTTTCTTTCTCTTGCTTTCCAAGGTGAAGGCAAATTAAGGAGGGACTTAACCAGGCTCGCTTTCAAGACCAGCAGTGAGGAGGGTCGAGGCCAGGGCACTGCTAGTGAACGTGTACCTACAAAGAAGGTTTAGCCCTGACATCCTGGTTATTTGCTTAAAATCCCACAAGGCTGGGGATCTGTAATATCTGGGGAACACTGTCTGAATGTTTCCATCTTTTTTGATGAGCCTCCACCCTTCCACCTCCCAAGCCCCTTCCTTGTTAGTAGTTTGAAGGTCAGCGTTTTGCTTTCCTGATTGAAAAATAAGCCTGATTTCCTGGGTGAAAGAGAATGGATTAACTCGAAAGCCTTTAGAAAATCTCCTTTTCCAATGTACAAGCTTTCTTCATTCTTCACAAACAAAACAAGGAACCAGATCAGTTTATTGGTTTATGCAGAACCTGATTTCGATCAGTTGAATCATATGACAAAAAGCGTACTGCTTACTTCTGCCCCTCTCTCAAAGGACAGCCCGAGAGTGTTTGAAAGTCACTGCCTTCTTCCTCGGCCAATCCCGACATCAAAAGACTCAGGTCACCTCCTGGCTTTTCAGTGTGTATATATTCAAGAGCATAAAAATATTAAATAAAAAAACTTTCCCAACTTCAAACCTATCAAATTTTTAACAGCTGAAGGATATTCATCTTTAGGAGGCAGGCCAAAATGTCAATAAAAATTTAATTATTTCTGAAGCATATGGGAGCACTTAAAAGACCCAAAATGTGATACTAAGTATTGATATTGAGAGGAAACCGAACAATATACTTTCATATTTGCTGGTCAAGACCTTATCCCTCCCCAAAGTTCCACAAGCCACAGAAATTTTTATTCCTCCCGACAGGGTTTCTAGAAAGAGCATGAAAGACAGGTTGGTGATCAAAGGGGTCATCTGGATACTGTGGAAGGAGACATTAGTGCTGAACGCTTATGGAGTTGGCTTTTACTTTCTGTAGAAGACTGTGCTGTCTGCGACAGCAAATATTATTCCATGAGGGTGGGGGAGAAGGTGTACATCGGTGTGGCCAGAGGTGTGCATTGGTTTTTAGTAGCTAACACTAACTGCCTTCTGAAATGGTTCATCCAAATAGTCTTTCCAACCTGTAATTCCACCAGGATGAGAGATGGTCCTTTATGCTGGAAGGTGACCTTGGTGGCATATGTTCTGTAGTTGGCTGTGACGAACAAGACAAATGCGTGACTTGGAATAATCTACCGAAAATAGTCCATAGAAATAGCTACCTTTTCCACGTATAGCTTCCATAGGAGTTCAGCTTTCTTAAAAATGACATCAAACGTTAACTGTTGAATTGCAGGCTCATCTGCTCATCAGCTGCTGCTTTTGAAGCAATCCTTGAATAAATCCTGATAGTTGATTTTACACCATTGTCATTACGTCCAATTTTCCCTGCAGTTCACTTCACAGTTCCTTCAAGAATTGCTTTGGGTGCCTGGCTATCTGTTTCCCCAGAGAAGTGGTTCCCGCTGTCCACATTAGCCTGATGGTGACTTCATTACCTTCCTTGACGGGTTATCAGTAGGCCCTCTACCATTGGAATAAAAGTCCATTTCTCTCAAGGTGTAGATTCATGTAATTCAGCCATTTAATTTAGAGCAAAGAACTCTGAAGTCCAAAGTCATTAAGACGTTTGCCCAAAACTAATTGGGTCTAGGCGAGCGTTCTTTTCACTACTTGGGAGCATGTTTTAAGATTTTAAATAGCATAGTAAATTCCAGAACTGGCCCGAGTACCAGAACTACACAGTATCTTCCAGCTGAGCAACTGTCCCCCAAGGCTCACTATCTTTCTCTTTTACTACACAGTTTTGTGCAGACACAGCCGATAACAAGACCACGACTGTCTATTTATAAGGGAGACTGCTCACTGCTTTGTGTACAGACATAACACCTGGTAAATCGGGAAGGCCAGGGTTTATTTCACTGTCTTGCCTTTTCATAGATAGAATTTTTATATACACTAAAAATTAATCATACTGTGAATAGGTGTACCTTTCAGGGTACTTTTTACTTTATGTATTTTGCAATTATGGAAATAAAGCCTTGTTTGTGGAAAAATGCCCTAAGACCATTGTTTGTGTCTTTTATAAGGATAATTGCCACTAAGAATACTCTTATGAGTTCAAGACTGAAGGAAAAAGAAAGATAATTTAACTAGCATGTGCAGAAACTGCTTGTTGGGCAGAAAGACCAGGAGCGCAGTGTGCTCCATGGGCCGATTGTGGGATGAGGCAGAACCAAAGGAGAACATTCACAAGCGGGTTTTCCTACTCAGTGAAAATGATCCCTTTTCACTTTGTGATCTGTGATGCCATCCTTACGTCCGATGTGCTTTCCTGGTGGGTTTTGTTTTCAAGAGTTGCTGACACAGGGGGACAACCTGAAATCAGATTTTATGCAGCATGATTCAGAAAAAGAACAACCACGGTAATGTGTGGAGCTTATTCAAATGCACAGCCATGAGACATTCATTTTTCTCCTGTGAAAGATCTACTCCCTTGTCTGACTGCACAGCTAGAGTTAAACATCCCTTAGGTTTGCAGCAGCAATTTCGAAATGTTCACTCTTTCCCAAGCACTTTTCCCCAAGTGAGAGGCTGTGTGGGTGGCCACTAGGACACTGACTTCAATTAAACAAAAGCATGATTATTCAGTCAACAAACATCACTTGGGGGTCTCTCTAAGGGCTCAGGGCTATGCCGAAGTGACTCTGTCATGCTCATCATAACAAACAAGAGCCTCTAATCACAGAAGGCTGGTCTCACCTGTGGATGTTTGCTGTGTGTGCACTGGAAGCTCCTCCAGTGGTAACTTCCTCTCAGTTTTCTGTGATATTCTGGGGTGGTGCAGAAACTTAGCTTCCCCCCACCTCCACCCGTGGAAGAATAGGCAAAAGGGGGTCCTCTGCATTTAGTGTTCTAAGAATGGAAACTTTAGAACAGAGATAAGTGGCCCCGGCTACTTTTCTTTTTTTCAAAGCACATTCATCATTTGGTAGCAATATCCTATAGGTTAATAGTTGCTTATTAAACTTTAAGCTTTTTGTAGACAGGTGCCTATCCAGCTCATCACTGAAATTCCAACACCCTGCTCAGCACCTGTCACATGGCATTTTGGGGGATTTGAACTAACAGCACCACTATACTATAGGACACTGAAGCAGAGAGGCAGAATCCATATCTAAAAGACTCAAAAAATAACTATATATACAATCCTGTACTATGCTGCTGGGGAAATTCATATATTTGTCTTCCAGGCTGATGTTTAGACTGAAAACCCAAGTAAGCACAAAAAAAGACATTTATTATTATATACTAACATGTAGTATATAATATTAAGACATTAGTATAAAATTAAGTATTAGTATAAAATTAAGACATTTATCTTAAGTATATTAGAGTGCTTTCCGGTATGGAGCTCACATCTGCCATTGCTTATATTTCTTTGTGTGAATAAATACAGAAAGCCTTCCTTGCCAGGGCGGATGGCTTACCTGTCAGAGCAGGGCTGATTTCAGGCCCCATGACCAAAGTGCCATTTACCAATGAGCACCCCTCACAACCATCTGGAGCTGCCATGGCCCCCCAAAAGCAAAACTGTCACATTTTATAAGGAATATGGCTAGTTTATTATCAGTGCCTCGTCACCTCCTAAAACAGCATGATCACTGATAACTAAACAGTTCATGTCAATCAGTATCTACTGAAAAACTGAAATTCCAAGTCACTTACTTATTGCGTCTAGGCACACACTGCTCCAAAGTCAAGAGCAGCGGTTTAGAGATTCAAATATAATTGATTGTGAATTGAAAAGAGGCGTTCTAAAGATATTTTAAACTTGTTGTGATTAGTACGAATGGGGAAAGCTGCTTCTCCACCCCCGTTCCTCTCCAGCCTCCCCCCCTCACTCGGGGATGCGGTGAACTTGTGTAATTTAAGGCAGGTGGTCCACATAGTAGGCTGACCACAGGGGATGAGAGCGTGTGCATTTGATACCATGACTGCTGCTCTTTAATAGACTTTAAATATACTATGACTATTATTTGGCTTTTGGCTATTACATTTATTTTCACTTTCTTTCAAAGGCTTCTCTCTTTCATTTTGTCATTTTCCACACACTGAAATGTAACCTGGGTCCAATGGCATCAAATAGAGGATTTATCTGTATTGTCATCAAACTAAATGCAAACGAAATATCAAAGGGGACCAAAGGGCACCCCTATATTTGGCTTTTGAATGCTGACAGAAAATGTGTACATTTTTCTCTGCCTAGGTAATAATACTTTATTTTTATATAAAGCCTTTCATCTGAGAATCTCAAAGTCCTTCAAGATGTCGTTTGGGTCTGGCATTCTTCAACTGGCTGCCCTTTGTCTCTTTCAGTAAAGAAACATTCCTGTTGGGTGTAGTTTTATAACTGAGCTTGCACTTGGGTATGCACATTCATAGGTCCAAGGGCATTGAGTGTTTCTTGAACAGATCAAAGAAATGACCAGTTATGACATTCTCAAAACAAGCCCGAGAGGAAGATGGGTGGCAAAGGCGATTATCTGATTTGCAGGTGGAGCAGTTGTGACACAGCGGGTTAAGTGACTCACCTGAGGGCACACAGTGGTCTCTTTGTTACGGCTGGAAACAGTAGTCACAGCCACCGGGCCATTAGCATGGCTGGGTTTCTTTGACTTCCCACCTTTATGCTTTTTCTCCTTTCAGAATGAAAATCTCTAAGAAATGGCATCCTTATGCATGTAAGAAAAAGATTCCAGTGCAAGGGAGGAGACTAGAGTAGCGACTTTGGAAATGTGGAATATAAAGAAATGTGTGGGCCTTAGTTCTCCAGAAAATCACACAACTTCTGAATCAAATTAGTGAGTCTAGAATGGAAAAGGAATAGCCCTTGTGCATAGAGGGTGGAAGTGTGTTCTTTGGGTCCCGTTCCTTACACGCGTGATAGCACTGTGTTGGTCTCAGTATAATGCTATGTGTATGTGTGTGTACATATATGTTATATATTTATATATTTCACTGAGGTTCTATATAACGTTAACACTTTAAGCTACTCACAAATTTTAAAGCTTAAAAGCATTTTTCACTTTGATCTATGACTCTCTTTTTCTTTCCTGGAATTCTGGTTTGCCTCCTTTTCTCCAATCAAAGGCATTTGCTTTAACATTGTAGTGTAGTCACTAGCCTGAGGAGCCCTACCAGGAAGTCTGGATTATTCCCCTGGGTGTCACTATATGATTTACTACTAACTCAGTGTTTGACAACTCCGACTGTAATATTCCATTTAGCATTCACACTTTCATACCCTCTTAGGCCAACATATCATCATTTACCTTTAATTTTAAAACTCATTGTCAAGTTTGGAGCAGGGAATCCCAACTCTTTTGCATGCAAAGTAACTGCTGTATTTTATTCTACTCAGGAGAGCTTATGGAAGGAATATGAATAGATTTTTAATAAAGACAGTATAATAAATGAAACTATAGTTTTTATGTGCCAATAATCAAACATTTGAAACCAAAAATTTATTAAACTAAAAGGATTTTTGTTTTTCTTTCCTTTTTTAATATTCAATTTGGGTTTCTAAAATAGAATCTGTTATTTGTAGTAAAAGATTATTACAAAAAGCCATATAAAAATTCTGGAAAAATTCTAATATCATATATCCTGAAATGGTCACTAGCCCATCCTACTGGTAGTTATATATAAAAAAAAAAAAAAAAATTCCGGGCCTGCATCTTCCATTTTTCTAACCTTAGAAATTCACAGATACAAGATATGTAATTTAGAAAGTTTAGAAAAGCCTGTTCCATATATAACCTTGGCTTTATATATCAGGGGGTGGAAATCTCAAAGTGATATGCCCATTTTCTTTATCTGTACATACCATCTGGGTTCTCAGCTTAGTTTTGATTTGCTCCAGAAGAAATATGCATAAACAAGCAGGGATAATGTTGAAAAAAGCAAAACACTTGATTATTTTACTTTGCTGGAGATTGAGAGTCTAGAATCTGTACTGCATTTTGTCATCGTTGGTGTCTCTCTCTCTTCCATGAATTTCCATTGCTCTGTGCTCAGTCTACCAACGAGGCCACTTGTGAGAAAGAAGGTAAAGCCTTAGCACCATGAAACAATTAAAGATGCTTAATAGTTTTGATTTTTTTTTTTGCTTTATTAGATCATCTAAACATGGTTTTTGCTCTTCTTTTTCTTCTAATATGTAGTTGGATTAGTTGAAGGTATAAGTGAAAACAGAAGAACAAGTCTAGTCTAAGTTCCACCATTCACTAGCTGTGTTATTTGGCAATTAACTGAATTTACCTGGGCATCAGGTTCTCTGATATGGGGAGTATTCTAGATTATGTCACAAGCACTATCATTCTGTCGTTGTAGAATCTAATATCTCTGGTGACACTTCAATAAAATACAATTGTAATTACCATTATAAATTAACTTGTGAAGAAATTTTCTGTACACATGCCAGATTTTAAATCTATAAGATCAATTAAAATGTTACATTTGCTAAAACTGTAACTTAAAAACTGTGAAGTGAGGCATTATTTAAAAACATAAAAACTTTCTCAAGTTCAAATTATTGTAGTTAAAAACAAAACAAAAACTTGAGGTCTGGGAGCAAGTACAAAAGCAGTGATAAATCAGTAACATTTTATTGTTTTAAAAGTCATTTGCTAATAATTTTATTTTTCCATTTTTGTTGCTAAAATGAAATATTTGTTATTAATCTCTTAAATTGAAGACTGAATCTACCTTAAGTCATTTATAAAATATCTTTACAACCTGCGGGTTGAATCCCTAGTCTGAATGCATAAGTAAATGGAACAACAAAATGATCTCTCTCTCTCTCTCTCCACTTCCTCTCTCACTCTAAAGTCAATCAATAAATTAAACTTTAAAAAATATCTTTGCTAGTCCATATCATCTTGTTTAGTAGCTCATAGCTATGTTAGATGCCTATGAGAAACGAGTCTGTGCGTTTACCTAACAATGAACATACTTATTATTGACAATGAAAATGATGCATAAAAATGTATATTGGCTACAAGATGTCTTCAAAATATTAATTCATAATTCTTCATTGAAATTTCCTTTTCCATATATGACTTCAAAGTACGGGTTTAAAACTTGAAACTTTTCTTAGGATTCAAGCTCTGAAGTATTTCTGTTTCTTGTTTTGTTTTGTGGTCACTAACCACAGAGAAATTTGTCTTTTTTACATATGCTGGAAATAATTTACTGCTTTTAGAAATATTAAACCACACACACACACACACACACACACACACAAAACAATGTTAAAGATACATTATGGGTCTGCCGAAGCCCTCAAAAAGCCAGGAAGTTGAGAATAAATGCAGAAGCTGGCATAAAGAGCCTACACTGGCTCTCTGTCCAAGGGACATACGGATCTTTGAAGAATGACAGGTAGTGAGTGCCCAGTTCACATATATGTAAAAAATTAAAAAAATATAGTGTTGACAGGATAATGTGGTAGGAGGCACACATGGTTAATACAACTTATCTGAGACACTAATATTTATACTTGATATAAAAATACTGCTCTTTGTAAACACCAATTCTTGTCTAACCTTAATACATAGACAAAAGTCACAAATTCAAAAGACTTCTAAAATGACGGTATAGATTTTGGTCTGTGGTATAGATGTGTTTAATGTATGAACTTTATAAAAATGATATTCTCAAATGAGTGTTTAGAAGAACTATTTATTTGCACAATCTTTGCTTATGTTGTATGGGAGAAGCCATGCTTTCAAAGCCATCTATTTTACCGATCTCACTTAAGAAGCCAGAGAGTCAGCCTATTAACACAGAGTAGGTCTCAGGAAATACAGTTTCCTTTACGTGCATAACACAGAAGACAAAAGTTCAATGGTTGTGAAGGATATATTTTTTAAGTGTTGATTTTAAGCATTACTTTACATGCAAGTATATAAAACTGAAATTTATTAATCAATCAAGAGAGCAAATTTCTATTGATGAGAACCTTTAATCTGTATCATTATTACATTGTATTGAATTTATTCCTCGAAAGTGGATACTTGCTTGTTGTTCCATTTTAATATTTAATTATCATTTAGTGAAGAAAACATTTTGAATTTTAAATAAGGACATCTATATTGAGTGGTTTTGTTTTTAAAGAAATTATTAAATACATAATTATTACAGGAATTAGGCTTAATTTATAGTAACATATCTCACTGGATTGTGTACAATACTTTAAATTTTTAATTTCTGCAAATATAGAAAGCCTGACATCTCTCAAATTATGTATATACCTTTAACGGTATTATTCAAAGTGCACTTTCACATAATGGAAACAGTGCTTTTTTAAAAGTATTTCTGTTGAGCTGGAGTTTAGTCAAAAGGATTAAGCAATGATAAGTAGTTAGTTAATTAATGTGTTGCTTCATTTACAGCCATATTATTTGCTTTCTTTGTAAATGCACACGAAAGGTGGTAAAAGTATGTTATTTAAAGTAAGCATATTTTGAATCAGAAAAATATTGATGAATTTACATGAATTATAAAGCATAGACTGCTTCTAATTTTAGTTAAAAAATCTAATTTTTGGTTTTTGACATGAACATTACCTGCCCAAATACAATTGTTTTATTTTAGAGCTGTATCTGTTATAAAATCAAACTGACTATAAGAATGAGACATAATGGATTATATTTAAGAAATACTCATTCTCAATATATAATTACATTTATTGAAAACTGATAATTTGCCTGCCTATACTAGAGATTTCAGAAAGTACTGGTAAGATAACAAACATTTAGTGAGAAATATTTCACAACCTATTAAACTAGGAATTAAATTACTTGTATACTTGAGAAAGGATTAATTGTTGCATTCTAAAACTACTTTCCACATTGATTGAATCTTTTTATATTACTTTTGATCTATAATCTTCTTCTCTAGAGTTGAATATAGAAATATTTAAAATGCAATATTGAATAAAGACTACACAATGAAATAGTTCCAGATTCAGGAACATAATTATAATTTTTCACATTATATATTCCAAATCACAGATTTGATGGGGTTGCAATTCATATGTAAATAAATAAAATTATTCAATCTGCTTTTTAACATAATTTCCCCCACAAACACAGGAAACATGTTACCAGGGAGAACACGAGCTCACGAACAAGCGCTGTCACAATGCACTTCTAAAAATTAAACTTTGTAAGCTTAAAAGTCACAGCTTTACAAAGAAGAGGCATTTTGCCTTTCTATTCTGGGCCTAAAGGAGGACATTTGACACATTTACATGGCAAACTTAGTCAGTGTTTGGAAATGCTTTGTAGTGGCCAAGAGCTGTGCATTTCCTTCTGTTGACCTGATTTTTTTCTTCTCATAAAGTTAATTAATAGAAGATGCATCAAACAGGACTATTGCAGATGTGCACATACCGCAGTGCTAATTGCTCCTATTTTTTACAATCCAGTCCTGCACATGCTTTAATTTATATTTGCCTGACTTAGCTTTTTAGTGAATTAGCGGCACTCTGCCACACACTGAATAGTAATGTGCTTGCATCACTCGATTATCTCAGATATATTATTGTCTAGAATCCATGCTCCTAATTTCCTTACCACCCACACCCATTTCTTTCCTCTGTTTGGGAGGCTGATTTGTGTTAAGAAGAGACCACCAAGCTATTAACTCTAGGACATAACTAGCATTGTTCATAGAGAACGGGGCTTATGATCATATCACATTTTAACTCTTCCACCAGCATTATCCTTGTTTCCCCAATGCTTTCAAGAGGCAATAACTCCAAATGCCTCGCATGGAAATGATAAACTGCCCGTTGCGCCTTTTCTTTGAAGGAGTTCTCCTGCAGAGTATCATATTTAAATAAATTGCCATTGAGTTTAGCAAGCAGGCCAATCATGCCCATTGAGGTGGAGGCTTTTGATCATATTTTGTAATGCAATCAAGGATCACATGAGGATTCTGGAAGAGGCCAACCTTGCTGTGTGCTAAATAGGCGACAGGAGAAAGAAAACATTAATTGCCCTGAATCCCACTGGCATAACAAAGCACACCTGTGTCCCAGATAGCAGAGGCCCGAAGGCGGTGGCTGTGTGCATGGCCAGAGTAACTTTCTGCACTTGATTGGCCAGTAATGTCAATCAAACTACCAGGTTTAAAAGAAATGCTGATACACTCAAATACATGGTCAGAAAAGGTCAAATGTGTGAGCCAACCACAGAATTTATGGAATGAAACTCACTAGATGGGGATCAGGCTACCTGCGTTCTAGGTCCATCTATTTGCTGATTGGCCACTAGTCTCACACCTCGCCACTATCAGAGAGGCCAGACCACTAACTGCCTACTTACCCAAACAGTTGTCTTGAGGATTACATGAGAGAATGGTTAAGAAGAACTTTAGCAATATAAAGCTCCCTATAAAGGTACTATTTTGATCGTTGTATGAATATGTGTGGCACAGACTATATACAAATAGTGTTCCATTCTCATGACCTCTTTGCAAATATTTTACAGTATTAATCTTTCTGGCAAAAGGGAATTTGGGGATCTCTCATCTACCAAAAATACAGGGTGACTCGTAGGGAATTGCTAACTGACATGTTAATTGGGGAAACCTGGGGACACTGGTGAACTTCAGTCGATGGATTGAAAAAGAGGCAGCAGATGTGGAAGTGGGGGTTTGCAAGGAATTTCCTGCTCTGCTGGTCCAACATTCCAGCTTCCCGTTAAATGCTTAGAAATCAATGGGAAAGAACTAGCTGATACCATCCCAAATCATTTCCTGCTGACAGATACTGTTTAGTAACCTGTTACCTTTTCTGCCTTTTTAAAACAGTATAGGAGAGAGAAATGAAAAATCGAGATTTACTAACATGGATTATTTTTCAATCTCAACTAAGTTTTACTGTTCAGATTTCTTTTTCTCCTCAAGATAGGATATTTAAAATTGCATTCCAGTAAGTTCTCAAAAATCACAATGAAAATGTCATTTTTTTCAGAATATCTCTCCTCTTTCATAAAGAGGAAATGTGGATGTCTCACAGCTAGTCTGACACCTTTCTGGCAAAAGGGGGAAAAATGAAGGGCATTGGAACAGGCGAGCACATTTTGGTCCTAGAGGGTGAAGACTGAAGCTGTTTCGTAAATGGTAAACAATGTTTGTTATCTACATCCTTATTTTGAGTGGAAGTCAAGTAACCTAAAAAAATAAACGACTGAGAAGGCAAATGCACTAAATGGCTTTCATATTACCTTGGAACCTGTATCAGTTAGCCAGCGCTGCCATACCAAAGGATCACAGGCTGGACTAAGCAACAAAAATTTATTTTGTCACAACTCTGGAAGCTAAAAGTACAATACAGGATTCACGTGTGACAGGGCTGGTTTCTTCTGAGGACTCTCTCCTTGTCTCTGCGTCCTAATCGCTTTTCCTCTCTCTCCCAATTAAAGTGTAGTTGACATATAACTTATATTAGTTTGGGGTATACAGCATTACGCTTCAATGCGTTACGCCTCAGTGTATTTGCAGGCATTGCAAAATGGCCGCCACACGAAGTCCGGTTAATCTGTTCCCATACGTAGCTACAGAGTTTTTCTTCTTGCCATGAGAACTTTTCAGATCTGTTCTCAGCAACTTTCAAGTGTGAGTACAGTATGAGTAACTGTAGTCACCATGCTGTACATTACAGCTCCATGACATTTCTTTTACAACTGGAAGTGTGTGCCTTTTCACCTCCTTCACCCATTTGTCCAACTGTCCCACAGCCCACACCTCTGGCAGCCAGCAATCTTTCTCTGTCTCCACGCACTTGTTTGTTTTGGTTTTGGCTTGTTTTCTTAAATTTAGATTCCACATATAAGTGAGATCATATGGCATTTGTTTTCCTCTGTCTGACTTATTTTATTTAGCACCATGCCCTCGAGGTCCATCCATGTTGTTGCAAATGGGAGGATTTCTCTGTGTGTGTGTGGGGGGGGCTGAATAATATATTTTTTTATCCATTCAACCATGGATGGACAGTTAGCATGTCTCTAATCTCCTCTTCATATAAGGACATCACTCATGTCGGATTAAGGCCCACCTAATGACCTACTTTAGTCTTACCTCTTTGGAAACCCTGTCTCCAAACAGAGTCATGCTCTGAGGTACGGGGCGTTAGGGCTTCAACACAGGAATTTTGCGAGGACACAATTCAGCCCATCATAGAGCCCTTTTCTTGTCTGAAGAGGACTGAAAAATTCTGCCTCAAATACCTTGTGGAAGAAACCTTTCCCTCAGTTCAACTGATATCACATAAAACTTTAAATGCGTTCAAGTTATAGCACTGATAATAAGTGACATTCCTAGGAGACATATTGACAAGACTTTCGGATTTAAAAAAAGCTAGCTGGAGTAATTAAGCAAAATATGAGTTAAAATCTGAATTGGCACCCTGACTGGTGTGGTTCAGTGGGTCACACTGAGAAACAGAAAGGTCACAGGTTTGATTTTCAGTCGGGGTTGTGGGCCAGTCTCCAGCTGGGGGCATGTGAGAGGCAACCTACCCATGTTTCTCTCTCACATCGATGTTTCTCTCTCTGTCTTTCTCCCTCCCTTCCCCTCTCTCTAAAAATGAATAAAAATCTAAAAAAAAAAAGGTGGCCACTCAGGATATGATAAATTTTTTAAAAATTTTGAAAACTTTGTTTTCTTTGCACAAGAGAAGAACTAGTTCACACATTGCTCCTTCTTGATCAATCCACACAAATAATCCACAGCCCCATCTATAACCTCACCTTATGCTTCCCCACAGCCTCTGTTTCTTGTCTCCAACCTGGTGCCTCTGCCCCTTCCCCCCGCCATTTCACACGTGTAAACTGTGTGGGAGCAGAGCGTTCTCTGTTTGGTTCACCTGTGTAGTCCCTGTGTCAGCTCCACAGCAGAACCTGGGTAAGCACTTTGTAAGTTCCACAGCTGTGGTTAGACATTAGGGACTTGACCTTTGGAGCTCTGATGTGCTCTGCATTACATCTTGTACCCTGTACATTACAGGAGCGACAAAAAGGCCTGTGTCTCCTGTAATTCCAAACTGTTTAGCTGAAGAAGTTCTTTATAAAAAACTTCAAAAACTGGTAGCAATCAGAGTCAGATCAAAGAACATCTTGATTAGTAGACAAACCTATGAGCCAATCAGTTCATCAGATAATAAGTTGTTTATAATGTGAATTAGCATATATGTCAGTCATCTGTACATTATCTCTAATTCTTAAAGTAACTTACAGTGTGACGTATATAATCCCCATTTTACAAATAAGGTAATAAAGTTCAGAGAGGTTGAGTAAATTCCCCAGGAGTTCACAGCCATTGACTGATATGGGCAGGATTTCATTTAAGTTGGTCAGGTTCAAAGTCCCACAACCTCACTCCTATCCAACTTTGTTTCTAGTCAAAATGGCCACTCTCGTCGGGCTGGGGACCAGACACAGAGCTAATTCAACCTGATAATAATTTTAAACATCCTGCTTGTTTTGAAAAGTAAAAAAAAATTGTCAAAATATTACTTTCTTTCTCAGTAAAGGCAAATAAAATATTGGCATATTGCTGTAAACACAACATGTGTAAGTAAAAGCCGGTGGTATTTTCTGAAAAGAAACAAAAATCATCATTTCTCAACTGGTTTTTCTCATAACTTGACATCAACTAACCTTATTAATCAGGACAATGAAGGGAAAAATCACAAGGCCCATGAGTCAGCCCATTTCAGATTCTCAGTGTCAGCACATGGCCGCAAAGCAAAGCCCGAGCGCGGGATTTTCGCCCAGTGCAGCTCTGACTGTTTATTTCAGGGAGGTAGGGGAAGAGGAAGGCGGGCTGTTTCGTTATCCGTCCATGATCGCAGCTAAGTGTCTTTATCCCCAAGGGCGACGTGGCAGTTTTGGGCTTGTTGCCCACATTGTTAAATCTGCATTTGTTCTCAAGTCTCAAGAAGGGTTTTTTTTTTTTTTTTTTTTTTTTTTTTTAACATTTTAAATATTCCTGTTTCTTCATGTCCCCTTCTCATTCTCTGGAGGAATTGTGTAAACCATATGATTGATCTAATTTTAGGCAGCAACTCTGCAGCAGGGATGCTTGTTTTCTTTCAACTTTATTGTACTTCACAGGGCCCGTTAGGCACTTTTATATAACGTCTGTCAATCTGCCCTTCCAGAATCTCATCTGTTTCTTTCAAGGCTTCATAAACTAAATGTTGTGTATATGCCTGAAAGACCCTCTTCCCTGTCATAAGCATAAATTCTAAAAATAGGTAAATTTTCTTTTCCCTTCATACTTAATTGTAGTCATTGAATTTTAGTAAGGGGTAGAAAAAATCTATTTTTGGGTCCATGCGTATACGCATTGTGATAGGAGGCTTTCATAAGTGGGTGGTGAGTTGAACTAATATGTAGCCATGTGTCTTGTTCACTTGCCCCAGGCCCCCCGCACCCCCTTTCACTGCCACACACTGGTGAGGCCTTTGGCCTCCGAAGTCAGCTCCTTTGATTCAAATCTCCCTTGTGGCTGCTCAGCAATATGGCGTTTGGCAAAGAGCTCAGTCTTTCTACACTGTTTCCCTGTTTGACAATTGGGGAATAATGGTATAGGTCTCAAAATGGTGTGCGAGTTAAACGGTGTTATCGATGTCAAGGATTTAGACCAGTGTCTGTCATACTATTCTGCCCAATAACAATTCATTCTTATCATTGTGGTTGTTTCCAGAGAAGACCTGAAAAAAAAATCACTCTTAGCTTTTGAGGAAAGGAAGGAAAACTATTTCTCTGAACTCCTCCCCTCACAGTTCAGTATTTGTTTGAAGCTGAGAACCCTCAGCATCCTAATACATGGCTCCTGCATAGACTTGCTACCCCAAGTCTGAATTCATTATTAGCCTCGCGCACACTTTCAATACTTTCCCAGCCACACTCACAAATGCAAAATGTGTGTGAGTCTGTGAATGTGCAGTGAGGGAGGGAATTTGGACCTCCACTTCTAAATAGCCTAGTTCACCAGGATGAACGTTTTCCCCTTCAGCTCTTTCCTCATCCCTTGGTGAATCTGATTTATTTGGCAGTGACTCAGGAAGTGTAGAGGTAGATAGGGCTGCTACCCAGCAGTGAGAAGGGTTGTAAAACCGTGTCTGGCTTGATACTGGGAAATTTCTATTGGGTCAGAGGAGGAGCCGGGCTGAGCCACCTTTCTAACACCTAAGACTGAGCATCATCCTGCAAGACTTTCATGTGATCAATTATTAAAAACAAAAACAAAAACAAAACAAACAAAAACACCTTACTGACCAAAGTTTTAAGGTAAACTTAAACTTACCCCCCACCCTGTTTTCTCGGTTATTGACCACACCCTGACTAACTGGCTAGTTTCTGGATTGATTTAGGAATGAAACACCTTGGCAAGTTTTTGCCACGAGTGTTGAAATTCTTGCCTTGGGCATAGACACAGGGATTAGAAAAACAGAAGGATATGCATGTCACTTTTTGCAAGCTCTGCTGGTTCTTTTGATGGTACTCCTGTTACCTATAGGCATTTGAAAGCAATCAACAACAGGAAACACCTAGGTAGCAAAGCAAACTGTTCAGGTTGAGGGCAATTCGCACCCCTTTTTTATGTCGTGAGGATTATAGCATGCTCGCTACTCCAGGAAATGACTGGAGCGGCACAGAGCGCATGCCCCATGGAGGAGTCCAGAGGAGTCGTTCCCCGGAGCATGTTCAGTGTGGTCAGTCTGGGGATCTGACAGCCGGGGGCTCCTAAGTCCCCCGCAGTCAGTGTCTCTGCTTCACTTCATTTCTACAGTGAAACATCAGATTCATAACATCACCTCTTTCCGCTTCCCCACTGAGCACCCATATCACTGTCCCTTCTCCACAGTACACTTTGCTTTTATTATTCTCCCACTGACATGACTCATGGAGGAGGTCTAGCAGAGGGTCACCAACCCAGTGACACTAAGTTAGCAATTGCCCTGACTGTCCCTCTTGCCTCTCCCAGGAAGTACCCATGTGGCAACCCTTGTCACCCCTACCCTTGGTTCAGTCACAGGGAAGAGAACTTGTATAAGGCATGTTTTAGGTGCTGTGTTTGGCTTTACATACGGCTAAAATCTCCAGGCATTTGAACTTGCTATCTTGCTGGTCAGTGTCACATGTAATCTGCTTCATCACTCAAATCAGAGGAAATAACATGTTCCGCATTTTTTACAAAATGTAGAGCTCCCTTGCAATTTCTAAGATCTGAGTTTGGAACTGGAAATGAACCTTTCCAGAACTAAGTTAAAACTAATGTTGTCAAGCATAGCATCACGGTTCAGAGGGAAAAGAGAAAGACATCTAACCAAGG
This sequence comes from Micronycteris hirsuta, assembly GCA_004026765.1. Lineage (NCBI taxonomy): Eukaryota > Metazoa > Chordata > Mammalia > Chiroptera > Phyllostomidae > Micronycteris > Micronycteris hirsuta. The sequence continues at coordinate 219,686 of PVJI01000006.1, forward strand.
TTCACCAAATAAAAGGTTTATCAGTCCCCTTAGTCATCAAATGCTGGAAACCATGTTGATGAATTACATGTAAATGAATCATAAACAGAAGTATTATTAATACAAAGCTTCAGAGGGGAAACTATTTGGCCATATGTTCTTTCACATTTTCTAAATATTGTTCAGTTCTACACCGATATGTAAAAAAGTAGGTTTTTTTCAGCTTTATTGAGCTATAGTTCACATACCATTCAGCTCACCACTTTAAAGTGTACACATCAATGATTTTTTTGTATATTCACAAGCATATGCAAACGCCAGCGCAGTCATTGTTAGACCATTTTCATTACTTCAAAAAGAAATTATCTGTCATTTAACTGTCACCTCCCTGGGTGCCTAGGCCACCCAGATCTAAACAACCACCAATCTACTTTCTGTATCCAGAGATTTGTCCTCTTCTGGACATTTCATTTAAATGGAATCAGGTAGTATGTAGTCCTTTGTGACTGGTTTGTTTCATTTAGCATAATATTTTCAGGGATCATCAATGTTGTAACTTGTATTAGTATTTCACTCATCTTCATGGACAAATTATATCCCATTATATGGATATATCCACTGATGGAAGTTTGGGCTCTTTCAATGTTTTAGCTATTATAATAGCTAAAGTAATATCCACTTTACTGCAAAGCTAAGTAATGCTGCTATAAACATTAATGTACAACTCTTTGTTTCTCTTGAGAATATAGCTAGGAATTGGATTAAGTCAAAAAATGATTCATGTTGTTCTTGCTGGTATGGCTCAGTGGACTGAGCTCTGGCCTGCAAGGCAAAAATTTGCTGGTTTGATTGCTGGTCGGGTCACAGGCCTGGGCTGTGGGCCAGATCCCCAGTTGGGGGTGCGCAAGAGGTAACCAATCAATGTTTCTCTTGCATATCGATGTTTCTCTCCCTCCCTTCTGTTTAAGAATAAATAAATAAGATCTTCAAAAAAAGATTCATGTTTAACCATTTGAATAACTGCCAGAGTGTTTTCCAAAGTGGCCTCACCATTTTACAGTCCCATTAGCAGTGCATGAGGGTTCTGATTTTTCCACGTTCACAATTGCTAACACTTGTTATTATCTGATATCTTGAATTTAACCATTCTAGTGGGTATTAAGTAGAATCTCATTGGGGTTTTGATTTACATTTCTTGATGGCTAATGATGTCAAGCATCTCTTCTTGAGCTTACTGGTCATTTGTAGTATATCTTCTTTGGAGAACTGTGTATTCAGATCCTTTGCCCTTTTTAAATGGGGTTGTCTTTCTGTTATTCAGTTGCATGAGTTTTTTGTATGTTGTAGATAAAAGTCCCTTATCACATAGATGACTTGTAATTATTTTCTCCAATTCTGTGAGTCATCTTTTTTCTTTGATAGTGTCCTTGAAGCACAAACGTTTTAAATTTTGATAAAGTCTAATTTATTTTTTTCTTTTGTTGCTCATGCTTTTAGTATCATGTCTAAGAATCCATTGCCGAATACCATATCACTAAGATTTATTTCTCTGGTTTTTCTAAGAGTTTTATCATTTTAGCTCTCACATTTAGGCCTTTGATCGATTTTGAGTTGATATTCTTTGCACGCTGTGGGGTAAGGTCCCAACGTCACTTGTTTTACATGTGGCTATCATGTAAAATGTGTCTCAATACAATCTGTTGAAACAACTATTATTCCCCTATTGGAACCCTGGCTGAAAAATCAATTGACTATAGGCACATGGGTTTATTTCTGGACTCTCAATTCTATCCATTAGGTCTGTATGTCTGTCCTTATGCCAGCACTACACTGCTTTGATTAATACAAGTTTGTTGTAAGTTTTGAAATTGAGAAATGTGAATTTTCCTACTTGGATCTTTTTTCAAGGTTGTTTTGTGTCTTATGAATTGTTCGAATTCCCATACACATTTTAGAATCAGCTTGTCGATATCCACAAGGAAGTTAGCTGGGATGCTATGGAGCACGCGGCATCTACACATCACTTTGGGGAGTATTACCATTTGACAATATTATGTCTTCCAATCCATGAACATTCTTTCCATGTATGTGGATATTTTAATTTCTTTCAATAATCTTCTATAGTTTTCAGAATAAAGCCTTGCACTTCTTTTGTTAAATTTAATCCTAAGCATTTTACTATTTTTATGTTACTGTAAATTAATATTTCTTAATTTTATTTTAGGTTGTTTATCTCAAGTGTAAGTTGACATTATCAATTTTTGTATCTTGATCCTGCAAACTAGCAGAACTCATTTATTTGTTCTATTAGTTTTTTTGTTGTTTGTTGTTTTAGTAAATTCCTCAGAATTTTCTATAGTCAAGATTTGGGTTGTTTTATTTTTTTAAATGTCTTATAGTACCTAATTGTCCTGGACCATCCAGTATAATTTTAAATAAAAGTGGTGGAAGTGGGCATCCTTGTCTTATTCCTGATCTTGATGGGGGAAGCATTCTATCTTTAACCATTAAACATATTTCAGTTGTGGATTTTTCATGGATGCTCTTTATCAGGTTGAGAAGATTCCCTTCAATTCCTGGTTTGTGGGATGATTTTATCATGAAAGCATGTGGGATTTTGTCAAATGAGTTTATTGAGATGATAATGTGTTTGTTTTAATTCAGTCAATATGGTGTATTTTATTAATTAATTTTCAGATACTAAGCCAACCTTACATTGATGGGAACATCCCATTTTTGCCATGTTGTACAATCCTTTGTACATGCTGCTAGGTGACTAGTGTTCTGTTGAGAACTTTTATACTCACATTCATAAAAGACATTGGTCTATAGCAGTGATTTTCAAATGGTGTGCCACGAGAATTTTTAAAACATATAATACCTGACTGTCTAGTTGGGGGCACCGACCTCTTTCCCCCGAGGTTGTCAATTTAAAAAAATGACATCAGCCAACACAAAAGTAACTGTCTGGTGTGAATGAATCAAAATTATACCTAATATATTTTTTGTCAGACCACAGCAAGGGTAATATATTTTTTGGTGTGCCACAGGATTTTGGTAGTTAGTTTATGTGTGCATGAGATGAAAGAAGTTGAAAATCACTGGTCTATGGTGAATGTCTGGTTCTGGAATGTGTGGTGAATGTCTGGTGAATAGTGGCCTTACACTGAGTTTTAAAGTGTTCTCTCCTCTTCCATTTGTTTGGAAGATTTTGTGAAAAATTGATATTAATTCTTTAGCCATTTGGTGGAATTTGGCATCGCCGTCATCTGAGCCTGGCCTTTTCACTGTGGATAAGTTTTTGATCACCAGTTCAATCTCTTTCCTTGTTATAGTTCCATTCAGGTTGTGTATTCTTGAATCAATTTTGGTAGTTTGTGCCTTTCTAGGAATTTGTCAATTTCATCTACATTATCTAATATATTGTTCATAATACGTCTTCATAGTTACTTTTTCTTCTTGTAAACTCTTATGTTTCGGATTAGAAGATGTATCCAATTGTTAAATGGTGTTGAAGGGTGGCATGCCAATGATGTCTACTCCTCCCTCTTGGGCCAATAATGATGGTTACTAGATTTTTCCTTGAGGAAATGTGAATAAGAATTTATGTGTAAAAATATTTGGAAAAGAATTAATTATGATATCAAGAGTAGAATTATTTCTAATATCCTATATTAGAATACGTGAATCTGTCACCTTTCATATGTTGAAATGTTATATAACAAATTACTTTTAGAAATAATTTTAATACTGTCAAAAGTGGTTTTGAGATAAGTGAAAAATGCAAGATGCCAGATTGGTAGTGCATGTAATCTTTTGTTTAAAAAAACTGAGGTATAATTTTAAAAAAATGGGCAAAAGACTTGAACAGACACTTCTCCAAGGACATACAGAGGGCCCAGAGACATATGAAAAGATGCTCAGCATCATTAGCCATCAGAGAGATGCACATTAAAACCACAATGAGATACCACCTCACACCAGTCAGAATGGCCATCATAAACAAAGTAACAGATAACTGTTGGAGGGGATGTGGAGAAAAGGGAACCCTACTTCACTGTTGGTGGGAATGCAAACTGGTGCAGCCATTGTGGAAAACAGTATGGAACTTCCTCAGAAAAATGAAAATGGAACTGCCTTTTGACCCAGCAATTCCACTTCTGGGATTATACCCTAAGAATCCTGAAACACCAATCCAAAAGAACCTATGCACCCCAATGTTCATAGAAGCACAATTTACAATAGCCAAGTGCTGGAAGCAACCCAAGTGCCCGTCAGCAAATGAGTGGACCAAGAAACTATGGTACATTTACACAATGGAATTCTCCACAGCAGAGGAAAAGAAGGAGCTTATAACCTTTGCGACAGCATGGATGGAACTGGAGAGCATTATGCTAAGTGAAGTAAGCCAGGCGGTGAGGGATAAATACCATATGATCTCACCTTTAACTGGAACATAAGCAACAAAAGAAAAAAGCCAGCAAAATATAACCAGAGGCATTGAAATTAAGAACAATCTAACAATAGTCAGAGGGGAGAGGGAGGGGACTGTGGGGAGAAGGATTTTCAGGAACTACTATAAAGGACACATGGACAAAACCAAGGGGGAGGGTGGAAGCAAGGGAGGGAGGTGGGTTTGGATGGAGGGGGATAGAGGGGAGGGGAGAAAATGCAGACAACTGTAATTGAACAATAGTAAAGTAATTTTAAAAAATTGAGGCATAATTGACATATAATATTATAATAGTTTCAAGTTCACTACATAATTCAATATTTGTATGTGATATGAGCACCAAAATAAGTCTAGTTACCATTGTCTTTGTATATGTAATATTAACTATAAATTTTAAGAGCATTCATAGAAAAAAGTATAATATGGGTATGATTATAGGTATTATTTTTCATAATTGTGTTATTTATTGCAATAAAAGTTATTTCATAGCACTGCAAGTTATGATCTATATAAAATTCTTTTGCTATGACCATCAGCTTTTGAGTTGGCATATTATAAAAATATTTTAGATGATTTATATAAATTGCTTTGTTTTGGGCTTATAAAAGGATGAATTTCCTGAATATTAAATACCAACTTAGATGAACAATTCCAATAATTTTTCATGCTCCTTAAAATAAATTGGTTTGTTTTAGATGTGCTTAACATTAAAAACCAAATTCTTATTTGATTCTCTCCTCCTACACTGAAGAACACAAAGTCCTTCAATGTGGAAGAGACAGGAAACTCTGGAATAATCTTCTCAGGATGACAGAATTTACTGTTTAAAAATGCTCTTTTAAGAAAATGGTTCATTGGGTGGATACTGTTCAAAAGGCTAACACCTTGCCCACTGCCCATTTTTGACATTGCTTTGCTTCTTGTCTTTGTGTTTGCTTGCTTTATCATTATGCAGTCTGTTTGGACAGCAATTTCTGTTTAGCTTTGATGTCGTAACATGGTGTTGCAGCATGTTGAGCTCTCTAACATATCCTTAGCATGAGTGATTTCAAACACTATGAAATTTTCCAACTGATGAGAACACTTAGAGTAACTGTTAAAAAGACCTGCAACACTGATGTCTTATAACACCATCTTTAGGTATAATTGTAAAAGATAAGCAAAGAAAAATGGAAAATAGGGAGTTGGAAAGACAGCCTGTCACAGTATCAGGTGGTGGAGCCTGTTTCCTCTGGGTCAGGGGCCCACAAATATTCTTGTTCTCATATACGCACTTTTCAGATCAATTATTCACCTGAACTTTTTTCATAATCACTATGGATAGTAGAAGTTTATGATAGTATGTCAATTCATATGCTTGTTAAATCACTTTAAAGGATCCTTATTACATTTCTCAGTATCTTCTTCTTTCTAGATTCCTTCCCCATTTTATGTTTAACTGGATTTTAGTTCAATGTTCCATGTGTTTACCCAAACAGGAAATGTCTTTGGTGAAAAACACTACCATACTGGTTTTTTTTTTTTCCCTGTGGATCAAGGGAGTTTGTAGCAAAAAGAGTTAAAGATGCAAAACTAGAAATTGCAAACAAGAAATCTAGACAGGTAATAACTGCTATTTATCTAACATTTACTATTGGATACTTGCTTGTCATTGTGTATCCATTTATTTCATCTTCAAATCAATTCCATGAAGCAGAATGTTGAAGAAACTGATTATCACAGAGGTTCAAGGTTATGTGGCCAGGAAACGGAATCTCTGAGCCTAGAACCCGACTCTGACTGGCTTCAGAGCACACTCTTAATCAGTAACCTAAGCCAATAGACTGGGTTGTAAACTGAAAGTCCAGAAACTCTTCCTTTTGTCAGAGAGGTTGCACCTATCACAAACAGGATTTCTGGTCATTCAAAAAGTGTATTAGTATCATACTGACCAGTAAACAGGATCCTTGTAGTGAGGTCTTAGAACACACAAGTTTCCATGCTAAAAAAGAAGTATTTATTATGTAGAAGATGCCTGAAATTAGCCTGCCTCAGTGGCTGTTGAATAGTGGAATTAAGTGTGTTGATCACAATTAACATGTACAACAAAGTCACATTAAGGACATATAGAGGTGTATGACTTATATTGGTCAGTGTGCTTGGTAGAATAAGATGGTAGCAAAATTAAGGCCTTTGGAGTACAAATCATAGCCAGTTTTACTTACATCGTGAGTTTGGACGAGGTACCTTAAACAGTCCTTAGTATTTCTTGGCAAAGTAACCTCACATGCCTGTCGGGAAGGATATTATGAGGGTTAGTGTGAACTAGTCTGAAAGCACCCGGGTTGGTGCCTGATGCACAACAAGTTTGTGTTGTTATGGTTGTGTGTACTATAAGCAATAGGTAAAATTTAGAATGAAGGGGGCTTTCATCTGCTCTGTTCGGTGTTCTTATACCAAGAAAAGTGGCTGAAGTTACTGGGTCATAAGGCAGTTCCATTTTTAATGTTTTAAGGGAACTCCATACTGTTTCAAAGTATCTTTTGATTTCTTCCCTGCTCTCATTGTTAACCTATTGATTATGTTTAGTGAGATCTGCATCCACCTGCCTCTGCCTGCTGGCTCTCTGTTAGTCTCCATCACTGAAAGAGCCTCTGATGATACTCAGATTGCATGAGGTAGGTTCTCAGTGAGTTACCAGGTAGGGGCACGTGCTGTTCATGAGACTGATACAAGTGAAAACTCGGTGCCAGTGCTGGGTCAGAGGCCACTCAGCAAATGTCCCCAGGTATACCAAGTCTATCTGCTGCCTACCAGGTGTTCACACACCAGTGCAGTGGGACAGTGTCTCAGGGAGTTATCAGGGTGAGGCCAGGTTTATCAGGTCCAAACAGACTGAGATTTGGCCCTGTGAAGGGTGGGCTCTGTACCAGTGAAGTGTGTGAGGGAAAAATGACCCCCATCCCAGAGCCACACAACTCTGTCTGTCCCAGATTCTGCCCAGACTTGGCAGGCAGAGCCATCAGGAATCAGGAGAGTGGGTCACTGGCAGCCCAGAGAGTGGAGCTAGTGAATCTTTCATGAGGGGGAGGTGCCAGTCAGGTTCATGGGCAAGTAAGGGCAATGGCTCCTGCCCCAAAGCCAAACAACTCAGTCACTGACACCCCCTGAGTCTTCCCAGACCTCTGCACCCTGGTCCAGGCTGCTGACTCCTCAGCAGGGCACAGGCTCCCCAGGATAGGGTGACAGAGGGTTAAGAGAGTGGGGCCCTTGCTTTCCCCCAGGCTGATGCCTTATGGAGGCGAGTCTCCCACCCAATAAAGATGGAGTCTGTGGTGTGAGAGAGTGACTCAGCACAGGGATCCTGGCTGCTGTCCCTTCAGCTCTCTCCCCAGAGCCCACTCAACTCTAATCTGCTCTGTGCGCCCTCCACCAGAGCCCAGGGTAAGTGACTGAGTGAGATTTCGTATGTTGGCCCTTTAAGAGGGCGCCTGTGTCTCTACAGACTCCTATGTCTCCCTTGCATTTCCCCCTGATGGACAGAATCACTGTGATTTTCACAGCCAGATGTTCTGAGAAGAAGCCTCTTTCCCAGCTCTGATGCTCTGAGCTGGAGAGCCTGGCATGTTTGAGACTCCATGCTACTCAGTGGAAAATTCTGCAGCTGAGCTGTCCCTCTGGAACCTCAGCTGCTGCCCCTGGGAGTGGAGCTAGCCTTTTTCATGTCTCCACCCTTCCTACCAGTTTCAATATGGCTTCTTCTGTAAATCCTCCATTGTAAGACTTCTCTTCACCTAGTTTTCAGTTGGTTATTCAGGTTGATTGCTCTATATTTTATTGGTAATTGCCATTTGGTTCTGAGAGGAGGTGAGTGTAGTTTCTACCTACTCTGTCACCACTTCGAATCTCAAGGTCCTTTACTATTAAAACGTGACTTAAATGAAAAATAATCTGCAGGAAATCAGGGTGCCTAATGCTCTTTGAACATATGAAAGCTTGAACAAATTAAGAATAATTTAAGATAAAAATATATGTTAACTGTAATCATCTACCATGTAAATTTTAGAATCAAATCTTCTTGTCATTTTAACATGTAGCACTCATATAACGAAGTGAGACTTTTAACACTAAAGTATTCTACAAAAAAAGCATTACAGATTTGCATTCTAGACTTCACCAACTGTGCATTATTGGACGAGGAGGGAGGGTCATTGGGAAAAGCATCATTGACTAGATGAGGGGTGTCAAATAGGTTTTAACTCTTGTGTTAGTTCGACACAGCTGTCTGAGAGTGCTGCACTGAGAAGGATTCTGATGCAAAATCGAGGCCAAGAGCACCTTGGTCAAGAGTACCACCATCCATAAGAGATTATCTGCTAAGGATGAAAGATAAGAAATAGATACACTTGAAGTAAATATTTGCTATATCTCAACTATATAATTTATCGAGGTCTTTATATTTCCAAATAAGGGTGCTTCTGAAGAGTATTGACGTGGTTATCACAAAGTAGACCAAAGGAAGGATATGAGATAGGATGTGGATGATTAAACAGTGAAAACAAGGAAAAGGGAGACGTTTAGAGAGTGACTTCATTTGTTTGAAGAGAATTTTCAAAACATAATTATGTGCATGTTTAATGTTACCACAAAACACATTACAAATTTAAATATCTTTTGAATTAGTCACAGTTTTTAATTATCCACACGATTTTCTTTCTTTTAATGTGGAAAATCAAGTGTTTTCTGGATTGCACATTGTACCACTATTGTGACCTATTAACTGGAGCATGGAAATGGGCTAGCATAATAATATTTGAGAGATAGTACTGCCACATTACAAGCAAGGGTTATACAATACATTTAAGGGGGGAAAAGTGACTTATACTATGTAGGAAAAAGCAAAAGTGGCTGCAGATGGAATTAATGAACTAGGACTTAGGCTGCACATGCAGATGATGTCTGACATTCCCCTTGCAAACATCTCGGATGACAAAGCCAGTCTGTTCTGATTAATCTAGCTTTGACATAACCAATGAATTTAAATCTCAATTGGAGTATATTTACATTGGTCAAAGCTATTTGGATGGTTTTGGATGAAATGACCTCTTGGTCCCTCTGGGATAAAAATTTTAAGGTGTCATTTCTATATTCATAAAAGCTACAGAGTCTAGAGTCAGAAAACCCAGATTCTAGTGTTAGTTCTGCCATTGTGTGGGCAAATCATTTCCCCACTCAAGATTTTGTTTCTTCATTTATAAAATAAGTTGACTCAGATAGTTTCTGATACTCATGCTGTCCTGTTTCAATCACAGAACGCCAAGGACTTCCTGGTTGGTGCTTTATAGGTAGAGACGTTGAACATCACATAAAGGCAGAAAGCTAGAGCTCAACAACAATACTGCAAGTTTTGGGGGTGTCAGTAAACTTACACAATACAGTCAGATATTAAGTCAGAATACAGAGCCATGCTTTATACTCCTTCACATGGAATGTCTTTCCTCTTCCGCATCTTTTGAGTTTCCTCCACTTGGATCAGTAGAAAACTTCCTATTTCCTTTCCTCTCTGCACTCCCACCTCCTTCCCACCCTCTACTTTTAGTGCTTGCTCTTACTCTACTTAATCTCAGCAATTCATAACTGGCCGCTTTGCTTCCTATAACCATGTAAAGTGAAAAGGTTCATCTTCGGCCACCTCTGTCCCCTGAAACACTGGGGTTTGAAAATGACTACGACAGAATTTAAACAACTCAAGAAGCAGCTATCTCATGAATGGCCCTCATTGATTTACAGCCTTTCTTCTTTTCTAAAATTCCCCAGTGGACAGTTAAACTCCCTGCACGGCCTTTTTATGTGCAGCCAGAATCTCTACAGATCAGGGTAAATGGTTCTTAGAAATTATTCTAAACACCTCAAAGAGGGTTTGCGTATCTGGGCTATATGTATTGATATTTACTTTATTAGAAATGAAAACTTTGAACACATTTTCCTAAAGAATAACTGTATCTTCTAAGACTAAGAAATGTGGTGAAAAAAGTGACATGGTGTTATAGTTTTGTAACCCTTTTGATGCCTGGTTTAAGAAAAGATAGCTAGAAGCTTGGCTGGTGTAGCTCAGTGGATTGAGTGTGGACTGGGAACCAGAGGGTCCCAGTTCGATTCCCAGTCAGGGCACATGCCTGGGTTGTGGGCCAGGTCCCCAATGAGGGCCAAGTGAGAGGCAACCATACATTGCTCTTTCTCCCTCCCTTCTCCTCTCTCTGAAAATAAATAAATAATATCTTAAAAAAAAAGAAAAGATAGCTAGAATCTGCTTCTGTATTCGATCCATTGCACTATGTTGGTTTCGCTGATACATATGGCAAAGTGCTTGGCTCTACCAAGATATGTGGATAGGCAAAGGAGGAACATTTTAGTAGCCTTTTAGATGACTGTCAACACTCTTCTTGGCTATTACACCAAAACTCAACAATGCTAGCTTCTTAAAGATTCATTTCAATGTGGAGTTTGAAACCTCATCAATGCACTTTACCTTTTTGGTTACATGAAAATCTATTCATACCTTGTACTTTTAATACATACTTTACTGTTGTATGATTTTGTCACATTATGCATTGATAATTTGAAAAATATTGATTCATTAAGTTGTGCAGAATTTCCAGATGTTGACATATTTTATTATTCAGTATGAAAACCCAACATTCATTAACACAGTATTACTGAGCTCACCCTAAAAGTTTTAAGTATTGGGGTGCTGTCAAACTCCGAGTGGTTAATACAAGTTTCCAAACTTTGAAATTTTTATTTGAAAGGTTAAATTTTATTGACAACAAACATTTTAGTTGTATTGGAGTGACAGGTTCCTTTTGGTAATTTTGAAGAAAATGTCTGCCAAATACCTATGAATGAAGAAGCAGTTTGTCTGCCAGTCACTCTTTCAAGTGAAAAAATGACCCCAATTTGCCTTTCCTATCTCCTCTCTTGCCCCATATACTTATCAGCAAAGAAGAGTGTTTGCTCTTACACCCATTATCTTACACTGAGGTTGGCACAGAACACATGCTCACTATGCTTTTGAATAAACACTGGCACTGTGATAGTATTTGACATACCTGGTCCAGTTACCCACTTGTCCTTTTGTCTAATGTTAGAGTATGAAAGTCAGAAAATCATCTAACCTGATTCTGTTTAATTTATATCTATATTATTGATTGTAGGCAACATTTATGTAAAGGAGTCAAAGTGTTCGGAATCTTGATATGCTGAAGTTTTGCTAAGAGACTAAAACTTTATTACTCCAACCACTAAAAAGAAAGGACAGCCCGGCTGGCGTAGCTCAGTGGATTGAGCGCGGGCTGGGAACCAGAGGGTCCCGGTTCGATTCCCAGTCGGGGCACATGCCTGGGTTGCAGGCCAGGTCCCCAGTGAGGGCCATGTGAGAGGCAACCATACATTGCTCTTTCTCTCTCCCTTCTCCTCTCTCTGAAAATAAATAAATCTTTAAAAAAAAAAAAAAAAAAAGAAAGGACAATTATGTGATGTGAGAGAGGGGTTAAATATTGCTACAACATTAATCATGTAACAATACATAAATATATCACATTGATATGTTGTACATCTTAAATTTACATAATGTTACATGTCAAACAGAATCTATAAAAATTAAATCCGGGAAAGAACTAGAGGAAACTAATTAGACATTCTAGTACTTTCTATATAAATGTTTACTCTTTTGGATAAAGAGATTTAACACTGTAATATCACTCTAATGATAATTTATACTAGATTTAAAAGCTTTCCAGTATATAAGTAAATAAATAAACCCAAGAATGACATGACACAAATGTTTATGTTCAGATAATTACTAGAATTAGTGGGGTGATCATATTATAAGGTATAAAAATGTCAAATCACTATATTGTATACCTGAAACTAATATAACTATTATAATATTGCTTATCAACTATACATAAATTAAAAAAATTATGTTCAACATTACAGAAAAGTTTGTTTCCTATTATTTTAGTCCCACAACGCTAGCAAGATCTTGGGGTTACTTTCATATTTTTTAATTAAGACATCAGAAAAATGATCACTTGTATAATGAGGAACTAAAGTAGCACATTACTTATGAATTTGGATAATTGAAAAATACAATAAATGGAGGCAATTTATATCATTTCTTTAGCTTAACATTACTGAAAACTACGTTGGCTTAGTTGCACCAAATTTGTAGACATTATACTGAATACTATTATTATTGGCTTTATTCTAGATATGTCTATACAGGTTGAGCAAAATGTAGAACTAAGCACTTAACAGGGAAATTTGATCAATGCAGACAGGCAAACTAATTTATCTTTTCATAAACAGAAGATTTGGAGGCCAAATTTGGAAAATTGCCTCCACTCTTTTAATTTAGTTCTGGTAGATGGACAAATCGCAGATGAACAAACAGCTATTGCTTTGGGGTAACGGGTGGTAGAGTGGTGTACATGTGTGCATGTGTGCATGTGTGTGCAGATTCTCTGGAAGCCAACATAAAGACCTCCGAAGAACTTAAGGTATTGTTCCTTAGGCTGGCAGAAAGATTGCTGGCCTCAGTAAGTCCGAAAATATGTTCTAGGTGAGGATTGTGTCTTCAGATCTTTGGTAAATAATATTTTTGACTCTACAATACCTTTCTAAGAAAATATACTTGTAGTGCTGGCAGAGGTATAATTCTTGACCTAACTGTCATAGTCTTCTACACTCACCTACTAAAATTGAGTTGGATGTAGGAAGATGTGAACTGTTTCTACGAATAAATGAATCATCCAATAGGCTTCAGCACCAGTCTCTCTGATGACCAAACGAGTATAGAAATAGCACGTGAACTTGTTTATGTATCATGGGTGTGTAACATGTGTTAAAACCCAAAGAACCCCTAGGTATAAAGAAAACTGCAATAGATTAAGGCCTGCAATTCACTCGGACTTTATTTTCTATCTAATCTTAAATTCCTTAACTTCTTTGAGCTTCAGGTTTTCCCTTTTTAAAATGAGTAATACTATTTTGTGAATATCAAAGATGATATCATGTTTAAATACATAAAATAGCCCCTGGCACAGCACAGAAATTTGATAATTTTCATTCTTGTCCTTTATATTTTCTAAGATAATATTCCACGTACAAATTGTCTTAATTAAACAAATAACATTTATTAATGGGCCTTTCACGACAGTGATGGGGCAAAAATACTAGGAGGTACCCCTAATATCACAGGAACTAGGAGTTTAGAAAAGTAAAACTATAATTTCTGAGCCTATAGGAAATTTACCCTTTTACTAGAAAAGCAACACCCTTCAATGGTTTGCTTACTTTCTGATGTAGCAGAATTACTCTCCTAATTAAGTGGCATTTACTGCCATTATACATCATTATGTTTAAATGGAGTATCTGGAAGATGTCTCAATTAGACAGTCTTCCCACTTAAGTGTGTCCTATAGGTTAATAGGAATAACTTCCTCTCTCTCGGATAGTGATGTTTGGGAAAAATACCTAAACTAAGGTCCAATCATGAAAAGGTCAAAATTGTGGTTCTCGACAGTCCATAAAGTGGAACTGGGAAAATCTGCTGCAACTGCTGTGTTTTCTGTCAGTCTGGCTGCAAATCAGTCGAGACAAGTACATTCTGAGCTACAGTGTGATGCACTCACACTTTAACTCAGGGGCAAACTAATGCATGGGCGGATCAAAAATACTCTTTAATGGTTTTAGCAGTTAGATAATTCACCACATTGTTATTATTTGGCTTTGATACATTTCCTAAAGTATGTGATTAAAAATTAAATAAGATAGTGTAAAAAAAGCAAATGCAGAGGTTATAAATTATACAAGCCAGAAAGAACACCTCGCAGGAGAAGGCTGAGTTCACAGACAATCACATATGTACAGCACAAAGCATGTTGCCCTCTGGCATTAAATATCAAGGCACTGTAAAATATATTTCAGCCATGGAGCAGAAGATGTTGAACAGTTTTTAACGCGTACTGCTGCCAATAACATCTGCAGATTCTGGTGACTCTTAAGTCCCTGGGAACCTTGGATTTATTGTGCAAAATTTACAGTTCACGAATGTCTAGGCTAAAAATTTTGAATGCCTCTAAGAGGTGGTGTTTCACTTGACATTTACTACCTCAAGCTATTTATGGTCTGGGAAGGAGCCACAGAGGGCAAACGCGCCTTGTTCTCTTTGAGCTATGCTACATAGAGCCCTTCATTTCTTTGGCTAAAACAATTAAAATATTTCAAAGACAAAGATTGATAAAAAAAAGCTTTAGAAGATGAATCTGCACCCCTCTCTACCCCAGAGATGACTGACCATCTTCAGGGCACACACAACAAGAAAATATAAAGGGAGAGCATTTGCAGAAACATATTTTTAACATTATATTTTGTTGATTATGCTATTACAGTTGTCCTGATTTGTCCGACTTTGCCCCCAACAACCCAGCACCCCGACTCCCTCAGGCCACCCCCATACCTTGTTCATGTCCGTGGGTCACGTGTTTAAGTTCTTTGGCTACTCGATTTCCTGTGCTGTACTTTACATCCCCATGACTATTCCGTAACTACCTATTCGTACTTCTGCATCCTCCCGCCTTTTCACTCATCCCCCCACACCCCCTCCTCTCTGGCAACCATCCAAATGCTCTCCACATCCATAATTCTGTCTCTGTTCTTGTTTGCTTGGTTTGTTTTTTTTGACTCAGTTGTTGATATTTTTTGCCATTTTATTGTTGATAGTTTTGATCTTTTTCTTAAATAAGTCCCTTTAATATTTCATATAATAATGGTTTGGTGATGATGAACTCCTTTAGTTTTTTCTTGTCTGGGAAGCTCTTTACCTGCCCTTCAATTCTAAATGATAGCTTTGCTGGGTAGAGGAATCTTGGCTGTAGGTCCCTGGTTTTCATGACTTTGAATATTTATGCCAATCCCTTCTAGCCTGCAAAGTCTCTTTTGAGAAATCAGCTGACAGACTGATGAGGACTCCCCTATAGGTAACTAACTTCTTTTCTCCTGCTGCTTTTTTTTAAAAGATTTATTTATTTTTAGAGAGAGGAGAAGGGAGGGAGAAAGAGCAATGTATGGTTGCCTCTCACACGGCCCTCACTGGGGACCCGGCCTGCAACCCAGGCATGTGCCCCAACTGGGAATCGAACTGGGACCCTCTGGTTCCCAGCCCGCACTCAATCCATTGAGCTATACCAGCTGGGCTCTCCTGCTGCTTTTAAGGTTTTCTCTTTCTCTTTAATCATTGGCGGTTTAATTATGGGTGTCTTGGAGTGAGCCTCTTTGCCTCCACTTTGCTAGGGATTGTCTGTGCTTCCTGGGCTTGCATGTCTATTTCCTTCACCAAATTAGGGAAGCTTTCTGTCATTATTTTTTCAAATAGATTTCCAATTTCTTGCTCTTCTTCTTTTCCTTCTGACACCCCTCTGATGTGAATGTTGGACCTCTTGAAGTTTTCCCAGAGGCTGCTTATATGATCCTCAGTTTTTTGGATCCTTTTTTTTTCTTGTCATTCTGATTGTTTTTTGCTTCTGTATGTTCCAAATCATTGATCTGACTCTCAGCTTCATCCACTCTACTGTTGTTTCCCTGTAAATTGTTCTCTATTTCAATTAGCGTATCTTTTGTTTCTGACTGGATATTTTTTTATGCTGCTGAGGTCTTCACTAAGTTCCTTGAACCCCCTTATAACCAGTGGTTTGAACTCTGCATCTGATAGATTGCTTATCTCTATTTTGTTTAGCTCTTTTTCTGGAATGTTGATCTGTTCTTCCATTTGGGCCTTGTTTCTTTGTCTCCCTGTGTTTTTTTCTATGTATTAGGTAGCACTTCTTTGACTCCATGTCTTGGTAGTGTGGCCTAACGTAGTAGCTGTCCTGTAAGGTCCAGTGGCACAGCCTCCCTTCCCACCCAAGCTGGATACTCAAGGTGCACCCTTTGTGTGGGCTGAGTTCACCCTCCTCTTGTAGTTGAGTCTTGGTTGCTATTGGCAGGTCAATGGGAGGGATTTATCCAGGCCAGTCAGCTGCAAGGACTGGCTGTGACCACTGACCACCAAGCTCCACACTGTGTGGAGGATCAGCTGTGCAGGAGCAAGGTGGTGGTGCTCCACCGTGGTCTGTAGCTGTCCACTGGGTGTGCTGGTCCTGGGGTTTCTCAGGTGGTGCAGGCCAAGTTTGGCCCCCATCTGTGTTTTCTGGGGTTCCACCCTGCCTGAGCTATAAATCAATCTGAGATGGCTATTCCTTGTCCTGGGCTTAGAGATTCCCAGGGGAAGCCAATCTGTGAATCCAGGCTGGCTGTTGCTGCTAGTGCTGGGCCTGGGGTTCACTGAGGCCAGCTCTTGTTTGTTTGATAGAATTTAGGAAGTTGTGAAGCATAGCCAAAACCAGCCATTCATATGAAAAATCAGCTTGGGTGGGCCCCTAAGTTGGGGGGGTGGGGCAGAGTCTCTGGGGATCTCCAAGGTGGTTCAAACAGTGTTAGCCAGATTGATGGAGTCTCAGATATGGCAACAGCTTGTTGGCTCTGTGGCTCTGTGAAGGAGGGTTTAGAAAAGGGACAATCGCCTCTGTTCACCTTGAGGCCAGACACTTGAGTTTCTTCCAGTATGTCACTGGTGCCTTTCAAGCTGCTACCCTGGTGCTGGAGCTCAGAGGGAGTGAGTCTGAGTAGGTGAGTCCATGTGTGAGTTCTTTAAGAGAAACAGCTTGGGGATCCAGGAGTTTTTTTTCCACAGACTCAATCCCCGCTGGTTTTTGTAGCCAGAAGTTGTGGGTGCTTAGCTTACAGGGACTAGAACCCTGGGCTGGTGGGCCTGGTGTGGGGCTCAGACTCCTTGCTCCCAAGATATTCCTCCTGAGTTTTTATCCACCACATTTGGGTGTGGGACCCGCGTGTTCTGCATCTGCACTCCTCCCACCAGTCTGGATGGATGTGGTTTCTTTAATTCCGTAGTTGTCAGACTGCCATTCAACTCGATTTCTGGCAGTTCTGAGTGATGGCTGTTCTATATTTTAGTTTTAATTTTGATGTGGTTGTCATGTCTGTCTTGCCGCCATCCTGACTAAAAGTCTTTGAGAGCATTCTTAATGTAATCTTGCCAAACATTCTAGAAAATCATAAGATACATGCACCTTTTTTATTTATCACCACACGATCAGGAATGGAAAATAGTGTGAAAGCTTTAAAAATATTTATTCATTTACTATGGACTCACAATTTAGATTTTGTATCATTAAAAATGTAATGTGAGTACATTCTTAACTATCCTCCTTATTTCCCTCTCAGCAGCTCAGTCTACCCCTTGGCCTTATTTATATGCATCCTTGATATGCTTGTGATAAAGCTTCATATATTCTCTATAATTTTCTTCCCTCTAAAAGCAGATGTCATTTTTTAGAGTTAAGGAATGTGAGAAAAATTTTTATTTCTTCATTTGGCAAATTTAACCTTTTCTAATTCACCGGATGATGGTAATTCTTTGCTGGCATTTTTTTCCCTTTGTCAGAATATACACATATGCACACTTCATAAGGAGAACCTGCGTCCAGAATAACACGGCAAGGCCTATGACAGGGCCGGTATCCTGGGGAATCAGGAATTCCAGTGTCTAGAGCCAGTTGAATCTTGGCAGTCAAGGTGAAGCATTGCATTGGGCGGCCGAATAGGAAACTCCAGGGATTGAGAAAACAACCCCAAACCTATGTCCCCATCTTCTTAGAATGGCTTTCTATGAAGCATGTGCAATGGCACCATCCAAAGAGCCCAACATGGCGTCAGCGGTCCGGTGGAGCACTGTGGTGGACAAGGACATGTGCTGTGGACCTCGCTTCATGGGAGGACATGTTACCTTGTCAGCTGGCAGCCCCTTCAGGATTTTCCTCAGTTACAAAGGACTGTCTTGGCCACAGTCACACTTTTCCTGAGAAGCCCACATCCAATTACTGAGTAAGGTGTGAATATAAAAGTGTGACCATTTTGGCTCGGTAACTAGATAAGCAGTTATTTAGCTCAATAAATCAATAAGCTAGATAACTCAGAAGAACTATTCTAGTTCCACATCTCCTTGTAGCTGAGGTTTTGCTGGGCCTGCATCCCAATCCGACTTCCCCTCTGGCCCTTGCTATTTCCTTCTTCTCCTTTCCCCCCAGGTATGTAGGTATGGATGGACAGGTATCCCTCCCCGCAAGTGATCTCAGCCTCTGTTTCCAGACACCCTGACCTGCAACAAACACATACAAAATTGCATTTCTGGGTTTCCATATCTCTGTTCCTTTTCTTTGCTTGTTTGTTTGTTTTGTGTTTAACGGCTCCGGTTAGACAGACCATAATTCTTAGCAACTGCTTTGCCTAAAGATTCTCTTTGAATCAAGTAGCAAATAATACATTCTAAAGCCAGATGTTTTTTGGTTCTACAGTGCTATTATCAAAACTGAACTCAAGATGATATGTATTTGCACTTATGAAAAAATATTGACAAAGTTACATAAATTATTTTTGAAGAGATGAACTTAACTCCATTTTAAGTGGTAATTTTTTTGTATTAAAAATCAAAGAATAAACATGTAGAATTCAAGTAAAACACTATATTTTGAATAACATTTTGTTACAAAGAGCAGAAATCAATGAAATAGAACAGAGAACAGAAAACTGAAGCCTGTGGGCCTATTGGCTGTTTTTATAAATAAAGTTTTATTGGAACACATCCTCATCAATTCATTCAGTATTGACCATGGCTGCTTTCATGACACAATATCAAGGTTGAGTCATTTTTATGGAGATCATATGGCCTGCACTGTTGAAAATATTTACTATGTGGCCTTTACAGAAAGAGAAAACAACTATGATTCAGAGAAATAGAAATCATAAAACTTTAATCTTTGAAAAGACATAAATTGACAAACTTTTGGTGAGACTGATTAAGAAAATGAGAGGAGACATAAATAAGCATTTTAATAAATGATAAAGGGGGCATAAATAATACATAGTAAGAAGGAATTATGAAGAAGTATATCATTAAGTTTGATAACTTAGCAGCAGTGGACAAATTCCTAGAAAGGTGTAACTAACTAAAACCGCTAAAATATAAGACATATGAATGGTCTTGGTAGCCATTAAAAGAAACTGAATTAGCAGTTGCAGTTTTTCCCAAGTAGAAAACATTAAGTCCAGATGGTTTTCAGGGCAAGTTCTTACAACACTCAAGAAACAAAGAAGCTGATATATAAATTACCCCAGAGTAAAGAGAAATAGAAAACACTCCCCTATCCATCATCTTAAGTACCTTAAACAACTATATTCCCAGATGTAGATGAGGGTACAAGAACACAAAACTGCAAGCAAATCTCACTTAGAAAAATATGTGCAAAAATTTGATAAAATACTACCAAAAACCTCAAGTCATGTATATAATCCATGAAGTAGGATTTATCATTAGAAAATCAATGACCATCATATTAACACATGACAAGAGAAAGTCAAATGATTATCTCCATACATGGATGTGATGGTTAATTTTATGTGTTAACTTGACTGGGCCATAGGGTGCACAGATATTTGCATAAACATTATACTGGGCATTTCTGTGAGGGTGTTTTTAGATGAGGTTAACACATAAATCAGTAGACCGAGTAAAGCAGATTGCCCTTCATAAAGTTGGTGGGCCTTATCCAATCAGTTGAAGGTTTGGGGAAAAAAAAATCTGACTCTCCCCTGAGTAACAGCAAATTCTCCTGCCTGATGGCCTTTGAACTGGAACATCAGGTCTCCCTGCCTGATAGGCCCTCTACTGAGAAATGGACTTTTTTCGGTTGCATAGCAGTCTGACAACCTTCAGACTCTGACATGAACTGGGACCCTGACTATAGATTTTGGGCCTGCCAGCCTCTATAAGTGTGTGAGCTAATTCTTACTCCCAATCAACCTATAGCTTCAGTGACTCCAAATTGTACATCCCTAAACCCAACCTCTGTCCAAAAGTCCAGATTTGTGTTTCAAGCTGTCTACTTCACACCTCTGCTTGGTAATCTAATAGATATCTCAAACACAGGATGTTAAAAGCTCAACCCCTGAGCTTTCCTCTGGAACCTCCTCCACCCATGGTCTTCGTCTACTAACTCCATCTTTCCAGTTCTCAGCTCCCAGACTTTGGAGTTATCTCCGACTCCTCCCTTTCTTTTTTACCATACATCCAACCCATTAGTAAAGTCAGCTTGTTCTGCCTTTAAAAGCGAACATCACCATCTGGGTTGATGGCTTAGCTGCCAAACCGGTCTCCCTATTTCCAAGTTTGTTCTTTTAAAATCTGTTCTTAACAGCGTAGGCAAAGTGATCCTTTGAAAATGTGCTCATTGAACTCTTTTACTCAGCACCTTGCAATGGATTCTTGTACCCCAGGAAAATCGGTCTTAGCAAAGGCCTACAGGGCCCTGCAGACTCTGAGCCCCTCCCCTCGTCACCTCTTTCCTGTGCTCCAGTTACGAGGCTGACTTCCTGTTACGAGGCACTGCCTTGCTCTAAAGGCTCTTTTCCCAGAGGTATGCTTGGCTAACACCTTCAATTTTGAGTCTTTGCTCAAAATTTGTGTGAGATCCAGCTTTTACTAGTTCATGAAAGCCAATTATTAAGTATTCAGGAACTTTGAAAGTCATTTTTCAAAGTTTTTGTAGCTTGAAATTGCCCGTGGTGGACGCATTTGCACCAGGCCTACCTACCCTTTAAATTTCAATTTTTGTACTTTCTCTCTTTAACGCTAGATTCCCCTTCTCTTGTTATACTTTTTCTTTTTCCCATAGCACATATCACCTAATAGTTCACTGTTCGATATATTTATTGCTTTATTACTCTTATTGTTTGTTGACAATCCCTGCAAACTAGAATATGAGGTTTATTAGAGCAATGGTCTTGGATTCATTTCAAACAGCTCCCAAGATACAATATCTGACACATAGTAGGAATTAAATTATTTTTTGTTGATTGAATGAATAAAAGGAAAGCAAGGAGCTGTATCTTACTGTGAGACAGGCATACATAAAAATTGTAATCAACTCTCCTTGTTTTTACATGAATAACTGTAATTTAAATAAATGGCAAAGTGAGGGCAATGCCTTTTTGAATTGTTAGAATAAAGCTGCTGGCTTTGACCATTTCAAAATTGTAGAGAATATTTAGGTTGAAAATCAGTAAATTATTCCTTATTTGTATATATTTTTTACATTGGTGGGGTTTTCATGAGCAAAGATTGGATTAAGTAAAATGTTAACTGCAGACAGTATCACACAGATGAGGTCTGTCCAGAATGGATCCAGCCACGTAATATGAAAAATGGAGACATTTACTGAATAAGATACAAGAAACATTGCACGCAGGACAGTGATGCCTCAGTCTTCTTCAACGTAGGCAGCTCGGGACCTCACACAGTTCCCCCAGTCGCCATCAGTTGCCCCGTCGTATTTTCCTGAATCTCATCAATGATCAGAAATCTCTTCCCTTTCAAAGGTGATATTTGTTTTGGGAAAAGCCAGAAGTCACAGGGTGCCAAATCTGGGCTGTAGAAGGGCTGAGTCACCTGGGTGATTTGATGTTTTGGCAAACTCTTCACGAGACATGATGCATGAGCCGGTGCTTTGTTGTCACGAAGCTGCCAATCACCAGTTGCCCATAGCTGTGACCTTCTGAATAATCCAAATAGTTTCCACAGAGGAATGTTCAAGCTTATTGTAAAATTTGATGCAGATTTGTTGCTCTGCTTGCTCAGTTATTTTGAATGCAATAGTCACATAGTACACATGCTCATTCAACAGCCCCACTGACTAGTACAGTGAAGTCATCATTGTTCACACATGTGCATTCCAGCCCACTCTCCTTGGCTGCCAGGTTACATCGATGTCTTGCAAACCATTCTTGTTATATTAACAATGGCCGGACCTTTTCCAGACAGACTTAGTATATTTGAAAATTTTATATTCCATGTTGACAATACTTTCTCTGAAATCGTGTCTAATTACTTTAGTATTTGAAGCATCCGCTTTCAATTTGCCTAGGTACCTAACAAAGGGTTTAATAGATTTCTAACTCTTGGTCTTTCAAGGTAACATCGTTTTTAAATGTTTCCATCATGTTGGCTCAATAAAGAATAGTTGAAAATAAAAAGAGATGTAAATAATGTACTTAGGTAATTGTTTCCTTGATCTTATGTCATATGTCATTGAGATATCTTAGATGCTAGGGGAAGTGACTTCTCTTTTCAGTGTGCTTTTAAATATTCCTTTATTAGTCTTTCATGTACTTCCTAGCTAAGCTATAGTTTAAAGTCATTTTCATACTGTAATTTGAGAGATGTAATTAAATTCTACACACTTAAATCACTACATTTCTCTAACTACAAATGAAAAAATAAACATATCAAATTCATGCACTTTGCTTGTGTTAACACAAATGTGTATTCTCCAAGGTCAGAAAAACAAATAACATTTTGGAAATATTAAGTATTATATTCATGTTTTTATTCTTGTAAATAATAGCTTATCTAAACTAGAAGTTTTATACAAAAATATATCAAACCAAATGGGAAGAAACTCTTTTAAAAAGACAACTCTGTATAAATGTAACTTATCCTTATTTCCAGGAACTTTGAAATTCAACTATATACTTAAAAAGCCTTTCAAGAATCTTATATATGTTTCTCAGAAATTGTTTGATTTTATTAATTTTTCTAAACATACAGACGCTCTCCAAACTATTTCATTGGCTTATTAGGTTTGTAGGGGAAATAATACAAATTAATAAAGTAAAACACAGTAGGAAGGAATTCATGCAAATAAGATTATATATCAGAACTAAAATTGAAAATGTTTTGTGATAAAGATAGTAGAGCTTTGAACTCTCCCATAAATATACCAGAAACAATTAAGAATCAATATGAGACCTCTCTTTAATAAGTCTCAAGCTTACAGAATTCTACAACTCCAAGTTCTCTTCCAGATTACTCAGTCATTTCTGTTAACATTAGTATGGATTCTTTTAAAAATTCTAGGTATTTATTGTTCTAAAGTGTATTGTAAAATCTTAAATCAACCTGCTAGCCCAAAGTCTATGATATTTCATGACTTTAACAAATACCCCAAGGGTGCTGAAAGTCATTGCTGCAGCCCCTCTTTCCTCCGAATGCAAAGGCACTGGGTCTAGCTCAGGGTTCACACTGGTTGAGAAAGAGCTTGCTGGTACCTTGCGGTAGGAATAGATTACTTAGAATACAGCATAACATTTCACGTTGTTTGAGGTTCCTTTGTTTCAGAAAATTTTCCTTACTCATTGTCACGGAGCATCAGTCACTTGCACTCACTGAAGACAGAGACAATGTTTAAGTTCTCTTTCCCACCATCTGCCCCACCCCCAGCTTCCACATAGGTAAGGTATTTCCA
The DNA here is from genome assembly GCA_004026765.1 of Micronycteris hirsuta. Lineage (NCBI taxonomy): Eukaryota > Metazoa > Chordata > Mammalia > Chiroptera > Phyllostomidae > Micronycteris > Micronycteris hirsuta. Next base: position 243,575 of record PVJI01000006.1, read on the forward strand.
ACTATTCCTCTTTGGTTTTCTTTTGTGATGTTCTGAACTAAATATATTCTTTGAACACACATTGAATGGTTTCCATTTTTAAATGAACATGTGAATTACCTGTTCCTGGTACCCTGCTCCGAGGCTGCCAACTTCAGGAAACTATTGTCCCAGGACTTTGTTGGTCCCAGGAGTGAAGACCTAGAGTTGCACCACGTAACCCATGCACATCAGAGACAGTCTAGGGAGGGTGATGAGTGTGTGCTATTCTCACTTAGGGATGCTGTTTCAGGGAAATCAGGGCCAATTGACATTTTGCCAGTTATCTAAGAAGTCCCTTGTGGAAATCAGTGTTAGCTGACATTGTATTACCATTTTTCCAGGGATCTTTTACTACATTTTATAGTTAGCTTCCAAGGCAGCTGCCCATTAGACTACTCCTTAATATGACTAGGCTCACAAGAGTCATAGTTATTGAATTACCATTTTGGAAAGTGCTTCCCTCTAATGGCAGAAAAATCCCACCATGGCCAGGGCCAAGGGTAGAAGCTCTTCATGGGGGGTGGGGAGGCAAATGCAGACAACTGTAATTGAACAACAATAAAATAATTTAAAAAAGAGAGAGAGAGAAATCCCCAGCCAATAGGTGGTGGTGTTTTATCTATGACGCATTTACAGGCTCCACAACTTCTTAGAGTCTTAGAAAGCAAGACTCTTCCTTTTCAGTGTGGGAAGCTTCAATAGACCATACATAGGTTTTTCTTCCTACATAAATAGATGGATATAAGGAAAATATTTTCTACTAAAAATTCTTGATTCAGTGCAGTTGAACAGGAAGGCAAGCAATTCCATTTTCTACTGGAACAAAGATTATTAATTATTGCAAAAGGTAGTATGTAGCTCCTCGATTTGAAGATTTTTCTACAGTAATGGTATAAGGTAGAGGTTTATTCTTAGCTCTTTTAGCTTTCTTTCTAAAGTATATTCTGTTCTCCCAGCATTTTTCCTTCAAGTGTTTGTAGGTATTTCTATCTTCTAAGTTCTGCTGGCACACGCTCCCTGTGGCTACAAGAGCTTAAATTTAATGCATGACCCTGGCCAGTGTGGCTCAGTTAGTTGGAGCTTCATCCTGTAACCAAAAGGTTGGGGGTTCAATTTCTAGTCAGGACATGGAACTTAGGTTGTGGGTTTAATCCCTGGTGTAGGCACATATGATTCCCCAGGTCTGGGCACTATGATACCTGGTCCAGGCATGTACGGGAGGCAGCCAATTGATGCTTCTTTCTCGCATGGATGTTTCTCTTTTTCCCTTCCTCTCTCTCTATAAAAAACAATGAAAAAAATGTCCTAGGGTGAGGATAACAATAATATTAATGCATGGTTTTTCCTAAGGGTATGTGTATTGTTCCTTGTGAAGTTAATAATCTTCTGTTCAATACATGTCTGCTGTATGACTGAGAGGGAGATAATTTTGGACAGAGAGCTGAAGTCTCCTTAATGATGCAGTTTAGGAACTGCCTTGGCACAGAGTTTAATATAAGAGTTCATCTGACCACCAGCAATTTAACTACTCTAGGAACCACTTATGGAATCATATACAACATTTAGCTTTTTGTGAATGGCTTATTTTACAGAGCATCTCACAGTAGCCTACACCATGGAAATTGGGTCCAGAGAAATACTGAAGCAAAGCAAAATGTTTTAATATGGTGATATATTTGAGAATAGAAAGCAAATCATGGATCTTCCTACCAGATACTCCAATGGCTTGGATTAGGATCGCTGTGTGGGTCCCAGACTATTGATAGTGATGCTATCGGCTAGGAATGCTTGAGGCACTACCCCTGGCCCCGATGACTTGTAGCAAGTCCCCACAGACATTTCCCCCACTGGGGCTAATACTGTGGTTGGCCCAGCCCTTGTGGTTCTTATTATGATTGCAGAATGCAGTTCAGCAAAAACCATCAGGGAACTTTGAGGAATGAGTTTCATTACTCACATGTCCTGGAGTGTACACCGTGTGCTGGAGGGCCACGCAGTCAGGTCATGGGTTGGGTGTGTTGGCCTGGGGCTCTGCCTGCATTAGGGGCTGAGGTTGGGGTGGCAAGGGTTTTGCAAGTTCACCCGTCATGGTTAACATAAAGCAAAAGAGCAGGAAGTAGGGTGCAGGAAAGCAAAAGCAGGGTCACTCAAAGGGTCCAGGTTACCCAGGGCTGTCTGCACTAGGCATCTTTATGGGTGGGGGTGGTCTAATTCCTGATCTGGTTGTTTTGCTAGTAGCTGCCTCTTAGGGCTGGCAATAGGTTTATTCAAGATGAATGCTTTTGAAATGGATGCCTCAGCAATCAAAAGTTTAATGTCAGGTATTTACAGTGCAATCAACAAGCTTAATGTCAGGCACTTATACTACAAGGATATTTGCTTTATTTATTCTCACTGCCTTACATATAAACTTCATAATATTTATATGTCTTTGTAATGCTTACATGTATATTTTGTGTAAAATAATGGTGCAATATTAAAAATGTCTTGTAAATATTGGAAATAAAATACTTTACTATCATCCCCAGAGCTCTTAGTCCAGCATCTTACATTTGCAAATTACATTCACTCAGAAGAGTGAAGTCCAAAGTTAAATGAGAATTAAATTAATGAGCCATTTGCTGCCAATGTTCTTTCCATTCTGCCCACCCACGGGTTCTCATTCCCTTTAAGATTTCTCCAACTGCAAATTTTTTCCAGAAGTTTTAGGAAATATTTAGAATATGTTTTTATTGTGGCAAAATATATGTACTATAAAATTTACCAGTTTAATCATTTTTAAGTGTATGGTTCTATGGTGTGAAGTACACTCACATTGTTATGCATCCATTGCACACTGCTACCTCCAGAGCTTCTTTATCTTTTCCAACAGAATCTCTGTACCCATTAAATACTAACTCTTCCCAACCCCCTCCTTCCAACTCCTGACAACAACCATTTTATTTTCTGGCTAAAATTTGACTACTCTAGGGATGACATATGGAATCATATAGAACATTTATCTTTTTGTGAGTGGCTTATTTTACTTAACATCTTAGCAGGTCTTCAAAGTTCATCCATATTGTAGCATGTGTCAAAACTTCATTTAAAGGCTGAATTATGGTCTATTATATGTCTATCCTACATTTTGCTATTTACATAGCATTTACACTGTATTAGGTATAAGTAACTAGAGCTGATTTAAAGTATATGGGAGAATGTGCATAGGTTATATGCAAATACTTCATCATTTATATGAGATTTGATTGAACACCTGTGGATTTTGGTATCCAGGGGCTAGGGGGGCTGCCCTGGAACTAATTCTTCATGAATATCGAGGGACAACTATATATCCTACTGATTCCGTTTCTCTAGAGAACCCTGACTAGCACAAGTATGATGTTGGCTGTGGGGTTTTCATGTATGGCTTTTAGTATGTTCATGTAATGTCCTTTTATTCCTAGTTTGTTAAGATTTTATTGTGAAGGGTGTTGAATTTTTTTCTGTAATAATGGAGGCGATCATATAGGTTTTTTTCTCCCCTTCATTCTGTTACTGTGGTGTATTACACCAACTACTTTTTTATATGATGAACCATCCTTATATTCTAGGAATAAATCCCATTTGGTGATGCTGTATAATCCTTTGAATATTTTGTTGAATTCTGATTACTAATATTTTATTGAAGATTTTTGCATCAATATTCAGGCAGGATATTTGTAATTTTCTTTCAGTCTTTGTCTGGCTTTAATATCAGTGTTATGCTAGCCTCATGGACTAGGTTAGGAGGTGCTCCTGCCCCTTTCAATTTTTAGAAGAGATGGGAAAGGATAGATATTCTTTGAATGTTTGGTAGAATTCATCAGTGTAGCCATTTGTTCTTTGGTAGAATATCTTTTTATTAGAAAGTTTTGATTATTGATTTACTCTCCTCATGAGTTATAGGTCTCTTCAGGTTTTCTATTTCTTCATGTTCAGTTTTGGTACATTACGTGTTTTATGTCTTGCCCATTACATTTAGGTTGCTTGATTTGTTGGAGTACAATTGTTTATAGTACTTTATTATAGTCATTTTTATTTCCATAAAATCTCTAGTAATTTTCTCTCTTCCATTTCTGACTTTAGTTATTGGGTGTTTTCTCTCTTTTTCTTTTGCTTAGTCTCCCTACAGGTTTATCAATTTTGTTGATCTTTTCAAAGAACCAACTCGTGTTTATGTTGATTTTATTCTGTTGTTTTTCTATTCTCTATTTTATTTATCTCTGCTTTTATCTTCATTATTTCTTTCCTTCTGCCAGCTATGGAATTAGCTTGTCCTTTACTTTTGTTTCTTAAAGTATACAGTTACGTTGTTAATTGGGTATTGGCAATATCTTGTTAGAGCGGTCTGAACACACTAAGGCCGCCTCCTCCCGACCTCGGGGCAGACAGCTGTGCAAGGCCATGCAGGAGCTGGTCGAAGGTGAGTGAAAGCACTAGGACATTTTCTACCATTTTGACTGTGGCTTTTTCTTGACTGGGCATTTGCTTAGTTGCTGTAGATCTTTAGCTGGTTTCCAGAGCTCCTATGAAGTTATTTTAGTCAGTCTGTGGTTGGTTATTTGATAATTCTTTAGGGAAATAAGGGCTCGGAGCTGCCTACTCCACCATCTTGCTGACATCAACCCTCCTCTACACAATTTTTAATATTTATTTTGAGAAGTAAAGGCTAATGTATAATAAATTCAAGTACAACACATCAGTTTGAATATATTTCTTTACCTGGAAGTTTTGAAAGTTGATTAATCATATTCAGTTAGTATATTTAGCTAATATTTTAATATTATAAATTTATAAACACGCTTAATTTCTAGTAATTCTTGAATTTGATTCCATAGTTCACTGAGTTCACTGTTAAATATCCTGAAGGCTACATGAATAATAGCCAGGTCTCATGCCTAAGTGTATGTGATATCTATGCATGCATGTGTATGTGTATATATACACACACATACACACACGCATATATATACACACATACACACATACAAAGACATTCCCGAGCAGTTATAAAATATGATTCTGTAACAAGCACTGTGTTTTTTCATATGTAACAAATGCATTATTTCCTTGTGCCCAAAATGCAAATTTGCAAATTGCATCCAGGAACTCATCAAATCTGCTAGATGAATTACGTAATTCAATTTGGCAAAATTTTTGCTCACAGCACAAATAGTTTTCTTTGGTTTTCTTGGATTCTGTTCTAAGAAGGAGGTAGCTGGAAAAAAGTGAAAAATTACAGGATATGATTCATAAAAATCCCACATCTTTTTTTTGGTGTGTGTGCTTGTACATTCTTTTTTCAGGGAAAATGTTTTTGTCCCATAGCAATGATTCCTCCTTCTCAATAAATACTTTGCAGTCGGAAAGAAACCCGTGCACAACATATCAAGGTCTTAGAAAAGAGTAGCCAAAATGAGAGGAAGACACATGTCATTTAGCATCTAGAAGAGTTTGTAGCATGTTGCTTAAACCCCTTTTTTCACCAGGAAGAAACATGAAGCCTGAACTTTAACATGTCCACAGTATATACTAGAGAGCAAAGAAATGAAACCTCAGCTATGTATGTTCCTGCCAAGCATTTAGCCCAACCATTTTTTTGCTCTCTGACATGGAATGGGTATCTGTTTCCCTATCATGTTTTGAGAGAAAAGAAAATGCTGCCCACGTAACCCTATCCTCATTTCTAAAGTTCAGGCAAGTGGCACTCACTATTCCTTTCTCCTTTTGTTTGCTGCCAACAATGAGATTGGGTGCACTCACCCAAAGGGAAGACTACCAGCATTGCATCATCAGAGGTAGTTTTCAGAGGGCACAGGAGACACCAAATCATTAGTAGTCAAACCTCTATAGATGGCCTAAGTGCTTCTACCCTCCTTTTCTCTCTTGAAGCAGCCTGCAAACTTTCTAATCAGTTTCAGTTTCTGAAAAACACTTATGGCACTAGCTACCCATTACCCAGAGTAAGGAGCTTGCTTAGGCAATGGAATGACCAGCAGTTCCAGAAAATAAAATATCAATTTCATGCACAGGAGGAATTCACATAATATCAGAGCTAAAGGGAACTACAGAGAATAGATGCTCTCTTTTCACAGAAAGAACCTGAGACTACTTTGAATATTGTCAGTGTGAAGGGACAGTTAAACTGCAATACTTCTGCCATAAAGATCAAAAAATGCTGGACGAAATTTTCATTTAAACATATAGATAAATTTACCAAAGCTAGGAAACCCTAGAACCAGGTGGAGGGAGGCATGAAAAGAAGCATGGCAGGTTGGAGAGTGGATGTTGCCACTGGCTGGGGATGGGGTTGTGGGGCGTGGCCAGCATAAGTGACCCAAGGGCTTATGGTTTAATACTTATGCATATACAAGGGATGAACACTTGGGACTTCTAGAGGAAGAGAATTGAAAATGAGAAACCCATCCTGTGCACACATATTCACAACTAATTTAGGATCCTTGAAAGGCTGCCCCCTAAATTGCAGGATAGACTAAAAATATATCTGCCCAGAGACAACAGAATGACAACAAGGAAGCTGGTTGTTTCTTTGTGGACACCAGGCGGGGAAAAGGTTTCTCCTGAGGCTGCACATAGATCTGTGATTTCATTCATATTAGACATGGTCGAAGAACCCATAAGCAGCAAAATGGGCATGAAAATGGTCCTATGTGGTAAAACCTGTGGGATTTCTGCCAGAAGAAAATAATAAACTGTTAAAGAGGGATATGTCCTCAATCTAGATAACATGGATTTCTCACAGGTAAAAGCCTACTGAAAATAAATTCACAATATAAATTTTTCGGAGGAGAAAATAAACTAATATCAGCAATGCTTGAGTACATGAGATTGTAGAGAATGGTAATACACTATACAGTAAATGTATACAAAATGATTAGAGTATAAAGCAAAAAGTTTACACAGGAAGAAAATAAGACACCAGAATTATGAATATTGAAAAAGACATGAATATATCTTTTAAAAAATGAATAATATGGTCTTTGAAGGTTAAAATTCAGGATAGAAATGCACCAAATTAGACACAAAAGATTAGAGAAAAGTATGCAGAGGACAGCGTAAGGAGACAGGGCAACGGAAAATGTAAAGACAAGCGTACAGGCAAAAAGTGCAGAGTGAGGCCCATCAGTTTGTGTCTAACAGGAGTGGTACCTAGTAAGAGGTAGGGAAGATGGCTTTAGAAGTTTGGGGGAGCTATTCTCAACCATAAAAACTTAGACTAGAAGAAAGAATTTAATTTGTAGATTTAGGAAACATTAAATGCCTTGCAGAATAAACACGGGCATCATACCTGCTCACAGACACTTAAAAGATCTAAGGAAGAAAAGCACATTCCTTGTAAAGCAATTCCAGATGTTTGGAAGTGGAAATAGAAATAAGAATACAATTAAGCAATGTTATCATGGTGCTGAGAAAAAAATCATTGACAACCTAGAGTTCAATACTCAGCCAATATATCATTGAACGATAAGGCCAAATAAATAAATGCATTTCAGAAAGAAAAGTGGAAGAAAATTAATTACTCCAAGCCTGAAAAAGCAAAGAAATAGAGTGCACATAAAATTATCAAGCAAAGAAATAGGTAAACATGATAAAAGTCAATAATTATTGACTTACTATTTTTGTTATAAACAGAAAAATGTTAATAATCACTGATATGTAGCAATAACTGTTAAAAATAAAATAAAGGTTTAAAAAAAGTGAAGCTAAATACTAGCTGACTGAGATATAAGATAAAATATGGTATATAGGAATCAATGCAATTTAAGGCTTTTATATTCTGCAAGGGGAATGTAGAGATACGTGGTTAAGAAAACTGACCCTAAGTTAAGTGGGCATTTTATTTTTATTTAAAAAAATTTTTGGCTTTAAATAATTTTTATTTTTCAATTACAGTTGACATACAGTATTATATTAGTTTCAGGTGTACCATCCAGTGATTAGACATTATATAAGTTACTAAGTGGTCACCTCGGTAAATCCAATACCCATCTGAAACCACACATAGTTATCACAATATCATTGACTATATTATTGTGATCTACATCCCTATGACTACTCTGTAACTACCAATTTGTACTTCTTAATCCCTTCACCTTTCCCTACCATGCTCCCAAATCTCCCTCCCATCTGGCAAGTTGTCAAAATGTTCTCTGTATCTATGAGTCTGTTTCTGTTTTGCTTGTTTATGTTGTTTTTTAGAGTCTACATATGGCAATAATATGGCACTTGCCTTTCTCTGCCTGACTTATTTCACTCAGCACTATACCCTCCAGCTCCATCCAGGTTGTTGCAGATGGCAAGATTTCGTCATTCCAAGTAATTGTTGATAGATATGTATTTATTGTCATTTCATTATTCATGTTTTGATCTTTCATATTTTTCCTTCTTTTTCTTAAAGAAGATCCTTTACTTATTTATTTTTGGATATCTTGGATTTGATTGTTTTTCTTTTTTTAAGTCTATTTTATCTATTATGCTATTATAGTCATCCCACTTTTTCTCCCCTTTATCCCCTTCCACCCTGTATCCCTCTTCCCTCCGTCATTCCCCACCCTTAGCTCATGTCCATGGGTTGTACATATAAGTTCTTTGGCTTCCCCATTTCCCATACTATTCTTAACCTCACTGTGTCTATTTTGTACCTACCATTTATGTTTCTTATTCCCTGTACCTTTCCCCCAATTTTCCCCCTTCCCCTCCCCATTGATAACCCTTCTTGTAATCTCCATTTCTGTGATTCTGTTCCTCTTCTAGTTTGCTTAGTTTTTTTTTGTTTGTTTTAGGTTCAGTTGTTGATAGTTGTTTGTCATCATTTTAATATTCATGATTTTGATCTTCTTTTTCTTAGATAAATCCCTTTAACATTTCATATAATAAGGGCTTGGTGATGATGAACTCCTTTAAAAAGACCCTTTAATACTTCTTGAATACTGCTTTGATGGTGATGAACTCCTAGCTTTTTCTTGTCTGGGTGGCTCTTTTTCAGTCTTCTGGCTCTAAACGATAATTAGTTAAATATGGGCCAAATTTTCAGCTGGGGAAATTAAAACTTCAAAATGGCCTCATAGTTTTAATGGCAGTGAAACAAAATTCTCTATGAATGCATTTTGTCTGATGAGGATGTTTTATGGTCTATCAGGGTTTGGGGCCTGATAAAATCACTGAAGATACTACTTACCAAGATCAGTATTTTGAATGTAAAAATCAATTGGAATTTGTTTCATTAATGGGCAAATGAAATAAAGCAGAAATAGTTATCGAAGAACTTGACTATCTGGCACTCAATGTACTGGAAATTAACTAATTTAAAAAAGAAATAATAAGAGAAATGTAAATGACTGCAACTTAGAAAACAATTTGTAAGGGGACTTTTTGGAACTCTGTGCATTTTATTTCCTATCCTAATTCTCAGCATTCCATACTTTCAACTGAATGCTGACATAAAGAAGGTTGATATTAGAAATGAAATGGACATTAACAAACACCCTATGTCCTATCTACTGTCTTGATAGAACTTTGCACAAATCTTCCTCTGAAGATAATTATGTGTAACTGCGTTGGGTGGCCAGGTGAACAAGGTAGAGATGAAGAACTATGATTGGTTGTCATTAAATAGTCCTGGGGATGTAAAGTGCAGCATAGGGAACGTGGTCAATAATGTAGTAACTATGTATGGTGCCAGGTGAGTACTTGGAATATCAAGGGGCCCCATTCGTAAAGTATATGATTGTCTAACCACTATGCTGTACCCCTGAAACTAATACATAGTAATACTGAATGTAAACTATAATAGAAAAATAAAGCAAAATAATAATTACTTGTAAGTTAGAGAACAAATATTTCTTGAATGTATTCTATGTCTGTTATAATTCAATGGAGAAAGAAAACAGGTCATACCTTTTTTAAAGCCTTAGTATCACACACTTCTAAACCCAAAGCTATTCTGTGGTAATATTTCTTTTGTGGCTATAGAAGAGGGAGCTTTAATGAAATTTTCATTTCTTTTATAGAGTTATATTGCCAATTTTCTTGCCAGGCTCCATGCTATTATGAGAATAATACTGAATATATGTGATATATAGTAGGCATTCAGTGAATATTTACTATATTAAGTAAGATAGTTTGGATAGCAGTAAAGAAGATTTTTTTTTAAATTCCTGGCATTTAAGCACCAATTTCCTCTTCTACTAAATTACTGCCCTCATAGGAGTATTTTGAGATTTAAATGTGAGCACAGGGTTTGGGCTTAATAACTATCAATATTTTTATTTTTAGAATAATTAAAATAACCAAATATTTGGAAAGGAGAAAAATTAAAATAGTACACTAAAAATATACCTTCTTAAAAGAAACAACTTCATTTAACATAGGTATAAAGTATTAGTATCCAATTAAGGATATATGATTAACTGTTATTAAAATTTTATTTTTATTACATTACTAAATTCATTTACTTTATCACATATTAAGTTTTTATATCTTATTCTTTTGGAAAAATTACTTTGGAAGAAAAAGCAAATTTATATGTGGGACTATATCAGATTTTAACATGCTGTGTATGCTTTCAATATAAAGTTAATAGTGTCTTTTGAAGATACACTAAGAACTTTAAAGTTGACTTGATCTAAGGTAAATACAATCTGTATTTCATTTTATTTATGATACCTCCAGTCTTTTAAAGATTAAAAAAGAGGAATCCGTGCACCTCTTCCCCTGAATCTTATTTCCCTATTCCTATGATATTTGAAAGAATAGCTATAAGTTTTCCAAAGTTCTTATTAGGATATGTGGGCAATGATCCAGTACTGGTACCCTGGGATGATCATAAAAATTGATATTGCTATTACAAAGCTAAGGAGTAATTACAATATATGGAAGACTCTGAGTAACTCAAAGTACTAAGTAGCGAAAACAATTCCTTACAATTCTATTTTTAACTGCAAACTACTTTTTATTTTTTAAGGAGATTTTATTTATTTTTTTGAGAGAGGAGAAGGGAGGGAGAAAGAGAGGGAGAGAAACATCAATGTGCAAGTGATCAGTTGCCTCTCCCATACCCCCAACTGGGGCCCCGGCCTGCAACCCAGGCATGTGACTGATTAGGAATCAAACCGGTGACGTTTTGGTCCACAGACTGGCACTCAACCCAATGAGCCATACCATCCAGGGCTGCAAACTAATTTTTAAAAATAACAATAACACATTCGTTCTCATTTTTATACTCATACTCCACTTTTTCAATTGCTCTTTTCACCACAAAAACTTAAAAGAAACAAAGAACCATGAAGTAACATTTGCCAGTTGACAAGTCTGATTAAACTAGTGCTATTTACCATTAAAACCGACTTTACCTACCCACTCCATCTCAAGTTTACTTTTTCTTAGACAAAATATTACTATTTTTTCCCCGGAAGAAATGCAAACCATTGTCCACTGGAAACGGTTATATTTTGAAATGCTAACATTGTAGGGGGTTATAAAATACAAAAATAAGTATTGATCTTGGAATAGATTTCAAGAATTTTTGGAGTATGTATTCCACAGACATCTTAAGGTTCTTGGCTACATTAAAGAAAGATGTTGAAATGGAAAAAAAAAAAGAATTGTTTTGTAACTTGTACTTACTATACAAACCCAGCCACAGTTACCAGATCCATTTAAAGTTATCATTTCATAAAATCATAAGAGTAGTGGAGATTGAGCATTTAGTCTATATGGAAGGTTAGTCACAGTTTTTATAGTTTAAGAATACCTTTAGTATACCATCTTTGACATATCATGTATGCCATTTGGAGAGAAAATGGACTTTAGAGCTAGACATGGGAAGGACTTCATTTTCTCCCTTACTATCTGCAACAATAAGTAAATGAGTTACCCTTTTGCATGCTCTGTGCTCTCATCTGTAGGCGGGAGTAATAATACGTGATGTAAGGGTCAGGTAGTGAGTAACCTAATTTTGGTAACAGGCACATGGTTGATGCTTCATCAGTGTTAGCTATTCTTCTTATTTTTTTTAATCCTCATCTCAGGATATTTTTCATTGATTTTTAGAGGGAGAAGAAGGGGGAAAGAGAGAGAGATAAACATCTATTGGTTGTCTCTCATATTCACCCTGAATGGGGGATTGAACCCACAACACAGGCAGAAGCCCTGACAGGGAATAGAACCTGCAACCTCCTGGTATATGGACGATGCTCCAACCAACTGAGCCACCCCACCAAGGCATCTACTATTATTAATCTACTATTATTCTTTATCCTGACCAACAAATGACATTCATATAGCAACTCTGTTTTCATTTACTTTTTTTTTCTTTGGTGAATTCTCACATCATTAGAATGGGGATTTACTTGCAAGTAATCCTTCCGTATTTTGAAAGTGGAATAGTGTATGCCACAGTAACTTATCATTAATAGTATTTTATTTATTCAATGAATGTGTGTCAGATACCTAGTATTCAGAGTCTAATGGTAGACACCAAGGGTAGAAAAATAAGAACACTTTTATTTCAAATAGCTTTTATTCACACTAGGACCAGAAGAAAATGTAATTCAGTAGAAAACACAAGACAGAAGGGAATCTTCCATCCGCTTCGAAGGGGAGGCGTGTTAACAACGTCAGCGACAGTTTGGAACACAGCATTGAATTTTCCAGTTAATGTTTGCCAATACAAAAAAGGAATCAGAAAGAAGGTGGACATCGCATGAAATGTTTAATCATGGTATTGTTATGAAGTATTAATCCTTTATTGGATAATTATTTTTCAAATCTGGGAAAACACCACTGGCAGCACAATTTTCAGAAAAGAGGTTTGGCAACATGTATTTTTCTCAGCAGCCCTGGATGACAGATTTTGGTGAAGGCTAGCCAAAAAATTAAGGGCAAAACCACTGGTGCACAGAGGACAACACACTGATCTTATTACAGAAACAGATATAAGACCACGATAGAAAAGACATTTAAAGTGTACCCTAAACCAGGAACTCCAGATTATTGGCATATACATCAAGCCTGGCCTAGAGAGTTTAATCACAAGAGTAATAAATATTGGACTCCTGCCTGCCCTGCCCATCTTACTTAAAAAGACCACGGTATTTGCTTTCAAATGACACAGACTGCCTACGCCATAATCTACTAAACAGTCACTCATTTTTAACAGCATGCTCCTTCTGTCCAGCAGCCACTGAAAGGGCACCTTCATATAACTCAGCTATTGTGAAGGCAGACACCGACATTGCTTATTCACAAAAGTGTAAACATCTTACAATTTCAGAGGAGCATATGGAGAATTTTTTAATCTGAAAACAATGTTTGCATACCCAATGAAATTGCCATTCCTCCTCAGATTTTAGAATTCTTAATTCCTAAGTTTTTTTTTAATTACTCCATTTCTACTCAATTTTAAGTTAATAAAAGCAATAGCCAGAAACTGCTGCAAGCCCTCTGTCAATGGTCACAAAACGCCAACTCCAAAAAAGGGCCCCACAATGAAGCCTAAAGGACGTGACCACAAGGTCTCACAAAACATCATTTGACCCTCCTTATTTTATTTGATGTTGCAATGTTTGCCTCCAGTGTATGCCTAAGGCCCAAACAGAAACAGAAAAGGACTCAATTTCCTTTGAATAGCCTGGAAATATCTTGCTTCCAAATTACATTAATTTAAAATTTCTCTTTTGCTATTTTTTCTTCAGTTTGGAGCGTATGCTTGTGGGTTTGACTCCTAAAGACATTATCCAAAGGGCAAGAATATGAAATGTATAACCCTTTATGTGACAACTAGCACAACACAATGGGCAGTGGCAAGAACAATAGAAAATCTACTGGAGACATGAAGAGAAATTCTTCATTCATCAAACGGTGTGCCAGGTCCAATATTGTACACCAAAACACAATAAAGTGATCTACCTCTTAAGATAAGAATAGTAAAAAAAGCCAAGTGGTTCTTAAAGAGGAAGAGATAAAAAGGAAGATAGAAAGTAGCTACTAGAGTTTCTATAAAATGGCAGAAAAGAAAATATACTTAGTGATGTCTCAGAAAATAAATAGCCAAAGTTGTTTCCACTCAGGAAACATAAAGTAGAGATTTAGAAAATTATTCTGATAGATTAGATGTGGCAATTTGGTATTGGCAGTTGAACAGGGGAAGGAGAGAAGAGTGGGAAGGAAATTACTGGTTAGAGTGATTGGCACTGTAAGGTGAATTCACCATATTATTTGCTAAATGTTTCAGGTTGAGAATTAAGACTGTTTGAGAAATTGTCACAACCCTATTTACTCTGTCATAGAGATCAAGTCCAAAGAGCAGAACATCAGTAGTCGGAGTTTGGATTGTCTGACCAGCTTTGTCCAGCATATTAATAGCTGACTCAATTGTTGCATAAACCATGATATAAAACTAGCCAGGTATATACCACAGAAAAAATCTGGACTGCAGTTGGTTTGGAGAAACCAAGCTCTAGAGTCTCTGTGTATACCATGTTCATCTAAAAAATTTATCCTCCGGCCACGGGACAGTCACGCTGCACTCCATGAAACATTTGATGGATTACATGAAAGCTGCGAGGAGGCAAGGGTCGGTATGATTTCCAGTGTAAATATGACCAGGAAAAGCAGCCCCACACAGGCACTTCTGTATTTTAGCGATGGTGTGATGAAGGTGATGTAATACTCATGATACTTCATTGAAAAGGCAGTAAATAGTACAAAACACTGCTGGAGCCCAAAGTGTAATTGTGTCCTTCGAGAACACAAGAACTATTTGATGATGATCACGACCACATTGATGATCAGTTTTGAAGACCACAATAAAATGCCTTCATTGCTTAGCAGAGATCATCTGGTTTTCATTTCTTTTGGAGTTGAAAAGGCCCTCTGTGTGGAAGAGTCGGACAGGTATGTTGTTTCCTACTTTTCTTTTCCTTATTTTTCTCAGCACGTCAAATGATTTCATTTCTAAAGCAGGAAAAGAATGTTAAGAAAGATGCTGCCAGAAATGACAATGTCAGACTCTGACAGAGTGATTGTTTCAAGCTCAGGATGAATCACTTTTAAGACGGAAACCTTTGGCTTGTTTGTTTCATGACTATTAGACATGTACTAGTTTCAGAGTTTCAATAGTTTCAGTAGTTTCAAAGTAAGGGCAAAGTAATGAGACAAACTGAGAGCAAACTTTCAAAAGATAAATAGGAAGAAATATTTAAATAAATGGCCCTACACATAAATGCTGGGATAAAAGAATACGTATAAAGTACTGATTGAAGAGAAATAGTCTTGCAGGAGACTTTCCACATGGTCGGTCTATTTTACTCCCATGTGGAGCCTGTGAAGAAACCCCGTGTATCTACACGGCTTTCTGAATGACCTCAAGAAACAGAACAGCACTGAGTTCTTCACAGAGGCCAGCCCCATAGTTTCTGAAATCTCGTGTGAAGTGTCCTGTTTTCAAACCTACCATGTTGCCATGGAGAGGTCAGAGCTTTGCCAAGGGTTAGAGTCAAAACCAAAGACAAGACGTCAGTTCCTAGGATTGGTAATGGAAGTGTGATTGGTAGTGGCTTTTCATAAGGATCTTTGTTTATTCCAAAATATGATTTCTATCTCCACTATGGGTGGTGTAAATTTGTTAAAATATTTAAAAACATTTCATCTCAAAATATTCTTCCCACTTACAAAACATGATTAAATAGCCCCTATTACCATTTGAGGTCACTTACTTATCCAATAAAACTTTTTCAATTTAATATACAAACCCAGATTGTACTACATAATTGAGAAAACGAATTTTCTTTTGTACCTATAATCAAATCTTGTTAAATTGAACTCCTAGCATTGTTTACTAATAGATTTCTCAAAAAAAATTTACTTTTATTCCCCATGTGTGTGTTACGATGAGACTGTGAGAAAGTCTACGTCATTATCCTTCAAAGTATGGATCAGAAAGATAGACTATTGATAATGCTCAGGACAAATTCTTCTAATAGCCTCATACTGGAACCGTTGTGAGCAATACAAGTTAAATGGGTAAGGCAAGAAACCATAACTGAAACTATGGTTTCAAAAAGCACTGGCTATTTTCAAGGTATGTTGATATTCTCCAAAAGCCTCCGTTCTGACCCTGAGGGCTGAACTCCACCTTGTAAGGGTAGAATCAGAAAGCACTGCCTTTTGTTCCTACAACTACATTCTGCTGTGGTTAATCCTTTCCATAGTTTATCTGCCTCTCCATGCATCCTAGAGACTCTCAGTGCAACCAGCTGGGCACAGTATCACATGGCAAGATGCAGAATTAACTTGTTAATGTGCTGTGTTTTAAATCTAAATGACCGTGGACATGTCCTAGGGATGTGGCTCTGCCAGACCAATGGCTGTGCATAAGGACGAGGCAAAATTATTGTAGGAAACATCAGTAAATTAGTATGTTTGCACGTTACTGTTTCATTTTTTTTATGCAGCATCTAAAAATATCTGGGAGGACTGAGAGCAGTAATAGAGATTTTTAATTATCAATTTATTTTAAATAGTCACAATTATGTTTCTGATTAAAATGATAAAACTTTTTGTTTTAAAGAGGAGAGCCTTTTAAAAATCCCTTTGGCTCCATTATTTGGTTTTATTTAAGTAAATTTCAAGGAATTACAGAAAAATAACAAGAGCTAACAAATATGACTGGCATGACTTTCTCTGAAAGTATCACAAATTTTTTTGTTAAAAAATTTCATTACTATTGTGAATCAAGACTGACCTTGCTCTTATTCAATGAAAGTAATTTTTACCTAATACTGAGTTACATTCCATTTTAGATTTCCTATTTCAAAGGGCATCTCAAATTTCTAAGATTTTTAAACCAAGTTTTGAGCCATTTTTGTATATGTAATAAAAGTCTTTAAAATTAAAATGGTAATCCTAAAAAAACCATATGAATGAAAAATATGGTCTGACTGTATAACAAAAGGGAGTTATATAATTCTACTTGAGTGAAATCTTTCATCTTTGATTTACAGGTTAGAGTCCTCTTTAACCAAAACCATATTGCTCCGTATCTTTCATATCATGGCCTTCCTTAAAGCCTTGTTTTAATTAAGGTTTCTTTCAGATTTCTGAATAAAAGCATGACAATCTTCACTTATGGCTTTAATATATCCTTTGAGTTAGGAAAATATATAAAAAGAAACATCAACTCTTTCAAAAGCATTGTCAGATATTAAATACTGTGAGGTATTCTACAGCAATGTATTTATGTGTTCGAGTTATACACTGAAGTAGAATTCTGGATGGTAGAGAGGTAAGCTACTTTTATTTAGTAAATTACTTTTAATCTCACAAATAAATGTCCATGATGTTTAGCCTTTGACACTAAGGCCACATGTGCAAAGGTTAAGTTTGTGATTGTTGTTTTTTTTTTTTTCTTTTTCACATAAAGGTACAACTTCAAGGTTAACTCAATTCAAGGTGAGTTCAAATAGGCAATGCCTTCATTAACACATTTCAAAGATCTAGAAAGTTCAGTAACATTGCTTAAGCCATATTCACCTCAATGATTTCACAGCTATAAGAACACATTAGACCAAGCACTGTGTTAACCTGGAAAAGTTAAAAAAAAAAAAAAAAAGGTCAATACTCAAAGCTCCTGAGAAATTGTGGAGATTATGGGTAATCTTTAGCTTTTCTATAGGAAGGATGGATGAAAGGTAAGGAAAAAGAAGTGATGTAGGGCAGGAAAAGAAAATTGAGAGAATAAGTTCTTGAGAGATTTGGAACAGATTAAGACCACCTTTGAAAAGTTTTCAAAGACGCTAGAAATCCTCCACAGAACATACGCCAGAGCTACTGCCATCAGAGCAAGGGATGGGAGGCGGGAGAGCTCACCCTCAAATACAGTTGCAAGTCTCCCATGTGTGTAAGAACACAGACAGGGATGTTGGGGAAATAAGGTCTAATTTTTTTTAAGAAGTGACATGAAGTATTGCACCATTACATACAGTGTTTGAGGTTCCTTTGGCATTCGGGCTTTGAGATGTAGCATGGTTTATTCCACTGAAAAGCTTCAGCCCAGTTCCTCCATCTTGAACTCGTAACTAGCAAGAGTTGAGCCATGTGTTAAAACCAAGGCCAAAAGAGAAACAAAACAAAACAAAATCCCTGCGATCTGTCGGGAATTGCTATCCGTTCATAGCTGAAAGCAAATCCTGTAAACAATGTGAGACTGTTTGACGAAAAGTCATCCAATAAAAAACTGATCAGAATGTCAGGAACAAGTATTTCCTAGGTTTTGCCCCAAATTTCACTGGCTGTGATAGTGTTTGTAATTAACAGGATCTAATGCTGTATTGGATGTTTCTAGTTCATACTTTGGGCCTGGGAGTGAGTGGGTCACCCAGCATATTAAATGCATGCTGGAAACAGTTTCTTCCAATCGTGGTTTACTGTAACTTTAGAATCACAGTGGTTACATTTAAGGAATCTATAATGCCCTTTCAAGTCCATCCAAAGAACAAGTGAAGCTGCTGTTCAGAATTTGGTGCCCGGTGTTTATGTTCCATCGAATCTGTGCCACCCAGGCAGCAGACAAGACATGTCTGAGGGTGCTGGGGTGGGGGTGGGGGATACACAATGATGTCACACACAGGAAATATTGGTGGGGGAGAGTGGGGGACTTGGCACTTCACAAGGCCGGCTCCTCTTCCATAGGCTCACCCGCGATTCTGTAAAAATAAACAGGCAATCAGAATACGGCATAAGAGTACACAATGACATTGTAGATTTTCATGCATAATCAAAGCTGATTTTTCAGCTCTTTCTAATGTTTATTTGTGTTATTCAGTTATCCATAAATAGAGTTTCTTTCCTAGGAAGTATAAACAAATGTCAAGTGGAAAAACATTTTAGATCCAAGCAATCATTGGAAATGTTCCTGTTTATATTAAAACATGTCAGAATATTTTATAACTCTAGATTCCAAAATGTACATGTTTTGTGTCTAGTACAGTCCAATAATTTATTGAAAAAATTAACTATGATATTTTATTTTAGGAGCAATTGCAGTGATTTCCTATGGTACCAGTTTGCTCACGAGAGCAAAGGACCCAGCTAGCTTCTGGAGGGAACTCACCAGGGCTCTGGTTTTTGCTTCTGTTCTTTCATAACTGGATTGGCTGCCTGCCGGAGGCATTTCAAATCAAATTCTGAATTTGATTAGCAAATCGCTGCTGCAGACCCAACGCTTTTGAAAGGCACTATGGTAGTGTGTAAATAGTTTTTATTCGGCATCATCTGTGGGGTGTTCTGCTCGGGTAAAACCAAAACTAATTGCTTGAAAATTTATACTTGAGATTTAACCTTAATTTAGTAACACTCTGAGGGTGTTTTAAGGCAAACTTTTAGAATGATTTTTTAAATGTAGCCGAAAGGACAAATTGTAGTAGGAATCCATGTACATGAGGTGGCTGGATTGTCGAGGGAATGGTGCTGAAATTTCAGATGCAGGGAGAATGGTGTTTGGGTCTGAGCACCACAGTTTGCTAATGCAGCGACTGTTGAAGTTGTGACTGCATTTCTGTCAAGCTGTGGTTTCAGGTTTAAGGCCATGAGAAAAAAGATGTTCCTTATAGAATTAGTGCAGGTGAGAAAAACGAAGGAGGTAAGACTGACTTGTAAACAAAGACACTGTGATATATGAGTTACTTAATACTTTGGATCTGTCCCTTCATTATCTAACCTATGCATGAAATTGTGTTGAACGGATGAGATACAGAGACATGACTGGGCTCCCACAGGGAAAAGCCACATGAGCATGGGTGGTGGCTTTTGCTGGCTTATAATAATTTACACAAATAAAGAGCAGAGATAATTTAACCTGGGATAAGATATAGCATACAATTAAATTCTTATATTTTCCCTTAAATGGGTATTTCATAACCTATGATTATTAAAACAGTATTTGTTAATTAATGCCAATAATATTTAGTAAGACACTTCTCTTACAGATTTAATTTAACCCCTATCGCTTACTTCCTCTTTCTTTTGCAAGGCAAGCAATCTAATGCTTGCTTTGTACATGATTTTGTCCATAGGGCATTCTCCAAAGCTATGGGTTACTGTCTTATGATCACATATTTTTTTTATTTTATGTAAACTTGACTTTTACATTCACTGGCATAATTCGCCTTGCGGAAATTCCTCACTCAGTACTGCATTTATGTTTTCCGGTCTGCAGCTGCTCCGTGCGACATGACGCTGGCACTGTGCACATTCTCCACCTTTTAACTGTGCATGCTCCCCACGCCGGGCCGGGTTTGACTCCTCCTACCCACCCCTCACTAACAAGGCTGTAGCGAACTTCTTATCCACATACTCTAATGACTCGGGTGCTAATGTCTTCAGGATCCATTGCCTGGAGCAGGATTACTACATCATACGTCTTGCATATGCGAACTGGTAGCTTATTGCCTTTCGGCGTGGCTGTCATAGTTTACCTTCCCGCAGCTGTGAGGGCTTGTTTCAAAGCCCCGCATCTCCATAAATGCTGGCATGCCTCAGTTTACTGAATTTTTCATTGGCTCAAGAAATAACTACTAAGTGTATATTATGCACCCTGGCTCTGCTCTAGGCATTAGAACTACAGGGGAAACATAAAAAGCATAACAGGGGGATCTGACATAATTTTGGGATTGATGATCAGTGAACCTTTTCCAAGAAGAGACAGAAATATTTGAGCTGAGCTCTAAAGTGTACGTGGAAAAGAATGGAGAAGTTAGTTTAGGGTTAGTGGGAGGATAAGGAAGACAAGAAAGGTAATGCAAACAGAGGAAAAGGTATGTGCCAGAAAGGCCTGTTGCGAACATGAATATGGCTCTTTAGAGAAAATCTGAAACCACAATGAGATACCATTGAATACTCACTAGAAAGGCTTAATTATAAAGACTGATTACACAAAGTGTAGGTGAGGATATGAAGCAATTGGAACTGTCATTCATTGCTGGTAGGAATGAAAAATGGCATCGGCCTTTGGAAAGCACTTTGGAAGTTTCTTGCAAAGTAAAACATACGGCTCCCTTACAGCTTGGCAGTGCTACCCCTAGGTATGTATCAGAGCAATTGAGCATTTGTGTTCACAAAATAAAAACTTGAACAAAAATTTCATAGAGACTACATTCCTCAAAAAATTAAAAATATAATTACCATGTGATTCAGCAATTCCACTTCTGGGTATACATCCAAAAGAATGGAAGACAGGATCTCGATGAGATAACTGCATGCTCATTCATTGATGTATTTGGTCATAAGAAAGCTAGAAGTCTTGTCATATGCTACAACATGAATAACTTTGAGGATATTATGCTAAGTAAAGTAAGCCGAGCCACAAAAAGGCAAGTACTGCATGATTCCACTTATATGAGGGATCTAAAGCAGTCAAATACTTAGAAACAGAAGCAGAATGGTGGTTGCTAGGAGCTGAAGACGGGGGAAAAGAGAAGCAATTGTTTAATAGGTATCAAGTTTTCAGTTTTGCAGACTAAAGAAGTCCTAGGGACGTGTGGCACAGCAATGCACATTAGTCACTAGTGGTCACTGGACAGTCAACAACAGTTTGGATGGTAAACTCTGTGTGCTTTGTACCACAATAAAAAATCATCGCAGTTTTATTCATAACAGCCCCAAAAGGCAGAGGACCTGAACAGACATTTTTCCAAAGAAGCCAAGCATGCTCAACATCACTAATCATCAGGAAAATGCAAATCAAAACCACAATGAGCTATCACTTCATACCTGTTTGAATAGTTATTATAAACAAGATAAGAAGTGACAAGTGCTGGAAGGGATAAGGAGAAAAGGGATGCTTGTGCACGGTGGGTGGCAGTGTAAATTGGTACAATGACTACGAAAAATGGTGCGGAGGGTCCTCAAAAAATTAAAAATAGAACTACCATATGATCTAGCAGTTCTACTTCTGGGTATTCACCTGAAGGATATAAAAATACTAATTCAAAAAGATATACACAGCCCCATGTTCATTGCAGCATTATTTACAATATGCTAGGATGTGGAAGTAACCAAAGTGGTCATCAGTAGATACGTGGATAAAGAAAATGTGAGATGCATATATATCACATCATATATGTACATATATAATTTACATATCATCTATATTTCTATGTAAATTTATTTATATTTTTATAAAAATTATATGTGTGATATATATCACATTATATATATACATGTACAAATATATTACATAACTATATATATATAAATTATATATATATACACATAAAATTTAGCTCTAAAAAAGAAAGAAATGTTGCCATTTGCAAAAACATGGATGGACCTCAGGGGCATTATGTTAAGTAAGGTGAGTCACAGAAAGAAAGACAAATACTGTATGCCTCACTTATATGTGGACGTTAAATAAATTGGTGGTTGCCAGCGCTGAGGCCTCATGGGTGAAGGGGTCAAAAGGCACAAAGTTCAGTTATAAAATAAGTCCCGGGGATCTAATGTACAGCACAACGACTATAGTCAATAATAATGCGTTGTACACTTGAAAGTTGCTACGAGGGTAAATCTTAAAAGTTTTCATCATAAGAAAAAATCATATCTATGTGTGGTGATGAATGTTAACTAGACTTATTGTGGTGTTCATTTCATAATATATATAAATATCAAATACTGAAAGTAATATAATGTTACATGGCAATTATATCTCAATGAAAAGAATCAGAAAAAAAAATGAATAGCCCCAAATAGGAAATGAGTCAAACACCTGTTTGTAGGTGCATGAATAAAGGAATTAAGGTTTGTTTATACACTAGAATAATGTACAATAATAAAAATGAACAAACTGCTGATTGGGTGGATCTCAAAAGCATTAGGCTTATTGAAGTAAAAGCCAGATAAAAAATAATATATATTACCTTTTCCCCTTTTGATCAAATTCAAGAACTAGCAAAACTAATCTACAATGTTAAAAGTTAAATAAAATGGTTACCTCTGCAGGGAGCGCCATTGACTAATCAGATGCACAAGCAACTTTGTGGGTGATGAAAACGTTCCTGATCCTGTTCTGAGGGGTGTGTGTATGAGTTTGGAAGATAAAAATATTTTGATCTGTGCATTTTATTATATGCAAGGCATATCTCAGTTTAAAAAAATAAAACAAGGTCATTGCTAGAAGGAAGATCACAGCACAAAGAGCAAGGATGCCAGAGCTGAGGCGCACAGGGAAGGGGAGGGTCTGATCGGCCAGGCTCACAGGTCCCGTTAAGAATAACGGTCTTTACGCCACTGCAGTGGAAGGGCACTGAAGGGTTTCAAGCAGAGGCATGGCAACATTTGCTCCTTAGTTGTTTTTTGTTTCGTCTTGAGGAGCTCCCTGACTGCTGTGTAGAAAACAGACTAGAAAGGAGGCAAAGTGAATGTGGGAATTAATAAAGAAACTACTATAAGTTTGGAGGAAAGATGAGTGTTGGCAACAGAAGTTTTAAAAAAAAAGAGAGATGGTTTGCTCAAGCTATTGTTTCTCTCTTGGATGCCTTCCTTCTTATTTACTATGTAAAATCACTTCTGGCTCAGTTGTCTGTCCCAGTCCTGTGATTTGTTCCCCAGTTCTTGGCCTATGTTATGTTAGGTCTTCTTTCAATCTGCAGCTCAAACTATGAAGTGACTTGTCACTTACTATAGTTGGTTGTTCGTGTCTGATTCTGGGCTAGGAAAGATAATAGCCCCAAAGATATCTATGTGCTAATTCCTGGAAGCTATGAATATGCTGCCTTGAAAGGAAAAACCAACTCTGTAGATGTGATTAAGGTTAAGGTCCTTGAGATAGAGAATTATCCTAGATTATCCTGGTGGGTCTACTATCATCAGATGAGTCTTTAAAAGTGAGAATCTTTCCTAGCTTTTTTCCTTCAGCCTGAGAGAGATGTGGTGACTGAAGAAAGATCAGAGAGATAGAAATTGTTGGCCTTGAAGAAAGCGGAAGGCGCGCCTGAGCCAAGGAATGCAGGCAGCCTCTAGACACCAGAAAAGGCAAGGAAATCGATTCTCCCCTGCAGCTTCCAGAAAGGAACTGGGCCGTCCAACCTTTTGATTTGAGCCCAAGAGACCTGTGTCAGCTTTCTGACCTTTTTGTCATCTTAAGCCACTAAGTCTGTAGTGATTTTTTAAGATAGCAATTGAGAACTAATATAATCCCCAAGTATGCGAATGTTTTGAGGACTGCAAGGGAGCTTTGTGATGCTGGCTCCCCACTGTTTGTCTCACGGACAGAACATTATCAGGAAGTGTCTCAAGAACGCATAAACGGATGTTCGCCCTTCTCTTTCCACAAGTGGGAGGGTAATCCTGTAATGTGCCAGCACTGCCCCTGCATTTTCCTCTCCCCAGAAAGACATGCCTCTTTCCATTCGGACACTTTACCCCTCCCCCCCTTCCTTTGTTACACTTCCTCAGTCAACCCGTGTTTTTGATACCAGTGCTATAGATTCTGATTAGTCAGCGTATTTGAAAATGAACACTGTCAATTAGTACTGTGAAAGAAAATAAATATAAAATACACATTTTAAAAACTCATAAAAATATAAAAACACCAGTTCCTTCGAAAAACATAAATAGAGATAAGAAGAGATCAAGTATTACAAAATGTTATGTTATCATTTATACAATATTTTGCCGCTGTCTTTGGATTCATTCACTCAATAAGTATTTGTTTATTACCTACAATGTATTTGGCATTATGAATGTTCTTGAATCAACTAACCAGCTAATTGAATCAATTTATTGCTTAGTGATTATTTCTCAAACTCTTGTTTTTAATGACTGTAATATTGACAACCTATGAACAGATAAACATATAGATGCCCAGGCACAGCTTCTGTATTCTAATATTATAGATTACTGGGTGATGAACAATGTATTAAAGGAGGAAAAATAGAGCAAATTGAGGAATAGGAACTATGATAGAAAACAATAATAAAACTCAACCTTTGCCAAGTACTTAATGGGTGTCAGGGGTTCTGTTAAGGTCTTAAGGTGTATTTGTGTCATTTCATCCTCAAAATCCTATGAAATTTTCCCTTCATTTTAAAGACAAAGAAAAAAAAGCCCAGAGAAACAGGAAACTTGCCCCTGACCACATGATTATTACGTTGGAGATTATTATTATTATCTAGACTGGAAGATTCTAGAGCCGCACTCCGCTCTTCCTCTGTAACTGTAAGAAGATAGCCATGAAAGAGCACAGACTAAAAAGACAGGATGGGAAGCTCACATTAGAATGCATTTCATTTTAGTTAGGGTTCAACCTCACTGTGTTTCAATTTCCAAATTAAACACGTCTTAATAAAGAGTTTAGAATGGAACCCTAAGATACATAACTGGGCACTGGATTTAATCCCTGCATACGAAGTCTGACTTCACATGAGCCGCAAGACTACCCGTTTGGCGCTGAAATCAGAGATGAAGGGTCCCAGGAAGAGGAGGAAGAACACGACATAGGGCAGGCTGACGTTCCTTTTACCAGGAGTCTCCAACTCTCAGTCCTCCTTTCGACTAAGGATTTGCTGACACTGGATGGAAATTAAGACTGAAATTTATATTGGTTTGTTTGCCTCGTTAGACAGAAAAGGGTTTAAAATAATGGGATCATAGAGAAAAAATATCAGAAACCTGTACAACCTGCGCAATACTTCAGCATCTAGAAGCCTTGGAGACACACTCCTAAAGGATGAAAAACAAAGCTGATTTTCTATGTATACTAGATATAAATTTATATTTTAAAAATATTTTATTTAATTTTCAGAAAGGAGGGAAGGAAGGGAGAAAGAAAGGGATAGAAACATCAATGTGTGAGAGAAACCAGTTGGTTGCCTCTCGCACACCCCCTACTGGAGACCTGGCCTGCAACCCAGGTACATGTCCTGACAGGAAATAGACTGGTGACCTTTCGGTTTGCAGGCTGGTGCTCAATTTCCTGAGCCGCACCAGCCAGGGCAGAATGTGTATTCTCAGTAGTGGTCTGTATTTCTATACAAATCTTCAGATACAGGAAAACGGGGTTATCAATGTCCTTGGCAGGCCATTCAAAGCTAAAGCACATGATACTTGGGATTTTCCAGGATATTGTTACACTTTTTTTCATACTCATGAATAAAATAATTACTCAAAAAACAAAATGGTCAGACTCAGAATCACATTTTCTCATGCTTCTATATTACATAATGACTTGAAACCATCTTGTTCATGATAAAAGGTGCCTGAATTTGAAAATGAAATGATTAAATAAACAGTCAGATTGGGTTGTATTGAAAATACACATAACATGATCCCTAGTATAATCAATAGGTCAAACTCACATTTGAAAACCTAACTTTCAGTCATGTTCCCAACAACTTAATTATCGATCATCCTGAAGTCTTAATTCACAGAGAGATCTTTTTCTTGACTTTCAGCAGATCCTGAACTGGTATCCAAGAATAAACCCGGACACGGTATTGATCTCTTCAAAGTAGAAGCATTTGGAACATATTCCCAACCAATGCAAATTACAATCTCTCAGAGGTACAGTCTCCTGGCAAACAAACCCTTAAGATCACAGTTCTCGTTTTAAAATAATATGCTATATAAAACCAAGCCTGGCTACTTAATATTCTTTGAACATATAATGTGGCCCCACTTAGTTTTTTTCATATTTTGTTTTTGTTTCTGCTGGTCCACCAGTCATTTTTCCCACTCAAGTCCTTTGCCACCTGAAAATTAGGTCTTGAAAACTGTATTTCAGTCAATCATCCCCCAAATGAATGCCCACATATCGTTTTCTAATAACTTATTCTTCACGGTCCATTAATGGGTTATAAAAATGAAATGACTGTTTTCACTGTGTTGTCATCTCCACCCCCACCCCCATCCAAGAAAAATGAACAAAAAATACTTACAATGGTCCTTAGCCAGGAGCATTTTATCCCTTATTCACTAGTGGTAAGTGAGTCAGATATGAGTTGGCCAGGAAAAGAGCTGCTTTACCCAAAATCTTAGTACAAAGTGAGTCATCTCACTCCAAACACCAATATATCCTCCAAAATAACTGGCAAGAATATTCTATAAAAAGAATCTTGCCTTCACCCTTTTCCATCCATTTAGCTCTCTGATTTTTCTAATCTCTCAATTTCCTGCGCACTTATAATATTGCATTCATCACAAAGGCCCCGAATGTCTCCACTGTTTTATCTCGTTCTCAAAGTCCTCTTTCCTCTATTGAGTCGGGGGACAATTCTGAGAGCATTCCCCTGAAGAGAATAAAGGCTCTGAGACTTTGAAGGCTTCTCTCTCTCTGATGAAATGCATGCATGGTTCAATAGAAATGCAAAAGCCACTTCTAGAATAATTTTTCTTTCCCTCTCCTGGAAAAAAAAGTGAGTTCAAAGCCATAGAAAATATTTCAAGCAAAACTATTTTCCTTTCCACAAGAAAAATCAATCAAAATTGATACAATCTGTCTAAAACAGATAAACAAATATGAATGGAGGCCACACACTTTAGCTCTGTTCCCCTGGATGTCAAAACACCCCCATTCCCATGCTCCCTCTGCCACGAGATGAAGTTGAAAAACCGCTGTGAACTGAAGCCCAGGTCAAGTCCCTCGGGATTAGCGGGAGTCAGGCACACTGGTTACCTGGATAAACAAGCGTGCTAGAGAGCTAATTCCAGCCAAAGTGCTGATATTTTTACATTTTTTAGGGCTCATAACATGACTTATTAGTCTTAATTATTCTAAGCTCCACAATTTAATTGGCAAAATGACTTACAATTCATTTCACCCAGGTTGGGGTTGAGCTTCGTTTCTCTATATTAAATGAAGTTTCAAGAATAGCTATTCTCCTTTTATATCCAACACTAACAGATGCTAGTTTCCTCGGTTTTATAGCCCTCAGATGACAGAACCTAACTGTATTTGGCCTTGGGAATAATTGCAACACCTTTGGATTATGAACTTGGTTCAGTTCTTAGCTGGGAGCGGCAGGGGGTTAGTTCATATTATCAAAGACGTAAAAAACGTATTCCCGTATACTCCAGATGCCTGTATGATGATGCCTTCTAATACAACACTGTACAACTTTTTTTCCCCTTTCTGGTAATCTGCTATTTGAGTGGTTATGGTAAGAAAAAATAATTGCATAAAAGTGAAATCTCTTATTCAATGTATCTCCTGCTCTGACCAAAACAAGGTGTTAAATCCATTAAACTCTGAATATTCAGTAAAAGCAAAAAAGCTAAAACTGTTCAAATTCATGCATTCTTGGGAAAATTGCCAATCTATGTACTGGTAGCAGGGTCTGTATAATTAACGGTGATGTTATGCACAGAGGGAGCCCGGTTTCATTTTCAGAAGCAATTTTAAAGTGCACACTGGCAGGGCTTTAGCAATGCCTCACCTGAGTCGTTTTTGAATTGAGGAAATGGGACTTTCAAGTCAGCCGAAGAAAGTACCGATATTAATGTATCTACATTTGTGGTGGTTTTGGCCATAGTAGACTTAAAAGAAATTCTGTATATTGCATGGTCTGTAGGATAGGATGGTGAACACCAAAATGCATAAACCGACAAACGTTTCTTGAAAGGAGAATAAGCAAGCCCAAGCTTAGGTTAAACTTATTTTTTTTTCCTGAAAGCTATACTCATCCATATGAAGACTAATTGAAATCAACCCCTTCTTATCATAATGTAAGGTAAAACCAGACTCGAGTCCACACTTTCTGTTACACACTTTCTTCTTTGAAGGCAAATCCCATCCTCATCTCATTGCTGTACCTCAAGGTCAGTCACCTAGGAAGCCTGTCTGTATTTAGGCCATCCAACTGGCCAGCAATACTTCCAGCTTCCGCTCTCCCTTTTTCCGTTTGTTACATCAGTAATTTCAAAATGACGAGAGAAAGAAAAGAACATCTGGAAAGATAGAGATGACTGGGGCAGAAGGCAAGCCCATACGCAGCTCTTTCCATGATAATCTGCACTAAATTATCCACCAAGCAGTGATTTTTCTCACATCTATCTCATCCCCTCCATTTCTCTGTGAACTGCAACCACATGCTCCAGCTCTGTGTTTCCCATGAAGAATGAAACAAATGAATGAATTCTCGACAGCCAACAGCATGTGCTGTGGCATCTGCAGCTTTGGAGAAGACAGGTGGTGGAAGTGGAGGAGACACGTGGGGGGAAGTCTGGAGCGAGGTTCACGAACAGTAACGATGAGCCTGGATGTTACTGACCCGCCCGAGTCGCCCACATGGGATCCATACCTGCTGTCTTCTTGAGTGAAGGGCTGCTCCACGTCCACTGTCAGGGAGGCCAGAGCAGAAACGGTCTCAGTCTCCTCTTGCAGCTGAGGCCCTGCCGGAGCACAGCCCCTTGGCACAGCTGCCATCCTTACCGACTTCCAGTACTTGCCTAGGGAAAAAAAACCAACATGCATTGTACATTGACATTTTAGTTAGAGCAGTATTAATCAGAATACTCATGTAGGTCCAACTCAGAGTAGTCGTTAGGTTAAAATTCACCACGTTATACCCAGTCGTAATTTGGTTTCTTGACTGTTACGATGGTCTTTTTTTTTCCTCAGTCTAAGGAGGCCAAATTGTGAAGTGCTCACAAACCCAACTCTGAGTCTCTCCCTTGCTCAGAAGGTAATCAGTGAGGAATAGTCCAGATCCAATGAACTCACTATCGGACCTACAGCTGTCTCTGCAACTAAGTCGGCAAATGCTGGGCGCCGTGCCCTGGGAAAGTCTCAAGAGACTGGGAGGTAGAAGTCTCCTGGAGAAACTGAATGAAATAGTAATGTTAAAAATTGCTACTTGAGCCATTAACTTTTTTTTAATGAAGCTGGAATATTAAAGAAAAGGAAAGGCCAGAAATGCCAGCATGAATCGAATGGCAGCTTTGCCAGAACCATCGGGTTTGTTAGTCCTGGATGTTCTTTCTTTCTTAACCCCAGGGTGTGCACTAGAACAATAATTGATTTAAAACTTTAATATACACACTGGCTGATGTTGGATCCCTTCCATATGTCACAGGGATGTTTCTTTTTTTGAGGCAGGGAAGGAGAGTGAGAGGAAAATAGGAGGTCATTTCATGAGAACGTGCCAGTGGGATACGTATGAAAGCGCAGAGTTAATGACCTTCTTGCAGCCCCCAAGCTATTTTTTGTGATGTGTTCTGCAGCCCCAAATCAAAGCAGAAGAATCTCCCTCCATGCTAACATGACTCACCAGGTTAGAACTATCTCTGTAGCCTGACCGATTATGTAGAGAGTTGGCGTGCATTGTTTGCTTACTTCAAAAAAAAAAAAAAAAAGTTCCATTGGAGTAGAAAAGGCAAATGGATGAATACTGGATTGGAAAGCAAGATAACTGGGTTCTGGACCCAGCTCTGCCTCATGCTGGCAACCCTCTGTGGCTCTTTATTTCTGCTACTCAAAGCAAGGGGAGGGCCTCAAATCATTCCAGCTGCAACTAACAGTTCATGAGTGACCTTTCCCTGTCTTACTCTTCCACAAAAGAATGGATGTCGTGTTGGGAGAGGAGCCGCAGTCCCCCCACCCATTCCTCATGCCAGCAGGATCTTCTGACACAACTGTCTACTACGATTAATACTTTCCTTGCTGTGATCACCTATTCTGACCAAAGACTGAAAATCATGCATCTTTTCATGGGGGTTGCATAACAGCAATTTTAACTGTGAATGAACCCGTGAACTACTATTTTGGGAAAGCTAAGTCCGTGCCAGATGTGGAGGACGCAAGGGTGCTTCCCTGGCATCGAGAAACTCACAGTCTAGATGAGACAGCACTTTCAGTTAACAAACAATGACAATTCTGTGTAGAGAAGGCCCACGTGTTCCTGAGAGGAAGCAAGTAGAACATATACTTATGACGGCAGGACGGTGAGAGAAGACTTGCCAGAAAAAATAACAGTTGACTGAGTATTTGAAAGACCATCAGAAGTTAGTGAAGCTGAAATAGAGGGAGGTGCTGAGATGAGGTATCCCTGAAAAAGGAAAGAGTATATACAGATGCGCAGAAACTTGAGTTCCTGTAGTTTATTGGGGTACAAAGTCTGCCACTAGGCACGACTGGAACATAGGAAATGTCTGGATGTGATGAATGCTACTGCTGGGATAGGCATGGGCTGATTAACACACAATCTTCAATAACATGCCAATGATATTGGACTTCAATGTGTGGGTGTGAGGGCCATGTTAAGAACACATAGGGCATCGGGTTCAAGTTTGTAAAAGATCCCTCTGGAGAGGTCATGAACAATGGAGGGGAAGGTAAGGAGAGCGGTGGCAGAAAACCAGTTGTACATCTTGGCAAATGTCCAGGGGGAGATGATGACTTCTCAATTAAGAGGGAGTGACAGAATAGAAATAAGGAGATGGACTAAAAGAGGTTTGGGAGGTGGGCAATGGAAATGTATCTTGGCTTATTCTTCTCTTTTAAATATATACTCTTTATTATATTTTTTCCATTACCATGTAGTCACCTTTTAACCCCCTCCCCCGGCAATCACCTCACTGTTGTCCATGAGTGCCCCTCCCACCTCTCTCAACTTTGAAGGGTGACCCTGAATTCACAGTTCCATTACAAGGCCCAACTTCTCTAGATCACTCAGTCATTGTAATCTTGCCCTGGTTGGAAATGTGTTCTATCTATAAGTGCATTCAGTTGTAATGAGTTTCAGAAAATATTACTGTTAAACATTATTTTAGCTCGTGACATTCCCAAAGCTGTCAGTGCTGGCTGACATGCTTTCCTTGTTTGCTGGAATGACTACTATGGGGCCTCTGAGACAACAGGTGGCTGTTGGCTTATCAGTTAAATTATGTTGTAAGCACTACAGGAAAGAGAAATCACTGTTATTGAGCTTTGAATACATATATATATTGACATATCATTCATATTCATATCATATTATGAATATATATTGTCAAGGACTGCTGTGCTAGGTGTTTACACATTTATAATTTACAATTTCATTAATCCTCATGACTATGTATGTAGGCAGTGTTAGGTAATTATTTCTAAGTTACATGGCTAGCAAGCAGAGAAGCTCAAACCCTCAATTAGGACTGCTTGATTCTAAAACATCTCTTTCTCTGTAGTCTGTGGTCCATCTTTATGCAGTTCTCCCTTACCCTCCTCCTAATACACATTGCAAGAGAATTATATATATTCTTTACAAAGAAATCATCTTTGGTAATGACATGTTACCCTTGTTCCTTAGATATGACTCAGTCAATGCACCTTTTATTGGCTTAATGAGTTTATTGCACTGAGACAACCATGTTAAGACTAATTTTTTCTACTCTTCCTTTTCCTTAACCCTATACTTTTGCAGGACCTGGTTACCAGGTACAAGCCATTGACAAAGCTAGTGTAAAACTGGAGACAAGTGCTGACTCATTCGAGAGTATGAACAGGAAGTCCACCGCAAATGGAGCCCTGACTAAAAGTCATGACTTCCAGATTGGAGGCACTGGGCTAGTTCCGGAGAAATCATTTTGATCACTCTGGGGCACAGTTTCCACCTTTATAAAGTGACAGGCGTGGGTGTGGTGATAATGAAAGCTCTCTTTCTGTTCCCGTCTCTGCGATCGTGATTCTTCTGATCTCATATTAAGTATCACTTTTGGACATTAGAATAAATTTATTATGGCAGAAAATCTTCCCTTTCTGTGAGCCTATGAACCCTTGAAGAGGTGAGCAAATGCTTACTTTTAGATAACACGGCACACCTAGGGTAACCGAGGGCTTTAATTCTCAAGCGTAGTACTTTTTCTTCAAGAAGAGAGCTCTTGGTTATAGAAAAAACAAACATCTTTATCCCACAAGCACAATCGGGACAGAAGATGTGAATCATGAATAACAATCTTTCAGCAGAATAACTGACAATGATCCTTCAATGTTTAGTCTTTACGTGTGTAAGTAGTAAGACAAATTTTAAGTGGCTGAGGCCTTTCTGAATAGCGTGTATAAAATATTCTGCTAAGAATAAATGTTAGAAGTTTGGCTTTTATCCAAATGTATATGAGGTTCCTGACTCAGAAATAACCCAAAACTTAAAATTCAATATGGCCTCTGGCAAAGCCTACAAAAACAAGGCAAATATTCTACATTAATAATGCATTTATAGACCACTATCTCTATTTGTAATGTAGAATAATTAAGGTGTGTACAGCACAGACTGAAATATGCAGACAATTCAAACCCTATGGGTTATATTTTCACACGATGAGTAGGGTTTTTTTTTTCTTTTCAGAAACATGTGCAAGAACATCCTATCTGTTGGCATGGCAATAACATGCCCATTAGCACATCAGAGAAGTGAACCAAGGTTTATTAATAGAGTTTTCTGGAGCTGCTATTCACAAGGTAAAATATTAGTAACCAGCCACCACTGGGTTGCTCTCCTAAGGCAATTAAGCTGGATACAGAGAGCTTTCCATGAAAACTGGACACACACACTCCCTCTATGGTCCTATTCTCTATCCTTATTCATTTTTCCCACTATGTAAAGTTTCTCACTTTTCAGCACTTTTTATTTTCTTTTGGACTATTCAGCCTTCATTATTCTGCATTTTCATTTTGTCTGGTAAAAGGAAAGCAGAGAATGAATCTAAAATAAAGGTAAAAACTAGGTAATGGGATGCAGAAGGTCAAGAGTTAGAGACGGGGGCATAGATGGAGTGTCCCTGAGCCAGACGGGAGTCCAGAGAGACTCTCTCGCAGGCACTGGATGATTAGACTTCAGCAGAACCCAGGGTGCTCTAGGTAACGCGCCATTTGGAAAAATAGGTGCTTGCTGACACGTGAAGGTCTGTGTTAGAAATAACCCATCTAGCAAGAGGTTTTGCAACCCAAGCCCTTGCACACTTTCAAAACCTCCTGACCCCAGCACCTCTGCTTCAGTCATCATTTTGGGACCTTCAGAGTCACTTCTCAGGTTTGTTCTTCCCATTTGAACAATGTTGTCTTTTGTCGTTACACACTGTGTATCTCACAGGAGAAGTTGATACTGACCTAAGTCTCTTCCTATCCCCTTTAACCTTGAAAAATTAGTAACACCCGGGATTTACAAGGGGCCTCAATTCATGAATTTTCTAGAACTCAGAGCTACTTAATACTCTTTAAAGATCCAGTTAATGGAGTCACATGGAGAATTTTGTTGGGATTCAAAGCATTGTCTGTATGAAAAAATAAAGATGCATTGAAAAATGGAGTATAACCAGAGACATTGAAATTAAGAACAAACTGACAGTAACCAGAAGGGAGGGGCGAGGAAATAGAGCGGGGAAGGGGGAAGGTTTTCAGGAACAACTCTAAAAGACACATAGACAAAACCAAGGAGGTGGTGGAATCAGGGGAGGGAGGTGGGTTTGGCTGGGGTGGGAGGTGAGTGGTGGAGGATAAAAGCAGACAACTGTACTTGAACAACAATAAAATAATTAAAAAACAAAAATAAAAGTGGAGTATAGATACAATGACCAGGTTATTTTTCATCCAAATTGGGGCACTTTTGAGGTCAAATGGGGCTAAAAATAAAAATTGTATGTTATGTAATTTTTCATTTATTGGTCAACTAATTATTATCAGTGGATTTACAAAAATTATTTTCACAACTAAAATTCATTCTAAAAATTGCCTGGCTGGTGTAGCTCAGTGGATTGAGCGCGGGCTGGGAACCAGAGGGTCCCGGTTCGATTCCCAGTCGGGGCACATGCCTGGGTTGCGGGCCAGGTCCCCAGTGAGGGCCATGTGAGAGGCAACCATACATTGCTCTTTCTCCCTCCCTTCTCCTCTCTCTGAAAATAAATAAATAAAATCTTTAAAAAAAGTTCATTCTAAAAATTAAAAAATAGCATAATACATGCATAAGCACAATGACCATGTTCTTTACATAATCTTAACATTAGAAAATAACATAAGCAGAATTATGATTGTTGGTAAATATTCCCATATGTTATTTTTGTGGCCATCTCTCTCACTGATAGAATATTATTGGTATTTTTATGAGAAATGTATTTTTGCTTTTAAGTGGTCTAAATATTTTAGATTTTTTCACAAATTTGCCTGCAATCATCTTCGTAGTAGAATTTTTAATTCTTTGAAATTAAAAAATTTGAAATTGTGGCATCTTTAATTTACTCTTCTCAAGAGACTACAATATTTTGGTTGACAAATGCCATCTCTGCAAGGGCAGCGTTACCTGGTCAGCTCAGGGTAATTTCTGCTACAGGCGGAATATTTTCACTGTAATTATTTAGCTACTGAAACAAGTAACTATTTCATACCAAACATTTTCATGACTCCTGTCTTTTCTTTCCTTTCAGAGTACCTTTCTTTGGCAAATATATTATATAAGCCAAACTTTTCAAAAATGTTTTCTCCATTCATGACTCTTCAAGTAAGTTTTCTTTACTGAATTTAGATGCTGCAGAAAATCATATGACTTCTCAATTTCATTCCATTCCAGAACAGAATATAAATTTATCTAGCTAGTGAATTGTTTTATCAGTGATTCTATAAACAAATAGACATGTTCAAAAGTCTAGTTATTCAGATTTTTAAAATCAAACCTGGTGCATGGTTTTTGTCCTTCAATTTATTCATTCATTACTTTATTTTCTTAGGGATCAATTTAAATGTTTTCCTTTTGTAACACTGTTCATTGTAACTCTAAAAGCTTCAAAAGCTGGTATTTTGCTTTATTTCATTTCTATTTCTTATCAGCTCCATTGCGGTATAGTTTATAGTCAGGAAAATTTGCCCATTTTGAGGGCAGGTAATGATGCACGTTTCCAAGTGTGTACAGTCATAAAACCACTACAACAATCAAAGTATATAATATTTTTTTCACCACAAAGAGTTCCTTTTGGCCCTTTGGAGTCAACTTCTTACTCTCTGTTTTAGACCCTAACAGTCACTGAAATTCTTCCTCTGTGCTTTTGCCTTTTCTAGAATTTCATGTAAACGGAACCATGTAGTCTTTAATATCTGGCTTCTTTCACGTAACTTAATACTTTTGAGATTCAGAAGGTTTCTTATCTTTATGTTATCATCTCTATCTTTGTTTCCTTGTGTGTAATATGATTTTCTATTCCCTCTGGTTTCTTTTAGATTTCATTATGGTGTTCCTCAGTGTGATTTTATTCATGTTTACTCTGCTTGGCATTTATTGAGTTTCATCAATATGTGGATTTGCAAGTTTCCATCCAATTCATAATCCCTTTTCCATTATTTCTGCAAATATTCTTTTATATTTTTTAGAAATTATAAAATAAAATATTACTAAATTTTTAATTTTTATTAAGTTATACAATTTAGGAGTTTCATGTACTCCATAGTTAATACCAACCACATTTCTATTCTTTATAAATAAGCTGTGCTCCCCGAAAGTTTAAATTTGCATATTAACATAAAATAAAATGATTTCATTGTCAATGTTAGATTTTCACTGTTATTTACAACAGTATTCACAATAATGCCCTATCTTTTGTTTCTGGCAGATTTATTTACAAAGCTTTCCTTGATTCCATGAATAAAAAACATAAAAACCATTATTAGATGTGAATTTTCTATTTGAAGTATCTGAGGACACTGTCTCATTTAACCAAAATATTCCTCTAGAGAAATTAACAATACCAATTATTAACTTACTTTGAAGCTTGAAAAAGAAAACTTGAAGGTGAACATTCATTTAAAAATTTAGAAGCACAGAGATTTTATCCAAATAAGAAGTCAGGCAACATAGAATGATACTCAAATGCACTTTTTGTGATTGCAGTTGTTCAATTATCTCCCTTGGTCTCAGTTTCTACTTTTGTTTTGTTTTGAATAATTACTAAATTTTAGAGTAAATCCTGCCGCTGATTCCACAGCATGCATCTTCAGTGTTCATGTCACTCACGATATCACCATGTCCCCAAGTTGAATGATGAATTCTGACACGTGTTTTGTGCAAGTTACATGTTAATTGCCAACTTCTCCTGGGAAGCAACAGTTTAACATGCACATTTGTTTTTGAGCACATTTCCACCAAGGTGTTGATAGCAGAATTAAAATATGTAACTAAGCATTAAAATAAAGAGCGGAGGAGTTGTGATGTGAAATAACTGACGACTTCTGTAGAAAAAATTCAGAGTATAAACACTGCATGCAGGACTGCTGCCCTATTTTTTTTTATATATTTTACCCATACCTAACCTCTGACTCCCTGTTTCCCACAACCCTACCTCCTGGTAGCTTGGTGTCTTCACGCATGTCACAGCTGTGGCTACAGCACTCCTATCTGGTGCACCAAGTGGCAGCAATGTGAAATATTTTTTCCTCCACTTCTCAGACCAGAAATTTAACTGTCGTTTTTGAAAATTGTATCTGTATTGTATTTCTTTCCATGACCACTTAGCCCCCTTTGCCCCCTCTCCCCAGGACTGTAGTCAGTGTCTTGGTTGGGGTCTGTTATTTCAACATTTCATCCAGATACCACTTGTTTCAGGTTTTTCATTTTTCAGAAAGCAAATGGCCCTCACACCCTGTTTTTGTAAATAGAGTTTTACTGAAACACAACTACGCTCATTACACATTGGCTATAGCTTCTTCCTTTCTGAAATGGAATAGTCAAGCAGTTGAAACACAATGCCGTATATATTTACTATCTAATGTTGTACAGAAAAACCTTGCAAACCTCTGGTTTAAAGCAAGTCAGTAGACAGACTAGTATGCCTTATTTAGTAAAAGATCACTCTGGCATCAATTTAGAGAGTAAATTGGAGAAAGCTAGAGTGGAAATGGGTAGACCACTGTGTAGGACACATAAGCAGTCCAGGAGAAGATGATAGAAGCCTGGTTTGGGACAGTGGTCATGGGAACAGAAATAAATAGATGGATGAATAAAATGTTTAAAGAGTATAAGAAAAACCCAGAATGGGATAATTGACTGTAGGTAGACAGCATTGTAAAGAATAACATGAAGAGTAATTACTACATTCCTGTCTAGCCAAACTGGAAGGGTGGAGTGCCACCTACCTGAATCAATTAACCTGAAAAGGTTTGAACGAAGATAATGATGATGGCTATGGACATGTCGACTAGATGTGCCTCTGTGATATCAAGGCAAAGATGCTGAGCTAGAACTTGAATGATCATCTGGAACTCAGATCTGAGGTCTGAGCTGACAATATGAATTTTTAGGTTTGTCATGTAGAGATGACTATGAAGCTATGTTCTGAGTCAAAAACAACATAAGTAAAATGACAAGAAATAGTTATTGAGTGCCTATGATAATGGGTGTTTGCATGCAATTTCATAGAATTTCAAAAGCACTTATGAGATAGATTCTTTCATTTTCCTTATTTTTCAGATGAGAAAACTGAAAAGGGTTAAAATAACATCCATATTGCACACTTATGAAGAGAATGCATGGTGTGAAAAGGATTTAGGCAGAGGATGAGAGGCTCAGCTCACTTAGTGGAGATTCTGCATTTAATGTTGCAGCAAGGGGAGCTATGAGGAGCTCTAACAGCTCATTTGTTTGATTGGCTAAAACATGAACTGCAAGGTGAGTGATTTAGAAATATCAGACCTACCTTGGTTCAGTGAAGACGAAGGGATTCAAAAATTAGGAAGACTGGAATGTTAAAGTGGGCTTGTCATTTAAGACTGACTGAGTCACTCTGGGAGGGCACAGAAGACATGCCTTTCCCTACAGCTATGAGAAAGAACTCTGGGAGCAGAGTCCTGGTGTTCTTGAAGAGTCTGTGATTGCTCATTTCTTTAGACCATGGCTTAGAGTGGGAACTGTGGTTACTGAATTGGGGAACCTAAGTACAATGGGAGTGATTGGATCCCAGGGGGCAGGAGCCAAGTGGCAGCACTCTGCTGCCTAAGGCAAGGTAGGTTACCTAACGGACAGCAGAGCTGAGGCAGCTGGTTCAATAGAATGGTAGAATGGCCTTTAGAAGACTGGGTTTCCATGCCATCCAGATGGTAATATCTTACAGGCAACGTTCTCCAGAAGGATGGATATGCTTTAGATCAGCATCCAATATATGGTGGTGTTTCACCCACAGCCACGATTCATGTGTTCAGGAACCAAGGGGTGAAATTGAAAGTAGCATCTATTATACCTAGTGATCAACTAGTAAAAGATTTTGCTTACTGTTCCAGTGACATTATGCTGGGCTAGCCTAGAGGTCTTAGTTCCAAAGGGAGGAAAGCATCCACCAGGAGATATGGCAATGGTTCCATTGAACTGGAAGTTAAGATGGTCACCCTGCCACTTTGCATACCTCGTGACTCTGAATCAAAAGGCAAAGGAAGGAGTCACAGTGCTTGTTGGGGTGATTGATCCTGAAAACCAAGGTGAAGTCAGACTGCTTCTTCACAATGGAGGTAAGGAAGACCATGTGTGGAATACAGGTGATCCCTTAGTCACCTCTTAGTACAACCATGCCCTGGCATTAAGGTCAATGGAAAAGTACAACCACCCGATCTAGGCAGCCATTACTTTTCTGGAATGAAGGTCTGAGTAATTCCATCCAGTAAAGAACATGAGTAACATGAGTAGCTGAGGTGCTTGCTGAAGGCAAAAGGAATACAGAATGGACGGAAGTGGGCGGGCACTTACAAATGCCAACTGTGATCATGTGACTAGTTGCAGTAACAAGGACTCTAATTGTCATGAGTACTTCCTTCTTGTTTTGTCATGAATATATCGGTATGCAAATATTTGTTTTCCCCTATCCCTTCCTCACTTATCATGTAACATAAAATGCATTGACTTTATATCATAGTATTTAAGTATTCTTAATTTTACATTATAGTATTTAAGTTATGGGACATTGAGGAGAAGAATAAACATCACTCAGAGCTTTACCTCTTCTTCTGGGGAAGGACTTAGTGATTTTGTCTTTTGTTTGTTTTTTAGTTGTACTGAGGATAGTTGTAACATTTTAGGCATCACGAACTATCACCTTGTTATCATCTTTAACTGAAGATTAAGTATGGTTTAAGGAGATGTGTATGATGCTAAGTGGACAAGAGGTGGACTTGTGATAGCTAATTTTATGTGTCACCTTGACTGAGCCACAGAGTGCCCAGATATTTGGTTAAATAGTATTCTGAGTGTGTCTGCAAGGGTGTTCTGAATGAGATGAACACTGGAATCAGTAGACTGAGTAAAGCAGATCACCCTCCCCAAGGCAGGTAGGCCTCCTCCGATCAGTTGAAGGCCCAGAGAGAATAAAGGCTGAATGAAAAGAATTCTCTCTCTCTGACTGTCTTCAAGCTGGGACATCAATCTTCTGTGCTCTCCAGGCTCAGATTAGAATTTATACCACTGCTTCTTCTGGTTTGAAGGTCTTTGGACTTGGGCTAGAACTATATCATCCATTCTTCTGAATCTCCAGCTTGCTGACTGCAGATCTTATCATTCTTAGCCTTGATAACTGCACAGGCTACTGCTTTACCGTATACATATTCTTTTTCTCTGGAGAACCCAGATGAATACAGGCAGAGCCAAAGTGAACTTGAAACTTTCTGCGGAGCCAGAGAGTAAGTGCTTGTGGAAAGATGCAGCCGTGTCTAAAGGACAGGGGTGTCCATCTACAGGAGCTCTGAATGGCCAGGGCTGGAGCAGTCGGAGCACAACACTGGCAGTGCTGGATTCTAACCACAGCATAAAACCCAGGAGTACATGATGATATGGCTATAAATTAAAGAACGGAAGAGAAAGAACAGCTCTACATTGCAGATTATTTCTAAGTAATAGGTGTAGAAGGAGTAAGGAAAATAGAAGATCAGCACTGGAACATCAGAGTAATTCTTTTGGCAGGCAAGGTCCACCAAAGGCTGCTGAAATTGGTCAGCAAAAGTTGGAGGGCAAACAGGATAGTTGCATGATCTCAAAGTATCTTCCCAAGACATAGATTAATTCCAAAGGGAAACATTATAACATAATACTGGCAATCTCCTTAATCATGCAATCCAGATTAACTGCACCAATAATAAGATATGCTGACATTATATACCACAGACCTGATGTAATAAGAAGGGGGCTGCATATCTGCTGTGGTAATCTTGTAAACGATGTAATCACGAAGGGACGGCAGGAAAACCTAAGCTGAGAAACATTTTTCAAGATGTTTCTGAGTCAAAATCATAGAGGGTTTGGAAAGACTGAGGGACTGTCACTGATGGGAGAAGACAGAGATGCGACAAGTAAGCGCCAGGTGTCCGTCACAGACTGAACTCTGGAACAGAATGAGGACGCCAGAAAACATGGTGGAATCCAAAGGAAGTCTACCTTTAGTTAAGAGTACTGTATTACTATTATTTTCTCAGTTTCTGTAATTGTGCCATGATTATACAAGATGCCAACATTAGGGAAAGCTGGGTATAGGTTATACAAGATCCCTGTATTATATCTGTAACTTTTCTCTAAATCTAAACTATTTCAAAATAAAAGTTTAATAAAATCACTTTCAGCCTGGCAGTAGAGAAGACACTGGGAACCACAGTGAGAGCACAACCAGACTCCAGGGGTCCTGACAGGGACTTGGAGGTAGGAGAATTGAGACAACTAGACAGAAACATTTTTCAAGAATTTGTTCCTAGGGAGTTGAAGAACAACAAGATGGTAAACTGGAAAAGGGGAAGTTTGTTTTTAAGATGGGTGAGATTTGGGGGTGTTTCAATGATGATGGGAATAGACGCTCAAAGGAAGCCGTTTGGCAGCCACACTTGCAAGGTTTGTTGCTGGGGTTAAGGAGGAAGGCGAGCCCAGTGAAGGTTTGAGGAGAGTGAAATTTAAAGAGGAGTTGGATCGAGGCAGAGTACGTTGGCGAAGAAACACAGACGGATTACAGCGGGTCCATTCGAGTTTGGTGGTCGGAAATCTATAGGAGGCCAAGTTGCCACGATTCACGACAGCCTTGAGCAGACCTGCTCGTGCAGGTCCAGTGCTGGAGAAAGCTCTCTGTAGAATATACTCAGGGCTGAGATTTTATTGGGAAAGCAGAAGGGCAAGGTTTTGAAGGCACACTGAAAGGGGGAAGGATAAATCAATTTAAGTATTATTTGTTTTAAGCTGGACATAGTAAATAGTCAAGAAAGGAAAGGGATAATGAATTACAAGAAATGATCAATTCGAAGAAATGAAATAACATAAAAAGCCGTGTGGGTGAACGGCGTGATGGCATGTGCGTGGGTCTGCAGCATCTCCTCCTGGCGGAGATATGGCTGCCAGTCCTGTCTCAGGATTCACTTTTTCCAAGTCTGCTGAGACAGTAACAGATGGTCATCTGCTCTCCAGGTTCCTATTATATCCTTTTCCATGCCTTATCTCTATAAGTGTATGTCATAAAAACAAAATAAATCCTTTGTGTTATTATATTTTCTTGGAGTTTCCTGGAAGAGTGAAAGTAAATGAGTATTTTTGGTCTATTATCTTTACTTAAAAATAGTGCCCTTCCACCATTTTAACCCCACATATAAAGCTTATTATTTCTTGTTTCTCCTTTCTGCTGACTTTCCCTAGTGGCTTGTGTTTTGTGTATTTGACCTGATTCACTTACTTAAATATGTATGTATTTATTTATCTGGGCTCATACTGTTGAGCTTAATCTCTATGTATACTGAAGATCTAAATTAGGGATATTTCCTCCAGAGAGGAATTGCATCTGCTTCCTCCAGAATCTGGGAGTAGACCAACTTACTCATCTTTAGAGCCTATCAAAACTCATACCCCCGACTTTCATGCAGACGGAGGCTTTCTTGTGCACGCGATAGCTCTGATAACATTATCTGTCCCAGGCACACTCTGCTTTTTTATGTTACCTATTGCTTACTGCCTCCTCTTAAATTTCAGCTTATGTTTTCTTTTTCTCTCCCCTTCCCTTATATTCTAGCAAGTCCAGTAATGTATTAAAATAGTCTGATTTAATATACACAGAAATCGATTATGATTTAGAAATAGTCTATTCTATAGATCAGTACCCTGGGATACTCGGCAATAGGAAGGCTGGTGGAACTATGTTTTTATATGTGAGATAAGGTGGGGACAGGAAAGTCACATGCTTTAATAGAAAGAAAGAGGGCTTATAGCACAGTCAGATCAGGTTCAAATCTTGGTTCTACTGCTTACTAGTTGAAAGACCTTCAACAAACAACCTAAAGCTGTTAAGCCCCAATTTACTGATGAACAAGATGAGGAAGCTAATTAAGGTCAGTTGTATGAAGATTACAGTTTGTATACATGACCTAGCAAGTGATCTTTCCCCAAACCTGACCCTCTCACATGCCCTGTATCAGTAAATGGTGTTGCATGTGTATGTGAGGCTCATATTGGTATCTAGTGTATAATCACAAAGCATTCCTTGAAGAGTGTTAAGTCCTGGAAACATGAGTAGTTTTACTTATTCTCTTGGTTTGATTAGTTGTGTCTTAGTAGAAACGTGAGTGAAAGAAAATTCATAGTTACAGATGCAGATGGAATTTTTTTTTTTAAAATCCAGACAAGTTAAGTCTCTATGCAGATTGCAGATTTCCCTTTTTACTCTGGTACATTCTAGTACTAGGGCTCCACCAAACAACAATCAGAGTTTCAACATTTCAAGAGAATGGTTAATTAGAAGTTCAAAATCAGCTTTTGAAAAGCCATGTGTACAACTTTGACCTGGCTCTGATACAAGGGGGGTTGGCAAGGTTAATAGTGGGAAAATGTCTACCACTGCTTTTCCTCAGTGAG
Source organism: Micronycteris hirsuta (assembly GCA_004026765.1). Taxonomy (NCBI): domain Eukaryota; kingdom Metazoa; phylum Chordata; class Mammalia; order Chiroptera; family Phyllostomidae; genus Micronycteris; species Micronycteris hirsuta. The sequence goes on from PVJI01000006.1 coordinate 287,431, forward strand.
GACCCGCCTGGCCCGGGACTGCAACGCCAAGGCCTCTGTCTAAAGCCAAAGACTCTATGACAAATAGCAGCTCACACCTGACAACAGTCAGGGTTTTAAACTCAACAGGGCAGGGATTTGAAATTCTGCCAATCCTTGCATTTTTTTGTGATTAGATGTATTTTGCAAGTTTACAAGGAGCTCCAAAATGGATTCATAGCTCCACGCTCCTTGTAATTTGGCACTGCCCCTTCAAAACTGGCTGTGGCTATCCCTCAATTGACCAGAACTTCCCAAACTCCCAATCTTCAGTAAGAATTGATTTTTGAAAATAAACATGTCCCTTTGGGAAGGAATGGGAAAAAGTGTACACGGTATTTTCAAAAGGAAGGGATTTATTTGTCAGGTCTGGTAACATAAAGGCTAAGACCGGAGCTAGACTGCTGGCTGTGTGCTCTTGCCTTTGTCCGCTGTGTAACCTTGGGGGAGTTAATGAATGCAGATGTGCCTCAGTTTTCCTGGCTGAGAAATGGGAATAAAAGTAGAATCTACCTGACAGGGTTGCTGAGAAGATTAAATGAGTTAATTTTATAGTAACAGGAGCACTTAGAACAGTGCCTAGCACATTGAAAGCATTCAGTAATTATTATTTGCCAACAGCTGACAGGGTTTGCATTGCATAAATCATTTCATCCAGTGTCTCTCCAGAACTTTGGGGGAGTGAAAAACAGATATTTAGGGTGATGTCTTCTTCCTCTTCCCCTCCACCAAACTTTCAATCCTCAGGGGAGTTTCTTTTTCTTAAGTCTATTATTCAGCAACTTCCCTTTCCTACCTGTTCTTCCTCCACTGTTCCTTCTCAGAGCAGGTCATACCACCATCCACCCAGCTGTCTGAGCATGAATCCTGCAGATCACTAATGATTTCCATGCCCGTTAATTACAATACCACACCACTTGTACCTCTGAGTGAAACTGCTTGCATCCAGCTATAAACCCTGATGAATCTCCCATTGTTATTGCAAGCACAGAGATCTTTGAAATGCAGTTTCATCATGTTCTTCCCTGCTTGAAACGAAAACCTCAAATCCTTATGAGCCTCTTTCCTACATTGTGGGTATCTCTTGTTCTTCTCAACAGAACGGAGATGGAGGAGAGAGGGGTAAGAAAGCAGAAAAAGATAGAAAATCAAAATGAAATAGGAAGGGGCAAAAAGGGAAAGGAAAAGTTGAGTGTGGATTAGCATTTGGGTGTGGAATGAAGACGCTATTAAAGTTTGTGAGATGATTTATGCAGTGCGTGTTGCAATCTGGGAAAACAATCCTTTGAACTGTATGCAGAGCCCCATGAGGTCAAAATATTGGACGGTTTCCTCACAACAAGAGATGTATACAAATTCCTTTCAGCTTAGGAACAATCTGGATTCTTGCCCGGATTGTCTGATGTAAATGCCCCTTCTCCCCGGAAAGGGAGTAGGTAGAGAGTATTGTAATAATGATTAGAGATGGCTGAGAATGGCATTTTATGTAAAAAGACAGTTGTCATCTTTAGAACAGGTCTCACCTTACTTTAATAGCTTTTTTTCATTAATTTCCGTCCAGATCTCTTCATTACCAAGAGAACTGAATAGCACCTGTGCTGATCATCCACTCTAAGATAGCATCAATAGTGTTTGTATTTTATTTTACCAACTGGTTATCTCTCCTTGAAACAGAGTAGAAATGAAATCAACAATATTCACATTTCTTTGATCTTCTCTAGTATCAATTGTTAATTCTAAGGATAATTTCCATAGCAGAAGGTAGTATCATGTTACATTAATGAGATGTGAAGAACAAGAGAAAAAAAGCAGAAGAAGGAGGAAGTGGGGGAGAAGGAAGAGGAGAGAGAGAAGAAGAAAGAATAACAATAACAAAAGAAGGAGGAGGAAGAAGTCATTCCCTCAATAACACATATGCAAAACATAAATTAAGCCAGTTCTGAGTAGGTCTCACACTTGCCTCTGATCTCCCAGGGGAAATGTGATCTCATTTGTATTTCTCTAGAATGCATGAAAGAGTGTGTTCCGCACCTTGTGGATAACTCACAGTCACAAGGTACACTTTTCTGCAGTGAGAAAGTCATATTCCTTTTCCTACTGGCTTCAAAAGCTGGATAACAGAGGCCATAAATTCACTTATCATTGCCCTGAATAATTCTGTACATATGTGTTTAAAGAACTAGAGAGACAATAAACATAATGACAAGTTTCATATAAAGGCGACATCAATGCTGTTCTTCAATCCACGCAGAACAGGTCTGACATGAACGTACAGTGACATCATAAAGACTGTCCCTTTCTCATTCTAGCCTGGGTCACTATTTATTATGGTTGGCATAATAAGGAATTCTAAGGACACCCAATCCACTGAACAAGGGAAGGACCCCTAGAGTGGGAAAAAGATAAAAGTGGGGAGTACGGGGAGAACTTTCCTGCTGTTCTTTCATAATTCGGTTTCTAATTTGCCATTCTGTTGCCACAGTAGTGCCAACTTAGAACCGGAGTGTGGTAATACGCTCTGTCATTCCTTTCGAAATTCCTCGGGAATGTTCTGTGGCTTGCTCATTGTCACGAGGTTGATGAGTGGAGGGCAGGGTTATACTGGAATTCAGATCACTTTAAAATCCTTGACACTAGTGTTTTTCAGCTTACCAGATGCAAACCGCTGGAGGGTTGCAGGAAAATTCTAGGAGTTCTCACACCCTTGTGTATGTACATTTTCGTGATCCACAAATCACAAGATACTCTGATTATCGCTATTATCATGCAGGAAATCTACAAAAGTCGGTTGACACTTCAAAGAAGTACTCCTCTTACTAAAAAATTTAAATAAATAAAAGGAAACCATGGCTCCATACTTGTGGTTTTTGTGTTTTGGGGTTTCACAGATCAATATCAATATCATTCATTATATGTTTATAGGACTTAAAATTATAGTATTTCAAACTGAATAAGTTTAGTTTTATAGAAAACTTACTTCATGGCTCTTCCCCTCCAAAGATCAGTGCAAATGTTCTGATGGCCAGCACTGGTATGGAAAATGGCATGTGGGAACCCTGCCGCCCACCGTGTCATGTCAAAAAGGGGAAGATTTCCGTGGACTGGGCACGCTGTGAGGGTGGGTTTCGGGAAGGGAAACTTGGACACGAGGCCCCATTTCCCACTCTGGGCTGACTCCTGCCAGGCATCACCTGTGAGTGATCACAGCCTGCCAACTACTAGATTCAGCTCTGAGCATGGCCACCTCCAAGCTCAGCCATGGAAAGGGACCTCACAAATAATTTATGTTCTTCCTAACTTAGGAAGTATTCACCCTTGTGGGGTGTGAAGGAGAGAAGAAATGGGTTCTTACAAATTTTGCCAGCTCTTTTTAATCTCCCATTCCGCACGGGCGAGCCAAGGAGTATAACTGCCTTAGGTGGGTCAAAATACCAGTCTGGGCTTTAGACAAAAAGTGTGGCAAATATTGATGGACTGACTGATTCATTCAATTTGCAGAGCACCTACTGTGTGTCAGATACCATACAAAGGATATGGCAATTAAAAACAAAGTATCTTGAAAATAATAATAAAATTAAATGTAAACTTTAATTTTAAAAAATTAAAACAAAAACAAAAATCAAAGAATCTCTGCCATGAAACACCTAGGAACTGTACCTAATCTAGAACAGAGATGAATGGGGGTTGAGAGATGGGTTCACAATAGATACTATCTGAGTTAAGTCTTGAAAACTTAATAGGGACAAGGCAGAAAACTGCCTCATCTCAGCTGTGGCTGATCTTTGTGAACACGCACCATTGTGAGACAGAACCAGACACTGGTCTGTCAGATGGGGTCCTCACCTGTCACGGGAAATGTTTGCCTTGCTGTTTGTGCCTTGTAAGATCTTTTCTTCTCAGCGAAACGAGTAACGTAAACAAGGACGGGACAACAGGGATGATCCTGCCGCGAAAGACTCACATACATGTGGCCAGGCAGAGGGCCAATGCTAATCACGGCCTCCAGCACCTGCATACCCTCAGCTGGGGGGCTCCGCTCTCGGAGAGAAATTCCCATACGGCCTGTCAGCACCTGCTGTCTGCCTTGGGACAAGGCTATCTAGGAACTTGCCTGAATGTTTCCCACATGCTGCAGGGCTGACTTCTCGACATCGACATAGTTTCCTGATACTGTAGTCCCAATTGTAGCACAAAAGAATCCTTCAGAACCTGGGCTGGAGGTGGGCTGACATTCAAACGCCTCCTTAACTTAAAAGGAGGCACCTGTGTGACGCATGGAGCCATATGGGGAGAGGAGGGTCTCCTGTTGAACAAAGGCTACCTTGAAGGCTGTCTTCATGAACAGGCTACCTATACAGTCCCAAAGGGCCCCATGCTCAGAAGGGCCCCTCTGCTTGGTTCCATGCTCTGCTGTCACCTTCATGAAATTATTAACATTTTTTTTAACAAGGAAGCACTAATGCATTTTCATTTTGCACTGGGAAACACAAATTATATAGCCAGTCCTGGCTACTTTTCTCACCAAAGGGGGACGAGGGAGCCCAATCAACATCCTGGAGTTCTACAGGAACACTTGAAATGGAAGAGTGGGATATAAAATAGAGAAAATAAAAGTAGAAGTGTAATTTTATATTTTGTAAAGAAATCCGGCATTGTTTGCTTACCCAAGAGCGTTCAAGCCATTATGAAGTTTGCTACACTGGAACACCCATTGTATTGCATTGCTCCACGGACCTTACACAGCCCTTTTCTGTTTCTTTAGTCTGGAGGAGCAGCCCCAAAGAGACACAATTCAGTAGAACCACATAAAAATGTATCACACAGCGGTCAAAGCCACAGCATCAAACCGCTTCCTCTGCCCCGACGTTCACCCCATATCCTAAATGGCGAGATATCACTGTCATCTTCTGTGTGTCTTTCGCTTGACAATCTCAACCTACCATTCAGTTCCTTCTTGGTCACAATTTGAGTTTGCCTTGTGGTGAGGCTATCAGTCTTTCTTGGAAATATTTTTTTTTTTTTTTGTATCACCAGAGCCTTGACTGTCATCAGAATTGGCTATATAATTTGTGGGGCCCAGTGCAAAATGAAAATATGGTCCCTGTGTTCAAAACTTAGTAAGAATTTCAACACAGCATCAGCAACAGCATTGAACCACATGTAGAACCCTTGTAGGTGTGGAGCTCATGTGACTGCACAGGTTGACCATCCATGAAGCCAGCTCTGAGTCTTGCTGGCCACAGTTGGGTCATGGACCCACTCTTTAGCCAATTGCTGTTAAGTTGCTGCTTAATCTGTCTGGTCACTGTTACTCACTGACTTGTTTAGCCTTAGACTAAGAACAGGTCACCTGGAGTTGGGTATACGTTCATCTTCCCCTGAGCTGCATGGTATCTGGTGTAAGGATTTGTGAGTAAAACTGGGCTTCTTTTGGGTTGAGGTGAGGAAGGTGCGCTGAGTGTCAACTACAGTACTCACCTACACCATGTACCCCTGATGCCCCACGACATCACACATCCATTAAAGAAGGAGTTCTTCGAAAGCTCCCTTTGATGCGACCTTAGGTTCCTGAGAGCCTTGAAGAGTTATTCAAATCCTTCCTACTAAAATCTGCCTACTCTGCATTCCCAGGGTCCCATGCCCTTCAAACCTGTCTGCTGCCACCCTGCCCTACAGGTATACACAGGGGCGAGACAATACGATTCCTGTCCTCCTGATGATCATCATCTAATTAAAGAGCCACAATTAAACGGACTGAAAAAGTCACAAAAACTTAAATAACAGAAAAATTTACAATGAAAATACCACTAATTAACATTCGCGTGTCAGAGATGACAGTTTGTGAAAGTATTCAATTAGCGAGCACTGGGTAGAATCCGCAACAGGAGTTGAGGAGGAAACAGATTTTGGAATGAGGAAGGGGTCAGTGCTGGGTGGTGTGAAATTTTGGAACCGAAGACAGAGATTCAGAATCCATAGTGGCAGAATTCTCTACAGCAGGTTTTGATAGCAGATTGAATTCTCTTCAAGAGTCAAACATGTTTGTTTGGCTAGTGCAGACTGCACAAGACATTTGAAAATGTCAGTGGTGAAAGGAAAAAAATCATTTTAGGAAATTATATCCAATCCAAAAGGCAACAATAGAGCTTCTAAAGATATATGATGGTTCATTATGACTTATCACACCTAGATGAAAATGAAGTCCTTGGCTTCTGTTATTCCTTTCAAAACAGTCACTCTTTCTTCATCTGACCAAAATCCTGTTCAGTCTTTACAATCAAGCTCCAGCCCTATCTCTGCCAAGAAGTCTTCCTTGAACCTTTCTTGAACCTTCCTCACTCGGCAGTACTTCTCATCCCAGCTGAAAGGGGCTTAAGAAAGGGAATGCTCCCCCTTCATGATCTCAGTGCACCTTGTAAGCTGCACTGGAATGATCTATTGCTGTGTCTCTCATTGCTGGGCTATAAACTCCTTGATGCCAGGAAGTCTGTCTTATTTCTTTTCATAACCTCTGTGCCTTATAACTTGATCGAGTTATCAGTATCAACATGCAATAAGTACTCAAGAATGCTTATCGAAAGTGGTATGATGAGACTATGCAGAGGAACAATAAACCTTTGATAATCTGGGTCAGGAACAGCAAAAGAATGCTCAGAATAAATGAGAATAATATGTGTAAAAACTGGATATTTATATGCTACCTGATGGATGACCTGAAGGGGCATTGGATTGGATACGGGTGAATATGAGAAGGCTGTCACTTGAAGATTCTTCTCCTTGCTCTCTGGAATACCATATGATAGGGCCTCTGAATCCACTCTCGGTGGTAATTAGGCGTACAGTGACCGAATTTGGTACTTAAGCTTCGGAAACCTTCTCCCAGCCTTTCCTTTTTCATCTTTGTCGGTTTCTTTATCTGAGCCTTGTCTCAGAGGCTTTGATTCCTATTATTTGAATGTTTATTATTCTGTTTTCTGAAAATCTTCTTTAAATTTTTAAAAGCTTATTGATTGATATTGGGGGGGGGGGGAGAGATATCAATGTGAGAGAGAAACTGATGGTTGCCACCTGTACATGCTCTAACTGGGGATCAACCCCACATGTGCCTTGACCAGGAATCGAACCAGCAACCTTTCAGTTCATGGAACAACTTCCAACCAACTGAGCCACAGAACCAGGGCTGTACTTGGAAAATCTTTGAACTTCATAGTTCAATAAACTATGAAAGGTATGAAATATAGTCAATAAATATTGACTGGGTACCTATGATCCTCAATCCAGGCATGAGTGAAATTAAGTAAATTGGGAAATTACTTCCAGTTTCTGTATGGCATGATTTGTAAATAGTCACAGCATTCCACGAATGGATGGATAATATAGAACCCCAATCCACTCATATCTCCAAACTACCACTGAGCAAGCAAAGGCAAGGACTCAGAGAGATAGCTAGGAGGTGGCTTCTCCAGGGGTGTTTAAAAAATGCTTTCACAGGACAGTGGCAAAGCCAAGGGTTTTCCTGATCCTCCTTCACACTTAATTTTGCACTTTGGTTTTCTTCTTCATGCTAACTTTTGTGTTGATTTGTGGTTGATTTCAGTGTGTGTGCATGTGTGTGTGAGCACATGCATGTGTGTACTCATGTATGTTATCATCTAGAAAGTATAACTGTTGAAGAGAAACAGCAATGTGAAGGGAACTGCATAGTAATAAAGTCTCTGACTTTCCCTGCTTTGTTTAGTTGGATTTTCTAATGGTGAGACTTTCTCATTAACTTCTCCTCTCCTGCCAAACTTAAAACCAGTAAATGATTTCTGAATTCCAACCTCATTAGAAGATAACTTACCTTAGTTACGACTGGACAGTAGTTGCAGTTTCTATACTAATTCAAATGTTCTGGGTGGATGCTTTTAGTAATGGAAAAAATCCAAGTAGTTGGAAAATATGAGAAAAAGCAGGATTCTAAATCTAGAGCTTTGAGTTACATTATCAATATAGGATAAGACTGCCATATTAAGAGCAAGGCAATAACACATTTAGGTATGAATATATAACATGTGCAAATTATAATAACTCTAAATATGTTTCTCATATTTGAAAAACTCAAATATACTGTTCATATGCTCAAATTCTCAATATAAATTTACTTGATTATATCTGATTACAAATTAAAAAAAACTTTTTAACACATACTTTGAATTTCAATGATCTTCTGTAAAGAAATAACGGCATTCATGTTCGGGGTTTGGTGGAGAGTATCTTCTGCAAGCGGCTCCAGCTGCAAGAATAGCAGATAATAACATAAGCAGAATATTATGACTTTACAGTAAGCCTGACAGAAGCGAAGCAAAGCAAACTGAAACAATCTTAAAAAAAAACCCCAAAAACCTTGCTCCAAGAACTAGTTAACATTTTGCTGATTTCAGTTCTAAAAAGGTAGCCAGTTTTATTTTCTCTTTTGCAGCTTTGTAATTGAATTCCAAAAGGCTTTCCTATTGGTCACCAGACTAATCTACGACGTCCCTGAAGCAGGTGCATGTCTGTGTATTATTCATTAAAAATCGGAGTTATTTGTGTAATTTTTGTAGGTTCCTCACAAACCAAATTCCATCATGTCTGTACATGCAGGTGGGCCCTGCAAAAGAAACCTCAGGGAAGGGGTGGTAGACAGACAGGGGGCAGTCTATTACCCACAGTTCTGCGCTGTTTTCCACCCAAGCACCTTGTACTTCGGGGCAGTTCACAGTAGGAAACCATGAGACACAGCTGCTCTTATTCAAATACTAGTGAATACTCATAAAGTGGTAGAGTAAATGTTCAAATAAAACCAAATGTAAAATAACTGTACATTTTAGCTTCCCCCAGACAAATTCCTTTCTTGCAAATCTATCATGATCTTCTGGAATTACACTGGCTTTTCATAGAGCAGCTCAGCACACAGTGGTTTGCAAGAAATGAAGAGGAGCTTTAAATAATCTGCGGACTGTTTTGGCAGAACTAGTTCTGATGATGCGTCCTTGGGAATACCTTTGCAAAGTAGCTTGGCGTGCAGTGGCAGAAACTAGACGGTCCAAGTGCTTGCAAACAGAATGGCCGACTAGCTACACGGACCCAGAAAGCAAGGAAAGCAATAGTAATGACGGGATTGACTAAAAAGTTTTCTTAGAAAATTTAAAGTTAGTAGTCTCAAATACAAAGGGATGGTCAAATCATCACGTGGCATAAACGGGAAGCAATGTCACTAGACGTTGTACCGAAGCAGAAGCTCACTATGTCTCTTGGTCTGTAGAAAAACCAAAAACACTCAGGGATTCCAAGTTTCCAAAGCATCTGTGAGTGAATCTTCCCCCCGGGGTCTTTCTGAATTGATTATTCTATACTTCAATCATGGCATCTAAGACAATAGCACCTTTCTTCCAGATGCCATAGGATAACAGACTAGCTCAGGGATATTTATACAGGGGTAAATTCTCTAAATATAACTTTCCAGAGTGTTTTTCTTAGTTGACAAAGAAAAACCTTTATAACATCAAAAGGTTTATTTGCAATACAGTTTGATGAGAGGAAAAGAAAACAGCACAGTGTTCAGTGAAAGGTTCTGCGATCTTAAAACCTTAAAACTTGTTAAAATCATTTTTTTTTAAAAATCTGGTATTTCAGACAGTGTCTTCAAGGATACGTTACCCTCATAACAACCTCTTAACTCAGAGAAACTACTGAATCACGATGGAAGGTTACTTGGAAAACTCTTACTCAAGACTTAGACAGGGTTGAACTACCTTCCACATAAATAATCTTTCCTTTCACTTGTGTCCCAGATTGCAGAGAATATTTTTAATAGAAATCAGGTGGGTTTTATTAATAAAATGTTTTGAAACATCACTCGATGTTCAAACATTGAAGAATAAAACCACAAAGGGCGATCAGCATACTGAGCTCTTCACAAAACTTTCCTGTGACTTTAGGGTAAAAAGGCTGACAAATTCACAGCTGCTGGCTACTAGAAGAAAGTTACAGACAGATCATTAATGTAAAAACCTCACTGCTGGAACTCTCTCACTCAAATCTGTGGGCTGTTTATAAAAGACGTGGGTTATGTAGACAGTAAACGTGATTCGGGGCATTGAGAGTATGAGTACAAACCACCCTAAACCTCCAATTTGGAATCATCAGTTAGATTCGATAACGCTGTGTCTACTTATAAAAGCAACCTAGAGAATTAAGGCAATTACATTGATAATTTGTCTCCTGAACCATTTCCCAGCATGTTTTAGGTAAATGTCATTTAGAGGATTTAACCTTCAGTAAATTGCCCCAATTTGTTTCATTTTGAGGGTATACACGCAGACAGAGCTGAATTCAGAAAATTCTCAATGTAGGTTCTTTATTTTTTCTTGGGTAGCTCTGTGGCGAAGGTGATGGGGTGATACCTCAGTTGGCAAGATGGTGAGCAGCATTTAGAGTCAGTCTGCTTTCTTAAATTAAAATCTTTATAGAGGGACCACAGAATTCAGTTGTCTTTTCTAGAGTTTGTTAATTTAATCATTCACCCTTATAAGCACCAAAAACAGCTGAAGCATCTATTTATATATATTTAATAAATATATGAGTACTGGTCATTACTAGTAATCTAATAACTAACTGGAATGAAATAATATTAAATAGCCTTTTTATAAATTTGGAGCAAAATTAAGAATATTCAATAAAACTAGGTTATGTATTTAGTTTGGCCAATAAAATATAGCAAAATCATTGTCTACTGAGGCTGATCAATGTCAGTAAGAGTTTGCTGAGCAATTCCATCATGTAATAATAATTACCTGGGGTTGTAAGACACACTAGATAATTGTATAACAATCTCTTGACACATAAAGTGCTTATTCAGCTTTATTGTATCTAAATCTTAATTTTAACCATTTGTTACAACAACGCTTTACACCAATTTTTGGACTGTGTCAGGGAAATGTATTATTCTACATCTTTTATAGAAAGCTGCAATAACTTATTGATGAATCTCAGATGTTTGTAAAGTTGCACATACCATGTAATTTCTAAGTATTACAGCTATTTAAAAACACCATAAAATGTGGTCACTACCATGTTGTGAATACGTAATTTTCAGACTATTTAGAATCAGATTATTTAAAGCATCAAAATCATTTTAGTTAGCTAAGATGCATTTAGGGAAATAGGCAAGGGGTATCCTTGGAGAAGCTCTTGAGTAAGAGTTTTAAAACTCACTGCACTTCTGAGACATTAAAATGAACTCTATTATTTTCATGACTCAGAACAGAACAAAAAAGAAGTTAAACAGAGATTTTGTAAATATAATAGCTACATAATAATAGAAGTATACATCAACCAAGCAAAAGCTCTCCTATCTTGTTAGCTTTTATTATGTTTCCCAAATATGCCAAGTATTTTTACATTTCTATACCTTCATTTATTCTGTTCCCTCTAATTTCTATTTTTCCATCCTTTGAATTGGTGATACTTTACTAGATCATTCAAGGACTAGCACAAATATTGCCTGCTCTGTAACATCTTTCCTAAAATTCTTTGTGGAGCAAATTGCTTCCACCTGTGTCCCAAATACTCTTGTTTACTCTATTAAACACATTATATTGTAGTCAGCCATGTCTGCCATTCTCTACTTCCCTGTGAGCCATTCAAAGGCAATGATAGAGTCTGATATACAACAGGCATTTTTTTTTTTTAATGTTGAATGATGGAAGGACTAATTGACAGAAAACATGAAGAGGTAGCCTTTATTCTGTGCTCTGTAGCTAACAGACCAATGGAGTAGGTTCTTCCTCTTGGTTGCCTGCTAAGTTAATCAAGGCATGGTTTTAGGGTGAAAGATTAGGAAGAATGACAGTGATAATGCATTTTTAAATCAATATAATTGATGCTCTGATTTCTCTTCAGAATGTAGAAATCTTTCACGTTTTACTAAATCAATATAATTGATTTTTAAGTAACATTTTGATTTTTAAGTTTTAATTGGTTTTTAAGTTGCCCATCCATTGCATTAAACTTTTTAATTGTAATGAATACACAAATAATTTTATATGGATTTTCTACAAACACAATCCATAATCTGTGAATAGTAAAAGATTTATTGAATTCTTCACCAACCTTCATGTTTCTGATTTCTTTTTCTTGCCCTATTGCACTGTTAGGACAACCAGTGTAATGTTGAAATGAAGCAGTAAGAGCGAGCACCTTCGCATTGTTTTTCATCTCAAAGAAAAATCCTCATATTTCACCTTTAAATCTGATGTACCCTATAGAATTATAAATAGGCTTTATCAAGTTTATAAATTTTCCTATTATTCCTAGTTTTCCAAAAATAATTCATCATAATTGGGTGTTTAATTCATCAACTGATGTTTAAATATCTACTGAAATGGTTTTATTTCTTCTTGATTCTATTAATGTGGTAAATTATATTGATTTAATTCACAATGCTAGTGTGTTACATTCTGGTCTAACCTCAAATGTGTTAATGGGCTTTTAAGATACTGATGGACTGTTACTACTTTGTTTAGGGTCTTAGCTTATAATAAAGATTTTCCTGTTGTAATGTGTGTGAGTGTTTTTTAAGTGTTAAATATCAGGATTACACTGGTCTGGAAAAAACCCACTGTAAATTGTTCTCCTCCCTCCCCTTTACTCTAAAACAGTATAAGATTGGTTATTTTTTATTCCTTAAATTAATGGTAGAATTCCCTGGTTTAAACTGTATGGAGGTCTGGTGATTTCTCTTCATACATTAAAGGAGGGTTGCCATGGAACATGTACAAAGGATAGACACATGGACAAAGCCAAAGGGGGCTAGGATCGAGGGTGGGAGGTGGGGATGGCTGGGGCGGGGAGCGGAAGGGGGAAAATGAAGACAACTGTACTTGAACAACAATAAAAATAATATTTAAAAAAACAAAAGTAAAAAAGATTCAATTTGGTTTATAACTATAGCACCATTCAAGTTTTCTGATTTAGTCTTTCCAAGATTGTATTTTTGTAATAATTTTTCCATTTCAAATACAATTACAAAATATTTTACATATATTTGTTTTAAAAATATTATCTTTTAATCCTTTTAACACACTAAAACCTCTAGTGAAGTCCCCCTTTTCATTCTTAGTGCTGATAATGCATGACTTTTCTTCGTTGACCAGTCTTGCTAGAGTTCTATTAATTTTTCAGTCCATGAACATGAGATGTCTTTCCATTCATCTGTTATGTAATATTGATTCTAATTAAATTTTACTGTGGTAAGAGATTTTACTCTGTATAAACTCAACTAGTTGAAATTTATTGAAACTTTATGCCCCAAATATGGTCTATTTTTGAAAACATTACAGGTGTCCTTGAAAAGAATAATATTATGCAGTTATTCAGTGTGTTTTACTATACATTTCAATCAGGGCAAGTTTCTTAAGGTGTTAAATCTACGTATCCCCCACTTCATTTTCTTGGTTTCCTGGAAGTTACTGAGACAGGTGTATTAAAAGCTGCCACTATGGGTAAGGTTTTGCCTAGTTTTCCTTTTTTTTTTTTTTTTTTTCAATTTTCACTTGATATGTTTTGAAGCTTTGTTATTAGGTACACAAAATTTGAATTGTTTTATCTTTTTGGTTATGTAAAAGATTCACTATGAAGGGTCTCTCTCCATCTCTGTTCTTTCCATGTCTTCTAGCTCACGTTATCTGATATTAATATAGCCACAGGGCTTTCTTTCAGTTATTTTTTGTAGTTTACTTTTTGCATCATTCTTGTATTCAAACTTTATCATTTTAAAACAGAAACTGTCCCTTAGACAAAATATTTTATTACCATATCTTAATCCTTGCTTTTATTAGTGATCTAAATCTATTTCAGAATCAGAACAAGCTGATTCTAAAACTTTGTATGAAAATGCAGAAGGGACAAATGTTGCCAAGACTGCCTGGGAGAAAAACAAACTGGAAGATTTGCTCTGTAAGATATCGAGGTTTCTTATAAAGATACAGTAGTTACGATGTCATAGGATAGACAGAAAGACCTGTGGAACAGAAGAGTTCCCACACACATAGGGACAAAGATGCCACTGCCAAGACATACAGAATAAATAGATCTTTTCAATACACGGCATTGGATACACTGTATATTCACACTAAAAATACTTTAACTTTCATACCATGCTAAATGCTCATATATATTCCATTCCTGATGAACTGAGCATCTCAATGTTGAAGTCAAAAAGAAAGCTTTAAGGGAAGAAGAAGATTTTCATGACTTTGGTGTACAGAACGAATACAGAATACAAAAAGAACTAATTGGAAAGGAAACCACTGATAAATTGTATTGCATTTAAAAACTAAAGACATAAATTAAGAGGGTAAAAATACAGAAAAGATATTTTAACACATGAAGCCAACAGAATCTATAAAGAACTGCTCAAATCAATAAAAATATTGACCTTCTGAAAGTGGACAAAATACTTGAATAGATACTTCAAAACTGGTGTACAAATAATAAACAGGTAAAGACTGTTTTACTTCAGTAGTCTACACTAGCAAGTCAAAACGACAATGATATAGTGCTATATCTTACACAGAATGTTTAAAATTTTAAAAGACTGACAATACCTCTGATGGAAGGATTCAGAACAGTGGAAACAGTATATGCTTTTGGCAGGAGTATGAACTGGGACAGCCACTATGGAAATTAGTTTGGTATTAGCTACAAAGATTAAACACATGCATATACCATGATCCAGCAATATTACCTTTAGATATATACTAAACATAAATGTTTGTGCAAATGGACCAGGAAACATATGAGTATAAAATGTCAATCACAGCATTGACATTTGGCCCACAAACTGGAAAAACTCCCTAAAACTATCAGAAGTAGAATAGATATATAAACTGTAGCATCCTCCTAGAATTTCATTTTATTTTTTAAAGATTTTATTTATTTTTATTTTTAGAGAGAGGGGAAGGGAAGGAGAAAGAGGGGGAGAGAAACAGCAATGTGTGGTTGCCTCTCACATGGCCCCCACTGGGGACCTGGCCTGCAACCCAGGCATGTGCCCTGATGGTGAACTGAACTGGCAACCCTTTGGTTCACAGCCCATACTCAATCCACTGAGCTACACCAGCCAGGGCTAGATTTCATTTTATGAAATGCAATGCCACATCAACAATGAAAATGAATAAACTATAGCTAGCTACAACATGGGTGAATCTCACAAACATAATATTGAGCAAAGAAGTCAGATGGAAAGGTATAATGTATTTTATGATCTATTGTCTACAAAGTTCTAGAACTGGTAAATTAAAATCTTTTGTTAGAAACCAGAAACTTGGTTATTTTTAGAAATGAGAAGTGGAGTACTGATTTGGAAAGGGATGATATGGTTTCTGTTGAGGTGCAGACATTATTTCCTGATCTGGTTGATAGCGATATATGAGCCCTGTCTGTGGTATTTAATTGAGTTGCACCTATATGTCTTATACAGTTTTCCATATAAATATGACATTTTAAGATTAACAGGGATTTAAAAAGAGAATATATTTTCTGACATAAGGAAATAGGGAAACTAAGTCTGGTTCGTGAGCCCATGTTCTTTCCACTATTTTATTATGAGTGAGATTATAGGCTTTGCAGCAAGAATCAAAATATATTCTTCGATACAGGATACACATTCATTTACAAAGAGAACTGAAAGTCTCCCTGCCACATGCAAAGCAACTCAGAAAACATGCAGAGAAGGCTCAGCTGTCAGGATCAAAGTTATTGTGGGACTTTGGAAGAAGATGATGATCAAGACCAAGAGGACAAGGGAAGCAGATTGCAATATAGGCCTGACCTTCCATGCTAATGAACTATTATAAATTCCCTAGTGAGGAGGGATTGGTGGTTAAAACTCAACTTTCATTTAAATAATTGTCTTAGAGATGTCTGTAATTAGTTGTATATGTTTAATTTGATTGCTTAAGTAGATCTGGTTATAATTTTATCCATATTGTGGTTGATGAGTCATTCTCAAAATAACCTCTTTTGTTCATTTGCAGTAACTAAAATCATTGACCAAATAGACTGAAAAAAAAAAGAGGTAAATCAGAGTAGATTCTATTGATAATACAGTGACCGCACTGGCAGACTACTGAGATTATTCATATTGAGTCTGCTTGTAGCCTACACACATGTGGATGAAGAAGGGTAACATCACATAGCAATAAAGAAACATCCCCAGCCAAAAGGAGTGATATCAACCTACTGAGTCTCATGAGAGCATCGGAAGGAGCAAGTGACAAAGACACAGCCATTCAGCTCACATAAGATACTGAATGCATTCCTTGCAGAAATCACGTAAGTCAAGTGGGGTAGACTCTAAGATTACGACTGTGGTTATTGTTCTGTTAGTTGAGTTTTATCCAAAGCTAACACACTGTGAAGAAATGTAGGTTACACAATATATAAGTCATTGAATAAAGAAGGAAGAACCATGAGGAATGCCTCCATTCCCTATCCTATCCAAGTAGTATCCTATAGTTTCCATGACACTTACCTATGGAAAGTTTGGATGAAATGGCCTATTTAAAGACTATGGTAATAATGAGCCAAATAATAAAAATTGCTCTTAAAGGTAAAAAGAAATAGACATAATAGTCTACTGGAAAGAAGATAATGAATACAATTAGTTGAGTAATTCAGACTATGAATATTTTTGTTTCAATAATGAGGTAAGATTGTAGATATGCAATATAACAAGAAAACATTTCAAACCTCATAGTTGAGTTAGGGAAGTACTATATATAAATATTGAAAGGTGCATGTTAAATCGAAGTTTCAATAACATTGAAGGGAAGTTTGTTTAGCGCTGTATGTATAGTTCCCTAATATAATGCCCATAGTTTCGACATCAATTGTTATAAAGAATGTTACTTCATTTTATATGCCAAAAATCTTGTTTCCTTTTCCCTATTTTTGTGAATAACTTTAGTTGATGGCTATAGTTGGTAAGTCTTCATATTTCATTTTCTTTGATCCCTGGTTTTCTTACCCTCATTTGCTTTTTTAATTTTCTCTTCTTTAATCTGCTAATTTGCATTTTTTAAACTGTTTTTCCTTAATTTTTTGTTTAGTAAAAAGATTTGTACTTGTTTCCAAATGTTGATTTTTCTGCTAAGAAGAGCTGTTTCACATCATGTAGCAGTGGTGTGCTGGTAAATGTTTAACAGCTGGCTGCCTAAAAAATAACTGCAATTTGTAGTATTTGCTGATTTCTGTGGTGTAAATATTTCTACCATGGCCTATTTCAGGCTACCAAAGGGATGTCACTGAACTCAGATTTGAGTATTGATACAGAGAATTAGCTCTCACAAGCTATTAGAGCCAGGTCCAGCACATCACTGATAAATTATTTTGTTCATTGATAATCTGGCGAAAACTCTTCCTAATGATTGTTTTAGTTTATAAACTTTTGTTTTCTTGTATGAGATTCTGCTGTCTCCACAAATCATACACTATTTGGTTATTATAGTGCCCCAAAGCATGGGACTCATTTATCGAATGCTTCTCTATTTTTCACAGAAAGTCTAATTCCTTGTGATACTCAATTTCACTGATTTAGCTTCTTTATTTATTTTTATTCCACTTAAAGTAGCCTTTCTTCTGCCAAAAGCAAAGCAAACAAATCCAAAAGGGAACCATCCACTATTTCAAGAAGTCTTAATGTCTTTATCTATGCATTTCCACAACAAGAGATAACTGCTTTCCTTGTTCTTTAGTTTGTCAAAATCTCATTTTTAGTCAAGACCAATGTTAAATGTTACTTCCTCTATTAGAATATCCCTCCATCTAAATATAGCTAAAAACAAAGGATCATACAATCCTAAAGTACTTCGTTACTATTTCTTTTATTTTTACTTGTGTTAGAACTTTTAGGCACAAAATAGATGCCTAATGAAAGACTGCTGAATAAATATATATTCCTAGTAACACCTTCTGAAAAGCCTAAAAACAGTACAGAAGATCTGTATAATGGAATTTGAATTACCCAGGTAACTTCTACTTAATTTAGCATTTGCTAAAACACATAAACAAACCAAAAAAACTCCACAATTACTTTGGCTCTGTTTCTCATAAGCCTTATTAAATATAAGAAATGCAACATCATAGGCCATATCTACAATGGAAAATACCTTCAAATAATGCTCTCCAAATATTTTTAATCTCTTTAAATTATCCATACATTCTCTTTCAGAGTGTGGATAGGTTTCAAAGTCTAAGAGAAGATCATGGAAAAACATTATTTTGGATTATCACACATTTCCCCTGTATTGAGTTCCCCTTCCTTTATTCATGAATTACAAGCTCCAAAATAGAAGCTTGTAAGCTTTCCCAGATTCACACCAATTCCCCAATGGAGTCGGCCATACATAATCTAAAGGATGAAAAAGATGACAAGACTGCTTTCCTATTCAAAGTCTAATGAAAACAAACCCCTGATGAGCAACTTGGACAACAACATCTTAGGAGTTCACCGCAGGGGTGGTTGTCAAAACTTACTAGAGTCAATTCAAGAGACTTTTTCAGCAGCTTTAGAGCAAAAAGTCATCTTGGAAAGATTATCAACATACACAATCACTAAGTTTAGCCACTGTTGCTGAAATCCAAGTCAAATGAAAGCAGCTGAGCCTACTCAACAGGAGACAGCAGTTATTACAAAGAAAAGGAGAAAAAAGGGAGAGGGAGGGAGGACGGAAGGAAGGAAGGAGGGAAGGAAGGAAGGAGGGAAGGAAGAATCTAGAAACCAAACCTTACAAAGAATGCGGAGATCAAGAGAAAATATGCTACAGACTGAAGTATGTGGTGAACCTTCAGTACCAGAGGCTGTAGTATCATCCCCATCTATGGCAATTTGTTTTTTTTTTTTTTCTCTAACAAGCTTAGAACTGTCATTTATTCTGTTTTGACAGGTGGTCTTTTAATGGCTATGTTTTCAACCCACTGTACAAGGCTCTTACCTACGATTTGTCCTCTCCTTTCACCTGCCTGAAGTCCTTCAATGTTTTCCTTTCAGATTCCGTAGGAATGCCAAATGCTTAAGCTCTTCTCACCTCTCGAAAAAGTTTCTTTTTCAGAGGAAGCAACCCAGGGTGTTGCTAATTGACTTTGCAGAACAGTAGGCAAATTTGTCCTTAAAGCAACTGTGACTTTGTTTGCCAGCCAGCACAAATGCAGATTACCAACATCAGTTTCTCTGAAAACCTCAGGGATGTTTCTATAACAAATTCTGAAAAAGATGTTACTATTCACATTAGAACCTCTGAAGCCATTCCAAGCAACCTAATGAGTCTTCTCTTTCGAGCAGTCACTTCAGTTCCTCGCAAACTCCAAGCTGGTGTTTCTAAGTGCTTCATTGAAGAAGTTCAAAAATATTCATCATACACTGATTGGACTGATAAATCTAAGTGCTAAACTTTGCCAAGAAAAAGAAAAAAATGGACTTCTGGTATGTCTTCAAAATCAGTTGCCTCTAGGAATTTCCTGTACCATGCTCAAATTAGTTTTAATCCAACAGTATATTATTTTGACTGACCTTGTGCATATTTCTTTAAAAAACAGTCAAGAGATATTTTGCTAACTAGATTGCTTTCATGATAAAAATATTTAAAAATAAGTGCCTATTTTGGGTACAACACTCAGATCACTTAATTTTTTAAAAATAAAGTGTTTTGGTACCCATCTACGTATCTACACCAAGAGGCAGAGCCAAGAGTTCCCGCTGATTTTACAATTCCTTTGGGTTATGTAATTCATATTATTCTGCTGATAATAAGCCATATGAAGCAGCATTTTGCTGTATTGACATGGCCTGGCCAAGAACAACAAGGAAAAGAAATAGCATTAAAAAAACTGGCAAAATGTTTATAAATTCTAATCCTCTGCACATGAATAAATACATCTGACAAAGTGCAGAGTCCCTCAAAAAGGCCCTTCTTGACCTTCATAATTTGAGTTCAATTGCATGTTCAGTGTTGAGAAGCCAAAGTAGGTTCTGCCAATGTTTTAAGCTCAACCTGTACTACATTTTGTTATTTGTGAAAGTGAAATCCCAGATAATAAGTTATAATTGCCCTATTAATCACTTGAAAAGGGAGTTTGAAGGAAAATTAAGATTTGAAATTTCACAACTGGTATCTGAAAGACGTCCTTTTTTGTTTTCTTACCTATAGCTTACCACATAAAACTGCTGTAAAACCCACATGTAGGCACTTTTTGAGGTACATGAATATGCCTTATATATTACTTTTCTAAAGGAATGAAATTTAAAACTTCAGTGTAGTCATGGCTGTTAGTCATGATGACCTTTGAACTAGAAAAAAAAAATACAGAAAACCAGGCTTTGGATTATAAATTATATTGTCAATGAAAGTGAGAAGAACTCTTTGTTCCTGCAGTTGTTTCAAATATTACATTTTCATTTCCTTTTTTCACATGAATTATAATGTACAACACACATGTATTTTTCTTCCATTTTTCAAAATCCTTCTTTCTCTTAGTTTTTTTCTTTTTAACTCTGTATACTGATAGACCTGACACACCAAAATTTACCTCTCAAAGTTCAATATACCAAATCCATCTGTTATCCTTAAAGTGTCTTGAGGAAATCCATAGTCTTGTTAATATCCCTAAGAAATCTCAATGGAAAAAATACAGAAAGACATGGATTCTTCAAACTTCTCTTTTTTTAGTTCATGATCAACAAATTTTAGATTGTGTTTATGTCATTGAAGATAGCCAACGAAAAGGGACAAGATGGTGTTTAGGGTATTATAATAACTACATCAAACTTACTATAAGACGTGTAGATAATTAAAGTTGATTAAAGTCAGTATAGCTAATAATCATTTTAGTTATCACTTACTGGAATTTTTAGCATGCATATACTCACATGGCCTGGTGTAAGATTGGCCAATGACACTTTTATCCCTTCCTCTATCTCAAGCATGGCCTTTCTAAAAATGTAGAGGAAAGGCATACGTTTTGAACTTTAAATTAGATAACATCCTTCTAATGTCACTAATTGTGCTATGAAAACAGTCTAGGATTAGGTCATATACTAATGCTCTTTGGACAGAGATCTCAGTCTAAAGCGCATACAGGGAAAGAAGATACAAAATATACTCATTTTGCTTTTTAGTAAACTAAGATAAATTAAGAGCAACACATAACTCCACACAACTGATTTGAATGTGTTCTGAAATACAGTCATTTCTAGAAGAAAGAGATCACAGGAAAATGTACTCCATCCTCATTGGAAAAATTCCCTTGGAATGACAGAGCGGGCAAAGTGCATAGATTGCAAGAGCATTGTGTTCAAAGAGAGCCAGTGAAATTCATAATTTCCTTTCACAAAGCTGGAAAAGTAGCTGGCTTTTACAAGCCAGTAACACTTCCTTCTGGACAGGTCAGTCGCCCATGGAGCCATAATCCACAGCCTACAGTTAGATTTTCTGCACATCTGGCATAAGCCTTTACAATGAGAATGTTAAAACCAGTTGGCTTCCTTAAAATGTTTCTATATTTAAAATCAAATAAACAGCTTGAGAATATAGGTGAATATGTAAATTGCATTATCTGGTAGGCAAATAGAACAGCCGGACATTATCTTTTAAGTAGAAGTAGCATTTATATTTTCCATTCCTTGATCAGCACAGAAACTCCCCTGCATTCTGTTTGATAATATTTGTTCTGAGGAATCTTAGAAAGACTCTAATATTTAGAAGATCTTAGACACCTTGAACTATGTTTGATCTGAAATAGCAGTCCACTAGTGAGAACACAAATCATTAGATAGTTACATCCTTTGGGTTCCTGAGCTGCCTAAAATTATACACAAAGACAAGTTTTCTCATATTTTCCTTCAAGTTAAAAATGTACATATTTAATAAATACAGCACGATAATCATGTCAAAACACTGTATGTCTTAAATAATGATGACAATAAAACTTATATGTTCAGTGTGCAGAAGAAGATACTGTTTCCCCTCCATAAATAGTGTGGGAGCAAGCATGAGCTGCTGTTAAAACACACTGCGAATCACAGATTTTAAAAATGATTGTGTATTGTCTTTTTCATTAAAAAGTTGAGTTTAAAATGCATAAAAAAGGAAAAGTAAATTAAAAGTTGTAACATCTTTATACATTCACTATAAAAATAGATTGATAACATTAATGAATCTATACAAACTTTGAGATACTTGTGGAATTACAATAAATGGGTCCAAAAGCTTGATCTGGAAGTGAACCTCATGGTAATTTGCTGTGAAATCCACAGAGTAGTCAGAAGAATGTATATGTGGTGTGAAAGAAAAAAGAATGATCTTTGGTGACATAGATTCACGTTGAAATCTGGGATCTAAATCTAATGCATTCTGGCTGCATGATTTTGAATGGATTACTTAAAACTCTTTGACTCATTTTTAACATCTGTAAGATGGAAATAATATCTATCTCTTAGCCTGATGAATTCATAAATGGGCACAGGATAAAAAGAGTTTACCAATATATATTTTTTAAGATTTTATTTATTTTTAGAGAGAGGGGAAGGGAGGGAGAAAGAGAGGGAGAGAAACAGTAATGTATGGTTGCCTCTCACATGGCCCTCACTGGGGACCTGGCCCACAACCCAGGCATGTGCCCTGACTGGGAATTGAACCAGGACCCTCTGGTTCCCAGCCCGCGCTCAATCCATTGAGCTATACCAGCCGGGGTGAGTTTATCAATATTTTTAAGACTCCGCTAAGACAGAGACATAGGAGGCTCCTGAATTTTCTCTTCCCACAGATGCACCGAATGTACTGCAGCACGTAAAGCGATGCTCTCTGAGAGAATCCAGAAATTAGCTGACTGACTCCTACACACTGAGTAAGTGAGAAAATACCCACATCAAATGTGCAGGAAAGGCTGAGACACACTTTCACCATAAACCCATCCTTGGCACAGCAGCATACAATTGGAAGAGAACCTCAAACTTCCCGTTTTTCCCTGAGGAATGAAGGGTTTGGTCCATATATCTAGCATGCCATCTTTCAAGTTTCTCGTCCCAAAATGGTTTCCTGAAATGCCTAGCTATTCCTTTCCTAAAAGCTAGTCTTCATGAGCCCTACAGGACTTTAGCAAACAAAGAAGCAGTTCTTAGCAGGTGTGAGAGCACTTGCCACGACTGTTTCCCCAGGGCTCAGTGCAGGGCGAGCCAGGGAAAAAGCCCATCTCCCAGTCTTTCCCTGCAAGGGGAAGTACATACTTTACAAGCTGCTGCCAGGGGAGTCTGGCTTCTAATTAGCACGCATCAAGGTGCTGGCTGTGATTTTCCCCAGAGCCTAAAAGAGCTGGTGGGTACTTCTCCTGCCTTCTCTTTCTGGTTTACTTCAACAATAAAACCAACCCACCAACATCTACTTGGAAGGAGCTTTTTCATATATCTAGCACCCCAACTTTTATGGCTGTTACCCAAAGGATCAGCCCTCAAATTACCTAGCTTGGATAGCCAACATAGCACGCATTCATGAGTCCCACAAGAATAAAGCAAACAAAAAGTTTTTAAACCTGCACAGAAGCAACTCCCACTTCCACGGGCTATAGTGCAGAAGGAACAGGCAAAAATTCCCATGTCACAGTTTCTTTATGGAGGGGTCCAGCTTTTAGTCAGCCTACACCTAAGGGCTGACTGTAATCCTCACCTTAGGGACACTGACAGTCCACTAGGGACTCCTGGCACACACTCAACTACTGGGAGCCACTAACGATACAGACTGTAGCCTGTATGATCACAAAGATTTGAGTGGTGAACAGGAGCTTGCACCGGGCTGTTTGGTGAAGTTCACCTTCTACATGAAACCAATCTGTCAAGGCTGGGAGAGTGGCTGTTATGTACAATGTGCACAAACCAACAAAGAGAGTCAAGAAAAATGAAAAACAAAACAAAACAAAACAACCCAGGGGTATATATCATAAGCAAAAGACATATCCTCAGAAATTAATGAAATTAATCACAATGATATGATTTACCTGAAAGTATTCAAAATGTCAATCATAAAGATGATCACTGAGGTTGGGAGAGATATACATAAACAGAATATTTAACCCAAGAGATAGATACTAGTAAAAGGTACTAAACAGAGATAATAGAGCCGAAGAATACACTAACTGAACTGAAAATTTCAACAGAGTTCAACGGGAAAGTAGATCAAATGGAAGAAAGGATCAGTGATCAGGGTACTGTAAGACTGAACACTGAAACTCATCCAATCACAGTAACGAAAAGAAAAAAATATGAAAAACAATGAAGATAACTTAAAGGATTTACAGGTCACCACAAAGCTGACCAATGTATACATTATAGGGGTCACAGAGGAAAAGAGAAGGAAAAAGGCCAAAAGCTCATTTGAGGAAATAATGGCTGAAAATTATCCTAATTTGGGAAAAGAAACAGACATCCAAATTCAGGAAACCCAAAGACACCAATTGAGATGGCACTCAAGAGAGTCACACCAGGCACATTATAATTTAATTGTAAAAAGTTAAAGATAAAGAGAAGATCTTTAAAGCAGCAAAAGAAAAGCAACTTGTTACCATTTAAGAGAAAAAATAAGATGATGAATGCATTTTCCAACAGAAACTGCATACCAGTAGGAAGTGGGATGATATATTTAAAGTGCAGTGGGAAAGAAGTCCCGACTAAGAATACTCTACCCAGTAAAGTTGTCCTTAAGAATAGTTTTATAGACAAACTAAAGCTGAAGAATTCTTCACCACCAGTTTGGGCTTAAAAGGAATGTCAAGGGGAATTCTTCAAGGTGAAATGAAAGGATGGTAACTAGTAATATGAAAACTTATAAGAATATAAAACTCACTGGAAAAGGTAAATATATATTTAAATTCAGAATACTCTGATATTGTAAGTGTGGTAAATAACTTTTAACTCTAGTGTAAAGGTTAAAAGACAAAAGTATTAAATAACTATGTCTACAATAATGGGTACACACTATAAAAATATTTTATTTGTGACTTCAAAAATATAAATTGAGGGAGGGCAGTGTAATAGAGCTTTTGTTCGCATTAGAAGTTAAGAGGTTATCAGCTTAAAATACACTATAATAACTATAAGATGCTTTCTGCAAGCCTCATGGTAACTGTAGGGATTCTTTCAACATGCGTGTTCCGGAATTTACGCGTTTTGAGCGCAGCTCCGTGTGATTCCCGTGTGGCAAGTGTGGATCATGTCTGTGGAATAGGAATTATCTAATAGGAATTTGGCAAAAATGTATCTTAAGAGATTCTGGCTTGCTGAGCCCTGTTTAATATATTACCCTGGTCCTGTCTGCCACCGGACCTGAATTTACATCCTAATGCTCTGCTAATGAGTAAGCCTATCCCTGTTCTGCTTAATCCCATGAATAATCAATCCAAAGTAAATGTGTCTCAAAACTTTAATAAAAACCCCAGCTAAGCTACCCACGGAGCCTTTTCCCAAGATGGAGGAATTGGTCCCGTGGCTCCGACTCTCTTTCCCCGCGTGTCTCGGTATGAGATTCTTTCACGCATCGAGTTGTGGTCACCCACGGGTTTCGGCAGGGAAGAAATCCCCATGACAGTAACCACAAAACAAAAACTGACAGTAGGTAAGCAAAAGGTAAAAAAATGAGAATCAAACATACCAGCATGGAAAACTAATCAATTTACCAAGAGAGGAAATAAAGGACTATGAAACAGCCAGAAGAGAGCAAGATGACAATAGTAAGCCCATATATATTAATAACTACTTTAAATGTATATGGGCTAAATTTTCCAATCAAAAGACATAGAGTGACTGAATGGATAAAATTACATGCTGTCCTACAAGAGAATCACTTCAGTTTTTAGGACACACAGACTAAAAACAAAGTGATGGAAAAGGTATACCATGCCAATGGAACCCAGAGGAAAGCAGAGTTAGGTGCATGAGAAAAAATTAACTTTAAGCCAAAAACTATAATTAGAGGCAAAGGAAGTCATCATATAATGATAAAGTGGTCAATTCATCAAGAGGGTGGAACAACTGTAAATATGTGTCTAATATAAGAGTTCTTTAATTTATAAAGCAAATATTAACACATCTAAAGGGAGAAATAGAAAAAAATTACAGTAGTAGGGGGGACTTTAATAACCCATTTTCAAAAACTGATAGATCATCTAGACATAAAAGCCATTAAGTATTTTTTGGCCTAAACTATACATTAGACTATATGAAGCTAACAGACACATATAGAGCATTCCGTCCAATGGCAACAGAATGTACATTCTTCTCTAGCACACATAGAACATTCTCCAGGATAGATCATGTATGAGGCCACAAAACCAGTCCTAGCAAATTTAGGAAGATTAAAATCACCCCAGGCATTTTTTTGCAACTACAATGGCATGAAACTAGAAATCAATTGCAAGAAGAATACTTAAAAATTTACATATATGTGGTAATTTAATAATATGCTTCTGAACAACCAATGGGCCAAATAAGAAATCAAAACAGAAAACCAAAAATATTGAGATAAATAAAAATGGAAACACCACATACCACAATGTGGGTATGCAGCAAAAGCAGTTCTTGGAGGGAAGTTTGTGGTGACAAATACTTACATTAGGAAACAAAACTCATAGATATAGAGAACAAATTGATGGTCACCATATGGGAAGGGGTTTGGGGGGATGGATGAAAAAGGTGAAAGGGATTAGAAGCACAAATTGTCGGTTATAAAAATAGTCATGGGTGTGTAAGGTACAGTAAAGGAATATATTCAATAATATTGTAATAACTATATATGGTGTCATATGGGTACTAAACAGTGTGATCATTTTCTAAGCTGAATACATGTCTAATCACTATGTTGTACACCTGTGTGTCAACACTGGTATGTCAACTACAATTGGAAAATTAATTAATTAAAAAAGGAAAGATCTTATATAAACAACCTAACTTTATGTTTCAAGAAATTACGCAAAGGAGAGTAAACTAAGCCCAAGGTAACAGAAGGAAATAAATGAAGGTCAGAGTAGAAAAAATAAAATAGAAACTAAAAACACAATAAAATAATCTATGAAACTGAGAAGTGGTTTTATAGAAGGAAAAAACAAAACTGACAAACCTTACCAAGAACCAGAAAAAAAGGAGAAGCCTCAACCTTATTAATTGATTTTATTAATTAAAAAATGAAAGAGGGCATGCAACTGATAACAGAGAATTATAAATGATAATAAAACTGCTATGAAGAATTAAATGCTAACATGTTAGATAATGTAGAAGAAGTGGACAAATTCGTAGAAACGTCAAATCTACCAAACTGCATCAGGAAATTTAGAAAATCTGAACAGACCAATTACTGGTAAGGGAACTGAATCAGTAATCATAGATCTCCCAACAAACAAAAATCCAGAATCAGATGGCTTCATTAGTGAATCCTACCAACTTTAAATGGAAAATATCTCATGCTCATGGCTCAGAAGACATAATATTTTAAAACATTCATATCATCCAAAGTGATCTATAGATTCAATGCAATCCCTATTGAAAGGCATTTCTTCATAGAAATAGAAAAAAAATCCTGAAACTTATATGAAACCACAAAAGACCCCAAATAGCCAGAGCAGCCTTGAAAAAGAAGGGTATGCTGGAGATAACACTCTTCCTGATCTAAAACTACACTACAAGAATCAACACAGTGCGACATGGGCATTAAAAACAGGCACACAGATCAATGGAACAGAAAAGAAAACCCAGAAAAAAACCCATGCATATATGGCTGACTGCTCTTCAACAAAGGAACCAGGAATATACAGGGGGAAAGACAGTATTTTCAGTAAATGGTGTTGGTGAAACTAGTTAGCCATATGCGATAGAATGAAAGTGGACCCTTATGTTACATTATACAGAAAAACAAATC
The DNA here is from genome assembly GCA_004026765.1 of Micronycteris hirsuta. Taxonomy (NCBI): domain Eukaryota; kingdom Metazoa; phylum Chordata; class Mammalia; order Chiroptera; family Phyllostomidae; genus Micronycteris; species Micronycteris hirsuta. The sequence goes on from PVJI01000006.1 coordinate 315,426, forward strand.
CAAAATTGATTAAAATGTAAATGTAAGACTTGAAATCATAAGACTCTTAGAAGAAAACACAGCAGGTAATCTCCTTGACATCGGTCTTGACTATGGTTTTTTGGATTAGATACCGAAAGCAAAGGCAACAAAGCAAAAATAATTAAGTGGGACCACATCAAACTAAAATGGTTCTGCACAGCAAAGGAAATCCTCAAAATGAAAGGGCAGCTATGGAATGGGAGAAAATATTTGTAAACCATGTACCCAATAAGGGGTTAATATCTAAAGCATATCAGGAACTCATACAACTTCATAGCCTAAGTAAATAAATAAACCAGTTAAAAATGGGAAAAGGGTTCTGAATCCAAAATCCAAATAGACGATTTTTTAAAGAAGACTTACAAATGTCCAACAGCACATGAAAAGATGCTCAACACCAATTATCATTAGGAAATGCGAGTCAAAACCATAATCAGCCATTCTCTCCCACACCATTAGGATTTGTATTATCAAAAAGAAAAGAAATAAATGTTGGTGAGAATGTGGAAAAAGGGAACACTTGTGCACTGTTCGTGGGGCAGTATACTGAGCTCAGCCACTATGGAAAACAGTAGGAGGTTCTTCAAAAAATTAAAAATAGAACTACCGTATGACCCAGCAATCTCACTTCTGGGTAATATTGAAAGGAAATAAAATCACAACATGTGTCCACTGACAGATGAATGGATAAAGAAAATGTGATATGTCTACATATTGATATGTAGATATATAGATACGTGAATATTATTCAGTTTTAAAAAAGAAGGAAATCTTGTCATTTACAACAACATGGATGAAATCTTGTCATTTGCAACTTCTTGGAAGGCATTATGCTAAGTGAAAAAAAGCCAGACAGAGAAAGAAAAAATACCTCATGGTGTCACTTATATGAGAAAAAAAAATCAAACTCAGAGAAACAAAGAGTAGAATGGTGGTCACCAGGGGAGAGGGGGAAAGGAGAAGGGTGTGGGATGTGGTGGTAGTGGTAGGTGAAGATAGGGAAAGGTTGGTAAAAATGTTTTAAACATTTAGTTGTAAGATAAATAAGGGTTGAGGATCTAATGTAGAATATGGTGACTATAGTTGATAATACTGTATTGTATAATGGAAATTTGCTAAGAGAGTAGAACTAAACTGTTCTTATAAAACAAACAAACAAACAAACAAACAAACCCCAAAACCCCAAAACAAAAGGTAACTACATGAGATGGTGAATGTGTGAAATTAACTTAATGGTGAAAATCATTTCATAATATATACTGTACACTTTAAATATATTACAATTTTATTTGTCAATTATACCTTAATAAAGCTAAACTTTTTTTTTTAAAAAAGCCTTTTCCCCTATGAGGTAACATAGTCCTACTGAAAATATCAAGAGATTTTCTTTGAGTTATCTCTTTTTCAATGTTCATTAGTGAGGTCAACATGCAAAGCATTTCTCTTCCCAAGGGTTATCCTATTTATTGAGTTATGCCAATAAGTTGATTGAGGAGGGTGCAACGTAGATTCTATAATGGGGCAAAAGTTACTGCATATCACATGAGACTACATAAACTTCTCTTACCTAAGACTTACCTTCTTTCTTAGAATTATAAGAACAACATTGTGCTGAGTACATGAAATTTTTTTTAAAGACAAAAATATGCGTGTATACATTCCTTGTCCTTGACACTTGCTCTTTTGTACTTTTAGTTTAGTGTTGTTTTTTTTTTTTTACCTCATTTCCAAGAAGGGCATTTACACAAGCTTCTGATGCATCACAGATGGCTGTGAGATCATGTCCTCCTTCTAGAGCCAACACCACACGGCCATCAGCCAATGTCATCAATTGCTTCGTCAAATGACCAAAGCCTACCATAAGAAAAAAAAATGCTAAGTATTAAATCAAGAGAGAACATCTTGTAGAATTTAATATCTTAGAGCAGTTATTTTTTGCATGTCCTTTCTCAGCACTTCCCATGTGCTAATGCATTTAATACTCACAATAACTTGAAAAATTAGGTCCTAGTATCTTTATTTACAAATGAGGGAACCAAAACTCAAGACCCTAATAGCTAAGAAGTATCAAAACCAAGATTTGCACCAGTCAATATGGCTCTAAGCATGGCACAGAACATTCACAAAATATTCTATATGTACCTGCAAGAAAAAAATTAGTATACAGCCAATGTTAATAAGGTAAATGATGCTGTCCACTTGACATTTGTTTCTTGTCTCCATCATCCGCCTTTATCTTTTTTATAAAGGAAGTTTTCTATGTATCACCTCAAATTACCATCACATTAGACTTTTACGAGTACATAAGAATTCCAGTTTAGACACAACCTTCACCACATTTGGTGTGATTGGCCAAGAGGGTAGATGAATAATGGCCTGTTACAGGGTTCTCGTTTAGTATAAGTAGGGACCTTTCTGTTTCTACACTTGGAATTAGATTTTATTATGGATAGATGTTGGATTTAGTTAAATGGCCTCTTTACACCAAAAAGATGGTTTTTCTCCTATAATTCTGTAGTGTGAGTTGCATTACTATTTCTAATATTAACCCATGTTGAATTTATGGATTAAAATGTTTGCTTGTGATGTATTACCCTTTTTATATACAGCTGGATTTGCTTCACTAATGTTTTGTTTGGGGTTTTTCACCTATGTTCATGAACAGGCTTAATCTAATATTTTCCATTCTGGTATTGATCATATTGACTTTTGACACAGTTGAGATCCTCTTTTCCCATTGTCTGACTCTAGAATGGTGTGTAGAAATTCTGCAAAACCATTTGAGTCTTGCATTTTCTTTGAGAAAGATTTAAAACTATTGATAGAATTTCTTTAGAGATTATAGGACTACTCACGCTTTCACTATCTTCCAAAGTTATAGTTGCATAGAGATTTATTTTTTATTTAAGTATTCAAATTTATTGAAATAAAGTTTTAATTATCTCCATTTTCTTATTTGGAGCTCTAATTAGATATATACGTTCATTGTCATTAAATCCTCAATGTCTCTATGTTTTCTTTCATATTTTCTATGTACCTCTCTGTCCTGCATTATGTATTCTTCTGATTTAGATCTATCATCCAGACTTGTTCTCCAGATGTGTCTAATCTGCTATTTAACACTTTTACTGATATTTCCATTTCAGTATTTCCATTCCATCATTCAATCCTAGATGTTCCATTTGGTTATATTCATATCTTCCTAGTCATTTTTACAGTTTCTCACTCTTTGCTTATGTCTTTGTTCTTCCTTTAGATGTAATTATTTTATATTCCGTATCTGCTATTTGAAGTCCTTATTGTTTAGTTTTAGTGTTTGTTGTTTCTTCTGATTAATCATCATGATACCTTAATTTTCCTGTGTTTCTTGAATTTTTTGAGCTCATATTCATTGGAACTTAATGTGTGAGAAGTATTTGAAGCCTGAGTTGAATGTGATACTTATTTTTGAGACCTAGGATGAGCGTGATTTTGTTTGCCTCTGTTCGATGGCTGGGACACTACCAACTAGGATTAATTTTAAATTCTTAGATTGAAGGGCTATTTGTTAATTGCAAATGTGGGCCCCAAAATTTGATTACAAAATCTTATGGAAAAGAGATTCATTTTTTTCCTTTTTAAAATTTCCTTTGAAATTCTACTGATAGCCATAGCTGAGATAGATTTGCTGTTTTATTCAGTAGTATTTCCTTTTCTCCTATTCATCCTTTTCCCTAGGTTTGGCTTTTTGACATTCCTTTGTCCTTCAGGTCTCCAATCAAACCCCTTCCCTCATGGACACAAGGCTTTGACTCTCATTCCAGTATGTAGTAGTCTATAATATTCAAGCTCTAGTCAACAAGTCCAGCATTTGCTCATGTTCTTTCATTTTTTAGAAGTCATTCATAATCTTAGAAGAGTAGTTTTGATATTTTCACATGGGAGTATTTCAAGCAGTCCTTCATATTGCCAAATGTAAATGTTTCTCATTCAACATTTAAAAAAGTTAAGATTTCATTCAACCTGCCAAATTTCAGGGGCAACTCCAAATGATAAAAAAGAATAAGTGAAAATAAATAAAACCATGTATTCAATATGGCATTTTGGTTTTTTTAATATACTTTAAGAGCTTGCAGAAAATAAAGTTAACTTTTTAATTAATTATATTTTAAAATAATTAATAGATTTTATTTTTAAAGCAGTTTTGGGTTTACGAAAAAAGTAAGCAAAAAGCACAGAGTTCCCAAACACCATTCCATCCCTCAATGTTGTTTCTCATTATTAATATCTTGCATCGATGTGGTATATTTCTTAGAACTGATAAGCCAATATTGATACGTTATTGTTAACAAAAGTCTATGGTTAGGATTCATTGTGTTGTATGGTTCTATAGGTTTTGAAAAATGCATAATGTCATGAGTCCATCATTTTATTATCATACAAAATAGCTTCACTACCCAAAAGTCCCCTGTGCTCCACCTATTCAACCCTCCTCTCCACCCCACTAACCCGGAAAACTAATAATCTTTTTTTTTGTGTCTATAGTTGTCATTCATTTTTCAATATTTATATTAATTCCAATTTTTAATTTCTTGCACTATTCATTCTAAAGTACAAAAATTATCTCATTTTTCCTTTGTTATACAATACTTATAATATTTAGAATATTTCTACATCTATGAAAATTGAGATAATAACCTTACATATAGAAATGCATGTTCTGCATTCTGCAAGTGTACCTAGGCTGTTTTCAAGCCCAACCTCCAGTCCTCTCTTAGGTCTTGTGGTCTTTTGTTTAAAAAGAATGAAAATTCTTGGAATAGAGTTAGAAGAACTAAATGAAAATCTATAAAATTTGTCAAACAATGAGAACCCCCACCCCTGCAACTAAACTAAGTTGCTTCCATTTTGGGACAATTAAATAATATCATCTCAATCCTTGGCATGCATAGAGATATCCATCCAATAAACCAGAAATGTCCAGTCTGGCACTTGAGGCTAGCCATGGATAAGATGTGTTCATTTCCCCACTACCTTGAAACACTTCAATGTGTTGAGTCTATCCACTTAGCTATTATTTTGATGGAAGTCAAAATAGTCACTTTGAAATTATCCTATGTTTCTAAATAGTTGGCAAAATATTCTAAAAGTGATTTAAAAATTAGGTAACAAGTTCTTTCAAGTATTGCAACATTTCTCACTTCCTATGGACCTCATTTTGATAACAACAAGAATCTTTTCCACAAGCCACTTAGGAATGAGACTGACCACACTAAACTTCACCTTCTTATCTGATTACTATAAAAAGAATAGTAAACTTTTGGAAAATGTGTAATGCAAAGATCTGATTCCTAAAGCTTAGAAATGTTCTTGGCCTAAGTCAAGGTTAATAGCATATAGTAATTAGTTCCACTCTAGAAAATAAAAAAGCAAACAATACTCATAATACTCTTAGGCAAATTTTTCTGGTAATCATATTGCTAAATATTCTAAACAACTTTTCCTATAACCTAAACCAGGCTACTGTGATAACTCAAAGAAAACATGATAATGAATCAAGCCAGAACACCATATCTTTCTTACTGAAGTGTCCTAGCAATCGAGAATTCAATTATCTACAGTCACTACTGAGCAGATCCAATCACATGAATTTAAAAACAAAATGGAGTAAAAAAGTCTCAAATCTGATTTAAATTCACTCTTTCCTCTGGGAATAAAAAAGAAAGGCCCATAAAATACCAAACTTAGATGGGATAGTAAAAAGTGGAAGGAGAGAATGGAATGAAGCTAATCTTTGATCTCTATCCAAATTCCTCTTTCTTTTACCTACAGGGTTTATTTCCGTTCACATGTTGCCCATGTGATCTCTGGAGCCACAGACTGAGGCAGCTGAACTCTAAGCTATGCATGCGGAAAACATTCAAGTGAAGTAAAGAAATGAAATTTCTACATGGTCTGTGCCCTCTCTTCCAATCAAAGTAAAGAAGTCAAAAATAATTTTTAGGAACCTGAGTTCTACTGTGTCCATTACTGCTGTATGCATGTGTATGTATACATAGGATTAGAAATGCAAAATATGGCTACCAATTTCAAGGTATTTTTTCAGGACATGTGAGATAAAATTTTCAGTAGTTTGTGTGTGTGTATGTTTATCTGATTAACCATCATGTGACATATTTTTAATAGGCACAATTGCAAGCTGTATTGAATAGTTTTTACTTCTAGCTTCACAAAAGGCACAAAAGCTCAGCCTACTTGCCACACATACTTAATCTGCACAGCTGAAAAACATTGCTAGATCATAGCTAGCAATGTTTTCGTCAAGAGGGCTGGAGAATCCTCAGTGTGAGGGCTGATGATAACAGGGGAGGGGGGAAGGGTTGTCAGGAATGTGTATAAAGGACATATGGACAAAACCAAAGGGGGGTAAGATGAAGGTTGGGAGGTAGGGGTGGCTGGTGTGGGGGGGTTGGTGGGGGGAAAATGGAGACAACTGTACTTGAACAACAATTAAAAAAACAGAAAGAAAAAGAAATAATCAGGTAAGAAAACATATCTGCAAACATGATATATCTTGGGCCCAATAAATCACTGGATATGGGAATGGAACTGGATTATTGGGTCCAGATATACCCTAGTTTCTGAATATTTTTGTGAGGGAAGTACAGAGCTGAGGGTGAGCCTGAATGCTCGGAACGGGTACCTGTGGTGCTCACTTAGAATCAGCCTCAGCAGTCTCCCCCACTGTGACAGAATTTTCTAGGAAGGACTTTGTTCCAAAGCGAGATCTGGCACCTTAAACTTTGTAAAGGAAATCTGGAAGGAGACATTAACAAAGTGCTACCATGACAACCGCAGTATTGCTACTGCACTCAAGAACCCTACCTGTTGCCTGGCTGTTTGAAAAAGCATTGACTTAACTTAATCTAATTTAATTTAAACAACATTAAATTAAACGAATGAGCAGGAAGCTATGCTGGAACAAATCATTTCTTTTGATGACCACACACTCCCAGGAGAACTGGTAACTACCAAGACTGAGGCACCACTGAGAAAGAGAATTGGAAGGGCATTTCTGTTAAAAAGCCTCTGTTCAGTTCTATTGATTTACTAGAAGCAAATCCAATATTTTTGCTTCTAAAGAAAATATTAAATAAGTTATAAATATGATAGTAGCTGAACAGTTTGTTTGAATTCCTGATGTGCCACGCGGCTTGTTTCTAAGAAGCCATATTGTGTCAGCACGTTTTTCAGTTCAGAAAAGTTGTTGGAAATGAAAAGTTGATCGAAGAAGGCTCGAAGAGTAACTTTGGGTAGGTATTCAATGACGAACGCAAAAGGATTCATTCTTCAAACAACACATCTCAAACACTCCTCTACAACGTTTCCCAAATTGTTCCCAGAGAAGAGTGGTAGCGAAAGGAAACAACCCTAACTAGCTTTATTTGAATTTCCATTTGAAAACAACTATTTTAAAAATCAAAATTAGCACATGTTCCCTGTAGAAAATTTGGAAAATAATAGAAAAATAACAGTAAGATAGTATAATAAATATACTGTCATATACTATATAAATACATTGTCTGCTATTTAATAAATAATAAACAGTAATAAAATAATTGTGTGCATAAAATAATAAATCTATAGTCCCACCAACTGGAAGTACCAATTCCACTTTTGTGCTATTTTATGCTTGTTATTTTTACATATTTTAAAAATAAAACAGGGTCATATTGTACTTTTTTAAGCTTACATTTACAAATATCAATTTAGTGTAAAACAGTTTTTATGCACTCTACAGTATTATTTCTTGAATAAAATATATTTTTTAAATTTATTTTATTTTTAAGGAGAGGGGAAGGGAGGGATAAAGAGAGGGAGGGAAACATCAATGTGTGGTTGCCTCTTATGCACCCCCTACTGGGGACCTGGCACACAACCCAGGCATGTGCCTTGACTGGGAAGCAAATAAATGACCCTTTGGTTCATGGGCCAGCACTCGATCCACAGAGCCACACCAACCAGGGCTACACTGTCATTTTAAATGTATTAATATACCAACCAATTCTCTATTTTTAGGTATTTAAGTTATTAGTAGGTTTTCTGTTTTATATATAAGGTTGCAGAAAATTCCCTCTTCTATGGTTGAAGTGGTCACTCTATACTGCACTTATCTGATTCTTTTGTTATTATGCATTTTTTAGAATGGAAAGAGGCTTGATCTTTATATTGCCATCCTTTTTTTAAAACCAGAGTACGAGATAGAACATAAACTGGAAAGCACAAAAGGGCAAAATGGGAACAGAGTACAGTCAAAACTTTATAAACCTTATTCTTTTACTCAAAAATAGTATTACCTTATTTTATTACATTACAATATGTTCTGATTCTGACTATTTTAACTGAATTTATTGGGTGACACTGGTTAACAGAATTACAGAGGTTTCAGGCGCACAACTCTACAACACATCATCTCCACACTGTACTGCGTGTCTATCACCCCAAGCCAAGTCTCCTTCCGTCACCACTTTATCTTGCCTATACCCTTAACTTCATTCTTTTAAAACCTATGTGTTTGGCAATGCCTGTGGATAACTAAGACATTCTTATAGAAGTGCAGAGAAATGAGAGATACTCTGAAAAAGTCTATTTTTATTATGAAATTGACAGTAGTGTTCTGGAAGTCTCTATGTGGCCAAAACGAAGAGAATGCTGCTGGAAGTTGAAGAGGAACTTCTCTCCAAACTACAGCTAATTACCATTGCTATTCTGCCATTCTGTAATAGATCAGACTCCAGATTCAGCAGCCGCCTCACAAAGAAAGGTACCCGAATCTTGATTCATTTGGTTAATAAATAAATTGACACAAAGTGATTAATTAGACGTTATTTTATTTCTACTTATAAAATCCTAACTTTGCTTATATCAATCTCCTATTCACTACTAGTGTTTTTCCACTAATATTTTCTGTATTTGTTGAGGAAAAGCTTCAAGTATAAAAAGCAAAAATGGCTGTTTTTTGGCTCAGTTGATTGGAGCATCGTTCCATGTACCAAAAGGCTATGAGTTCGATGCCCAGTCAGGGCACATACCTAGGTTGCAGTTTCAATCCCTGCTCAAGGAGTATGTGAAAGGCAACCCATCAATTTCTCTCTCTCTCTCCCGCGACCCCCTTCCTCTCTCTCTAAATTCAATAAATATATCCTCGGGTGAGTATTTAAACAAAAAAAAAAAAGCAAAAATGATAGTGGCAAATCCCCACCCCCACACTGCCATTTAGCAGAGGTAGTGGAGTGAAAGTCAGCAGTAGTAACAGTCTCTTTTGAAATATTAACACCCAATGTTATTGTTTTATATAATTTCTTAAAACTTTCTGATATGAGAGGAGGGGAGAGAATGCAAATAACTGTAATTGAACAAAAATAAAATAAAATAAAATAAAATAAACCTTTCTGATATGGCTAAAAAGCCTCAATAGAAACTCATGCATTTTTAAACAGGTTCGTTTCATTTGAGCCTGACATGTGTGTGAAGACTTCTCTGCAGGTTTAACGTAGTAGGTGTCCCGTTTTAATGTGAAAGTTTACTCCTCTCATCTACTGGCATATTTCTGTAGCTACGTCCAGGAAGGATCACTGAAGAATGCACATCCTGTGAAGTACAACTACAGAACTGCAGCCATTTTCCTTTCTGAACCCCTCCCTTTGTCATTAAGTTACCATGTTGTTCTTCAGGAAAACGCAGTCAAAGTCAAGTTGAGAGAGAAGCTTGGGTAGCATGTGGCCGTCTCATGTACTGTGAGGCTCTCCCACAGGACTTCAAAGCAGAATCTGATTGCTGCAGATGGGAAGAAGGCTTTCCGCAGAAATACCTTTTTAAGACTCATGGTGCTGTAATTCATATGGTAGGCACTTGTGATTCATTCCTGATGATGTTGGGATCATTTAACTCACAAAACCATTGTCGCTACCATAAAATCCTTTCATCTGTAGCCAAAAAGGTTTATTTCATGCAAATGAAAAATTTTCATTAAAGTATCACCTTAATAATGGGCAAAGATATATATTTTCTGGTCGTGTTTAAAATGTAAATTTATGAACATATTCTGAAGATTCATTTCATGTTATGATCTTTATTTATTTGATGTCCCAGGACTCTTTCCAAGTTCATTGAAGCCGGAAATCAATTTTAGAAGAAATATGGAGATTATTATCATTAAATCTTTCAGTTGGCTTATTCCAAGCAGCCCTGTAAATACTGCATATGTTTCAAAGAAGGCACTTTCAACCATAGTAAAAATCCTTTTCTGTTGTAGCCAGTAATACACCAGGAGGCACGTTTATATTCTCAGCACTCTTCAAAAACAAATGAATAGTAGGTGTATATCCTAAACAAAGTCTGAAATAACAGAATATTCCAATGCCATTAGTTCTGAAAAATGAAATTAAAAAATATTTATCCTTAGGAATTTCCAAGAGTAAAATGACAAGAAAGGCAGACTGGTATTTTGACCATCCCATCCATTCGTCTATCTACCCACTCATCTACATATCAACAGTTATTTACTGAATACTTCATACGTGCCACAGATTTATAGGTAAATCTGATATCTGAAAAAGATATGTGAACCTGATTTTCTCACCTGTAAATATAAGTAAAGATTACTTATCCTACTTTGCAGATTTGAAATGAGTATCTAATCATAAAAAGCCCCCTCAAAAAAAAAAAGACATAAGCACTGTGCATTGAACTGCACTCAACACATAACAGGTACTTAGTTTTTACATTTTTAAAAGATTTTTCAAATTTATTTTTAGAGAGAGGGAGGGAGAAAGAGGGAAGGAAACATTGATGTGTGAGAGAAACACTGATTGGTTGCCTCTTACATGCCTCCAACCAGGGCGCTGGTCCGAAACCCAGGCATGTGCCCTGACTGGTTTGAAAGATGGCACCCAACCCACTGAGCCACACCAGTCAGGGAAGTTTTGGTATTTTTTTTAAAGAGAAGATTTTAATCATAGAATATTAAATCTAGAAATAAATTTCAATTTACATACTCCAACTGTCATTTGAAGAATGAGGAAATTAAGACCCAGAATGTGAATTATCAAAGCAAACAGTTAAAAGAATTGAGGTGAGATCCCAAAGCTTGCAGTGAGTGCATTTGCCACCGATCAGCCAACTCATCGATACTAACATCACCCTTGTTTTCAGACATGATTTCCAGTTCAAAAGGAACTTTGGAAAGAATTCCTAGACACCAAACGGCTTTGACAAATCATTGCTCTGGTGTGTTAACTGTAAATAAACCAAAAACACGTGAATTTAAATTTCCCTTTACAAACATAAACATAAAACCAGTGAGAGAAAAAAAAAATCCCTAGAAAATTCTGTTGGACATTATAGGAGCATTCCTTCCCAGCCTTCAACAAAATTGTTTTTGCCAAACCCCAACTGCGATTTGATTTGCCAATCACTAGTTTTTGCTGCTGTTTTCAATAAGGCATCAGACACATGGGACCTATTCTCTCATCGATGCTCATGCATAATTGACCGAGTGGGATGGAATAAGAGCAGGACAGACTCACACTAAGCAATGATGATCCCATTACAGTAGTTTGCACTACTCAAATGGAACCAATATTTAGTGGGTGCATATACTAATGATAGCTAGGGAAATTCAATGATGAATAAGATATAGTTCCTGCTTGCAGTGAACTAAAATATAAGGAAAGAGTACACACATGACTATAATTTAACATAGAGGTAATTGCTATAAAATAAACACATTTTATAAAGCTTTTATAAGGCTTCACAGAGGGATGCTTACTTGATTCCATTTCACTTGAAGAGTATGGTAGGTAGAATTCTCAGAATGACCCTAAATGACTCTTGCCCTTGTATAATCTCCTCCCTTTTGAATGTGGATGGAATCTGTGAATGTTACATAATCCTGTGATACAGGATTTTTATACTCCTGTGAAAAAGGGATTTTTCAGTGGACTTTGACTAAAACAAAAGAGAGATTTGGGGCAGTGTTGGAGGGGAGGTGATTTAATCACTTGAGACCTTTGAAAGCAAGGAGTGTTCTTCAGCTGGTCATATAAAAAAAATAGAGAGGTTTGAAGCATAAGAGGATTTGATGCACCACTGATGGTTTGAAAATGAAGGAGACCCACATGCGAAGGAATTCTAGTGACTTCTAGCCAGCAAAGAATGGGGGAATCTCAGCCCTGAAACTGCAAGGTGCAGGCTTTTGGTCAGCAACCTGAATGAGCTCAAACGAAGAATCTTCCTTGGAACTTCCAGATTAAGGGTCCACCCTGGCTGAGATCTTGGTGTCAGCCTGTGAGACCCGAAAGCAGAGAACACAATGATTAAGTTTGCCTATACTTGTGATCCATAGAACTGTAAGGTGGCAGATGAGCAATGTTTCAGGTTACAAGTGTCCCCACATCTCTGAATATACTACAGGTCTAGCATAACTCCACTTGATGAGGTAAACTGAGATGTAAGGAATAACAATGGTCATTACAACAATCAGTGACTCTAAAATATCTGACCTGTGCCAGGTTCTGGGCTTTCTATACAGGAGCAAACAACTGGAAATCAGGAATGTCAGGACTCAACTCAGGCTGTCTGAATTTAGAGTCTGAGGTCTTAACCACAGAGCATAACGCGTGTTTAAAATAAATGAGAAGAGCCCACATAATATTTTAAAAAATATGCACACATAAAGTATGTTTATTTTTCATTTAGGATGAGGTGATGTAACCAATGCATGTCACCATGTGCCCAAAGAGTTCATCTGTTCTCACTATTCTCGACCACAAAGCGCCAAATGCCAATAGGCTGAGGTATAAGACAATGCCTCAACTAATAGGCTCTAGGGTCTGGGGCAGGCAGGCTGTTGGATGAAAATTAGGTTGTGATGAGTTTTCAGTTGTGATGAGATACTTCAAAGAGAGTCAGTGCTGCTAGCGTCTCTGTTTCCCTGAAATAAAGCCAAACTCTATGGGTCATTTTGTTTAAAACAACAGAACTCCACTCCTGGATGAACTTGAGTTCATGTAGATTAGGAGATCTTTCTTAAGCAGAGATTTCCAGAACTGTGAACTCTTCTAAAGGAATACAGTAAAAATGAACTATTAAAAATAAATAAAATAAAATAAATGTAAAGAAAAGAACCAAGGGCTCAATTAAAGATATATGATCACTGGCCATATTAGGCTGCACCCTGCAAGGCTTTTCTAACTAATGTATCTAGTGCTCAAGAAATTCTAGGAGGTCATATGTGGCTGAGACTATAGAAGTTAGAAGACCGTGGGCCTGGAGATGGGCAAGCATGCTAGCAAAAACTCTAAGTGCACCAGCATAGAACAGTGAGCTCAACACCCCAGCCACAAAACCACTGTCATTGGCTTCTCACATTTTTCAGGATGAAATCCACAGTCTTCAAGCCATGGTCTGTCTTTCTAGCCCCATCTTTTGACATGCCCACACACTCGTACTTCCCTTGACATAGACTTAACTATTTATGCAGTTTGATGTACACTGAAATCAAATAATACCCACAATTCTGAGCTTCTGCAGATGGAGTGTCCTGTCCACATCCAGCTAACTCCTAGTCATCCTCTAAATTCATCATACTGAACATCCTGAACCCCCTGTGCAGTGCAGAATTGTATCCGTGTGTCCCCTTCACATCTATTTCTCTCTCTCTAGTCCTTAGTTTGTGAGTTCACCCCATCAGGCTGTACACTGCTAGCAAAGAGGGACCTCATCTTGCCTGACTTTGTATGGCCACTGTTTAGTACAGTGCTGGGAATTTTCAATATGCTAATAACTGATATATGCATAATAAATTTGACTCTGACTTTATGGATCTGGCTGAATGTGTGATGACAACTAAAGTTTATATGGAACTGAATGAACGGTAGGCTCTGTACTAAACATTTCATAACTCATTTAATGCTCATGCACCCACACATATGAGGTATTGCCACTATTCTTATTTTAGAGATGAGAAAACAAACACAGGAAAGTTAAGCACATTGGCCAAGGTAAAAGAGCAACGGTGTGACTTAAACCCTCTGACTCTGGAGTCCAGGCTCTTAAACCACAATACTCACCTTTTGTGATTTGGGGCCCACAGTGGTACTGGCTGGATTGCAAGTTTTGGAGAAAAGTAAAGAAAAGCAAGGCCCTGAAAAATGTTATACTCATGATATACCTACTATAGAATATCAAATTTCCTTTCTTAAAGAATGTTTTTAAAAAGTTACTGTGAAAATTATAGGTAGGAAATCTTTTTCAAAGACTGACTAGGGTCAGTGGTGGGGAAGAAATTCAGGCCCAAAGAAATATAAAGGCCAAAGAGAAAAGTCAAGTCCTTGTCACAGACTGTTTCTCACACAGTTCTATAAAGTGTGTAAGAAAATTCATTTAGTTTTACACACAGCGGAACTGGAACACCTTGTCTTCAAGGGAACTCAATACAATAATTGTGGTTGGTCCATTCAAAGGATATTTGTTGATTTCAAGTGTACATTTCTATAATACATGACCTGTATTTTGCATCGTATGTCCATCACCCAAAGTCAAATCATCTCATGAACCAATGTCACCCCAACGAATTTAATTAAGAAGATTATTTGTTGAGAAGCTACTAGGTGACAGGAACTGTGATGGCCAATGAGGTATGGTTTTGAGCACAACCAAGACAGTCCTTACCCTTATCCCTTATTAAACTAATGTCAGTGAGGGCTAACATCACCAGGCCCATCCTATGTGCTTGAAATGCCTTCTCTCATTTAATCATCCCACATCTGCCAAACTGGGAGGCAGAGTTATAAAGAAATTGACTTGCCCAAGCCACACAGTCAAAGGCAAACTGTACTGAGAAGTCGGTTGGTTGACTCCAGGACCTGCCCCCGAATCCACTCATCCGTGTATAAATCCAAATAATGTTGAAGCATTAGTCTAACGTTTTGGTGTTATATTCATGGCACCAATTGTGTCTGATTAATAATCATCAAATGTCAATGAACGTAAACCATTCTTATTCAAGCTATAACTTACATTCATACAAATAAATTTAAAAAAAATCTACTTTGATTTTTCAGATATTGTCAGTTGAAAGGAAATATATTACCACCCCTACCACTCTCAGCCCCCCCAAAAATTCTAGTTCTTTTCAAACTAATATTTGAAACTAAGTTTTCATTTCAACTTCAGTGTGACATTAAGCTCAGATAATGATGGTCACAGCAATACTTGTAGTACCATTTTCTTTTTCCCCCTTTTTGTTGAATTTCTGGGGTGAGCAAAATTATGCAGGTTTCAGGAGCACAATTCCATTTTTAAAAAGTTCACCCACTAGTTCGTACTATCTGTCTTTATGGTTACTTGATGACTACCTGTTTTTTAAAGAATTGATAGTTCCAGATAACTACAGGGCACACGGTACCCTAAGTTGTTTGGTCTTTCCTTTAAAAACAAACAGTAAAAACCCCTGCTGCTGAATTTCAATATACACACTCCTCAAAACAGATAGATGCCTATAAACCAGACAGGATAATTTATCTGCAAAGAACTGATAAGCATCAGCTAAATTTTGAAAGTTTGTTGAATGGTGGAAAAACAAATTAGTCTTTTCTAAGTAAAATGAGGACATAAGTCTCGTTGCCAAAACATTCCTTAGAATTTCATTTCCCAAATGACCTAGGTTTTTAATTTCAAGACAAAATACCTGATTTTAAAAGATAAGTATCTACCCTCTGGGAAAAACTGATGATTTCTTATTTTTCCCTGGCATAAAAGGAGGTTAGGGAACCTCTAAATTAAAGGTTGCAAGCAACCATTTAATTTAGATTAAATTAGACAGCAATTGTATGTTAAATAAATATGAAATGTCTCTGAATGTATTTGTTAAAGATTAAGAATTCTGTAATACTTGACTTCTATTACACATTTGTTATTGCTGATTTTAAAAATAAATCACCATTTAATTGAAATACTTAAAGAACATTTACAAAGTAAAGTATAGCATTCAGCAAAACCCACGAGAATCTAATAAACCCAATAGGGTAGCTCTTTTCAAAGTATCCCATTCTCCAACATTGTGGCAGAAAACCTGCAGTATGAGTATGGCCAAGATCTGATACAATCTTTACAAATGCCGTAATTCAACTTGCCAATATGGACCCAAAAAGGATTTCATTTTAAATATTTGTCATCAGAGTGGTTTTGGTCTATTCTATGCTATTCCCATTTGCAATTAAAAAAAAATGGAATGAATTAAAGGTAGATGAGAATAGGTACTCCACATATCTATCAAACACTTGAATATAACTATCATTCTTTTATGAAAAAAATTAAATTATCTCAGAGTAAATTTCACTGTGGTTTTTATCCTGCATTCTCTACGCCCCTCCTCCCTGACCCCGCTGCCCGTTTTCCAAGTTGAAGACTGCAACATGAAAAAGAAGCATTCCCTTGATTCCAGGTCTTGCATTATAAGCACACTTTCTTTGTGAATGAGACCTGGTATCCACCCCACATCATATAAAATATCCTGAAACCTTCAACATGGCAAAAACGGTATTTCAGGAAGGGTGGTGGCATTCTAGGTAAAATACGTCCAGGCACTTTAAGGATCTGAAAGATGATAAGCCTGTGGAGTTGAACGTTGAGAGAGTGAAGTAAGCAGAGGCCAGACTTAGGATGGGGAGGTAGATCAAAGATGAAGAGGAGGACCCACAACTTTTGGGTCTAGCTCAGTATCCATCAGAATCCATGAAGACGCATAATCTGCTGGTGATTCTAGAATCATTAGAACATAGAGATCATGGATATATTTTAACAAGAGTCTGTAATGAGATTAGGCAACCAATTTTCGAGCTAAAGATGATCACAGATTCACTTGCCTAGAAGTCAAGCTGAAATACACTTGGTACGTGCAGCTGGTGAGTCTGTAGCTCCTCCCTCCGAGTGTCAGTTCAGATTTATCAAAAACAGTTAAAACTTCAGGATCTGCATGTTAATGGACAGACCTATGGCTGGAAAATGTGGTAATTTTATTAAACTGTGATTATCAGCATTTTTCTTATCCCAAGTATCATAACTTCAGGAGAAAAAAAGCAAACAGGTGACCAAAATTACCTTATTAAGAATGTATGACAAAAAAAAGTCAAAGTGACTATTAAAAGAATATGGCTCTTAACATAACCAACACGTATTAAAAGAGTTGTGTAACTCATAACTACTTTCAACCTCAAATTTGCTGGAGAAATTACTTCTTTTAAGAGATAACCAGATGTTGTCTGCCAGCTGCTTAAGCCCTCCCAAGGTATTTGTTGATTATTACTTAACGAATGTTAGTTTCTAGAAAAAAAATTACCTAGCTTGCCTTGTGAAGCATCAGTGACATAACCAGTGTGGCACCTCTGACTTTGAATTTGAATAATATCGGATGACATTAGATCAATAGTTACAATGGGTACTGCCAACTAAATTCTACTTCAAGTTCTATGTCCTGGTAGATAAAGTCAACTTCCATCTCTAGGTTTTTATTTTTCCGTGGGTCAAATAAAGTGTTTGGACTAAGTCAGTATTTCTTAAAGTGATATTAACCACTGGCTTATCAAAATCATATGGGTGTTTATTAAATGCAGATTCCTGAGCCTCATTAACAACCAAGTTGGAATCCAAATCTCTCGGGTGAGACCCAGACTCTGCATTAAACTAAGTCCCTCAACTGAGGACTGAGAAACAGCTGACTACGAACTCTTAAAGGGTCCTTTCAGTTCTGTCATTTGAGTTGATGCTTTGATCTCTTTTATGACTTCATAGTAGTCAACCGCTTAAGCCTACCCAAAACAAGCAAAATTGACCCAGTTTTATTTTATCAACAGGACAGATAGGCACTAAAATCAAAATAAGGGAATGCATTGTCACTGCAGGTTTGGCCTTTCATGAATTGCATGGAAGGTAGCATTTCAACCTGCCCTCTTGCTGCTTCTCTGCCCTGGGCTACCCTCAACCTCCCCTTCAAGGGCTCTCCTGCTCTTCCCTGGGTTCCTGGGCAATATGCTACTTCCAAGATGGGTGTGCACACAGCAAATTTATGTCAATGGTGTATCTTTGTCAGAAGGCTTTAGCTATGGAGGCCTCATTTCAATATTTAAATATTAATATTTGTGAAACTCATAAAAAAGTGCCTCACTCATTGTAAAAGGAGTCACACAACTGTCTATTCTGGAATGATCAAAACGTTTTTCTACTATTAGGAAGATTTTTCAAGTGGAACTATGTCCTTCCTAGTTTTCCCAATAAGTCTTGAAGAAAACTACCCACATTTAAGACAAAACCTTGTTAATATCATGTTGGTTACTCTTATGATGAATTATAAAGAGTAAAATGCCAACATGAAGAAAACTTTCCACTCAGCAAGTAGTTTAAGTTATAATGATAATAGGGCAGCTCCGAAAACAATAATTTGCAAAATGATACATAAGTGCCCTACTGGCTTCATGCTTCTAAAGATAATAAAATATTCCCTGAGCACATGCAATTTTTGTTATGAGTAGGTGTTTAAATGCATCTTATTATTTATTAATTCAATAATTAAGTATTTATTGAAGAAAGTTTTCTAGGTTGTGCGTGTCTTTCATTAGCTACTACTTCAAAGTGCAATACTTGATTTGAGAAAGGGAGACACGCAATGTGTTAAACAAAAAAGACTGGGCTTATGTTCAACCAACCGAAAAGCTAGATGTGAGAGGGGCCATGGTTCTCAAAAGAAAATAACTTCTCAGGACACGAGGATGCAAACAAATTGCATTAATAGGAGAACTCTGATGAGTGTCACCTGCTATCACTGACTATACATGGAAAAGTGGGTTCATAGGATACCTCACCATTCCAATTAGTTGATTCAGTCAAATATTGAATCTACTCAAGTTTTGATTTTGGCTGAAACAACTGACGTAGCAGCATTTGTAAAAATATATGGTCAAACTGGCTGTGTGAGAACACATTACTCAAGAATATACTAGCATTTTAGCATAGGAGAGATATACAATAAACAAGAAAAGGTAATAAAGCCCGGTTATTTTGGTGGTTTAATTTAGGGCAATTTTTAATGATCACCCCAAAAGCCTGGAATTCTCGTCTATTGGTAGCATAAATGAGGGAGAAAATTGTAAATAATTCATATAAATATCTCACTTAAATGCATTAACCTATAGACAATCTCTTGAAGAGTACTCTGATTTTTCTGTATCATTCATATTTCTTCCTGCTTTAATAAACACTCTTAACTGGCATTGTGGCATCACACTCAGGTTTTCTTCCTTTCCCTCTGTCCTGTGTCCACTCTGGCTCCTCTGCCTCCTTCCACCTGAGGCACACGGGGACTCCCAAGCTTCTGACCTCAGTACTCCACTCTCCCTCTGCAAATACTGTCTGTAGGGAATCTTTTCATTATCACAGTTACATTCATTATCCCTAAGTCAGGGACTGAATTCTCCAGCTCTCCTTACCATACTTTTCTAGATCTAATTCTCAATCACAAGTTTCCAGTAGGACATTTCTTTGCACATCCACACTTGACTCTAATGGAATATGTCTAAATATTAGCCATTATCCACTTTCCTCCTAATGTCCCCTTAATATCTGCCAATGATAAATTGCACACTACTTGGCTTGGTAATCCAGGCCCCAATGTGCCATGTGGCCACATGGACACTCCTAAATAGGATTCATTCTGGATAGTGAATTGGACTAGTGCACAGATTTGGGAGGTTGAATTCCATTTCTCTGTCATCAGTGTTATCTCAGGCATGTCCCCTAATTTCGCTGAGTCTCCATTTCTCCCTCTGTGAACTGGGGTTAAGATGAACACATGGAAGAACGGCCATTGTCTATAATACTTAAGCACAAGGTGAGCATACAGTAAAGCCCCATAAATGATTGCTGACATTTGCTTGTGTTCTTCCTTTCATCTGCTTTCCCTCTTCTTCTCATGTACGTCTACTTCACCATTCAAGAGCCAGCTTTGCTGCCCCCTATCACTATATTCCAGAAACTCCCCTGATCACTACACATGTTGTCTGCAGATTTCATTTAATCAGATACTGTTGTTTCTCACATATACGTCTTTTTTATTTTCAATTTAATTGTGCAATTCTGAAAGAGTGGTTCAACATCTCAATTTTCAACATGACAGCCAGTAAACCAAAACAGTAGTATTTCATGAATACATGAAATGGCTGTGTTCCTCACACTCACATATACCCAGAGGGACATCCAGACGGGCAGTGCCCATTCGTGAATCTGAGTTCGTAGTCAGGGCTGACTGCAAACATCGGATGCTTGAGTCATCTGGGAGATCAGCGCTTCAGCATTCCCTTTGCTTCACTCCAGGGATGAAGAGAGATTTCCTACTTAAATGCGAACTTAAAGCATTTCTACTCATCTTTAACTGACCCCTTTTCCTCCATCACACGTATTCACAGAACTTTTCAGATAGTGTGACAACTGAAGCGTATCGTCTCCTTTACTTGGGCACCACATACAGTCAAAACACAACTTAACAGGGGCAAAATGTGGAGTCCACCCAAGCAACGCTCAGGAAAGCCTCTCAGGGTCCGGAAATAAACATTCTGAGATACTCTGCAGGCCAGATGTGCAGACTAAGAAATGACATGTGGGGGAGAAGAGAAGGAACCCAAGCCCACGGAATCTAGCTTATTCCCAGTGTGGCTTACTTTTTCGTAAAGACGTGGCAGGGAAGCCCTTTGCTCGTGGCTGTTGCTTGCCCACACTTCCTGGATGTTTGCTAATATCAGTTAAAAGGGGAAGGCAGCGGTAGGTTTGAGAGTAATAGCTGTGATAGGCAGGTAGAAAGCGGTGCCTAAACCCTGAGTGTTCATGTGCCTCTTTCTCTCTGAAGCCCCAAAGCGTCTACATCCACTTCATCGGCCACATGATAGAATTCGCCAAAATTCTGCCGTCTTATTGTGTTATTTTGAGCAAGCCACGTTGTCACTCTGAGATGCAATGTCTTTATTCATTCGTAGAACTAAGAAATTGTAGATGATGAGGAACTTCTTCTGCATCTATGATTCTACCTGGTAAGGGACTTATCTTTACCCCCACATAACAGCTCACCAGGTCAAACTCAGAATATTCTCTTTGGCATTCCACGAGATGACTGCCAAATTTCTGGCTAGTGACTGACGTTTCACTGGTGCACTTTTAAACACAAACCATCCCGACCTTTTCTTTGTTCTTTGGACATGTCTGTTTCCATCATCCCAAGAAAATGCAAGAACAGTCAAACACAGGTGTTTGGGCATGGCCTAACAACTATGGTTGTCTTTCTTCTTTTTTTGTGTGTGTGTGGTGGGGGGGTCTGTTTTAATGTACAGAGAAAGTCACAAAGCAGATCCTGAAGTCTGGACATCCCTCTGGTTGTCTGAATTCCTCTGAAGTCCATGGGAGTGCTGTCCTCTATATGCCAGGCCCGCATTGGTAAATGAGGAAATGTCCGAGGGAACGGAATTTTAAAGTTAACAACAACAATTTAAAAAACCCTTAATACAGAAGAAGTGATTTTGTTGTTGTTGTTTTTGGGGAAAAAATGGGAGTTTAAACAGCACATTTATTTCGTTTTAATTTCTGGGCTGTCAGACATCAGCTCTGAAGCCTGATTCGGAACACATGCGAGGTCCCTTTGAAGTTCTGGCTGCTTTTTTTTTTTTCTTTTTTTAACAATGGCAGAAAGAAATAAAGAAATTAAACTGCAACATAATCATGAAACAGAACTTCTGGGCTCCTGATTTACAAATTGTCATTCTTTCCTTATCCCAGGGCTTCGTTTTCAAAGCTGCATTGTGGCACATACCTTTTTGTAATTTTTTTCCCTTTCAGCTATTTCTTTCCTCTCCAAAATGAAGCATTCTACTTTTATTTTAATCAACTAAAACATAGTTTATTGTGGTTTTCAGAAGACAAGAAAGGAAGTGGAAAATCCACAGCAATATGCTAAATGAAACCTTTTTGATAAAAGCCATAGCTATATAGGGTTTAGCTCTTAAAGTACCCAATTCTCTTGGCATAAAGACAAAAATGTACCTTAAATTTTCAGGCAGTCCAGAGAAAATGTCTACTTCATTTTCATGCTCTAATAACAAAAGATCCTTACCAAAGACTTCAAGGATCCTTAATAAAAACTGCATTTCAAGTTTAGCGTGATGTAGGCCACATTTGGAAACATGCAGATGCACACACACATACAAACACACGCAAATTGATTTAATGTTGTCATTCGCTGGTGATACATATTTATTTGAACAAGGTACCCAGGAATACTGTAATCCAGCAGTCCCTTTTAAAACTACATGTAAATATGAACAGGCTTAAAAATTCTTAGTCCTTAATATCATTTTCCTTATTCTATATTTTTTCTGTAATCTTGTATTGGTTTTATCTTACAAAGTGTTCTAATACTTACACTCCTTCAAAATATTGCTACACTTTATTCTACCTCTTTCCACTTTTATAGTGAAACTGCTATTCCAGAGTTTCTTCTCTGTATATTCATAATGGTCAACATTTTGAAAACTATGATTTTTTTCATTCAATATATTGACCTTCTTCTAGGTCAAGTTCCAACTCCACCGAGCAGAGGGGAGATGAAAGAATGGCTCCCCCATCAGTGGTCAGGTCACACTGACTTGTGAGAACTGAGTGCTACATTTTCAGGAATTCTGTGAGCTAGGTGTAAGCACAGTTATTATTAATATTAAATATATAAACTTACAAATGAAAAAGATATTAAAAAGAAAAATATTAAATATTCAAAACCAAACTTCCTAATTATTTTAATTTATTGCTATTGTTTATGCTCCTGGGGTAATTTACATCGACTGCATTGATACAGAGGATATATTATATGATACTTAGCCATTGAACATCTCAACTTGTGTTGGTCACTCCACGTTGAGAGCTGACATTGGCCATGTGGGAGTATTACATGACAGGATTATTTGTTTTTCTTTGCTTGTGCTGGAGAAATAGATTTTATTTTATTTTATTTTTAATTTATTTATTCATTTCAGAGAAAGGAGAAGAGAAGGAGAAAGAGAGGGAGAGAAATATCAATGTGTGGTTGCCTCTCACACACCCCGTATTTCAGGGACTTGGCCTGCAACCCAGGCATGTGTCCCGACTGGGAATTGAACCAGTGACCTTTTGGTTCACAGTCCACGCTCAATCCATTGAGCTACAACAGCCAGGGCGAGAAATAGATTTTTTTTTTTAAAGAACCCTTTTTTTTTTAAAGATTTTATTTATTTATTTTCAGAGAGAGGAGAAGGGAGGGAGAAAGAACAATGTATGGTTGCCTCTCACATGGCCCTCACTGGGGACCTGGCCTGCAACCCAGGCATGTGCCCTGACTGGGAATCAAACCAGGACCTTCTGGTTCCCAGCCCGTGCTCAATACACTTAGCTACACCAGCTGGGCAAGATTTTAAACATTTACCTGCATATCAATAATTGTCCTCTGTACCTGAATTACTCAAAATGAACTAGTTTATAATTTATACCTGAATTATACCTAAAATACCTAAATCTTAGGCCTATCTAGGTTCAACAATTTATAACGATCACTTTATATTTTATCTTGAGTATTTCAAGTAAGAATTGAGAGCTGGAATTTATTTTTGTTAGTCTTCCTTTTGGAGGAGGGCCTGAAGGAGAGAGGTAGAGTATGTGGCTCCATGTCTACCATCCCTACTTGCCTACAGCCAGAAACTCATACTTCCTTAACTGCTTACTAGTCTTTAATACACTAGTCGATTGTATTCATTTCCTTTTTATATCCTCAGATTCTGGGGTTTTAACTTCTCTTCTGCCTAGAATAAAATTACACTTTCATATCTACTGAACCACCTCTTAAAGCCTTAATGAAACCTTACGTACTGTGATGTCAGTACTAATTAGGAAGGTTAGTATGAGATTTCTCCTATCTTCTGGCACAGGATCTGGCACATGTGCTCCAAATGAAACAAAAAGAAAATTGTACACACACACACACACACACACACACACACATTTTTTAATAGGAGTGGGGACTAAAGTGTGTACTGCTAACTCATTACCTTTGAATCTTGGACTGGAAGGGTCTGGAAGGGAGGTGCCAAGCATGTCAAGTAGCCTAATCCCCTACGTATTAAATAATCATCAGAGGGGTTGCAAGCTTCCTCCCTTCTACCTTGACAACAGCCCCCATCTACAAATGAAAAACATTCCCGTGTCAAGTAGTTTAAATTCTATTATTCAGATTTGAATGACTGTCTTGAATACAAACAGATTTTAGACATAGAAAATTAAGACATCTTTGTCCAGAAACTATGTGAAAGAGATTTGGACAAGAACTGCAGAAAGTCTGACCATGGAAATTAGCCATGTGTTGAAAAAATTAGATTATTTAAATAATCCACTTTGAGAAGGAAATAACTTCCCAAAGATCATTCAACTACTTTGCTAGATCTAAACATATTTAATTCTAAAATTCATATCTATTATTCAATAAAAAATCATTAAGTAAAAGCAGTGTAATTGATGCGGCTCTTAGTTTTTACGTTACGCTTACTCCTAGAACATTAATCCTTATAAGCATATACATGTATTTGTGAAATACTAAATCTTCATGAAACATTTAAAAATTAGTTCCATATAAAGATTTTTATTCCATATATTAAGAGGCAGTATGAAAATTATATCTCTTCCTTCAGAATAAAATACATTATTCTTGATAGTGTATATTTTAAAAATACCTAAAATATACTACGTGCACATACTATGTATACGCAGTAAAACATACTATGACTGTAACATATTTTATACGTATAAATTTGTTCAGCACGAATTCTATGGAAGTCACCTTTAACCTTCACTTTAAAGGTTCTTTTGCATCTGGATGATGCTGAAAATGACCCTATATTCATATACTGACTCTTAAGATATCACTATTCTACCAATACGTCGCTACACAACCAAGAGTAAGCAAAACTGTAAGAATGCCTCGTACCCTATGCACGCTGCCCTTTGGCGTATTTTGCTTTCTATCAAGGATTCTCTGAGTTGGCATCACTGGGTTGTATGACACTGAGGATCACTGGTTCACCGTTCTTCTGGCTACGGCTCCAAAAGTCCATGGCCCTTCTCACGAGGAGAGCCGCAATGACATCATTTCTGGATTCTGCTTTGCTTTTTGAGGTTGTGGCATTATCCACCTGTAGTCAAATGTTGCCTGTCAAATACTATGACATCACAAAATCTGTGGGGAATTCTTACACTAGCAGTATAACTGAACTGGGAATAACATGAGTGATGTAATCCTCATATGCCTCGAAGAATCTTATAATGTGGCCCCTTTTTAAAAATCTTTTCAGAGAAAACCTCATAACTTAAGAATTATTAAATAACTGAAAATTATACGTAACCTAGTGACAAATGTTTTTAATAGAAAGTTAATCTGGGCATTATCTCTCTTACCTGGGAAACATTTTCCAAATCAGGGTATTCTAGTGATTTGTGTGAGAACCTCCTTCCTTCTGCTCTATCCTGAACTCATTTTTTCTCTTCAAACAAATTTATAAGAAAATTCACCTTTCTGTATTCTGAATGGTACTCTGTTCTACAGGTTGGATTCCCCACCACGGGGGTCAGTGGGTTTTAATTGGAGCTTGTTTTCCTAGCACCTGCTTGTGGTTTCTATGCTTCTGGATTCATGTGGGGCTGGTTTCTTCTTTTCATGTGAGGATGCTCCTGATATGAAAAGAGAAATCTTCCCTCCACTCCACATTCTCTCTTTCCCCGGTTTTCCACACAAACCATCCCATCTCTAGGATGAGTTCTGGTATTCACTGATCCAAGTAGGATCTTTCAGAGCTTAAACACTTTAAGATATTCATGAAGCTATAAATCTCCCAGTATTCTCACCATCTCAACTCCGGATACTTCATAATCTTGGGGAGAAAAATGAGCTTCCCAACATCTTTGGAAAGGAGCTTTGAATACATCTTGTCTAGCTTTGAAGGGACAAGGTAGCCTTAGCGTGTACATCCACCTACTCTATCTAAGATGTTACCAACTCCCAAGTACCTGCAGGCCAGTAAGAGACATAGGCAAGATCACAGATCACAACACTACAGAGACAGAGGAATGAGCAAGAGAAGGGATTCCAACGGCATCATGAGCAGTTCACAAGAATACCTCCAGCTGGGAAATCAGGCGGCTGGATCTTCTGGGAATACTCAGCATTCACACTGGAGGTCTAGGACTGGCCAGTGAAAGTGGGTAAAAGGGCTTTGAGGACAGAGAGTACGCTGAGCAAGTTACAGAGAAAGAAAAGGCAGAGGATTTGGGGTCGTGTCACTAAACATAAAGGGCAGCTTTATGTAAACGAGGACAAACGTCACCGTAAAAGAGGGGGTTTGCAAACTACACATGGAGTTTCTTGAATGTCATTTCTTTACCAAAACTGCCCTATCCCTGACCGTCTTGACTGGAAGAGATCTTCTGAAAGCTCAGAGCACTTCCTCTTGTCACGCATTTACCATGCGAAACCCATAAATTCATGGAATTTGAGCACTGAAAGAAATCCAAATATACACGATAAAAATGAAAGTAAGGTTTACATTTTCTTATACACACATATGTAAAACAATCTACTGAGATGCGAATGAGCACCTCTTCTTTGGGGGAAAATGAAGAGCTTTTCTTCTCAAGGACCTCCATCCCCCACAATGCCCTCTTCCAATGACAGCAAAATCCCGGGACTCTGTGTTCTGAGTGCTCGGTTCTCTGGTCTTCAGAGGCTATGGATGGCTTCTGTGGAAGACAGGAGAGAAGCTGCCAGATAACAGAAGACCGTCCAGACTTTTGTTTGGAACACCAGCCCTGTGAAGATCATGCAATATAGATCACTTCAGGGAGAGGGAGAATGAAGACTGGAGCTTGTGTTAAAGGGAAAGAAACTGGCCGGATGGGCCCAGGTGTGGTTTCCCAGGGACGGAGAGGGAAACCCTAGATCTACAGTAGCCATCATGTCGCTCTGTCATGTCACCTTACTTTAACTTCCCTGTAACACTTCATGCCACTAACATTCTCCATGTTTGCTTGCTGATTGCCTAACTCCTGCCTCCTCATTACTCCCAGAAAATAAGTTTGATGAGGACGGTGAATTTTCCTTCTCATTGTCACAACTACACCCCTAGTGACATTACTTAAGAGTTCCAGCAGGAAACAGATGGTACCTCAAAGGGTAGAGAAGACAGGTTATATTGATGAAGGGACGTTTCCCTTGTTCCAGCTGTTGGGACCGATACTTGCAACAGGGGGAGGTTATTGCAACCTTTGGGCATGAAGGGCAAGGAGAAGGAGAGGGATGACCTGTAGCTTGGGGAAAGGCCCAGCGATAGAGGCTGTGAACTTCGGTAGAATGAGGTAGCCCTGCCCAACGCCAGGTGGAAGCGGCAGGAGGTGCTGGAGAAGAAACACTCCAGGCTTACTCCCCTTGCCCTCTGAGCACCTGCCAGGACTCCCACTGGCCACACTCACCTAGAATCGAGGGAGCCTGGGGCTACAGAGTGTAGAGGCTGGTCTCCTAGGGCACAGGGCAGGCTGCACAACTGATGCAGAGGGACAGACAGAGAATGCAGCACACATTTAAAAGTCCCTAAGTGAAAGGCTAGGTTCTCCAAACAACAGCAAGGGTTACCACCTTCACACAACATTTTGTCAGGAAGTGAAAGGAGGGTTGATGGAGCGGCATATACATTTTGACAGCAACGGAACACCAAGAGCTTGTGAAATGGGGAGCCAAAGGAAAATAAACCACATTTCCATGGTCCTGCTTGGCAGACAGTGAGTCAAAGTGCTGCCTGTGAATGACTCCCATGAGCTCGGACAGTGGACGACAGCAGCTGTGATGGTCTAGAGGCTCAGCCTTCTTTGAAACCTTTGAACTCTGCAACCCTCCTCGACTCTGGCCCTCAGGCCTCTGCCTGACTTTGGGGATGGTTCACGGACTCCCTATTGACTTATGTTGAGGATGTGGCAGTGGGACATTCAGAGCCAGATCAAATTTGATTTAGAGAAATAAACCAGTGCCATATTTTATAAATCCCAGGGTTTTAGAGCAAATTCATTCTTGCAATATAGATCTTATTCTTCCAAATAGACTTTATCTCTATGAGGGCTACTATGGGATAAATAGGATTCCCCTCCCAAATTCAAAGTATTGAAGGTAATCCTATTTGGAGACAAGCTCGCCCTATAAAGAGGAGATTACATTAAAATGATGCTGTGAGGTAGAGCTTTAATCTAATAGGACTGGTATCCTCACTTGGGAGGGAGAGATATCTACATGCCAAAGACAGAGGTGTCGGGAGAAATCGAACATGGTGACACCTCAGTCTCGGGCTTGCAGTTTCCAGAAGTAGCAGAAAATAAACTTTCATTTTTTAAGCAGCCCCAGCACACTAATATAAGGGCTAAGACCACATTATATGTTAGTTACGCTTCCTCACCACAGGGGCAGCCTGGCGCTCTGACCGCCATAGCTATGCTCTGAATTCTGTGACTTGTCAGCTGCGTTGGCTGGTTGTCCCTTTCTAATATATTGGGAGCGTGAAGGACAGTGTGTCTTTCATAATTATCTTCTACTTGCATTGTGTGGATATGTGAAATCGAAAATGAACCTTACCATTTAAGTCATTTCTGCTTCTTAGTAAAGTAAAAAGAAATAATCTTTATCTATTTAAAAGACACAGGGGAAAATCATGTTTTTAATCCAAGGTGTTTTAAAGCGTGTGCTTGTCCCAACACTTGGGTGTTTTTGGAAAGATAGGAATTGTGCCTATTGTAATTATGAGTACTGCAGCTTCAGACAGTCAGCAGAATCTTATAGCCAGCATTATTCTTATTCTAGATCCTTTGCCAGTTGTGTAAAGGTCATGCAGAG
The DNA here is from genome assembly GCA_004026765.1 of Micronycteris hirsuta. Lineage (NCBI taxonomy): Eukaryota > Metazoa > Chordata > Mammalia > Chiroptera > Phyllostomidae > Micronycteris > Micronycteris hirsuta. The sequence goes on from PVJI01000006.1 coordinate 344,467, forward strand.
GTGAGCAGAATATGAGGTATCTGGCTCCAATTCCACTTGAAACATTAAAGTGACTCCAGATTTATAAAATAAAGAGAGGGAACAGCATGCTGAACTACAAAGATCCCAAACCGGAGTGAGCCAAATGGTACATTCTTGACTAATGGTGACTGACAATGGAAAGAAGAGACCTTCAGAACAGAATAGCCGCTTCGTTTTAGTATGGGATGTAGGAAGACATATGAGGATATTTGGCAGAGAGAGACTGAAGACGTGAGAGTAAATAGCTGGCAAGAAAGACAAGAAACCTGTTAACATTTTTTGCAAGAATAGGAAAACTCACCCTTTCATGGTCAAATACTGGCACTCAGTGAGATCATGGTGAAGGAGAATATTAAGAAAGTTAAAAACAGACAATCTATGGATGTCCTCAGTTAAAAGAGAGGAAATTCTACTGAAGGTCTATTTCAAAGAGTGTCAAGAGGAAGAATATGAAACAAAAAAGTCAAGAAAGATGAAAATAGATTAAAGCTTGAGATGATTATTACCGATGAGCTAATCTTGGTCTAACAGTATTGCTTGGGACCCTGCGAGTATTTTACATGAACTATGAGTATACTTGTTATTGCTGTTTTATAAATGAGGAAACTTAATTTTCGGGAGATTAACAACAAACCTAAGGTCAAGTAGTTTACAAAAGGCTGAGTCAGAACCCAAATCCAGGTTTGCCTGGTTCCACAACCCTTGCTGTATTTAACCACCAGGCTGAAATTTGCATCAGTTTTCAAAGCTTTCCCTTTCTCCTACTGTGATCAATAAATTTATACTCTGGCCTGAGCATGTAAATTGCTTGCAAATAGCTGTTGCAAGCACATGACTGAATATATTTAATTTTCCCCTGAAATGGTGTATAGTACTTTATTATATCAGACTTCCCTTTCCTACAAGGCAGGGGGTATCTCTGCACAATATGTTTTGTTCAACCGTTCGCACTGTAATACCATGTGCAAATAAGTGCTCTTCCTGTAGATAGTTGTTATACTTGTTAGAAAACACTCCAAGGAATGAGGCCAGTGAGCATCCTGCATTCAGAATTACATATTTAGGGCAGAGAAATGTTTCACTTATAAATAGTGCGAAGTTTCTTTCTCCTAATGGTTTCTATTCCTTGGGCGCTAAAATCAAAAGTGTTCCTCTTTTGCTTGTGTGCTAATTTGATTCCTTAGCAAAATAATTATATTCTAGGAAATCCTACAAGATGTCTAACGGAGGGAAGTACATTTTTATTTATCTCAGTGACACAATTCATTCAATCGAGTGTTTTCCCCTGCCTCCTTCAATTGCTTCAGTTGCTCTGAGGCAATTCTATTAGGAATGAAATATTGTGAGAGGGGGTTCTCAAAAAGTGCTTTATCTTCATTATATTGAAAATTCTATTCTAAACGAATCTTTGGGGAAATCTTTTTTACTGACATACTTTTCTTTCATGGTTTTGTTTCAAACACAGGGAGTTTTTCCTGCCAAAGCCTCATTTTTCTCTCTCGTTTTGGCTAAAAGCTGTTTTCTGGAGGCTGTTCATTTCCCCCCACCCCTCCGCGGATCGCACCATGATGACTCTCCTAAGGACACATTAGAAGGCTTTGCCCTAATCCATACTTTACTAAGGGGCCCCAGGAGTGAGAAGGACCTTCACTAGGACTTGATTAAACAAATTCTTAAAGCCAATAAAACCTTTTTTTGAGTTGCAAGAGAAAGCAGCATTACTTCCCATTTCCAGGGAGGGCAGACTGCTTGGGACGGAGTGTGTTCTCTCCGAGATGAGGTCAGAGGCTGCAGACTCTTACAGGCAGTTCGTTGCCCATGAGGGTAGCTTTAGAACCGTGCCGCACAGTTGTGACTGAAGCTATTTCTGCACGTTTCAGAGCCATTTTATATATAACTTTCTTCTGCCACTTTACAGGGTTATTGAAAAAGCAAAAGGAAAGAAAACAGATAAAACCAGGCAAAGCTTGTGATTAAGCTGAATTTGAGGTAAACTAATATCACTTACTCCTGAGAGCGGAGAAAGAAAGGTACTTGTTAAATATTGTAGATTGGAAATATATATACTTGCAGGTTGGATAAAATGGTTATATTAAACATATTACATTGATACACAGAGCCCATTTTTATGATTAAACAGATCTGACGACGAAAACAATCCCACTGAATATTTAGAAACTGGCTAAAAATGCATCAAGCTGCTTGATATACATTAGTTAATGGTCACATTTATATATGCTAAACTACCCATGATATCAAATAGAAGAAGTCTAGCAATGAAGTGGTTAATTTGATCACTATCCATAATCACAGAGAGTCATTCATTTGAGGGGGAACATCCCCCACAGACACTGCACTCTCCCAGCTGACCGATAATAACAAACAGGCTCCCTAGAAACAAATGGCTATAGAACCTCCGCTAGCTGATGTGTTCAATAGACGTAGTTTAAATATCAAATCTAGCTCTTCTTGTTCCTAATGTCAGCAATGCAGACAAATAGCAGGCCTTTGGAGGATTTTTAAACTTTGAGATGTTTAAATTTTTCCCCAGCAGAGAATCAAAGAATCACAGGAAAAAATACATTATTTTCACACACACACACATACACACACACACACAATAATGAGCATCTGATCTGTTGCAGCATGGGAGTCCTGGGAATACAGCATCTTGTTGGGAATCTCTGTAGTATTTTATTAGACAATCGTGATTAATGTCATAGAATTTAAGCAATCTTTGAAAAGAAGTCAAAATGTGCCACAAAAATTCACTTGATTGTGCCAGTGGGAATATTTCCTAACATAGTACCGGACTTCAAAAATAGTTAAGCGTGCAAATGGAGTAAGGGGCAGGGTCCATCCACTTCTTCCCAAGTCTATTTGATTTATTGAACAGAAACATGTTGGGAAACTCGTGACTCCCGTTAGCATGAGAAAGGAGCGTCCGGCGGTATCTATACGCCGGGTTGCACACATGTTGTTTTTCCCAGGGTGAGGGAGGTATTTGAATTTCTTACTGCTTCATGTCACCAGTCTGTAACCCAGATTGTAACTTTAAGATGTTATCTCCTGGCTGCTCAGATAAACAGGCCATTATGTTTTTATGGTGGGCAGTTCTGAATCCTCAGGGGATTAGAAGATCTTGGCTAGAGTTTGTGGTTCCCTGCCAGATGATCAAGGGGTCCATGGGATCTTGCTCAGACTCTATCTTTAAGCAAACACCTCTCTCATAATGGTGTCTCACACTGCCTTCTTGGCCATGGACTTCAAAAGCTGATTGCAGGGTGGGCCAAGAAGGCAATAACCCTTGATATAACAGAACCAGCCCAGAAGGGACAGACAGGGCAAAGGTAAGGCGTCTCTGAGGTTGGCATTTGTGTGTTTAGCCACATGGGGTGAATAGGGGCCATCTGTTCTTGAATCTGTTCATAGTTTTCACACTATCTCAGGATCAAGTACATTTCATGCTTGTTGGTGTCAGCATTGTAAAGCTTTCCCCATCCTAACGATACATATTTTAAGCTTACTGACCTTAACCTCTCTAAAGAACGATAGTGTGTGTATGTGAGAGTGTGCCTATGTGTTCTGTGGATGTGTGTTTGGGGAATTAAGCTGTGCTTTGTAGACTTAGATGTAAGACTATCCCAATTAAAATAAAAGTAAAGTATGTATTCATAAAATTCAGGCAGGGAAAAAAACTCTGGAATGCTGTCCTGTGCTCTGGAATTCTTTGTTTCCTGTGAGTGTATTGTGTGACCTTTTTTTTTTTTTTTTTAATTAGAGAAACTGTTTTAGACCCATTGAGAGGAATCCCTCTTCTGTAATCTTTTGAATTGTTGTATGTTCTATCAACTGTTTCAAAGAATGCTTCATTTCAGAAAACACACAAAACATTCTCAATTTTTGAGATCTGGAAATAAAGCATAGGAACCTGAATTTTTCTGTTAATATTTTCAAACCCAATATAAAATTTTTATATGCCAAGTCATGAAAAGTGTCTAGTTTATTAAAAATATGATATGGTTAATGTGAATATTTGCCTTTAACCATACTACTTGGTAGATGACACTAGTTATATTGAATAATTCAAAACTAATACATCAATTTTAAATATTAAACCACTGTAATCATATTACTTTGTAAATTAAGTTAGCCACCATGTCTTCTAAAAGAATAATTAAAATACTACTGATCTTAATTTTGGACTGAAACAATTAAAATTTGTAATCTTCTGGAGCCTATACAATTTTAAAATCACTCTTCCTTTATCAATATCTTTAACATAAGCTACCTAGGCTGCCAGATTCTCCATGAATCTCAGTAAGGACAATGAAAAAGGAGAGATCAAGTTTATGTTCAGCTCTAGGAAGTGTGCTTTTCAGAAAAAATGTTGCCAGTGCTAACAAGCAGGCAGAGTTAACTCAATCATGCTGATTGCTATTTACCACATGAGAGCTCAGTTCAAATCTAAACACAACAAAGCAAGTGCCCTCTATTGATGGGACGCTGAATTAGCATTTTGATTCTGAGAAACAACAGTCTGTAACTCATCCCAAAGTTATGTTTTCAATTAGTGAAACCAGAGCAAATATATCCTAAGATTAAAACATGATTTCTCATTAATAACAGTTAACTTAGTGGAGATTCCAAAACCAAAGTCCATACTTTGGAAACATTCCCTATGCAATAACTTTCTAATTCAGCAATCTTCATACTTTTTTGATAGTATAATCTTAATAGAATTTGAAAAACTATATAGTCCCTTGCATATTTTCAAAGGGATGTCTAATATTTTTATGAGTTAGTATTTTTTAAAGGATGTATTTTAAACATATTGCATAAGTACTTTAAAAACATTTCCCTAAAATAGTGGACCTCTTGGTTCAGCTCACTGAATTTATGGAAAATGTCTACCAGTCAATGGAATTAGTAATACAAACATGTTTTCTCACACCAGTCATCACCTAAATCAGACTTACTCTTTTTTTTTTTAGCCAGGAAAAAGTATTAGTCCCTTTTTACATTTAAATATTGTGAAAGTGAATTCCACATAGGTAGAATGATAACAGATGGATGGATAGACAGATGGACGAACAGGTAAGATAGGGAGGTAGGTACATATGTACATACAAACATACAGAGAAGCACACAGCCTGTTAGTGCGCTTGTAACCTAAATAAAAAGAGAGCTGCCTTCCTCAGTACAGCTTACTGAAATTCACTTTGTTTTGTGTTCACAGGAAACTCCCCTAGAGATCATGCATTTTCTTCATCACTCTCCTTTACATACACTACTATCTGCATGAGGCCACGTATCGTTTTCATGAAAATACAATGCACTTTTAGAACTTTTTCCATTTATGGGAAATTTCTTTAGCTGTCTATTCCATTTGGCTGAGTACCACTCAACATGCCAGGCCTCGTTACCTTGTCTGCAAGGTCCTCCCTCAGCCAGGTAAACTGATCGAGCCCCTCGTCTGTGTTCCCACGGGCTGTGCAAATGTTTTACATCTATACTGCCATAGTTGTATAGATGTCTCTCTGAATAGACCATGAATGTGCACTGTATTCTCAAGACTCGATAAATATTTTAAAATGAAACAAATGAGTCAGCGAATGACACAATGATGAAGAACTAGTGTCACTGAGAAATGTCTAAAATAGTGTTTTGTAAGTACAGTAGCCATCTATTCATGCTCCAGAAGAGATGATGTCTTTAAAGGTACACAATATGTTTTGCTAATCTCTGTATGCACAAAAATTTACATGGTGATATAATCCTTCTTTCTTCTTGGGGACACTGAGACATTCACAGGAGATATGTAAGATGCACAGTACAGAGCAGCAATCTAAAAAGACCACACACGGGCACCGTTTTTGAATAACATTCGATCCAGGCCACTGTGCAGTGGTGGCAGCAGGGGACAAGGTGAAAGAGAAAACAAATTTTAAAGGACATTTGGATGGGGAAACATAACATTTGTTTTATAGTCACTACAAAATCTAATTATAACCATTTCACATATATAACAAATCACAAATAAAACTTTTTAATGAAAATAATTTTTAAAATATTATCTGTAGAATTATATTCCAGCATTCATTCTCTTTGGTTGCCAAATCAGGCAGCTTAACCAGACCTTCTCCAGTAGAGCATGGTCAGATTGAATGTGACCTACAACTTTGATCATTTGATACTCTGCAGATGAAGGTAGTAGATGCCGCTATGCAGATTCCTTTAAACAATTTGTGGTAATTGTAACACTGGATTAAAGGAGTCATGTAACATTTATCTATTCATATATTTCCCCCTACAAAACAAAGGGAAGTGTGTAAAGTCCTAGAGTTCTGACAAACCATGAATTCTCATTTTGAGCATTGTTTAGGTTTCAGAAAGTATTCAGTAAGTTAATCATTTGAGAGACTTTGTTAATTTTCCCCCAAATAGCAGCCAAGCTTCAATACTCATTCTATATACAGGACTTTTATTTTGGTATTTATTTATCACCCTCTGTTACAAATTAGTTATGTAGAAAATATCACTAAGTCATTTCTGAAAACTTTAGTTAGACCAGATTTTGTTCAGCCAGTATTTTTTTCCATGATTTAAATTTAAAAAATAGTAAATGTTAATGAAAATAAGCTTTGAGACATTCAAGAAAGTTATAGGTCATGATTTTATATTAGAAAAAAATTAGTATGTGAAATGTCTGGATTGAGTGAACATATTAGTAAATCTTTTAGAATGTCGTTGGATGCAGAAGTAGTTTAAAACACCATACTTGTTCATGTTTACAGTCTTAGAAATTGAGAATTCATTTTCTTAATTAGGCAAGTTGGGGGTTACTTATCTATCTTCATTGTTTCTCAATAGACTTCCTTTGTTACTAAGTTTCAATAGCATAATCTGCACTTTTAAGGTGTTGGGTTGAAATTGGTAACTTTAAAGCAATGTTCTTACTTTTCTGACAAGTCACAGGTCCTCAGGAGTGGCGCATGACCTGTTTTCACCATCATTAAATTTTTTTTTTTTATAAAAGGAAAGAAGACCTTTATACCTAAAAGTAAAATCTTGTGACACATTATGGAAATTATTTGCTCTGACATTGGGTTTTATTATGCTTTGTGTTATTCTCGAGGAACAAAGAAGATCATGCTTAAGAATGAAAAAGAAAACATTTAAGGGGGTCTGGGCAGTTTTAACAGCATGAGTGAAATACAACACCAAACAGGATGTCTCTATTCCCTTTGAACTTGAGGCATCCCATGGACCCTAAGCTACCAATTCTCTGGTTAGTTATGTGGTGCCAGACATTCAGTGGCACTTAATGAAGATAAGGTTATACCTTGTACTTTTAAAGGTAATGGTGAAAGATTCCTGCCAGACCAAATTGAGTGTTTTATCAAAGTCTTTCTAAAGTTGGAGAAAATGTACACATTTTTCTTAAATCTTAAATAAAGCAATTGTCCACTTTCTATTTTTTCCCCATTGGCTGCCAGCAAATCTTCAAATCAGTAGGCAGAAATATTTCCACATTTATGTTTCAAGAATAAATACAAATATCTGTTCTTTTTTGAAACATAAATAATACCCTAATGGAAAATAAAATTTAAATGTAAGCATCAACTGTATCTCATCAAATATCTCCTTCTTTCACAAATAACACAGAATTTCCTACATATTAGGAAATGTATCTTCCTGATTTTTTTCCCCTTTGTATTAACAAAACATGTACCTGCTCGTTTTTTAACTTTCCCTGTTTGTACAAATGGATCAATTGTTTCTTTATGGCTGCGGAGTCAAATAGACAAAAATCTACACCCAAAACACGGATATTCCTCTCTTTGAGAAATATATTCATAAAGAAAGTGACTAGTCAAAATTAAATAATGTTTATTGTTGCTGGGCTTGTATTTAAGTCCCCATACAAGCAACTCTTGGAAACTGGGTAGAACAAGAAGCTTAAGCTTCTGATCAAATGCAAATTCCAACGTTACACTGTCTAGCTTCACAGAGATAAGCCAAAGAGATCTATCCATGTGATGCTATCTGAGGAGAATGTGCTACCCTATTACTATTTTTATTTTTAAATTTAAGCATCAGCTGATTGACTCTACTAGCAATTTTGTTCTTTCATAAAGAGATGCTACTGCAAGTCAGACAGAATGTACGCTGACCTAGTAAGAATTTAAAGTAACTCCCTTTGTGAATTGATGCTTAGAATGCGATGTACTGACTCATTCTTAGGATCATGTCCTGGTGCCTTTAATCAGAACCTTCCATAATATTAATTCCAAGCATTCTCTTCTCATATCATCATCACCTATCTTTTCAGTTTACTCCTCTACTACAGCAACTGGAATAATTTTGGGATCTGCAATTCATTTTGATCCTATCAATTATTCATTTCCCTTACACTCCTCATTTGCTCACTCCCTGCCTTTAACCAGTTTAAAATTCAGGGGACACCACAAAATTGCTTCTTTGCCTCTTTATCTCTAACTCAGCCCTGTCTAAATGATTGTTCAATGTGGCTGGTGAAAATGAATTGTCTTACTTTGAAGTGATGTCCATGAAACTTACATGAGTCCTTAAAGTGGCTTCATGCCGCCTTCTCCGAATAGATTCCCTTTTCCTCTCTCTTAGCTTATTGTCGTAACTTCTCTTTGGTTTTCAAACCTCCAAAATCTCCTTCCCATTCTCATTCTCAGTGATGACCTTGGTTCTTGTTTCACTGAGGAAGAAGTCGATCAGAAGCACACTTCATAAATCTCCTACCACTGCACTCACACACCTGCCAGCATCTGGACCCATGTGCCCTGCTTCTCCGGCTGTTGCTATGGAGAAACTCTCCATACATTTAAGTCCCAACTTTCCATTTACGCACTAGGTCACATGCCCTTCATAAAGTCAAGGACATTTCTCCAGAAATTAATTCTCTTCTCTCTTCAACAGCATCAATTGTTGGCTCTGTACTAGATATGCTCTGGTTTTGCTAATATTGATTTTTTAAACACTCATTCTCCTCTTTCCACCTACTGCTCCATTTACCTGATTTCCATCAGAATGAAATTCCTCACAAGGTGAGTGGTCTATACATAAAGTTTTTAACTCCCCTCCTGCAGTGCTCTCCCCTAACCAAGCTTTTAACTCATCAAAGCCTTCATTGCCAAGGTCAGCAGTGGCCTCTATGTTACTGAATTTAGCAGACAGTTCTTATCTCACTTAATCCATCAACAACATTTGATACGGCTGACTATGCTGTCCTCTTAAACCACTGGCTTCAGCTGGGTTCCGGGACACCACACTCTGCTAGTGAAAATCAGTGTCTCCTCATCTGGCTCCTCCTCCTGACTCGGATGTCATCATGTTGGCGTGTCCCAAGTCCCATCGTTATTAGAGCTCTTCTCTAACTACACTTGCCCCATAGGTGACCTCACCTGAGGGCATGACTTTAAATGCCATCTACATGCCGACAACAACTACATTTAGACCTTTAGTTCTGACTTCTGTCCTGAACTAAAAGCACACATACGCCCCCGCCTTCTGGAAAGCTGCTCTCAAATGTCTAAGAAACATTTCATATCCAACATGTACAGAGATGAACAGCTGAGAATTGTCTCAGACTGGCCCCCACAACTTTCCCCATTTCAGTTAACATCCACTCTTTCCTATCCGGCGTCCAGACTCAAGACTTTGGAGTTACCCTTTATCACCCACCCCCACCCTCCCTTACTCCAGATCTAGTGTGGCAGCAAGTCCACTTCACTTCCTTTTACTATAAATCGGAACAGAGCCACTGCTCACCACTTGCACCTTACTTCTTCCGTGGCCACTCCACTTCAGTCACACTTGCTTCCTTGTTCCTAGAGCACCTCTAGGGACCTTTGCCTCATGGCCTTGGCACTATCTGTTCTCATGCCTAGAATGCTCTTCCCTATGCTGGTCTCACAGCCCTCTCCCTTGTCACCTTCTGGTCTTCATGCAGATGCCATTTTTTGAGTGAGGCCATCTCTGATCATTGCCTCTAAACCTGCAAAGCTCACCTCTCCCAGCATAACCTTATCCTTTCCCTACTTTATTATTTTTAATTTTCATTGATTTTTAGGTAATGGGGAACGGGGGGGAAGGGGGGAGAGAGAGATTTGTTGTTCCACTTATTTATGTCTTCACTGGATGATTCTTGTATGTGCTCTGACTGGGGATCAAACCTGCAACCTTGGTGTACCTAATGATGCTTGAACCACTGACCTACCCGGCTAGGGCTCCCTGCTTTAATTTTATTCACAGCATATCAGCTTCTAAGGTACTCTATATTACTCATTTATCGTGTTTAGTCATTAACCACAGGAAAATGCTCTTCAAAAGAACTTTCTGCCATGATGCAAATGTTCTATATCAGTTCTGTCCAATGTAGCAGTTGCCAGCTATGCATGTCTATTGAGCACTTGAAATATATAGTTTGATTAATTCAAATTTAAATGACCACATGTGGCTGGTGGGTCATCTTTTAGACAGCATAGCTTGGATACATGAGCAGCCAGAGAACAGAGAGTTTTGATTTTTCAGACTGAGGTAACCCCAGGACGACAACATCATCAAACACACAGTAGGTGGCCAATGTTTATTGGTTGAATGTAGTAAGCACTTTTCTTTTTTTTTTTTTCTGGTTTCATTTTCCTGGTTAAACATTGGCCCAGACCATGGGGTTTGGTTGAGGCGTAGAACACAGGTTAAACGTTAGCTCCCGTTCACCCCGCAGCTCTCTGTGTCAAGTGCAACTGCACAACTGCAGGCTGTCACTCTGAGTGGCTTGGTTGTGCACAGAACTGGCAGTTGCTTAGAGCCTGCAGCTTTCTGTCCCTTCAGACACCACTATCACCATCAATATAAAAAGACGGGCAAGGATGCAGCGGGAGAGCCCTGCATACGGAGGTGTTCGCATGCTTCTGTGTACTACCACTGCCTCCATGAGAAAGTACTTAGGGCTGTCTTTGTTGTTGTCCCCCCCACCCTTTAATCCTTTTGCCTACTTGAAACACTGTGCAGGCTCTCAACATTCACTTTAGAAGAAAGGCCAAATATGAAAAGAATTAAGTATTTAAAAAGAAAAAAGATTGAACATAAACTTAAGCTCCTTCGATTCAATAGTAATTATCCTTACAATGTAAATCTCATCTCTCCACCAAGAAAGCAGTTTGGGCAGTCTTTCATGAGGAAGATTCAATGCCATTGCACGTCTGGGACAAAATCAAATACACTTTTCTGAGCCCTCTGGGTTGTGTGTGTATGTGGGGGGGGGGACAATCGTCTCTTTTTCCCACTCTGCATTGCCCCTTACTTATCTTTTAATAAAGCATCAGGAAAGAATAGGTACACAGGGCGCAAGTTTACCTCTTTCTGTCTTCACAGGGCAGGGCCCAAGTTCCTCATGGTGGAGAGTTTTACGCTCCCAACATACAAAATAAACTTCCAGGAGAGAAGAAAAAAGAGTGGAAGTAGCAGAATGGGAGAGAGGCGTAGCTATCGTAGCCAAAGGAGTAGACTTAATAAACCTGGATCCAAATGGTGGCGCAAGTCTTAAATGTGTCATGGTCCTTGCCTCTCCTTATTTTCAATTTTTCAAGGTCAATTTCTGATATAAATATAGACAGCAAATACATTTTAGCAGCTTTGAAGCCAGGCCAGTCGGGAATTACCAGCTGTAGCTCGTTCATAAATCAGGCCATTTCTTATATTTTTTTTTATGTTTTAGTTTTTTCATTTGTAAATTGGGGGTTGTGGCGATATTACTTTATCTTAGAGCGTTATTATAAAAATTTAGAAAGTAAATGTAATGTGCTTCTATAGATTATAAACACTTATTAAATATTTGTAGCTCTTGCTATTCTAGACAGAGAATTTTAAACCACTCTTTTAGTTGGTTCAAATACTTCATTTTAAAGATGAGGACTGGAGATATCAATTTTTTACACAGCTATTTAGTGTGTGAATGCGGATTAGAACAGAAGTTGCTTTCTTCCTAGTGCAGTTTCCAATACAGCACATCTCTTACTCCTCTCCATTCTTCTCTTGATCGTTACGCGGAAGTAAAAGGGGTGATCCCACCTAGGACAATTGGAGGGGCATATTGCGGCTTTGGTTGCAAGTAAGAATTGCTTAACATTCTGCTCTTCAAGTCTGTTCCTCTCTGATGTGGGAGTCAGCAAACAGCTGCCCTCCTCCCTGCCACCAGAGGGGACAGATCCATCGGCATACACGCCTGCCAGGCTGTTAGAAAAGCAGTGCCCCTGTCCCATGGGAAGGTGGCTCCGGGCCTGCCCCTGGTCGACAGTTGTGGCCAGTGTAAGGGATTTTAGTATCTAGATGATGAAACTTCTAAACCTCGGGTGATTTATTCCATTGGAATCAAGAGGTGATTGCAATCGACTTTCCTCTTGCCCGGCACCTGAACACCACCTTTGCACACGGTCGTGCAATGAGCTACAGCAGCAGGCACGCTGGGAAGATGAAGAAGACGCACTTTCACACAAGCTTGTGCTAGTACTTTGGCCTGGCACCTACTAGTTATTAAGTCTGGTACTCAATGATTTACTCTAAAGTGCCTGCAGTGGTGTCTTTTCCTAATTGCTGATCTCATTTTGCACCCTTGTGCCAAATAGTCCCCCTGGGACTACTGAGTAAAACAACAGGAAAAGTTTCAATAACCGTCGCAATCCTTAATAAAACGTGGCTCTTAAAGTCGACAACCTTCCTGGAACCATCCCAAGTAGCCTGACACGCCTCTGTTTTATTTAGGCCCTTCACGTGCCTGTCAGTTACTGGAATTAGCGGCATCTAATAAATGATTCCCTCTGCTGGCTACTTGGACAATAAAAAGATTTTGGGGACTCTGATGTGTGCCATATTTAGAGATTTACCCTAAAACAGGAAGGACCTATTGTGCATAAGGGCATTGCTGTGGGAAGAAATCTTTGACTCAAAATAACAGCATCTGAGAAAACGGTTTACAGTAGACCCAGAAAACTGCAAATAAATGAACGGTGCTGGCAACGGTTTTTGAATTGGAGATAAGCAATTCTGGAGGAGATGACGGGTTTCATAGAGTGCACAAAGACTCTGTCCCACCTCAGGCACATCACGAGAAGGCAGGGTTCTTTGGAAAAGACAGTAATTCTGGGGAAAACAGAGGCAGCAGGAAAGAAGGAAGACCAAATATGAGATGGATTAAGTTCTTTAAAATAGCCATCGGCCTGAATCTACTGGAGCTGAGCAGGGCTGCGGACGACAGGACATAGGGGACATCACTCATTCATTCACGGGGTCACCAGGAGTGGAAGCTGACTCAATGGCACGTGACACACACAAAAATATGTGCTGTGAAACCCAGATCAGACACACTTGCCAAAATACTCTATACTGTCTGCGTGAAGAAGGGGTTGAACAAATAAATTAAATCCTGAGTACGCTACTTTGGCCTGCCTGGTCTCCCTGGGTTTACCCTTGTTTTTTGGCACCTCTAGCTCCAACTATCCTTTTAGCTTTCTAATTTCCATCTTATTTAAAATTTTATATCATAGTATTGATACTATAAAAGATGAATTTCCATAAATTGTTCAAAAATAAGCATGGTCTCATATTTTATACTACAGTAAATTTCTTTACCTCGGAGTGTTCAAAAAATCTGCTTTCGAGAAGGTAATCAGTAATAGCAGAGGTGATACATTCCCAGTCACCAACAGAAATGTTCCCTCACTTCTATTCCTTGTTTTTATCTGAAGCAACACAGAACAGTCTTTTTTTCCTGAATACGACAATATTTTAGATGTTTGTGGAAATGCTCACTAACTGAAGAATTCTGCTCTTTGTCCCAAATAATATTAGCCTGCACTACTATGTTATTAGTCCGTATATGAGCTTGGCTAGATACACTAACTCCCTGTGAAGCAGAAGTCTGGGGGGTTCCTCGCATTCATGTAAGTGATCTCCCCAAATCTACAGACTCGCACGTTTTTTTAACAGTGTTCATGGCTTAGCTTTTGTCTGTAAATTAGTTTGAAGCATCTAAAAGCCAGACAGTTACAAGCTATTATCAAGACACAGATCTAGAGCTGTTCAACTCCAATAAGAGTAATATGCTGTGCATGCATTAAACTTGTTATAATCCAGAGCACTTTCAAGGCACAGGAACAATTTAAGACTATTTAATATTCACTAACTTTTGTTGAGTGCTTACTAAATGTCATTCTTTAGGTTGAAAAATGGGCTGTCATATTTAATCTTCACAAACCTAGGAAACAGACAGTCCCATTTGTGTTTGAGAAAACTCAGTCCCACTCACGTAAAGTAAGCTGCCTACGTTCACACACACACACACACACACACAGAAGTGGCAGAGCCACGAGTTGAACCTAGAAAGTTCCATTCCAGGGCCTGCTTTTTTGAACTACTACCTAAAACTGCTTTGGCAGAATGAGTCATTTTCTTTTCTTTTCTTTTTTTTCCCCATAGCAACACACATAGCACAACATGGATCCTTGTGAAAATATCTTGAGTATGTACTCGTGCACCAAGCTTTCCAAATAAAAGAATAGACTGACTTTATGGAACTGAAATACATTTTAAATTAGGTGACTTGATTTCTTTTTTTTAAAGAGAATAATCATTTGAGAGCTGAAGGTCAATAAGTACGTTTTGAGCTTGGACAATGACTGAGGTGATGTTTTACCCCTGTGGATATAATTAACAGCACCAAATAGAGCCAAATGACACAGTTTCAGCAAAGAGAAATTAGGAAAAGGAATGGGGGATGGTTGGGGTGGGGTGTGTGGGGGTCGGGCACAGTGGTCAGGGACGACCTCTCTGAGGTGAGGTCTGGGCTGAGAAGACAGCCAGGGAACACGGAAGGAGAGTGGGTACCAGACAGAAGGAATGTCCTTCGCAAGACGCTGACAGGGGTCTGGCCTGGTACGTAGACGGAAAGGGCTGCAAGGCTGGAGCGCGGTAAGCAAAGGGGGCACCACGGAGGGTGAGGATGAGGTGGGGAGTGGAGAGAGGTCATGCGTGGTACGAGGGGCAAAGTGTCTTGTAGTGCAGGAAGAGAATATTGAGCCCAGGGATGATATGCCAGAGATAGTCAATGATTTGGTAAACTAATTTTTGAAATAGGTATTTTTTCCCAGTTTACAGACAAATTCTACCAAGTCAAAGGAAGGAGAAAAACAGCAGGGAACAAAGACCTTGCCTATAGACTACTTGTGTATGACTACGTATAAATCATTCTTGAAAACAACGTGAATAGTCAAAAAATATGCAGTAATCAAAGCAGAGTTTTACAAACTGCATTTTCATAACTCTAGGCATTTGTTTTACTTCCTTCATTAAAATAAAAACTCTTTTATACAGGTGACTCATTTACACTGAAAAATTCCATGCTAAAAATTTGAAGAAAAGATAAGAACAGGTTAATTCGAGTTTACATCGGGTCAGTACCGTACAATTTCTCATGGAACAAGCTGGCACTGAGATTTGGCGACTGGTTGAAGGTGGGAGATGGAATGAGGACACTTCGTTAAGAGAAGTATTGCATTTTAGAAACAACTTGGAAGAAATTTTACATCTGTCTTGTCACTTTTCATATTGTTTGATTGCAAATGCATCGCATTCTGAGGTCAAGAGGAAGCTCATTTCTACAGAGTTTCCTACCAAGGGATGTGGCAGAGTCCATGGTACTCTACCAAGTACCACTGAGGCTGCTTGGGTGGAGAGATAAAGAGAAGTTCTTGGAAATGACTCTTGGTCTGAAACTATCTGAGGGAAATATTGGGCAATAAAGTCTAATTATCTATAGCTCTCTGGATTCGTAAGACCTGGTGGTAAAACCATCACTGAAATCCCTGGTGACTTATCTGTGACCATGAGCCCCAGTGTCACCTGGGACAAGTCTGGAAGTTCTGTTGGGAAGAAGTCTGGGAGAGGAAGAGATATGCGCCATTCTAGCCACCTCCGTATAAAAACAGCAACAAACGCATTCACAGACACAGAGAACAGAGTGATGGGGAGAGGCATGGGTGGGCGGGTGGGTGGGCAGAGTGGGTGAAGGTGGTCAAAAGGCTCAAACTTCCAGTTATAAAATAAATGTCACGGGGATGTAATGCACTCCATGGTGACTACAGTTAATAATACTGTATTATATATTTGAAAATTGCTATAAGAGTAGATGTTAAAAGTTCTCATCTAAAGAAAAAAATCTGTAACTATGTGTGGTGATGAATGTTAACTAGGCCTGTTGTGGTCATCGTTTTACAATATGTATAAATATTTATGTTATACACCTAAAATTAATATAAGGTTATGCTGCAATTATATCACCATACAAATAATTCGGATGTTTTACAGTATCTTTAAATATGCTAAACACTTCAAAACAATGCTAAATATTTTAGTATTTATTTTCATATATTATTGCAAAAGTTTTTTGACGTATGAATTCTGACTTACATTTAAGTCTTTAATGGATAAAAGACATATGAATTCTGAACCCAGCTTAAATGTATCAAAAACAATAGCATCCCTAAATTTAATAGATACAATATAATTGATATCTTGTTATATCTAGAGTGTCACACATTGGAAACCATTTTTTCAAATCCATTATAACTCATTGGATTTTCATAATATTCCTAAGTTAGCCAAAACATATTTATTACTTCTCTTTGAGAAACAAGAATAGTAAAACACATTAAAGTGAATGTATAGCCAATTAGACCCAAACTGCAGACCAGCCAACTCCAACTCCTATGTCTGCTCTCTGTATAACTAGCCCAGTGGTTCTCAAAATGTGGTCCCTAGACCAGGATCGCCTGGGAACTTGGAAGTGCCCACTCCAGACCTAAGGTGTGGGAAAGTCTCAGAGCGAGGTCCAGCAAGCCTAACAAGGCCACCAGGTGATGCTGATGCCTGCTGGGGGGACCACTGTACTAGACCATAACGACTCTCCAGCCCATGAGAGCAGGATGAGGAAAGCTTCCTGTAAATGGAAAGTGCACATTCACTCCCCATAATTCCCTTGATAACTTCATCAGCCACGCAAGTGCTAGAAGGTGATTCTCAGCCACACAGCTATGGCCCATACCCTTACTATTGTACTGGCCCGTGTTGTAATCAGTGGTTGGACTGACTCTCCTTTGTATTGATTTGATTTGTGAAAGAGGACACAAATGATTTTAGTTAGAGGGGTCGTCACAATAAAGAGTCAGAACCAATGGTCATGGAGATTTCAGGCCAATTTTTGTCTAAAGCAAACTCCCATTAAGAGAATCCACTACCTAAAATCTCTCCCTGATAATGTTTTCGCTTGTTGGTCCTGTGATTTTAATTTTTTACTTTCTTGGGATTCTAGTAAATCACTGGAAGCCTGGATAAAAAAGTATAAAATGGAAATCTAAGCTATAATTTTAGCTATGGCCTTTGACTGGTATTTTAAAAACAACATTTCAAAAAGTAAAATACTATATTTCTTTAAATCTAAGATGTCATCAATTATAGCACAAAATAATTGTGACCAATTTTTAATAGACCACTCTCAATATAAAAAGAACACTGCTAATCCAATAATGAAATGTCATCAAATGTAAGAGGCATCCCAATTCTGACTTGTTAAAATACAAAAACGTGCATTTTAGCATCAGTGAAATTCAGCACACATCTTGCTCTACAGTTGCAGCTGGCATCCCCCCTCGGGGCAAACTCTGCTTATGTATTTTCCTTTCAAAAGCGATGTTGATCTGGCCCCAGTTATGGTACAGTTATAGCAATTTTGCTCTTCAAAGTTAAGTAGTAGTCACCCCAGCCTAAGGATTGTTTCATGACATCAGTAACTAAGCACGGCAGATGGAAAATATTCCTCTACAATTTGGTATCTGAGTTGTCAGGTGGTGTAAGGAAACGGGCAATTGAGGGAGAAAATGAAGGCTGGGTAACAGTAAAACATGGAGCACTCATTGAACAAATCTTTTGGCTGTCATTTCAAAATCAAATCATCCCCAAATCTAAGCTTTGTTATTTTTTTAGGCACTGACATTTTTTCTTCCTTAATTAGCTATGTTGCTTCTTTAGGTTGGCCATAGATCTATCCAAGGGAGCTATGCTGCATAATTGTATTTATAAATACAAGTGACTTGCAAATCCACTTCCTCCTGTCTTTGCACGGGGCCTCATACTTGCTTATAGTACAATGAAGAGACTACATGTATGTGAAAAATTTTGAGCCAAAGACTAATTGTCTTCTGCAGAATCCTCCATGACAAATGGCAAATAAGACTTGCAAACTGGTAGGCTCCCCTATAGATTTGAAAAGCTCTGCTTACTTTTTTGACTTGAAGCATTTTACTCAGATAAGTAATTTATTGTTGGGAGAATTTCCTTTTATTTGCCATATTTTCACAATGCAGAATACACTTCTATAGTAATTAAAAACTCTACTCATTTATTTGGAATATTTTTAATAACTTATTGGGCCAAATGGAAACTATTATAAGCTGGAAGTTAAAAGACCTGAGATGGAGTTGTGGTTTTGTTAATTCTTCAGCTCTATGACCGAGTCACTTAATTTTCCTGTCACTGTTTAAAATGATTGCTAAATCCTCTTCAGCAATTTCAGGCTAATAACAAGATACAAAATCATAATAATAAAAGTATACACAAAGAGGGTTCTTTATGTGTATTATCTCGTTTAATCACAAAATACGAAATGAGTTAATGCAGAAAAGTACTGCATATGGTGCCCAGCACAGAGTAAATATCCAATGATGGCCAGCAGGTGTTATTACTCCACCGTCAGTAACAATAATACTGCCAGGATGAAATTAACGTTCCCTTTAGGGTCGAGGAAACGACCTTCGAGAGGGTGGTGACATTCCTGTGGTCATTCTAAGAGCCCATGCCAGGATTTCCACTTGTCTGCTGGATGACCAGGCTGTAATTCCCACCTCAGGACCATTATGCCCTCCTAGTCACTGAGAGGACAGCCAACCAAACTGGCTTTGAGTAGAAAATCATTTTTTGATTTAAATTTAATCCCCAAAGTGTTGCTTGAAAACAACTTAAAATAATGTTTTTAGAATCTATCACATGACTTCTAGCCCATTGTTTTTCCCCTTGATGGTTGGACTAGACTTGCAGAATATTAGCACACAACAAAATGGCACTGACGATTTTCAAGGGAAAGGAAGGGGAGAGATGTACGAAGCACAGAATGGTAAAGGGAAGAGGAAAGCTTTCGCTGCGCGGGTGTATGTGTGTGAAGGAGACAAGGAATAGGGGCTGTGGTTTGAGGAGTAGCTGAGGAAGGTGGAAGGTATTCCTTCTTTCTTTAGCTGCATTCCTCATGCTTTCAAGTGCTACCTACTAAGAAACAAGCCCACTGGGACTAGCACCGTCTGTGGAAGGGAACACCTAGGCAAGAGAAAACGTGGGAGATGATGTTCACTTTGACATTGTTTATAATAGCGAAAACCCAGACACAACTTCATAGTCCATTCATAAGAAGATAGATCAAATACATAATAGTATATGTCCATAATTACCCAATATATAGGAGTAAAAGGATATATCAATATTTATGAGTATATGTCAAAACAAAGATGTTAAAAGCAAAACAAGCAAGTTCCATAAACTATATGCACAGAACAATAATTTAATACTTACCTTCTGCTATATGTATGGAAAATTTGAAACCATACTCAGTAAAATATTGTAGGAGTGTGTATATACTGGAAAAAACACAAATTATGACACTGTTTAGGAGGGGAAGGGGAATAGGACTTGGGGCAGTGATCTTTATTTCTTTTATAAACAAAGACTTGGAGTAAACATAATAAAAGCATTTATCTCTTGCCAATTCTAAAGGGTAGAAATAATGGAGTCCGTGAGCACACACATCAGTCATTAGTAGATGAAGTGGGCCAGCGTGGCCTCATCTGTTTAACAAAGTTTATTTCTTGGCACTTATTTGTTGACCGATTTAGCACTTAAACTTCTTAGAGATTTATCTGTGGAGGACTGACTAATCAAGTTTTTGTGCTTTCCCAGGAGAACTCGCCGCTGAGCACAGATTCATTTATGCAGGTGTCTGCCCCACCGCGTGGTGCTCTCTCCCTGTCAGACAGACAGGCGGTCACGGGGAAAGGAGCAGAGGCTCGCCACAAAGGACAGAACATTCTACCACGGCGGAGTTGGCAATTCAAGACTCTAAGATACGTTACTTGATATTTTCCCCAACTATTAGCTATTCTTTACTTGTCAAAATCCCACTTATGTATTTGCTGAGGGAAATGGTTTCTATCTCAAGAACTGTAAAACTACTTCATGTTTATTAAAGAAACATTTTTAAATCATATGCGGCTATCATCTTACAATGGCTTTTGCATTATTTCAAAGAAAAGGAAAAATTTTATACACATGATGAAAGCAGTTTGCACATGTGAATTCACTACCTGAAGCCAATGAAAGTAGAGAATATGTAAATGTGTTTAAAATGAAAAAAATTTGTAAGATGAATTTGAACTAAAGAACCTTTATGCTATCTTTTGAATGATAACAATACAGTAAGGCCAGGGGGTGCTGCAATATGGTGAATGAATTTTATTTCATTTTATTGTTTGAATATGGTGCTTAGTTGTCATGCCAACCCTCTTAAGCTGTATCCTGAAGACAATCAAATGAAAATGAGAGCATTTTAGAAGATAAACTGATAGCTTCAATGTAAAATTTGAGGTGAGGCTTCAGGCAGGGCACAAAGATACTTACTCCTTTTAGCTTGGGCCGTAATCCAGGTGGTTCATCGAAAGGACAGCACTGATTTCAAATAACTAATTCAGATAATTTATTTAAAACTTTAGTAGAAAGAAATCTGAATATTTTTGTTGTAATTTCACAGCACAGAACACTTAGTATGTGAAGAAATGAGAGAAGAGAGGAAAAAACCAGACCAGCAAAGAATCAACTTTAATTTTAAACGGTCCCTATATTGGGACCGAAACTTTTGTTATAGTATTAGCCAATTCTTTTAAAAAAATCAGGCAGCGAATTAAATGTTCAAAACCAAACAAAAACACTATTGGTTTTGACTTTATCCTTTCCTTTCTGAAATATCAAACAAAATGATTTTAAAATATTCATTCCATGTGCTAAGACAACAAAACGTTAGCACCCCTGACAGGACAGCGCGACCGCTGTGTAAAGTCCTTGAACGTTCTGCTTGGGGCCAGGGTGAGTTTTTCCAGAATGGGAAAACAATCAGAGAGAAATATGTTTCTATCATTTCCACCTACTTTTAGATGTAGCCCCCTTCAGCCCCATTTTGGGATTCCTCCTCAAACGGAGGATGACTTCTGTCATGGGGCAGTGAGGGCCCCCTATGAATGGCCTGTGCAGAACTTTCAGACCAAAGCAACCTACAGGCATCTGCCAGCTGTTAGAGAACAAAGAGACCCAGGGGCGAGCTGTTTGGGGAATAACTGCGCAGCTGTCCAGTGATGCTGACCTCTGCCCAGTAAAGGTGGCAGCGTCTCAGCTGGCAAATGCAGGCCTGCATGGGATGACACATACAAACAGTTGCCCAGACGTGATGCTCTGTTGTTTTTCATTTAAGTATCAGGGGGCTAGTCGGTGTCTATCACAGACTATACTTGAAAACTTAAGGGTCTTAGGCACCGCAGTGGCCTCTGTCATAGGCATCCACGTTCTTTACTCTCATGCATTTATGAAACGTTTTTCTCTTTAGTGAAAAAATCCAGCAGAAGCCTCATGTAAGTTCATCTACTACAAATTCAGGATAAGCACTTTGGCTTTAACCCTAATTATTTCAGATGATGATATAAACTAGTTTTCTCATCTATAAAATATGTGAACTGTTTTAGATAACCTCTAACTACAATCTCCTTGGATTCTCAGATTTCTTCTCCTCATTGTATATCTTTTCCTTATTAACTGCCAGCACTCAAGAAAGGGCCAGTTATTAAATCACTTATAATTTATGTGTGTTTTTCTCAGTAAACAAATCACCTAGTAAGGAAGCCTATGGCCTGCTGAATAGAAAAGAAAACAAACATAGAAAGGAAGAAAAAACAAGAAAGGGTGGGAGGTTGGAGAGATTACAGACAAACATCCTGGCATAGGAGGCAATGAAGAAAGTCCCCCCAAAATGGATAAAGAAACACAACAAACATAAGGAAGGTTTTGGCGCCCTGCACTGAAGCTAACAAGAGGTAGAAGCCAGATGACATTTGATATTTGAACTTGACTTGGTAAAAAAAAAAAAAAAAAAAGAACAAACAAACAAGCAAAACAAAAAGATTTAATTTCTTCTAGCTAATTCTGAGAAGTAGACCTGCTACAACTTGCCTCCTGGGCAGAGAGAAAGACCCAAATATAGATATTCCTCTGGTAAATCCCTCCTAAGGGACATTCTTGGACGTAATAACAAGGAACACCTTTTCTGGATTTCCATCTTTGTTCCATGTGTTTTCTATTGTTTGGGTTTATCTCAGTTTGGGGTATAAGCTCTTGTTCCCCCTTTATTTTGACTAAGGTCCTCACCAATCTTGACCCAAATGAGGTTTATCTCTAGAGGAAAGAATGACTTCCATTTGAGTGGCATTCACAAAGAAAGTAAAAAGCTTATAAAGATATTTGATATAACCAACTATAATTCTCTATTATAGTGTACAAAAATTGTGAATTATTATGTTTTGCCTGTGTTTGTAGAGTTGCTTCTTTTAATATGTTTTCAATAGAAAAGAAGGCACTAAGAACCCTGGGTAAATAACAGATGTTAAAAATAGCTACTACCTAACAAAGTTACTGGAATAATTAGAGAGCAGAAAGCTCTCACATGAGATGCCAACGAAAGACACAGATTGGCATGATGCTGGTTCTTTGGTCCTATTCAAATTAACAAAACACACTTGATCCAAATTTATCTCTCTCACTTAAAACTATTTGGGTTGGTTTTGATTTGTTTGTTTCCATTCTCCCCACAGCCCCCCCAACCCCCACTCACTAAAAAAACCATGATGGATCTTATTCTTTGTGCTGCAAACAACTGTATGCGTGGACTATGCATATCCTTGTTTTCACATTCAGGTAATACAGAAATTATTTTTAAAGAAAGACTCTTTCTGGTCAAATTGCATTAAGTCACATCAATCAAATGCAAATATAACACAAAATTATTTGTTCATTTGGAATCTGGTTGCTAAGTAACACGGCCAAAAAATTAATCTTTGTCACACAACAGAAGACCCTGAACCTTGCCTGTAGGCCTGTACAGAGCCTGTGGGCACGGGAACCACGTCGTGTTCAAACCCAAAGATCACAGAGTTATTGGGAAAGAGTGGGATTTTTCGTTTGGTTGCTTTTTTTTTTTCCTCCAAGTACAATGGAATAAAAACAGTAACCTCGATGTTCCTTGTAAAATGTCCAGTAGCTTTTCTAGATTCATGACCTTTCAAGTCATTCAACTTACTTTAAACAGAAGCCCTATCACATCTGCCTTTAAATAGCAACACAGGACTGCTGAAATCCTAAAGGTTCTGAATTGTCCCCCCAAGTGCACCAAAGGAAACAAATTAACTTTGTTTTTCTTAAAGGCCAATTTCTACAAAGAGGTGAATCTGACAGAGCAGTAAACACCATCTGAAACATTTCAAAAGTCTCACCTAACTTGACTAGGTCCCTGCAAAAGATGTGGTCTATTTTAAAGATCTAAAGATGTTATGTCATAGCACTTCTTAAAGCCCCAAAGGATATACTCACATTTTGCTGTCACTTTGTACCCCCCCAGAGGAGGGGCGTGGCCTTCTAATGCATCAAATCCGGCGGAAACTAGGACCATGTCTGGATGAAACTCTTTGGCCACAGGCGTCACTACAGTCCTGCACAGTAAAAAGGCAAGCAGTTACACAGGGGAATGGCAAATACCTTTAAAAATTGTGCAGTGAAAAGACTTGGCACACTCTCAAGAACTTCCCAAGAATAAAGGAAAGGGGAAAAGAAAACGCTGTTTGAAACAGATCAAAAAACTTATCATTTCCTTAGTACAGAATCACTGTTATTTTAGCATCCCAATTTAGTCTTTTATCTTTCATCTTTTTTTCCCCTCCAAATTAAAAAAAAAAAATGCTTTGCAGGTACATTCTTAAGCCCATCATTTCCCATGCACATCTGTGGCTGCTTTATCCCACTGCCTATAAAAACTGCCTCTTCCAGGGGAGTGACTAATGTTTTACGGAGGAAGGCTGATGCGGTCCTGAAAACCCCGCTTGCTCCAGTTAGTGAGAACTTGGTGTAAATTTGAACTATAAATTTCTTTTGGGAAAAAAGCTGCTTTTCCAACTTAAAAAAAAACATTTTTAAATATTTGTCGTGGTAGGGGGTGATGCTTGAGATGAAAAAACCTGCGATTCCTTTAATAGAATCCAGACTATAACGTTAAGTGAGTCCAAGGTCAGAGACACCAGGAATGTGGCGGCCTCATCCAGGATAGCCACCCCTGCCGGCCCCACGCAGGCTCCAGCGCCTCCTCTCTGTCCTCCTCCGGCCTCCCTGCGCCCCTCTCCCCAGTGCTGGGTCTGACAGGGAATGACTAATGGATGCTCCCTGGCTTTATAACACTAAAATGTTTTCTGAATGCAGGCTTCAAGACCAGTGTGCCATCATTAGAATTCAATTTCTCAAAGACAATTTAGTGACATGGGAAAAGTGTACAGTCCAGGAAATTTATAAAGTAGTAATGTCTCTTATTCTGTGTTGGGAAGAAATGGCTAAACCGCATATTAAAATAATTATTCTTGCAGAATGGCATAATGATTTTAAATTTTTTATTTGTCAATTCCCCATAATAATATCAGTTTCATAGTTTAAAATTTTTTGCATGTAAATAAGAAGTTGAATTTACAAAATAAAAATACTTATTTGAAACTTACCTAGACGGAGACATAAATGAATAAAATGTTTTTCATAACTCTACTATTCTTAGAAAAGTTTAAAAGCTCAATTCTTCCAACCCATAATGTGCGTGTAAAAGGCTTCTGTGGAAGTCCTTCCAACCTTCCAACAACTGGAGAGCCGCTTACATCCCAATTGGCCCATCAGTGAAACTAAGTCAAAATGTTATTTTGTTTCCTACCCACAATTTCATTATTTTATTCTTCCACAAAATAAAACACCTCTAATGCAGCTACTTTATAAGGAGCCATCTCATCAATTCTTTTCCTTCCTAATAATACCACTCTTACATTGTCATTTTCATTAAAGCGTTATATATGATCAGTTAACTACTTTTCATATGGGTGCAATAGCCATATGGTGTATGCTAGGATATTAGATATTGGAATAAGTTGTCTCAAAGAATCAAGAGTGTTGTATCAAGGTACTCTATTTAATTTGATTAATCCTATGGATTCACTTAGAGAAATATGCCTAAGGAAATATGAGCACATGAATGAATATTTTTGTCCATCCAATCCTATGCATCACACTAACTCATTTTCCATTTCCTTTCCCTCTGGTTGGAAGGTCGCTCCCCTTCGTCTTCTTTCCTCCCCTGTCCACCTACACTTGTAAGACTGACTGACGGGTAAACATCCTTCAGGGTACAGCTCACTTACTACCTTCTCCAGGAGACAACAGGAGATGAGGATTGCCAATATCATTCTAGAATATTGAAAACACAGTGCTGCCCGGCTGGTGTAGCTCAGTGGATTGAGCGCGGGCTGGGAACCAGAGGGTCCCGATTCGATTCCCAGTTGGGGCACATGCCTGGGTTGTGGGCCAGGTCCCCAGTGAGGACCATGTGAGAGGCAACCATACATTGCTCTTTCTCCCTCCCTTCTCCTCTCTCTGAAAATAAATAAATAAAAAAAATAAAATCTTAAAAAAAAAAAAGAAAACACAGTGCTGATCTACAGAGGGAAAGTTAAAACATAAATGTGTCTACAGAGGCAAAGCCACAAAACACAAGCCGAATCCTTTGTCTTCCCGGAGAGACAAACTAAACAACAAGAAAACACCGAAGGAGATCGGCATTAGGAGTCACTCAGACCAATAGCCAGGTGATTCCCTCAGTCTTCCTCCAGGGAGTTCACCAGTCTAAACACCCCAGGTAGGCACAGCCTTCCAGTGCCCCTTTCTCCAGCATGATGGGCTGTTTGAACAACGCTTCTCGTGTGAAAAGACAAAAAGGAACACACAAACAAATACAAGAGAGGGAACTCCAGAAACGTGAGAAAATATAGTCAAGAGACTATAATTACACACACCAGGATTATCCCCAAGACACAAAATAGTACCCTTGGCCCTCTGTACCTGTGGGTTCTGCATCCAGGGATTCAACCAACTGTGGGTTGAAGATATTCCAAAAGAGTCATTGTTGCGGACATACACTGTAGTTAGGTATCATGATTCCCTAAATGATACAGTATACCTCCACAGCACTTACAATGTATTAGGTACTATAAGTAACCAGAGAAGCTTACAGCAGGGGCTTCAAACTCATTTTTACCGGGGGCCACATCAGTTTTGCGGTTGCCTTCAAAGGGCCGAATGTAATTTCAGCTCCTTAGCAGTTAAGGAGTAGTTACAATTATACAATTCTAAAATTATTTCGGCCTCTTGAAGGCAACCTCGAGGCTGATGTGGCCCCCAGTGAAAATGAGTTTGACACTCCTGATTTATAGCATATGAGTGTGGACATGGACAATGGTTTGGGGATTGTCTGGGGGAGTTTGGGGGGGCCTGTGTGGAGGGAGGCAAAGGGGAGCAATTGGGACAGCTGTAATACCATAAACAATAAAATATTTAGAAATCAATAAATTAAAAACAGAATACCAAAAATAAAGTATATGGGGATGTACATAGATTATATGCAAATACAATGCCTTTTCATTTAAGTGACTTGAACACCCACAGATTTCGGCACCCACAGTGGTCCTGGAACCAATGCCCCATGGATACCAAGGGATGCCTGTACATCTGTGAAATGAAAAGAGGATGCTATTAAAATACAAAACATGTGCGGACTCAGAGATAAAGTCGACGACAACTTCTCTCAGAGAGTTCAGCACAAAACAGAGGCACAGAAAATTGTCAGGAATAGATCAGAAACTTAGAAGACCCATTTAGGAAGTCAACGTATGAAGGAAAATCTAAGGGAAATATTTTTAAAATTTAGAAATCTCATACCCATTCAAACTATCAATCAAAATTGAGAAAAGAATAATAAAGTTTCAGACTTCGAAATCCCCCAAAAAACAAACAATAGTACCTCCCACAAATATTTCCACAAATATTATCTAATAATACACTCCATGAAAATGAAGGCATAAAGTAAAAAAGAACAGAATTCAAACCACTCCCCCCATGGAAGTATTTTTATAAATATCAATTTTTGCCAATGTTTTAAAAATTTTTACTTTAAAGCAAAATAGTAGAAATTTTATCTGCAATTGTAATGGAGTCAGATTTCATTACAGTGAAACTATTTTGTTAATAAAGATATCATATCACTTACAAGAGAAATATATCTATTATGCCACATATTCCCAAATATACAGATTCCATTAGTTTCTGTTGGAAGCAGATACCACATATGTTATGTGTACTATTCTTGAATTCACAAACAATATGGATTTTACAGTTTCACACAGGCTTTCAAAATGTTCTATTAACTAATCCTACACATTTGAATTCATTCCAAAAATGTTTTAAACGATGGGAGATAGGAAAAATACATCATTTGATAATGTACTCCTGTGTAAAGATTTACATGCTTAGAACTGTGTCAGAGTGGTACTTGTTTGTTGAATAAATTAGTGACGCATGGTTATATGAGCTGCGTGATGCTTATGAAGTGGCAATACTGGTAATTCATTCATTCATTTTTACCAGTATACGAGGTCTGTCTGGAAAAGTCCAGCCACTGTTAATACAGTGAGAGAGATTTGCATGACATCCATATAACCCAGGAGCCAAGGCGAGTGGACTGGAATGTGCACGTGTGAACAGTGACGACTTCACTGTACTAGTCAGTGGGAGTGGTAGATGCTGTAGAGTGAGCATGTGTACTGTGTGGCCATCACTTTCAAAATGACTGAGCAAGTAGAGCAACGAATCTGCATTAAATTTTGGGTTAAGCTTGAACATTCATTCACAGAACTTTTGGGATGATTCAGAAGGCTGCAGCTATGGGCAACTGGTGATTGGCAGCTTCATCATGAAAGCATGGCTGCTCACACATCACATCTCGTGCAGAGTTTTTAGTGAAACATCAAATCACCCAGGCGACTCAGCCTCCCTACAGCCCAGATTTGGCACCCAGCAACTTCTGGCTTTTCCCAAAACTAAAGTCACCTTTGAAAGGGAAGAGAGTTCAGACCATCAATGAGATTCAGGAAAAGTACCACAGGGCAGCTGATGGCTATTGGGAGAACTTTGTGAAGTCCCAAGGTGCCTACTTTGAAGGGGACTGAGGTATCATTGTCCTATGTAAAATGTGTCTTGTATCTTGTACCTTCTTCAATAAATGTCTCTATTTTTCATGTTACATAGCTGGAGACCTCCTAGAAAGATTATGCATATGTTGAGTGTCTACCATGTTGTAAACACTCTTCTGGCTTAAACGTGTGCTACATTTTGAACTGAATCTTATTTATTTCCATATTGTTGACATTAAACTCTTAAACTGTCAGGTCTCTGATAAACTGAGAAAACTGAGCCTCCAATATTCTTAATTGTGGCAAGTGCCACTGTTCTATTTATGCCTGTCTAGATTTTTAATCAAAAGATCTTTCATGCCTGAAAGATGGAGAAACACACTTGGGAGTATATTAAGTGGGAAAAACAAAGTAATTTTTCTTATATAGAACAAATCCTCAAAGGCATTCATTTAAATTTTTTATCTGAACAATTGGGTTTTCTGGTTAGAGACAGCAAACAACGTATGTACTTGCCCCTGATCTTTCCTAATATTCCACTGAAAGGGAAGTATGAAAAAATATATATGAACTCATAGTTTTAAATACAGCAGTGGGCAAAGAAGGTTTACAGTTGTAATACAGTAAATATAACTAATAAATAATAAAAGCATAAACCTTGTGTTTTCCTTACTCACAACTATAAACCTACTTTTGCACACCCCTGTATATATCAAGTAAGTAGATACAGGAACACCCTTCGGTGCATGTATGCACGGGCTAGTATGACCTTCCCAAAGGCAATGGCAGCCCAGCAGCAAAGAGCATACTTCATGCCCAAATCTTGTTTTCTAATGTCAACCCCCAATACAAGGACACATGGATCACTGGAGAAGTGGTTGATGCCGGGACTGCATCAGGGAAAATACGAGCTATTTCCAGAGCACCTTGTGACGACAGAAAACAATGGGATGGGGACAGAAAACAATGGATGGGGGACAGAAGGGAATATGAACCAACGTGAGAGAAGAGCTCTGGCTAGAGTTGCGACGATCTGAGGAACAACTAAATAATGACGGCATGGGACTATAATCTAAAAAGTCAACTTGGTATTCATGAGTCCACAGAGACATTAAAACATAACAACATAAATAGAGAAAAGAAGAAACAGCTCTGTCTTACAAAACATTGCAACTAATAACTCAAAAAATTAAAGGAAATAGTAAATCCCTATTCAAACGAGACATATAACTGATGCAGGGAAAAGCCATGGAAGGCTGCTAAAATCAGGTTGCAGAAGCTGAGAAGAAACACGATATTTACATAATCCCAAAGTGTGCCCCCAAGATATTGTTAAATAAATAAATAAATAACAACACAGAAACCTGCAGATTCTCCTGAATACAGTGATTCAGGTTAACATCGCTAAGGATAACACATCAATATCAACATTCTTTGATACGATACCCTGAGAAAGGCAGATGAGTTCTGTGGTGCTCTTGCTAAAAGTATGCAACCTCAAATCTAATCATGAGGAAACATCAGATGGATCTAAACTGAGGCACAGCTGACGAAATAACTGACCAGAATACTTTGAGAGTCGGGGGCAGAAAAGACTAAGTCACTGCCACAGATTGGAGGGGACTAAGCAGACATGCCATCTGGGTTTCAGTGTGAGGCGCTGCACGGAATTCTGGAAAAGAGCAACTACTGGCGACGCTGCTGTACCATATAGAGTCGGTAGTGAAGCTAACAGTGTTGTACAAATATTCATTCCTTAACTTTGATCCCTGCACTGTGTTTATGAAAGTTTTTACCGAAGGGGAAGCTGAGTGTAGGGCCTACAGGAACTGTGTGCTGTTCTTGCATGCTCTCTGTAAGTCCAATAATGTTTCAAAATAAAACGTTACCAAGTACCAGAACACAAAACAGAACAAATGTATTAACAATAAAAGAGGATAAGGGAGTTGTCAACAAACAGTGATTTTTTAACAAGATTTCCAGAAGAGGGAAACAGACTGGGTACATACTTTAAAAATGAAACAAACAAGCAAGCTACCACCCTGAACACTCTCTCATGGGACCACAGAAGAGATAAGAGCCACTCCACCCAACGGGGCCTCCCTGAAAAACAAGGATCGTGAAGGGAAAGGGAGGCAGGGCTGAATGCAAGCAATGAAAGAAAAGCTAGTTGGTTAAGGGGAGCAGGCCTAGACCCCAAAACCTTAGTTATCTTTCCTCTATGCCAGTAACCCATGTGCAATGCTAGGCAGATTATGCAGATGACTCTCTCTTAAGAAAAGAATGTGTCTGGAGAAAGCCAAGGCTTCTAGTGTCTTCCTTATTTTATCATTTAAGAGATTCAGAGACTATGAGCCATGGCCTGGAATGCTTACTCCGGAGTGGGGTTTGGCCATCCACAAGCTCTGTCCCCCTCCCGCTGACGCAGAGCTCCCGACTGACCCATTTCCACAACCGCAGGGAAAAATGACATGAGTCACTACTTTCATGAATATCAATGTCAAAGCCGGAGTTTCCTGGCACACAAGGAGAGTCAGTGGTATGAAGAAAAAGTAAAGATTAAAATACACACAGATATAAACAACTCTGGGAAAACAGACACAATTCAGGCGACAGAAGCAGTACTCTCAGTCAAGAAAATATTTAAACACAGATGTGCTGTTATGAAAAAGAACAAAGAACAAAGGAAACACCTCAAGATGAAAAAACGCAACTGCATAAATTAATAGAGGGTCTGAAAAAACAAAATTGAAGTAATCCCTCATAAAAAGGAAGCAAATGGATAAAATATATGAGTGGGAAAATAGAAGGCTTAGAGGATCATTGCAGAAGTCTGATATTTGATTAATGGGGTCCCCGAGAATGCTGAGAGAAAAAGGAGAAACAGTTTTCAAGTAATAATAGAAAATAATTTTTAGCAACTGAAAAATAATTCAGGTCTACAGATTTGATTAGTCTAACCAATGCAAAGCTCTGTATATCAAAACATATACACACTTAGGCATATTCTAATAATAATTCAAATCTCCAGAGATCCTTTAGAAAGAAAAAAGTCCTCCTCAAAAGAGATGGCAAAGGAGATTGACTTCAGAGTCCCACCAGCAACACTGAGCGTTCACACATTGAGAGGAAAAATTATTTTTAAACTTTACTTCTACTTCCAGCCATTGCAAATGAGCAATCAAGGATGTTACTTAAATGAAAATATTTTAAGGCATGTAAAGACTTAGAAATTTAGTTCCAAAGCACCCTTTCCGAGTAATTTACTTGAGAATGTACTCCGCCAAGCAAGGAAGTAAACCAAAGGGATAAGAGGCACAGGACCAAAATACTGGGTATGTCATAGGAGAAGGATAAAGAGGCCCCTAATGATTTGCAAATGCATTTATTTGCAAGAAAACCGATGCTTGAAGCAATGATAATGGCATCTCTGCCTTTTCATCTTCACCTGCCCTCTGGACATTCCGTCATGCTCTTCCTGACATGTCCATCCCTGCTGCCCTCTCTCCAGGTGAGACCCTTGCAGAGAGAACACAATGAGCTTATAAAAATAAAGGGAGATAAAAATACCACTACTGATAGGTAAATCATGTAACCAGACACTAAACACAGCAAGGAGAAATGGACCCCATTCTGGATTTCTTTCCAAGAAATGTGACTGATTCGGAACCTCCTCAGTTAGAATCAGATCTCGGGATTTACTTCATCTCCAGTCAATGGCCAAAGAACCGGTCGCACTGAGTCACGTGCTGTGCAGAACCACGCTGGCACTTTTCCGTGACTCGCGTCTGTGTATGCTGGTGCAGTATACGATGTCCCTCGCCCGTTTGCTGCGCTGAGTGCAGGGGAGGACTGCACTGGCTTTAAGGGAAGCACAAGCCATTTTGAAGCATGTGAGAACATTATAACCCACAGAGTTACTCAATAATATTTTCGTTTTCATTTGGAAGTCATTCACAGAGCTCCTATGACATGACAGGCATTGGGATTATGCCAGCATTCCAAGATACATTCTAGCTCTGCCCTCAAGGAGTGCATGGCTCAGAAGGCAATGCAGGTGGAAAGCATGTGTCCTCGAAGTACAGCACGATGTCAATTCAGGCACAAAAAATGTACCGACAGTCAGAGGGGACTAGGCAGCCAAGAGAGATGAAGACAGTTTGCAGAAAAGTTCATCCGAAGAGGGAACACAAAATGTGGACTTGGACATTAATGCAAGAGGCTGCCAGGAAGAGGAAGTAGAGAGGACAGTTCAGGCAGATGGACTAGCAAGGGCCAAGGCATGAACATATGAAAGGCACGGAGGCTTATGACAGTTAGATGTAGCATGGAGTGTGTTGGGGTAGCAACAGCAGAGAAGTCTTGCAGCTCCCCAGTCCTAAGTGTCTGAACCAGAACCAGGAGAGCCTGGCGTTGAGGAGGTCAGGGACTGGGGGTGGTGGCGGCAGGCACTTAAAGAACTGGAGAGTGGACTGTCGTATAAGTGCATTATAAGGGTCATTCCATTCATGTTCTTCACGCAACACATTTTCACCAACTGCCCATGATGTGCCAGCCACGGTAGCCAGGGTTCATAGCAGACAAAGTCTTTGATCTCTTGCCTTCCAGGAGCTTACATTCTAACAGAGGGGAAAGTGTATAAACCAGCAAGCAAGCATGCAGGAAGGACGAAGGTGAAACGTCAACAGGAAGTCAGGGGAGGTGGTGCACGTTTAGATTGGGGTGCGCAGCCAAGGCAGCTCTCAGGTGGTGAGAGTGGAGCAGAAAACTGCCCTGTGCAACGGGAGGAGGGAGGTCACGTAGAGCACGGGGAAGGAGCATGAGCCTGCGGGAACAGTAAGTGCATGGGACCTGATGTGGCAGGGTCTTCGTTGTATTTATGGCAGCACAAGAGGGTACTGTGGCTGACACACAGTGAATGACAGGAAATGTGGTTGGAAATGGGGCCAGCAAGGTGGCACGAAGCCACTTCATTAGACTATTGCAAAGACTTCGGCTTTCATTCTGAATGAGAAGAGAAACTGGACAGTTTGAGGAGGGCAGTGACATGATCTGGCATATATCATTTCTGTCCTCATCAATTAAGCTATGTATTTAAAAGTGTCCTTTAGCATTATGAGGTCTTGTTGACCTCTGAGACAGCAGATTCTGAGCCCCTGTGTAATTCATAATGACATATTATAATCATGCAAATATGGATTATAGGTGAAAAGCCAAGCCTATATTTTTCTTTATAGTTTAAATGTAAGTCATTGCTTAAAAGCATCAAATTATAAAATTACACATTTGCAAATGGTATAAGGGCTTCTCTTCTCTTTAGATGTTTCTAACAAAAACAAAAGTGCACATTAGAGCAGGCACACTTTCTCATCCATCTGCGTGTGTTTGTGCATGACACGCAGGGCAGGGAAGCTCCCAAGGAAAACTCTTCACGACCGTTCCTGCTTGGGCAAGTGGCAGAGGCAGCGCATCAAAGAGCTGCTGCAAAAGAGACTTCAGGCCGCGGCTGTGGCAGCGGGTGCTTCAGGATGTCCTGCAGGACCCCACTCACCGCTGGACGGCCCCCTTCTGGGGAAGCACCATAGGCAGGCACATCAGGGGGGTTTGTGGAAGAGGGTCAGCACTGGGAGCTCCAAGCACACTAAGTATCACTGGTGTTTACCAAATTTACCAGCCCAGACCTGAGTAAGTCCTGCTCTTCCTCCTTACCCTTCACTCTCCATTTCCTCACACACATACACACACACTATCCTTTTCTCTCCTTCATCCTCATGCTTTTTCTTTATTGCCTTGATTTTGTATCTGCACTAGCTCCCTTTCTTTCCCTCACACCCATGTCTGATCCATCAGGAAATCCTGTTGTCTACACATGCCAACTACATCCAGAAGCCATGTCTCAACACCCCCCTTGTCATCTCCCTGTGCCAACACCTCTTACCTGGAGTACAGCTACAGCTTCCCAAGAGGTACCTCTATTACGTCCTGGATCCACGCTCTATTCTCAACACGGTGGCCGGATTGATGTCCAATCAGATCCCCATCATTTTTCTCAGGGTAAAAGTAAGGGTATTTTTAACGAACTATAGAAATGATCCCTGAAAGTATAGTCTTAGTAAGGATATTTTTAAATGACCCACAAGTCTCTATGCCATGAGGCTGGCTTGCACCTCCATGGTCCCATTTCTTAACCACCTTCCACCAGGACTTGATTCACAAATAGGCCAGACACACTCTGGCTATTGGGATTTTATACTGGCTATTTCCTCTGCCAGGGGTGGTCTTTCCAAAATCTTTGCTCTTAGTATTATAATCTCCAAAAGACCTTTCCCTGAACCCCTTTCCCACACCCATCCCCACTTCCATCACTCTGTTTATTCTGCTTCCCCTCCATAATACTTACCTTTCAAAGCAATATATGATTATTTATTTATCATACACATTGTTTCTTTCATTGTCCTATTTTCCTCACTGGATGCAAGCTCCCCAGAGGCAGAAAGTGTTTGCCTCTTGGTTCTCAGAGGTGTCCCAGGGACCCAGAAGCATGTCTCCCCCACAGACGCACTCAATAAATAGTTGTCAAACAGGATGTTGAATCACGACCCCTCCAGTGTTTCCATTTTCAGCTCAGGTTTTCTTGGTCCCTCACTCCGCTTCAGCCTCTGCATATTTCACAAATACATTTGGGAGGCCTCTTTTAGTGAAAGGCCATCCACACTTTTATTCCCGTCTCATCCTACACGAGCTTTTGCTTCAAGGGCAGCCATCAGATAATCCTACTTTCCCCTCTTGTCTAGCTGATTAGAAAATTCTCCCAGCAAACAAACAAAAAACCCAGAATAGGAAAAGAAAATAAGAATGATAAATACAAGAATATGCAAACACTCATTTAACGGATTTTTAATTTAGAAACTATATGAAAGAGAAAAAGAAAAAATGGAATAAAAAGTCTTCACAGCTCCAGAAGATGTGGCTTCTATTTCTTTATATAATGTGTCTACATACCTTTTCTTTGTCTCTATAATTCTGCTCAGTATGAATTTCCTCTTATCTTGACCTACTTTTGTTAACTGATTTAGACAAGTTCTCGGTGTCCAGTTCTTTGATATTTGTGAAAATCAAGTGTTAAAACAGAAACTCTGCCAGCACTGAGGCTACTGTTCTCTAATCACCTTACCCGATGAGCATTGGAACACCGCATGAAAGCGGGGAGGGGGGATGTGGGGTTTCTCCAAAAGTCTGCAAAAACGGAGACCAATTCTGCAACATTTTCTTCCACTGGTGCCATCTCAGAATTGAACTCTGGCTTCAATGCACAGTTGCAGAAAGATCAATGGATGCCCAGTTCAAGACATCTGGTTTCAGTTCTTGGCACTTCTCCTGATTGTGTGACCTTAGTAAATTGTCTTTCCTCAACTATAAAATCAGGGAGAAGGTTCATCTAGATGGTCTCTAAAGTCATATGCAACTCCCACAGAAGAGAATGCTTTATGTCTCAGAGCTACTACATTAAAGGGACATGCCCCCCAACTTCTTACACTCTTTCTCTTTCATTTGACAAGAAAAACCATTCCCTGGGTGGGAATATTAGGTGAATGCAGGTCTAAGTGCCCAAGTTCCAGTTATAAGATAAATAAGTCCTGGGGATGTAATGTACACCATGATGACTATAGTTAGCAATACTGCTGTATGTTTTAAATTTGTTAAGAGTAAATCTTAAAAGTTCTCACCACAAGGACAAAAAGAATTGTTACCTTGTGAGGTGACTGATGTTAACTAATCTTATGGTGGCAATCCTTTTGTAATACAGGGTGGGGCAAAAGTAGGTTTACAGTTTTGAGTACTCAAAACAGAGTTTATTCTTGCATTATTAATTATCACATTATTTTCCATATGAAAAACTGTAAACTTATTTTTGCCTCACCCTGTGTATACTTACATCAAATCATTATGCTGTGCCCTGGCCAGTGTGGCTCATTGGTTGGAGCATCATCCCATAACCAACAGGTTGCGAGTTCGATTCCCAGTCGGGGCACATGCCTAAGTGGTGCAGATTCATCCCAGGTCTGGACACCTACAATCTCTGTCCTGACATGGATCCCTGCCTTTGTACTCTGGGTGAGTACAAAGGCAGCCAATCGATGCTTCTCTTACACTGATTTTTCTCTCTCTCCCTCTTTCCCTTCTTCTCTCTTCAAATAAGCAAATTAAAATGTCCTCAGATGAGGATAAAAAAAAATCATATGTTGTGCACTTTAAACTTACATAGCAATTATATCTCAATAAAACTGAAAAATAGAAAAGAACAACCATTGCCTGAAGCCCAGCACTTCTGATCAAAATCTTTGTGACATATTCGCTGACTTGACCTTATCTTTTCTGATTTCAATGCTGAAGTGTGTCTTTCCCTGGGTGGCTCTGGGCTCTAGACACAAATGCAAATCATTTCACTCCAAGAACAAAGTATTCCTAGAGCAGAATAATAATTTTTAATGAGACTAGCATTCTAAATACGGCTTTTAGTGAGTTTTTATTATTATTTTGCTACATTAAAATGTTGATTATAGTACTCAGTGTTTTTGAAAGAATAAACCCTTGATGAGGATAAGAAAACTATGTACAAACTGCATACTTCAAAAGCTGGCACAATAATAGGTCTAAGATCTTATTAGATTACTACATTTAAAGGTGTGTCTGCATATATCATAATACCACATAGTATATTCTAACTAGGAACACATATATTCTAACTATCTATCTATGCATATACATATAATATCTAATAATATATATTCCTAGTGCATAAAGTTCATTCTTTTAATTAGAACTTTAAAAATGACATTCAGGAAGTTTATCTTGCTTTAATACAGTAAAACACATGCAAGTTTTAGGGCTCTGTTATTTGAGGAGAGCGAGTGCTCGGAGGGACGAAGGGACTTTCCTTCCCTAAGATGTGTCATACGGGCCCGTAACCGTTCTGACTAATTCAAAGTTATTACTCAATGCGTCTGCGAGCAGAGGCTCTGGAGAAAAAATTTTCTCACCAATAACTCTTCCTGGCTTTGGGATGCTGTCAATGAGTGTCATATTGTATTTGTATTACTATATTTGATGTTCCTCTGAATGTGGAACGGTGCTGGCTTTCCAT
Source organism: Micronycteris hirsuta (assembly GCA_004026765.1). Lineage (NCBI taxonomy): Eukaryota > Metazoa > Chordata > Mammalia > Chiroptera > Phyllostomidae > Micronycteris > Micronycteris hirsuta. The sequence continues at coordinate 382,126 of PVJI01000006.1, forward strand.
GCAAAATCCTATACACAAGCATGGACAGCTGAGGAAAATTCAGAGAGTGCTAGCCTATCAAAATGAACAATGTGATCTTATGTAATTAAAACACACACACACACACACAGTGGTAATTAACAGAGTTTTGCTGTTGTTGAACTCTATTTTGAAGTGTGGTCTAGAAAATTTAACAAAGCAGAATTAGGAATCTCTGAGACATGCTTAATTTGGAGTTTTCAGAAGTCATTTAAGAGTTAATATTAAGATTTTATTGAAATGAACATTCTCTACTTTGAAATACAGAATGAAATGTACACATGATTATATATGTCCCTTCCCAATCATTATTTTATGAAAGTATATAAATGCCATGCATTTTAATATGCCAAAAATGTGGCTATAATTTTGTAACAGTGGTTTTCAAAAATATTTTATTATGATTCCAAATGTGGGTCCAGTAACTTACAGATGGTCTTATGTCTTTAGTTTCAAAAGTCTTGCTAAATCATTTCTTCCAAATTTGCAAAAAACTAGGGCTGGAAAGGAACAATTGCTCAGCCGCTATCCAATTAACAAAGGACTGAGTCATAGGTAACCAATGCTGAGCCAAAAGAGAAAGGGCCGAGCTCTCCTACAGGGTAATGCACTGGAACTGCTGATTCCTGCCTGAACCCCTTCAACATTGCCTGTAACTACCCAAGCAGAATGAGTTTCTCTTTATGGTCACAGAGGAGCTATGGAGATGCTAGTTGGCTTCACGACACTTTAAACTCGAACTTCTCTTACATTTAACTTATTACTCCTCCCTCACTTCCCTCTTCCCTCCCTTCTTTGCTGTCTTCCTTTTTTTCATTTCTTTCCTTTAGTCATTTTCTAATTCTCTCTTTTTTAGACCAATTGTTCTTAAAGGACATGAAAATAACTTAAGAAAACGTTGGAAACATTTGACACAAATCAGATCGCAAAATTGTCAACTTTGTTTCCTTAGGTGAAGACCAGCTGGATAATCAAGGAACACAGTAAATTCAAAGAACAGCCGGATCCACATATTCAGGGAGAGAGGCAGAAGCAGCCCCTGCAACATGGAGCTTTCCAAATCTGTGTTTATTTTCATTTCTATGGCAACCCTGTGATTGTAAAACATTGCCAAAACGAGTAGAAAATAGAACACCAATGACAGTAAAATGTTCTTATAACTCAAATAGCAGAGAATTGTTTAGAGAATTCACGAAGGCTGCTTTTTTAAAAATGGGCATATAGTAGGAACATGTCTACCTAAGTCAACAGTACATTTCTCCTCCAGAGGGACAATGAGATGCTTACAACACGTGCACTTTGGAAACTTAATTACGTGCCCATTTCTTGTTATTACTTTCTTTATCCAAAAAATCCCCAAAGAGATTTTACTACCATCAAATCAGTCCTAGGGACTGCTCTGCTTTCGGTGGGGTGCAATGTGGAGCTTAGTACACATATTGCGTTTCTCATCACCCCTACGAGCACAAAATATTCTTTCTGTAAAGTTTCAGATGGTCCTCGCTTTGGTCTTTGCACAAGTGATTGCATTCCATAAAATATCGTTGCATAAAGCCAAAGGACCCTGGTTAAAAATTAAACTCAGTACTCCAATAAAAAACAATCTAATATATATATATATATATATATATATATATATATATATATATATATATATATATACTATTTGCACACACAAACACACACACTTTAAAGAGACTGTTCATCTTTGTATTTCTTCTCAAAAGCAGAGAAGATGGAGCTGTGTAGGCATAAAAAGGAGAAAGGTCAAACTTGACTGTAAGTAAATGTTCTGTGGTTTATAGAATTCACAAAACAAATTACAGCATGACATCCTTTTCAAGGAACTGTTTGTGTCTTCGGAAAAAGTGTGTATTATTTTTGGTGAACTCTACCTTTTGATGTGGCCTTTCTGAGGGAGGCGGCATCATCAAGATTTTTTTCCTTTTAATTGCGTAAAAATGTGAGACAAACAAGACAAAAGGCAAGCTCATTTAGTAATTTAAATCCCTGAGACGAGCCAGAAAGAAATTGAGAAGGAAGGAAGAACTTGGGATTGAATGGAGTTCTGACTGCAGAGAAGGGGATCTCCTCAGTCAAAAGACCAGACCAAAATCAAGGGGTTTGGGTTTTATTTTTACCTAAAATGACAGGAGAGTATGATTACTCCCAAAGCTAAAGAAATAATTCATTTATGTCAGAGGCAAGCTAACTCTTTTCTTCTAGAAATGACAATAAAATCAACCATTCTGAAAAGGTACTATATGCCAAGCATGGAGTTAGACAAAAGTTTATACACCATCTCTGGTGCTGTAATATTTACAACATATCTGAAGTTATGCATTTTGATTTCCCAATTTATAGATAATTAAACTGAGATTCAATTAAGTTAAAAAAAATGTCAAGTTGATTCAGCAAGCAACTGGCAAATATTGGGATACAATCCCATATTTGTCTGAATCCAAAGACCATGTTCTCAAAATCTGACAATTTCACTGTCTTCTTTTAAAAATCCTCACCCAGGATTTAAAATAAAATTTATAGGATATGTTTATTTATTTTTAGACAGAGAGGAAGCAAGAGAGAGGGAGAGGAACATCCATATGAAAGAGAAACATTAATCAGTTGATTGAACCCACAACTCAGGCATGTGCTCTGACTGGGAATCAAACCCACAACCTTTTGGCACATGGGATGATGCTCCAACTGAGCCTCCTGGCCTGGGCTCACTGTCTTTTAACTGCATTATTGGATGACACATTAATGTTCTAAATGTTATGATTCTATGAGGAAATGAAGGCAAATCATGTGTATCAAACTAATCACTTCAGCATTTCTGTGAGTTTGAAAGGAAGCAGGTATGCTGTGCCCCACTTCACAAAAGATGGTAGAAATGAGACTGGTATGAACTATTATTCTGTAGTAACTTATTCATAGGCACAATTCCAACCACCGTCTTCATTCTATCAATGAGCACGGACTTTCCATGGTGTCCTTCCTGACAGAGTAATTGATATTTACTCTTTAATTAGTAATGATGAAAATAAGCCACAAGTGACTTAGTTAGATTATAGATTGTCAGTTGAGTTAGTACAAGGACAATTTCTAAGTACCCTCAAACATTGCACTGAAGAAGTATAAAAAGATGCTGAACATCCATTTTCCCAAATGTCTGGCTCTATATACACAAACAGCTAGCAGCTATCTGGTGATTTTCATTTATAAAGACTTGGATGTAATGGCGGCACATGGATGCTGTGGGAGTGATACGGTGACATGCTAAATGAGCTGCTGAACATTTGGCAGAAACAGAGATTCCAGAGGATAAAAAGCTTGAAGACTAATCTTCCTTTGTGCATGCGCATTTGTCTTACAACCAAATAATCCTCTGCAGTCATCTGTCCAGCAGTTCTGCACCTCATATCACAAAGATTTAAGTTGATTTGAAAAACCTTTCCAAGGGGCAGATATTCTATACATATTTTCAAATTGGTTTGTGTATACCACATTCCTGTTCGAAAACAAAGCTGAAGCTAACTTTGACAAGGTTTTGTTGTTCATAGATTTGTTCATTTGTCTTTTCATTCATTTATCCACCAAGTATTCATTCAGTATCTACACTGTGTCTCTTTGCCAGCTGGATTTCATACTGAAGGAGCTCACATGGAATGTGAGACATAGCTCTGTAAATAAATCTCCCCCAGATCAAAGTGATAAGTTCTCTAATACAGATATAGATTTCCCCCATTTCAAAATGGTAAGTACCTTAAACATATAGATATACATAAAGGCATAGAAAAGGAAGTCATTGATTGTTCCTAGGGAACAGAGGAAAGCTTTATAGAGAAAATTATACTTGAGTAGGATGCTTATACAGTAGCTCAGTGGGGGCTTCAAGATTCTCAAAATACCAGAAGTAGCAAAAAAAAAAAAAAAATTCACTTTGTAAACCCTCCACACACACACATGTACACTCAAACTAAAGTATATGTTTCATGAAATAATACTTATACCCTTCCATTTTCTATTATATTCCACTCCTTTTCATTCCAAAAGAGCCAATCTTGACTAAGTTGATTTTATAACATTTTAATGAAGGCCAACTCAGAGTTTAAAAACCACAAGTTTCAAGGAACAGAAACAATTATTGATTTGAAGAAAAATAATTCTAGACAAAGGGAACCTCAATGTGCCAGTCGTGGAATTACCAAAACCAGAAAATGGTAAAAATGTTGATGGAGTTGAATCCTGACAAGCTTGGGAGTGAAGACCTGAAAACTGGGATCGAAGGATCAAAGAGAGGAAGAAAAAGATAAGGCTGAGAGGTAGGAGAAGAAGGTAAGACCAGACTGAACTTACTTCTAAGGAAAACAGGCTTTCAGGGTGACAACAGCAGTCCAGCAGAAATCATTCAGGTAGAAAACAATGCGCTGCTTTTCCGTTAGGTAAATACAGCTACGTGGTGAAAAGCCCACAATGCAATGGGACGGATGTCCTGGAGAAGAGCAATCTTTGGGCACGGCCCCTTTCAGGCAGTCCTTTTTGAGAACTTATTAGCCCCCAACATTGTTCTTTGTCACCTCATTTCCAGGAAAATTTGCATTTTATGAGACCGGGAATTGTGATACTCTAATGCAGTGATTTTCAACTGGTGCGCCACAAGAATTTTTAAAACATGTAATACCTGACTATTTAGTCAGGGGCACTGACCTCTTTTCTCTTAGATTGTCAAATAAAAAAATGACAACAGCCAACACAACAATAGCCTACTGGTGTGAATGAATCAAAATTATACCTATTTTTATTTTTGGTCAGATTGGCAAAAAATGTAACATTTTTTGGTGTGCTGCAGAATTTTAGTAATTAGTTTATGTGTGCCATGAGATGAAAATGATTGAAAATCGCTACCCTAATGTTGATGCGTAAATCTTAGAATATATTATACTGTATAATATACAGGCATAGCTTTCAGAAATGTTTTTGTGGAAATTTCCATGAAAAGTCCAAGATCAAGTGTTTAGTCAATTAGCATATTCTTTCTGGAGAAAAAATAATGTCTTTAGAATTAGATCCTTTTGTAACGAAAAAAACATTCTGAAAATCAAGACCAGAACAGAAAATCTGCATTTGGCTACTGTTGCGATAAAAAAGAATCATAATTTTTACCCAGACATGAAGCACTTAGTTGAATAGATCACTAAATATATGTTGATATTTACTACTGAAAATCAGATGTAATATAAAAACAGAGTGCACAGTAGAGATAACAATCTAAATTTGTCTCTAGGTATGCATAGTTACTGGAACAGCCTTACCATTTTAGGAAGCCTATTCCAAAATAGTAATACTAATAGTGAATGGCACTTAGTTTGTGTCACACCCTATTCTAAGTACATTTACCTAAATAAATTCATACATTCCACACAGGATCCTGGAAGTCCTCCTATTAATGCATCCCATTTTGCAGATGTGAACAACCAAGGCACAGATGGCTCACCAGACTGGCATTACACAGGCAGTGAGTAGAGAAGCCAAGGTCTGAAACCAGGCAGTCTGGCTCCTGAGCTCAGACTCTCAAAAATTTAAGTAACTGGGCAACCTGCTTTACAATAAATACTGTTGCACGGTACAAAACCGGTGCCCACAAGAGAGTTGAGGTTACAGCTGATAGTACTGCTGACATTAACTGTAAACCTGTTACTGGAAAATGATTAAACCACGGTGGCATTTCCAAAGGACGATGCACATGAAATTCTGTGTCCTGCTATTTATCTCACAAACGAATAACCTGAAATTAAGGGAGGATGCTAATGCATTTGTAGAAAACAGGCTTCCTTTTGCCCATTCCAAGTTCAGTAGTAGAAAATGAGGTTGTATCTACACAGTTTCTGAAATCAATCCCACTGACACCCCTCAGAGGCCATTTTTAAGGAGTAGCCATGAGTGGTGAGGAACCTGCCATTGTCAAATATCTGCTCATGCTAATTGATGGAAACAGAAAACAGAAAAATGCATCCTGACTTTTAGAGTTACTTTAGGGAACGGACTTTGAATTTTAGGGTTAATTTAGGGGTTGGAGTCAAAATCTAACCAGTTACTCATAGTTTTGGGGGGGCTGTAAGCCTTTAGTCTGAACCTCTGATGCAATGCATCTCAGGACCGAGGTATTATAACAGCACCTTCTTTCCAAAACATTTTAAGAGAGCGGCAGGATTCAGCTGCCCTAACCCACAGACCCACTGCAAAGACACAACATATGTTGGTCTGTGTGCAAAGCAAACATCGGCACTGCTAATGTGGTCTGTGCTAAATTCTTCGTAATTAGACATCTATTTCCAGTGCAGAGTCAAGGTCATTAGAGTGAAGAGCTGTAATGCTTACAATTATTTTGCCCCTCTTGTTTCTCTGCATGAAGTCAAGGAAGACGGCGGTGCACACGGCTAAATGAAGGAATGTTTCCATTACTGCAAAGGTCTCCTGGTACTACAGAGGCTGGGAAACAGAGACTCAGTAGTAGAATCAGCTACCGTTTGGTTAAACAGCTTGACCTCGTTTTGGCTAAAGATCCCCTTCCCCTCTTCTCTCCACCCTTGTGCCTTCTGACCTATGCAAGGGAAACATTAACTGACAGGATGACAAGCAAAACGTAAGGGGCTAGCAACCACAGCCTAATTAAATTTAACATATTAAGAATTGGTGAAGCCACAGGCAGCTGAAAGGAGCTCAAGCTCCGCGTGGCCACCATTGCTAAACACAGTGGGCAGTGAACGACACGCACAGCATCTGCAGCGGACAAGGAGGAAAGGGGAGCTCCCGGTGACGTCTTACAGCACAACACTCTCTAGCAGTGATAGGAAGGAAGAGACCGGGACAGCAGACAATGGTCCAGGTAAAACACAGTTTATTGCAACCTCTTCTCTAAACAGAGAGAATGTGTTTATGCCAGGTTCACAGGGAACAACCACTAATCAGTTAGTCAAGCTTTCAAACCCCCTTTTTCTACAATAACGTGGTGCTGGGGCAAGACAGATCTTTAGGGGGTGCATAGTTAGAAAAATTTGCTGGATGCAATCTAGTTTGCAGTGCCCTGGGCTTGAAGTCAAACAATCTGTGTTGGAAACCGGGCTCGGCCAGTCGCCGGCTGCATGATGGAGGCTCGGCCTTTGTTTCCCAGGTTTCCGACTCTGCCTTGGAGAGTAATGTGTGGTAGAATGAAAGGATCCCTTCTAGCTAATTCCATCTGCATCTGAAATTGGACACCAATCACTTTAACAACCAATTGCATCAGTTTTCTCATAATGTTATAAAAGCATTACTTTAAACCTCTGTGATATTCAAACAATTTCACAATCACAACACAAGGCCTGACCAATTTGGATGGACAATGGCTGTACTGCCTTCTCCGGGGGTGTAAGTGTAGTGACAAAATACACAGACCATAAAAGTCATAATGTCAATGACCATGATAAAGCCCCGTTTTCATAAATTATAGCAGGAATTGGAAATAATGTCATTTACTGTTTTGCCTCTTTTTTTTTTTTTTTTTTTTTTGCTGTAATGGCTCCTTAACCCCCCCCATTGAAAAAAAGTACCGCTGATTTCATTTTTTACTCATCTATTTGACTTTTTATTTTCCTCCCTTATTTTTTCCTTTGAGCATTTCATACTCCAGACTTTCTGCCCTGTCCTCACTTCCTTTTGTCTATTTCCTTTCATTTGGCCTCACTGAGCTATTTCAATACTTTCTTACCCACATAGGGACCCTTCCCTGACCCCCTTTTCTGTCCAAGAGTGATGCTCTTGAAACACTGCAGACTGACCTGCTGTGCTATAATATGCAATAAAAATCCCAGCGCTCACAATACCACGAACCCCACAATATCATTTACTTAATTTCTACATTCCAGATAGCAAAAAAAAAAAAGGAATTTTTTCGGTTGCTAGTAAATGACAGAGTAATGTAGCATCAACCAGCGGATAGAGTCGCACATTTCCCAGGAATGTGTTCCTTTTCATTTTATTTTCTTGTCCTGCATATTGGCAGGTAGCTGCCATCTGACATGCTAGCCAAATGCCCATCACTCCATCACATTAGGCAAATTCTGGTACATATCCGGTGAAATCTGCCCACAGCAATGGACAAAATGATTTTTAAAAATACAAATTGTATTCACTTGTACTTTCTTAATCTTGATTTTATTTTTTAAAGCTTTTCAGAAATACTTGTTATGGTTGTGAATGATATTAAATGCTGGATTTATTCTCCTGACTCCTGGGTTTGTGTATTACTAGTTTGTCTCATTTAGTTTCTCCCTCTTCCAAGCTATGCTTGTACTCTAGAGTCCACCTTACTTTTATTCAACATTTTTTCTCTTATTTATTCTATTAGTTGTCCCAATTGTCCCCTCTTTGCCCTCCTCTGCCCAGCCCAGCCCCTGCTCCCACAGTCAATCCCTACTGTTGTCCAGGTCCATGGGTGATTCATACATGTTCTCTGACTAATCCCTTCCCTTTATTTCCCCCATTCACCCCCTCCCACCTCCCCTCTGGCAGCTGGCAGTCTGTTCCATGTTTCCATGTCTCTGGTTCTGTTTTGCTCATTAGTTTATTTGTTCATTAGATTCTTCTTATAAGTGAGATTATATGGTATTTGTCTTTCACCAACTGGCTTATTTCACTTAACATAAGAGTCTCCAGTTCCATCTATGCTGTCACAAAAGGTAGGGATTCTTTCTTTCTACTGCATAGTATTCCATTGTATAAATGCACCATAGTTTTTTAATCCATTCATCTACTGATGGGAAGACCCCAAATAGCCCCAGCAATCTTGAGAAAGAAGAACAAAGTAGAAGGGATCACAATATGTGATGTCAAACTATACTACAAGGCTACTGTAATCAAAACAGTCTGGCATTGGCATAAGAACAGACACATAGACGAATGGAACAGAACAGAGAGTCCAGAAGTAAACCCATGTCTCTATGGTTAATTAATATTTGACAAAGGGGATACGAACATGCAAAAGGGGATACGAACAGGTAAAAACAGCCTCTTCAATAAATGCTATTGGGAGAACTGGACTGGTATCTGCAAAAAAAATGAAACTAGACCACCAACATATACCATACACCAGAATAACTCAAAATGGATTAAAGACTTAAATATAAGTCATGATGCCATAAAATCATAGCAGAAAACATAGGCAGTAAAATTTCAGATATCCCACATAACAATATTTTTGCTGATACATCTACTAGGGCAAGGGAAATATAAAGGGAAACATAAACAAATGGAACTGCATTAAATTAAAAAGCTATTTCATGGCTAAAGAAACCATCATCAAAATGAAAAGGGAACCCACTGCATGGGCGAACATATTTGTCAATGACAAGGGTTTTTAATCTCCAAAATATATAAAGAACACATACAACTCAACATAAGGCAAATAATCCAACTAAAAAATGGGCTAAAGACCTGAATAGAGAATCCAAGGAGGATTTACGGGTGGTCCACGAAAAAATGTTCAACATCACTAGCAATCACAGATACAAATCAAAACCACAATGAGCTATCACCTCACACCTGCCAGAATGGCCATCATTAATAAATCCACAAACAACAATTTTTGGCGAGGATGTGGGGAAAAGGGAGCCCTAGTGCACTGTTGGTGGGAATGCAGACTGGTGCAGCCACTGTGGGAAACAGTATGGAATTTCCTCAAACAATTAAAAATGGAACTGCCTTTTGAGCCAGTGATTCCATTGCTGGGAATATACCCTAAGAATCCTGAAACACCAATTCAAAAGAACTTATGTACCCCTATATACATAGCAACGCTATTTACAATAGCTAAGTGTTAATCTTGACTTTAAATAGTCTTCCAAAAATAGGTTAATGTTTACTTGTACTAGTGGAATTAAAACCATGTTGGTATTTTCCTAGGAAGTAAACTTTTTCCTTGGCTAACCCTAGGTTTTTAAAATGTTCACAATTAGCTGAATAAATTACAATCCAATCGCCAGTTAAGATAACCAGACATTTTCTTTACCTAATATTTTTTCAGATAGGTAACTTCTGAAAAAAAATTCCAATCAACTGATATTTTAAATATCTATTTATTTGTCTAAATTAATTTATATGATATTTAATTACATGATTGTGTGGTATAGGGATAGGAAATGCATACTATTAAAATCTAAGAGTTGAAAAGAATCTTTCTGCTTCTTTGTAAGTTCTGTTAAATTAACTAGTTCTATAATTAGTAGAAACAATTAAACACTAGAACCTAAACTCTTAAATTATAACATTTTCAAAGACATACATTACAGGTAAAGATGGCACATACTTAATTTCTAGTGAGCTAGTAAGGAGGCCTAGTCTCAGATTTATAAAGATGTTTTGAATATATCTCTGAATCATGATTTGGGGATCACATTTTTAGAAGCCAAAAAAATTCTAAATCATAGAATAAATTACCTTGGAGTTGATGCACATTATCTGATCTTAATGGCTGTTTAGAAATTCTGAAATTGGTAAGAATGCCACAACTCATTTTTTTTCCTAATGGACTTAACCCTACCCAGGGTCACCTACAAATTTATTCTGGAATGTATTGAAGTCTTCCATTTGTTTTAATAAATATAATCATACAAAAGTCCTGGACATATTTATTTAATATTTTTTAAAGGAGAGTAGGATGTCAAGGGTATTTTCTCTGTTTCATTTCATTAACATAAATCACTCCGGTTAAGATGAAACACCCTCCATGTGAACCACATTAAAGCAGCTCTGCCCCTCGGGAGGAACGCCAGAGCCGGCCAGTGCACGGGCTATCCTCCGTGCACATTTCGAACACGTTCCCAAGCAGGTGCACACCCTTCACACCCAAACCAATACAGAAGGGTGCCCTCCCCATGCAGACAGTCGATGCTCTCCCCATCCCCACTTTGATTTGTTTTGTTTGAAGTGCCTTTATTATTTTCCCTCGATCCATACTTTTTTGGGTGGGTTGTTTGTTTGTTTTAAATCTACCTTAACGTACACTGGAAAGACAGGAAAAAAAAAATCCTTTACTTTGATCTTCTTGGCATGTGCCCTAGGATGAAAAATTGTATATCCCCCATTAATTTTTATGTCAAGACCATTCTCCATCACTGCAGTGTTTCTAAGAAATCCTCCACCCTTGTTCAATTCCTCTGCTCCAATATCACCAGCTAGCACAGCCCCTAATTTTATTGAAGGCTCATTACATGATAGGTTGTAGCTTCATCCCAAAGAACAGCAATACAAGGCATTAAGATTATATGAACCAAGGTGTATTTACCATAAAGCTAGTGAAGCTTAATTTTCAGAGTCCCTCCCTTACATGGATACTTTCCAAGGCACTGTACCTCTTTTTAATATTTTTCCTTTGTATTCTTTCTCTGAAAGAGAGTCCCTGTAATTGTGCAAGACTGAGACCCCTGCCTCTGAGCGGGAATGGCAGCATGCCTGTGCTGTGTGAGGCCATTCTCCTCCAATGTCTGCGGTGGGGAGGGAGGGGGCTACATGTAAGGCTTGGATTAGCATCCCTTTCCTGTATCAGTATCTTCTACTGCAAGGTTGACATTTCATGCTTTGTTCATTCTCTAATTGTCTCATATTAATTTTCACTACCACTCATCTTCTCCAGGGAGACGGCTGAATACTTCTGCGTTTTCCTCCACAGCAACTAGCTCAGCACTGAGTCTGTGGTGGGTCAGTTATTGTCAGGCAGCCTCCTGCACATCCATACTCAAGCGAGCACCAAAAGGCTGACTGAAGACACCAATCAGGGAGTCAGAACAGAGCTGTGCCGTTTCTGCACCCCTAGGCAGCCATGGCAGGACAGCTTTATCCGGGAACAAGCGCCCAATAAACTTCAGTGTCTTTGGTATTTCTCCCATAGGCACACCTGCCTCCCAGAAAGGAAGGAGGCTTTGCTGAGTGGCTTGGCTTGCGTTATAAAAGGGGAAGAAAATCAACTGAATCTAAGCTTTCAGGAAACCAACTTTAAACTGGCATTTTTGTAAAAGAAAGTAAATGGAAAATGATGTGCCTTCATAAATGTATGTTAAAAGACAACACTAATTACAGACATTCTATGTTAATGGAATTTTTAAAAGTTGATTGGATGATGTTATATAAATCAACAAGCCAATTAACCATTTCAGAAAAATTACATTATATAAATCCAGGTCTTAACCTTTCACATGCACCTTTTGAAAATTAAAGATGCAGTTTCATGGGAAAGCAAATTAAGGATGATAATTACTGAGAGATAATAATAAAGCAAAGCACCAGAGAAACTGTGGCAGACACTGAGGCCAGACCCTCCCGGCAGAAATTCGGTGAGGACAGAGGTGAACCACTGGCTGAGCGAACACAAGCAGTGCGTCCCCCAGAACTGGTTTCTTCTGGGTCTATTTCTAAATCCATTCACGTCTGTCCTTGGAATGCACTCAGTTTCCCATTTTTGAATTACGGATGAGGGAATGTCCAAGCTTTTGTTCTCATCCTGACACTAATTTCCTGCCTGATCTTGGTAAGTACCTTTCCAATTTATAAGGATATTTGAGGACAGACAAAGTGGCACAATAGATGCAGAGCTTTTGAGCTTTGGGAAGAAGATACTGCATGATGTTGGGCCTGAGAAAAATCTATTCATGATTCACAGAAGGAAACATTGTGTAAATTTATTCCAGGGAAGAATTCCTCCCTCCTCTGTCACTTCGGGAAGAGAATTGCCACACTTCTTCATTTCCGGGAACAAGAAGTACCAGTCTGTGTCACAAGGATCACTACGCCTTCCAGCTACTCCTTGGCTGCTCAGGCACTTCCGCTACTTGGCATATTGGAATAGGGGCCAATTGAGCAAAGGAAGGCTGCATTCTTTTGTGTTAAGAAAAGTACTTTTTCTTTTTGTGGGGGGGGGGGCGGATCTAGTAAATGTCATAAGGCTCGCGTCATAATGACATCTGAATGCATGGGTAAACTTTTTTTCTCATCCATGTGTTTTTATTAGGCTTTCACTTATATAATTCAACTTACATGGACATCTTAAAGACACTGGTTGAGTACTTATGCATGGAGTAAAATGAAAGAGCATTTTAAGTGAATGACTAAGAACTTTACTGATTTATTGCTTTGAAAGCTGTAATATCATTGAACAAATATGTGATAACCACAGTTGTGGTTTAATACAGTTCAGACCATCTGTACATCTAAAATATTATCCTTGGAAACAAAGTGACACTGGTACACCATGACACCACCGGGTCCCCTCCCAAAGACACTTTCTTTTTTAACCAGGAAAAGTAATATATTTTATCATTTACTGTCTTATTGCAGGGTGTGGTTTCTTATCATGAAGGGTATTCACTCAATTGAAACTCTCCTACTGACATTAACACAAACTAAGTTCACTTTTCCCCCCAACAAAACACAGTCCTGAATAACAAATGAGGTCTTAAAACTCTCTAAGTCCATAAATGGATTTACCCATAAAACCAATTATATGTTCACACTGCAATTAGTTGCTAATTGTAAGAGTTAGAAAAACAAATCCATGTTTTTAATATGTCATATCTGATCTAAAATAAGTTTGGGTGATATATGCACATATTTAAGCTGAAACAAAATATACACGGTGACTGTAAAATATCACCAATTTGCTGTAATTTTGAATGGCAGTAACTTTACCCTAAGAAAATTCACTGGATGATTTAATAGTGATATCAAAGGAAATTGACCCTCTTTCTCCTTTTCCCTCTCTTATTGATTCTGTGTTTCTCCTTCTTTCTTTCTTTGTCTTTATGACTCTGTTCTCTAAGAACAACCCAGATACAACCAGTGAAAAATGGTGAAGAAAATCTGTAGAATATTGGTCACCGAAGTGCTCAGTTTATCTGATAATAAAATATTATTTCATGCATTATAGAACAATTAATTTACTGTTTTATTAGGTTAATTGTGAGGATCTTAAGGGTATATTAGTTTTATTTCTATTATCACATTTATTAATTAATCATGAACTGTTTAAAATGCCCACTAAGTTTGCTCCCTACATACCAGAATTTTCTGTCCATGTTCTATGGAATGCTAGTTTCCATGATATTTATCATTATTGGGGGGGGGACTGGGGGTGTGGGGAGGTCTATATTTAAGAAATCTGAGGAAACAATGAATTAAATAATGTAAGGTTTCCTTACTACTGGAATTCTTAAAGTCTTAAATATGCTTTTTTGCAAAAATTATTTATCTTGAAAAGATTTGCTCACCATAGGATATTTTTATATTGCTCAGAAATACTTATTCATATCCTCTATATCTAGGATATAGCAGAATATAGTTTGGAAAATACTTTCATTGGTATTTTAAGTTTAGAGCCATTATGGGTTGGTGTTTGGTCCCCTGAAGACCTTGGCGGTGGCTGCCTTGCCTGCTCAGGTTGCCATAACAAATGCCACACCCCGGGGGGCTTACACAGCAGGAATTCGTTGTCTCACAATTCTGGAGCCTGGAAGTTAGAGATCAGGGTGCCAGCATGGTCGGGTTCTGGTGAGGGCTGTCTTCCTGGCCTGCAGACATCCCCCAACTTTCCATGTGCTCCCGTGGCCTTTCCTCAGTGCATGACACAGCAGGAAGGAGAGGGAGGGCGAGAGGGAGGACAAGAGGGAGGGAGGGAGCTCGCTGGTCTCTCTTCCTATAAGGACAGTAATCCCTAGATCAGGCCTCTGCCCTCACGACTCCATCTAACCCTAATTACTTCCTACAGGCCCCATCTCCAAATACTGTCGCACTGGAGTTAGGGCATCGAGAAATGAATTCTGCAGTCAGTCGATAACAGTGGCTAATGAAAATAAAAACACGTTTTCAATTAGCTGACTATTCTCAGAATTCTTTCTGCTGGTGTGAGCAGAGAGCATGTTCATCACTAGCAAAAAGTCTGCCAGCGCCTCCTCACTTTCTCCTAGGAGAGGAGTGGAGTGGAGGCGAGGCTGGGTCTTCCCAGGGCTGATCTCCTTGGGCTCTCCACCTAGGCCCAGATACATCCTCGTGAAGGGCCAGTGTCCAGTCTAGCCAGTGACTAAGAACACTCAGAAAGTAGTACTGAATGAAGGGTCACCAGGATCGAGCATAGACCACAGTAATGGTAGTTTACTTCAATGCTGTAAAAATAATCCACTTTTTATTTCGAAGAGAACCAAGTCAGATGCCATCCTCCTGACTCTGCTCCCCAAAAGGTGATAAACTGCAGGAAACAGGCCCGGGCTCCATGCCCCTTGGCTTCCACAGCATGACCAGGTCTCCTCGTCAGAGAGGGCCAAGGGCTGGATAATTATTAATTCATTAAAACACATAATCCAAATTGACCAATTGGTCAAAAAGAGGAGCAGTAGCAAGCTTCAGGAGGATGAGGTCCCTGGTGACAATCCAGCCAGCCCCGAAGAGGGAGACTTCCTCATTTTTGCCCCTTGGCTTTGGACCGAGTTGGGAGCACTTTTGTGTAACCCCCTTTGTAAGAGGCTCTGGAAGCTGGGATTTAATTTTGTAGAGTCTCCTGAGGGGTCTTTATTCCTCAGGGTGTCAGGACAACTCTAACACCACAGGAGGGTTCCTCACTTATTTCCACTTCAAAGAGGCATTAATAATAATCCTCCTTATTACAGAACCCAACCAGGCCTTTCTGGTGTGATGATTAATTGGGAGGTGTTGGACTTTTTTTTTTCTTCAATATATCAGGTGCAAGCATTTTAGCCCCTAAAAAATAAATGTCCTCTCTGCAAAAAACAGGCACAAACAAAAATGTTTTGAAAAGTAATCACTTGTTTAAAAAATGGAAATTGGGCTTCTGTGTTACAAGGAATGTATGTGCATAATGGTGAAATCCAACACTGGTAAATGATCTGACTACCTCAAAGTGAAGTTTTTGCCTTCCTACAGTGGCCTTTAACCCTGCCCTTTCCTCCAATCTGAGAAGAGCTGATGTTGATGGAACATATAATGGCCCCTTTCCTGTGTAGTAAAGTCAGCAATAAAGCTTAGTAATTAAGGGTACCAGGGAGGCCCAGCCCAGCAGGCTAGTGGTGTGGCGAACACTTTTAGAACTTCAAACAATATCAAAGTCACTGAGAAACGGGCCTAGCTCAGTTCTGGTTTGAATTAAGCCTCACTTCCACACGCACTTTTCAAATCCAAGCTCAAACAAGAAAGCCAAGGCCTTCTGGATTTCATTAGAGCCAATTATCTTATCTGTTTCATCTCAGGCCTGACCCTAAGGCTGGCAAACAGCTATTCAGTGCATTTGTGGGGTTGTTTGAGAAAGCCTCCAGCCAGCCAATGGCCCGAGGACCTGCTAATTAAAACACCGTTGCCCCCCTGCCTCTAGTGATTAAATATTTTCAAGCTTTTGTAAATAATTTTTCCATTCTTTGCCCCAAGCCTCAAAGGTCCAATATATGCAGTAATTTATTTAGTTTGTCAGAGAATACTGTTGGAAATAGGGTCATAATGGAGCCTTTGGAAACTTTTATACGTCTTCATACTTCTGAAAGTGACAGTTTATAAACCAGCCAAATGTGTATACTGTTTCTGATGTAATTACGGCCTAATGGCCTTTCTCCTTTTGAAGTGATATAGTATATAACAGGCTTACATTTTGTCAATAATCATATTTCCTCAAATGTCAATGATATCTAGCATCGGAATTTAATGAGATCATTTAAGACCTAGAAACTGTATCAAGGTATATTGCCTTCAGGTTTTTGGCCTGAGGGTGCGTCACAGTCGCAAAGCCTGGCTTGGGAAGAAGACTAATCTAATTCTTGCTTGCTCTCTGCGGCAAGGACCTGCTAGGGAACACTGGGGATTCTTTCCAGAGACACATTCTGAGAAAGCCATGAATGATATGATGATGCCACTTCAGGAAAGAAAATCTTCAGGAAGAAAAGAGAATATTTGGAATTAAAATTATTCAATGAACAAAAACGTTTCCCAGACGTTAAGTTATATCCGGACTCCTCTCGGAATGTTAGAACGATACTCATCCTGCAGTTCGGTTGTGGGGAAGGGAGGGCATTACAAACTGGCTTTGTAGCTTGGGTGGACACTGAAGCCTGCCTGGGTTTGGTAAACACCGGGAGAGTCCACCGTGGCCTTCCTAACACATGGACGCCCCGGCCCCCCGTGCTCCGTGGGCTTGCTGCAGGGCCACGCGGGCTGAAGTGCATGTGAGTCCAGACCAGCTCCTCCTGGACCAAAGCGGAGTCAGCACGGCACAGATGCCTCGCTTTCCCCAGCCCTGGGCCCCACGCCACTCAGGCCCACGGGTCTCTGGCCAATCCGGTCATGTTTTATTGGAGGAAAATAAAAACCCAGAGTTTTGTTTGTTGTTGTTGTTGTTGTTGTTGCTCTTTTTGAAGTAACACAAGAAAAAAATGTCGGCTCGTTAGCTGTACCCAGGGTTCAGTCACACACCTATGAAAAAGAACTACGGGACTGAACAGTTCTGCTTCTGCTGTTCTTAAAATGACACTTTGGTCTTATCCTAAATAATAGGCTTTTAATAAAAACATCCACCAAAGGCAAACAATTAAACAATACATAAAGCACCAGGGGGCAACCTTGTGGTTCAGTTACAGTCTGGAGCCATTCCAAAGGAGAACATTTGGATATTTTACAAGGAACAATACACTTTTCCAAAGTTATTATAAAACAACAAAATTTTAAATTGGACCTCGTAAGCCCTTCAAACTTGGTACAGGATTTTACACTCAGTTCTGACAATGGGAAGATCTCTTTACATTCTAATTTCTCAAAAGCTTGTTTAGGGAACTGTGTCAAACCCAAATTTAAATACAATGACATATCTATTTCTTTTCTATTTTAAAAGACAGATAAAATATTAATATGTTACCTTTTAAAAAATCGATACCAATAAACCTACAGGTAAATGATCCATCTTGCATATTTCTTTTTCCTCTGGATTCTACATATAATCATTTGATTTTTATCAATTTCCATGCCCTTAAAAAAAAAACTAAATAGAATGGAATAAATTAACAAGCTT
The DNA here is from genome assembly GCA_004026765.1 of Micronycteris hirsuta. Classification (NCBI taxonomy): domain Eukaryota; kingdom Metazoa; phylum Chordata; class Mammalia; order Chiroptera; family Phyllostomidae; genus Micronycteris; species Micronycteris hirsuta. The sequence goes on from PVJI01000006.1 coordinate 400,232, forward strand.
TTGGCAGACTTGAGTTCTCTGAATAATTTAAAATTTAACCGGATGATTTTTAATTAAATCAGTAAACTATGACACACACCAGATTTTATTATCTGTGTCCCTGACTCTTTCACCTGCTGAACACTTGGTGTAACTATATTTACTGGAGAGAAAGGCCTCACTGAATAATTTCTGCAGTGACATTTTCAAGTGAGAAATCCCAGAATATAAAAGTGTATAATAGTGTCAGAAACTTGTACACGGGAGAGGACTCGGGTACACGAAGCAAAGGCAAAGGCCCAGCATGGCAAATTTGATATCTAAGAGACGTCTTATAAAACTGGATGCAGAGAGGATCCACTGGCCAAGTTTTCTCTGGGCTCAAAACTTTTAAATTATGTGTCTGTGCCTGCCCCATTTTTGCTCTGGATTGAAAATAAACTCTTTATTTCTTTGCCTGTAACTACTGATTGACTAAAAATACTCATTTGTTTCTTAAATTCAATACACTTAAGTAACTCCAATATTGCTTTAACTTAAAGATGTTTATGCACTAACAAAAAAACGTATCTTAAGTGAACCGCTATTTTGTTTCAAATGCAATGATATGTATGATTCCTTAGTAGGTAAGGTATCATATAGTTGCTATTTTCTTGATAGGCTTCTCCACAATTGTTTTGGGATGCACGATATTCCCAAATTGAGATGCAGATGGATTTAAAATTCTGCTGAGATTGAAAGGTGACTGAATCATCAGTTCCCTCCGCTTCTCCTCCCCACTTTTTAAATTGTGAAATATAAACTATAATGGCAAGAAGGTTATTTTCCTAAGCCTTTTCCATTAGAAGTTATGCAGTTCATGAGCCCGCTGCCCTCCACTGGCTTTATGACAGTGAAGCTGCTCTTTGGAAGAGATGTGCAGACAAGCAATACCCAGAACTGTGTGGTGCCCACAGGAAAGATGGGCAGAGTCCTAACAGATAGAAGTGCTAGTCTTCACCCTTCCAGAAGGGTGTCAGGGCAGTTTAAATGTCTGCATAAATGGGAACAGATGTTGATGTACAAGTTGCATCTCATGACATCAAATCACTGGGATGAAATATGGAAAACGGAGTCTATCATCCAGATGTTTGAACTGGTCTCTGAAAGTCCTGCCTACCAGGAAATGGTGTCAACTTCAGCCTTGGACCTCAGGAGTAACATGTGAACAGACTTTCTGTTGAATGGAACTTTCCCAAAGATGATTCCTCTATCTAAAAGGTTAATAAGTAAATTCTTATTAATAAACAGTATGTTCACCTAGTTCTCAAAAAAGAAAAATAAAGTTATGTTAATCATATATTTTTAAACATTATACATTTTTTTCACATAATTTGTCATCTCAATAAATTCATTTTTTGTAAACTTTAGGTGTGAAATCATGAAAATGCAAGGGGATTATTCAGTTTGAAGAAAACACATATCAGACCCCAGGCACTGAAATTCGGTTAACAGCTCTTTGATAAGACAGAGGATAAATTATCATTTACTTGACTTTATCTTAATGAAGCATCATCTTAAATCCTCACTAAAACTGTGAACAAAGGGTGACCCCACACTTTCTGAATGATATTTATTTTCCATTCTGGCTATGTCATATCATAATTAACGGTACAACAATTTCGGTATTACTGGATGAGATGATTTAAGTTGATGAATTGATCTGACTGCTTGACTGTCCAAAAAATCTGCTATTTCTGGCCTCCCAAGCTTCACAGTAAGACTTTGTGGAAAGCTTTCATTTCCTGGGATCTGTGAGTATTCCACATATGTTGGGAGGATTCTGTACAAAGGGTTTTGTAATCCATTGTTCCATCTTGACAATAAAAACAAATCATTTCTAGTCACGCACATTGCTTTCTGTCTTAGAGAGAACTGCTAGGAAAGAAAGACTTCACTGAACATAGCCACTCTTTTAATTAGTCCTTATTATTTGGAAAACTGTATAATTGCTACACAAAATCCTGGAAATATTTGGCTTTAAAACTGTTCTCAGTCAGAAGGCAAAAATGTCTTAAAATTTTTATAGTTGATCTGACCTTTTAAAATAATATTAAAAACAATGTTGTAGCATTTGAACTATTTTAAATAGTTCTTCACTGAAAATCTCATTCACCTTTCAAAGCTTCAAGCCCTTCAAGATACTTCCTGGACTTTTTACCTGAGCTCTATACTGTCTAATAATATCATATCTCTTTGATGCTCAACTCAAAAATGAAGTTTGCAAGTTTCCCAAGGAAGACAGGTGTGCACAAGATCAATTTACTCTCAGGGTCAAAGAGCAGAATTCGAAGGGTATCTAGAGACACACACCTATAGAAATTGTAATTTTTTGATGAAAATTGGTACAATATGTTGCACAGATGAAAGAGGGAAAAAAGTGTTCTTAAAGTATACTTATTGGTGAAACCAACGAGCAGATAGAGCTGACAGCTTTCTAAAAATTTATTCCTATAGCTCTTTTTCTTCTGACATGTTCTGGTAAAACTTTTAAAAACATCTCCACAGGCTGAATGTAAAGAATAGAATCTGGACAATGAATAAGATCGCAGAGCACACCAGCAGTAAATTCACATGTACTGCTCTTCATTGAAATAAAATATCAATAGATGAAAATCATTACTGCTTTGTTCCTGAGATAGATTGACAAGTTCAAATTTGAAGCCCACATCTTCTTTATTAGCCAAGTCTTTCAGAAAGAGAAAATGTGGGCTTGATTTGCGAGCTATGATAAATGGTCTGGGAAAGATGGTAGTAGGGCCAATTTGATATGTACAGTATTTCATATTGGCAAATTGTTTCAAGAAATTCCACCCTTTCCCAAAATGTCTTCGAAATCCTTGGGAAAATACATGCTATCGTGAGCATAATATATTTGGTTGTCACTAACAATTGAGAACCCATTTCAAACTAGGAAGCATCAACCACAGCTCTTATAGACAAAATAAGACCCCAAATCACTTTGCAGTATTGAGTATGATTTTTAGATGACAACAAATCATTCTTTACTTCAAAATTGGATCTAAAAGCTCATTTATCACTCTATGTTCTATTAAAATTTAATTGGTATTTCTCAAGTTCAATTACATATGCATTCCAAAAAATCGAAATGTATACACAAGAAGAAAATATTTCTTCTAACAAAGAAGGAGACTATATTTCCCATTGTAAACAGTCTAAGTTATCAAAAGGAAGAAAAATTATAGGGGTTTCATTGGATAGGCTGTCTTAGTATTCAGATGAGGGAAAGGCACAGAAAGAAGTGGTTTGGAGTTGTTATATGATACAAAGTAAGTGAAACTCTAGGAGTTGTTTGCAATTTTAAAATAGTGTTACCAACTTGGATGTCCAAGCGAAATGTTGGTGAGACTGAAATACACTTGCAAAGAATTTCTCACTGTATTCCTGTTTTATCACCCCTACTCTTGACCGAGGAACTACACTTCTTAGCTGGGGCCTAACGGAGTACGGTCTGCACTCATACTTGCTGCCACCAAGTTCCTGATCACTACACACCAGGTGCATGACGTCAGAAAACCTACTGAAACACAAAGAGACTTGATACCTGCATATGGAAACTGGGAGCACTGAGCTCAACAACCAGTAAAGATGAAAAGAAATGAGCAGCTAGCAAATACTAAGTTCTCAGTGAATATTCTATATTACTATGTTATTACCACCATTGCACTGTTATTATTTTCACAATGGCATTCCTTGCCATTCTCTTAGCATGAAATTACATTAATGTGTAATATAAATAAGAATAATAACCAGCCCTGGCTGGTGTAGCTCAGTGGATTGAGCGTGGGCTGGAAACCAAAGGGTCCCGGTTCGATTCCCAGTCAGGGCGCATGCTTGGGTTGCAGGCCAGGTCCCCAGTGAGGGCCATGTGAGGAGCAACCATACATTGCTGTTTCTCTCCCTCTCTGTCTCCCTCCCTACCCCTCTCTCTAAAAATAAAAATAAAATCTTAAAAAAAAAAAGTATAATAACCATAAAATTTTCTTAGTTGTCATTTTCAACAGGAGAGAACACAAATACTTAAAATGGTCCAATTTCATTTCTCAGACAGAATCAACCCCCTTTTCAGTCTACTTTTAGAAGTCACTGCTCTAAAATTAATTAGAACAATGATGATATATTTGATAAAATAACAAGGAGAGAACAATAAAATAATTCACTTATTTATGTGCCCTACTTCAAATTACCTGCAATCATGCCATGGTAAACCAAACCAGGCCAAGACAACTCCGGGCAGACCATCACTGACTATTTGTCTGAGGAACATATGCTCTGCGAATATAAGAGGTCTCTATTCTCTGCTCTTAGCTTAGATGCATATTTGTTTTCTTTTTTGCCGCAAGCAGGGGAGAAATCATAGAAAGCTGTGGTCCATTTCCCATTTTAAAGATGCTGCATTTAGAACAGAATTGAGGGTTTGACTTAGGCCCTAAGAAGAGACATGCCATCCAATTAAGTTTCCAGTCACAGTTTTGTATTAATGGCTTTTAAATTTGCTTCTATCATTAAAGCAAACAGGTCTGAACCGAAGACAGGGGAGGAGAAGAGCTATAGGTGCTCTGGACTGCTTTTACCTGCTCAGCTGATTCAACTGCCTTGAGTATATAACAAATACATTAATTTTTAAATCTTCCAGTTACTTCTATGGTCAAAGTATTTTAGCAAAGACTACATTTGTAAGCACAAAACATGTTGGTTAAATAGAGATACTTCATAAGACAATTAAAAGAAAAAAATAGTTTATAATAAAAATAATAACAAAAATTTGGCTAGATATTTACTTTCCAGGTAGGACAACTCACTCAAATCACCTCTTTTAAGTGCAAGATTGACAGTCTCAGGGAAACGGAATCATTCTGGATCAGAGTTTGCCACTGAGGTGAACATCCCTGATCACTGATATTTATAGGTCCTTTCCTTTTGGGGATCATCATTATTAAGAAGTATTCATTACAGCAGCTACAGATAACACAGTGACTCGATGAGCTGTGACTTTTTCATTCACCATTTGTCCACACCACAGGAACCCAGGTCAGCAGCTCGGTGCCACTCTCTTAGCCAGTCCTCAGTGTGTGCCAAACGAGTCATTTAATTTCATCAAAACCTCCTCAGTTTAAGGGGTTTGTATTTCTTTTTTTATACTAAAAAGTCATACAAGGATTGTCATTCATTCACTCATTTGACTTATCAATAAAATAGATGTAATTTCAAGGACTACTAATATCGTCTACATTGAAAATGTTTGTCCTTTTGATTGAACTTATTGGGGTGACACTAGTTAACAAAATTATACAGGCTTCAGAGGCACAATTCTATAGCACATCTCCTGTACACTGTGCTGTGTGTTCACCACCCCAAGTCCTGTCTCCGTCCATCACCATGTATCCCCCCATTCCCTCGTCTACCTCCCCCCACTCCTCCTCCAGGCAATCACCGCACTGTTGTCCATGTCCATGAGCTTTTTAACTCTTCTTTTTTTAGCTCTACCCTCCACCCCCAACCCCCCACACCAGACAACCCTCAGCCTGCTTTCTATCTCTGAGTCTCTCTGTTTTGCCAGTTGGTTCATTTTCATTAGATTCCACATATGAGTGAAATTATATGGTACTTGTCTTTCCCTCACTGGCTTATTTCACTTAGAATAATGCTCTCCAGGTCCATCCATACTGTTGCAAAGGGTAAGATGTCCTTCTTTTACATGGCCCAGTAATAGTCCACTATGTAAATGTATTACATCTTTTTATCCATTTATCTACTGATGGACACTTGGGCTGCTTCCAAATCTTGGCAATTGTAAATAAGGCTACAATAAACTTAGGGGTGTGTGTATTCTTTTGAATTAATGTTTGGGTTTTTTTTTTTCATATAAATTCCCAGAAGTAGAATCACTGTGTCATAGGCGGTTCCATTTTTAATTTATTGAGAGAATTCCATACAGCTTACCACTGTGGCTGCACCAGTCTGCATTCCCACCAAAAGTGCAAAAGGGCTCCCTTTCCTCCACATCCTCACCAACACTTGTTTGTTGATTTATTGATAACCATTCTCATAAGTGTGAGGTGATACCTCATTGTGGTTTTAAGTTGCATTTCTCTGATGATTAGTAGCACTGAGATTATGTTCATGTCTATTGGCCATCTGTATGTCCTCTTTAGAGAAGTGTCTGTTCAGGTCCTTTGTTTATTTTGTAATCGGACTATTTGTTTTTTGGTGGTGAGTTTTGTAAGTTCTTTATAAATTTTGGATATCAGCCCCTTATCAGATGTATTGGCAAATATATTTTCCAGTTTAGTGGGTTCCCTTTTCATTTTGTTGTGGTTTTCTTTTCCATGCAAAAACTTTTTTAGTTTGCTGTAGTCCCATTAATTTTTTATTTTGTTACCCTAGTGTGAGGAGATATATCAGAGAAAATGTTGCTATGCAACATATTTGAGATTTTACTGCCTATGCTTTCTTCTAGGATTTTTATGGTTTGAGTCTAATATTTAAGTCCTTTAATCCATTTTGAGATTATTCCTGTGTGTGGTTATAAGAAGGTGGTCTAGTTTCATTTTACTGCACATATCCAATTTTCCCAACACCATTTATTGAATAAGCTGACTTTAGCCCACTGTCTGTTTTTGCCTCCTTTGTCAAATATTACTGGACTATAAAGGCATGTGTGCTTATTTCTGAGCTGTCTATTCTGTTTCATTGATCTATATGTATGTTTTTATGCCAGCACCATGCTGTTTTGATTACCATGGCATCATAGTATAGTCTGATATTAGCCAGCACGGTTCCTCCATCTTTGTTCTTCTTTCTCAAAATCACTGTTACTATTTGGGGTCTTTTGTGGTTTCATATAAATTTTTGGAGTATTTGTTCTAGTTTTGTGGAATAAGCCATTGCTTTTTTGATATAACTTGTGTTGAATCTATAAATTGCTTTGGGTAGTATGGGCATTTTAATTATATTAATTCTTCTATCCATGAACACAGTATGTGCTTCCACTTATTTGTATCTTCTTCAATTTCTTTCTTCAGTGTCTTACAATTCTCCAAGTACAGGTCCTTTGCATCCTTGGTTAAATTTATTCCAACATACTTATTCTTTTTGAAGCAATTGTTAGTGGGATTTTTTTTCTTAGTTTCTCTAATAGTTTCTTATTGGTGTATAAAAATATAACTAATTTCTAAATGTTTATTTTGTATCCTGCTACTTTACTGAATTCATTGATCAGCTCCAGTAGTTTTTTTGGTGGAATATTCAGGTTTCTCTGCACATAGTATCATGTAATCTGTAACTAATGACAGTTTTACTTCTTCCTTTCCAATTTGGATGCCCTTTATTTCCTCCTCTTGTCTGATTGCTGTGACTAGGACTTCCAGTACTATGTTAAATAAAAGCGGTGAAAGTGGATGCTCCTGCTTATTCCTGATCTTAAGGAAAATACTTGCAGTTTTTGCCCATTGAGTATGATATCGGTTGTTGGTTTATCATACATGGCCAGAGGTTTGCTTCCTCTATTCCTACTTTGCTGAGAATTTTTATCATAAATGGTGCTGAATTTTATCAAATGCTTTTTCAGCCTCTATTGATATGACCATGTGGCTTTATCCTTCATTTTGTTTATGTGGTGAATCACATTTATTGATTTGTGGATATTGTACCTACCTTTTATCCCTGAAATAGATCCAACTTGGTCATGGTGTATGATCTTTTTAATGTATTGTTGAATCCAGTTAGCCAATATTTTGTTGAGGATTTTAGCTTCTACGTTCATCAGGGATATCAGACTATAATTTGGTTTTCTTTGTAGTATCTTTGTCTGATTTTGAAATTAGGATAATGCTGGTCTTATAAAATGAGCTTGGGAGTCTTCCCACATCTCAAAATTTTGGAATAGTTTGAGGACAGGCGTTAGTTCGTCTTTGAATGTTTGGTAAAATTCATCTGTAAAGCCACCCAGTCCAAGACTTATTTTTGTGGGAGTTTTTATTTATTTTTTTTATTTTTTTTGACTGTTCTAATTTCACTAGTTATAATCTATCAGATTCTCTGATTCTTCTTGATTCAGTTTTGGGAGATTGTATGTTTCCAACTATTTATCCATTTCATCTAGATTGCCCTATTTGTTGGCATATAATTATTTGTAACATTTTCTTAAAATCCTTTGTACAATATTTCTGTGGAGTCAGTTATTACTTTTTCTCTTTCATTTTTTATTTTATTTGGGTCCTCTCTCTTTTTTTCATGATGTGCCTGGTTAAAGGTTTGGCAATCTTGACCTTTTCAAAGAACCAGCTCTTGGTTGCATCGATCTTTTATGTTATTTTTTAGACTCTATTTCATTTATTTCTGCTCTGATATTTATTATTTACTTACTTCTACTCACTTTGAACTTTGTTGTTTTTTTTTTCAAGTTCCTTTAAGTGAAAAGTTAAGATTGTTTATTTGAGATTTTTCTTGTTTCTTGAAAAAGGCCTGAAATGGTATGTATTTCCCTCTTAGGATTGCTTTCACTGTGTCCCATGGATTTTGAGTTGTTGTGTTCTCATTTTCATTTGTTTCAAGGTATCTTTCAATTCCTTACTTGATCTCATTGTTAGTCCACTCGTTGCTTAGTAACATGCTATTTAGCTTCCATGTATTTTTGTGTTTTTCAGTTTTTTTCCTTATGATTGATTTCTAGTTTCATAGCATTAAGGTCAGAGAAGATGTTGCATATGATTTCATTCTTTTTAAATTACTGAGACTTGTTTTGTTTCCTAACATGTGGTCCGTCCTAGAAAATGTTTCATGTGCATTTGAGAAGAATGTCTATTCTGCTACTTTGGGGTGAATTACTCTGTAGATATCAATTAAATGCATCTGATCTAGTGTGTTATTTAAGGCTGCCATTTCTTTGTTGATTTCCTGCCTGGGAGATCTATCCATCAATGTCAATGTGGTGTTAAAATACCCTACTCTGACTTTATTATTGTCAATCTCTCTCTTTATATACATCAAGATTTACTTTAAATATTTAGGTGCTCCTACGTTGGGTGTGTAAATGTTTACAAGGTTTATATATTCTTGTTAAATTGCTCCCTTTATCATTATGTAGCATCCTTCTTTTTCTCTTACTAGAGCTTTTGTTTTAAAGTCTATTTTGTCAGGTAGAATTATTGCTACCCCAGTTTTTTTTCCATTTCCATTTTTATGAAATATCTTCATCCATTCCTTTACTTTTAGTCTTTGTGCGGAGCCCAGGAGAGTGGCTACAAATGAAATTTTGTGCATTGGCTGTTTCAGAGTGTCTGTTTCTCCAGTGGACCTCATCCCTTTCTGGGGGACAGAAGCCCCACTACTTTGCACAGCCAGATGTTATGTGAGCACCTCTTCCCAGCTCTAGTGCTCTGGACTGGGGAGCCCATCTTGGGATTTAGACCCCATGCTTTTCAGGCAGAACTCCCTGCAGCTGAGCTCTCCCTGCAGCTGAGTTCTCCCTTCAGAACCTGAGCTGCCCCTCAAGGGAGAAGGGCCAGCCCTTTTGTGTCTCTGCCCTTCCTACCAGTCTCAATATGACTTCTTCGGTAGATCTTCGGTTGCAAGACTTCTCTTCAGCTAGTCTTCAGTTGGTAATTCAGGATGATTCTTCTATAATTCAGTTGTAATTCCAGTCTCGTCCATTGGAAACTGCTACTCAATTTTTTAAACACTTGGAAATGTTTTCCTTTTGAGATTTAATAAAAAACATGAAATACATATTGTCTCTTTCCTACTATAAACAAACTATTTAAATGTTCTTATATAAATAACCACTTTAACATTTGCAGACTCTTAAAGAAGTAATCTTAAAAAAATAACCTATCTCGTGCTCATTTTGAGATTATGGATAAGACAGGACCATTGGAACAATCCTTTGAAGTGACTGGAACAGAGAGTGCTTAACGGGCATTCAGTAAAATTATTTGTCGAATAAAAAGAGGACATCTGACATTGTTACAAGCAAATGAATGAGTATTCAGAGTTCTCTGTAAACCAAACTCCTTCAGGGGCCAAGAAGCAATTAGGTTTCAAGTAGCTCTTTCAGACAAAAGTTAAACTACTGTCATTTAATTCCCAGGGTTTCCAATGCTTCCTTCATAGCCAGCATAATTTCTATTCTTTTCTTCTGATTCCGTCATTAATTCATCAATTCATTCAGTCATTATTAAATATCCCTTCTTTGCCATGATGTGTACTAGGCATCTGTGACTTAGGTCAGGTGCGGAGAAAGGCGTCTGTTGCAGTGAAGGCTCCCTGTGCTTTATTACTCCTCACTCTCTGGAAGCAGGAGTGGAAGAGTAGCAGTGTGGCATGAAAAAAAGAGCAAGTATTTTAGAGCCATAACCTGAGTTTGTATCATGTCCCTTCTAATTAGTAGTTCTGTGGTTCATATAAACCACTTAAGAATTAGCCATAATGTCTATAAAATTTCTAATCTAGGACTTGGCATGTAAGACTTCAATAAAAATAGCCGTAATTATTTTGTAAAATGGTAACCTTGAAAATATATTTTAGTTGAACATAAGAGATATTTGATATTACTGAATATTTTGAAAACTCTTCTGAAAAATCTTAAGTATATCCTTTCTTTATTTCAGGGATGAATGATTAACTGCATGGAAGAAATAACTAGTTATCTGAACTAATTTAGGTATTCCATTATGTTTTAAAAATTATCTTTAAAACTAATAACATGAAAATGTTTGGTTTGCCTGATATTTTCTTTTTGCCATAGACAGAAACCACAGGGCAATATATCTGTAACAAATTTTGGCTGGAAAAATTAGCAAGCGTCTTATATCCCACTCTAAATGTAGTTTCACAGAGAGAGGCTTTCCCGCCAAACATACTCATTATAGTCCAGAAACAATTAAAAACAGAAAAAAGAAAAGGTACTGTTCCCTCACCATGACCCCCCACCCCATATCCTGCTCCCATAAACAGATGTCAGGAAGATCTTCAGTTTCAATACTGGGAAACAAAGGTTGTGTTCAGAAGGATAAATAACACTACATTAAAATTATTTGGGATTCTATCTCATTAAAGCCCCAAATTAGAAAGGAATTTGTATATTTAGATAGGCAATTCTTGGCCTGCAAAAGACTTTATGAAGCATTATCTGTTTTCCTGCCACACACAATCCCACAGCAACGGCCTTGGTCCAACAGAGCAAGACCATTTCATGACTCCATGCTTTTCAGTCCATTCTCCCTGCCCTGTATGAGTCCCCCTGCTCCAGCCATTGAAAACTCCCACTCATCCTTGGAAGCGCTAGTCAGACAGTCCTCGATGGAGCCTTTCCTAAAACACTTCCAGGAGAGTTCATTATTTTACCCTTTATATGTCAAAGGACATCTTTCTCTAGAACAGTAAGTGTCACTCTAGCATGTTCCCTAAGAGCAAGTCAGTTCTGAATTCCAAGTGCTTGTCACTGTGTCTGGCATATAATGTGTGATATATACATATACATATACATATACATATGTATATATTTCCTCACCAAGGACATGTTTCCATTGATTTTCTATTGAGTTTTAGAGATAGAGGAAGGGGAGAAGGGAGAGAGGGAAAGAGAGGGACAGAGAGAGAAATATCAATGTGAGAGAGTAACACTGATTGGTTGCCTCCCATTGATTGTCCAACTGGGGATCGAACCTGCAGCCCAGGCATGTGCCCTGCCTAGGAATATAACTGCAACCTTACGGTGCATGGAACCGTGCTCCAACCAGTGGACCCATGAGGCCAGGGCTGGTCAGTGAATATTTTTGAATGAATGATTTACTTTCTTGATTCTTCCATAACAAGTTCGCAAGTTTTCCTAGTCATTCATATTAGATAGCTAACAGACATTGCATATTTCAAAATCAATAGAATTATTATGGTTTAAATCTGGTTCTATGAATATTAAAAGCCACAGTTTTACATTTCTGCAGCCTAGCTACATAATGGTGCTTCTCCTCTAATTAAACTTACTTATGGTGACCATACCAGGAAATTTAGAATAGTTTGCTAATACATGTACACATTCCAGGCAAAGAGAAACTTCCATTCTTTACATTCAGTAACTTGATTTACTTACTGTTTCAATCAAAAAACAATCATGTTATTTACTGTCTGTTTCCACATTATTTAATGAAATTGTTGTATTTGAAGAGGTTCTTTAAAAAAATATCATTGACCATTCACTTTGCCATGTAAGGAAAATAGGAACAAAATATAAATTATTCTTCCCTGCTGTGAGTTCATGATCCATTTTTATGCAAAGCTATAGTGCTACTAATAGTATTATAAATAAAAAAAATCCTAAGAATGCTGTATTGTAGATCTGTAGGTATAATAGTATGTTATAGTAAGATGGGGAACTTAATGTGTGTATCATGCAAGTTAACAGGTGAACTTCATAAACAGACATTCATATGTGATGTAGTAGTAAAGTCTATTATCCCACTAAAGTTTCTGTAAGATTAGTAGTAATGTTTGTTAAGTTGCAAATATGGGCAAACAGAATTCTTAACATTGAAATTACTATAGTTTCTTAATATAATTTTTTTTAGATTTACTGTTAACACAAAAAATATCTTTCTAAACAACCGAAGTTATAAAGTAAATAAACTTATTTCTGCTTTTCTCTATAAGTAGATAGGTATATGAGTGTATATTTTTTGTTTCCAAAGTGCAAATCTGGAATGTGAATAGAATTTTCCTTTGTATCTCAAACATATTGATTTTTAATGTATTTTCTTGAAAATAGAAATTGTCCATCATTTTTCCTGGACCTGTTTTCAAAAGAGAAATGACCCTCAAATGAGAAATTGAAGTGTGCATGATACACAGGACAGCATAAACCCATCAAAACTTTGCTTATTGAAAAATTGCCCTATTACTTCCTTTAGTTTTAAATTAAAAAAAAAAAAGATTTTCTCCTTGGGAATTTGAAAGTGTAAATTCCACAAAAAATACTACTTCTAAAATTTCTTATTATGTAGTTGTCTGCTTTTACATTCTACTAAATAATATATCCAAAAAGGATACATTACCAATAGGTTAAAATCTAAAATCTTGCAAGTGAGGCACAAATCAACACAATCTGATTTCTCCTTAAAACAGAGACCTTTCCAAGGACTATTTTTTTTTTAAATTCCAAAGATAATTACAAAACAAACCCATACCCCAAAGAAAACTTTTACTTTTTTTTTTCTTGCTTAAATTAATTTTAAATGTTCTTTGCTTAGGAAAAAAGTAGCAGAATGCAATGTGTATACATAAAGCTATATTGCAATTACTGCCTACATTTTGTAGAGAAACTGAAAGCCAATTAACTAATTGATGTTTTACTGTGAGAGGGAAAATCCTCACAATACGAGAGAGAACGGTCATCCGCTCTGCCATGCTATGAGATGCCTCGCCAGTGTTCCAGAAGTGAGCTAGTTCCTCAGAACTAAGGATGCTTAGTGGTGCTGCGTACAAAGGAGATTCCACAGTCCAGTGAAGTCGGGAATATGTCCGTTCAATGCAGTTAAATAGTAGTGGAGGACTTCTCAGAGTATTTAATATGCTAATTAATGTCCATTCTAAATCATGTCCTATGTTATGATAGCAGACTTTCCCAGAACTACTGAAGAATGAAATCTTTTTGTTTTCTTCTTTTGTAGGGAGAGCATTCCTGAGCCATTGGCCAAAACACCAATATAACTACAACGAGGTCTCTTTTTCCTTTTATATTATAGTTTTAATTAATAATAATAAAATACCTGGGAATAAATTTAAGCAAGGGGGTAAAAGACCTATACTCAAAAAACTATAATAAATTGAAGATACAAATGAATGGAAGGATATACCACACTCATGAATAGGAAAAATTAACATCATCAAAATGTCCATACCCCCCAAAGCAATCTTCATTTTCAATGAAATCCCTATCAAAATACCAATGATGTTTTTCAGAGAACTAGCACAAATAATTCTAAAATTTATATGGAACCACAAAAGACCATGAGTAGCCAAAGCAAGCTTGACAAAGAAGAACAAAGTTGGAGGTATCACACTGCCTGACATCAAACTACACGACGCTGCTATAATAATCAGAACAGCATGGTGCTGCATAAAAACAGACACACAGATCAATGAAACAGAATAGAGAACTCGGAAGTAAACCCACATCTATATGGTCAATTTATCTACGACAAAGGAGCCAATAATATACAATGTGGTGAAGAAAGACAGTCTCTTCAGTAAGTGGTGTGGGGAAACTGGACAGACACATGTAAAAAAAGGAAATTGGATCACTTTCTTACACCACATATAAGAATAAGCTCAAAATAGGTTAAAGATTTAACTTGTAAGACCTCAAGTTGTAAAACTAGAAGAAAACATAGGCAGTAAACTCTTTGACATCACTCTTAGCAATATTTTTGGATATATATGTCCTCGGGCAAGGAAAACAAAAGAAAAAAAATAAATCGGAGGTTACATCAAACTAAAGAAGTTTTGCACAGCAAAGGAAACCACCAACAAAAGACAACTGACTGCATGGGAGAACATATTCGCCAACAATGCAACTGCATCTTGATGTACCTTTTTTCTTACATATATTCCTTACTGGCTTTGTAGCAATATCCGGGTCCCCAAAGCACAAACTTTTTAGAACTTTGATGGAAACCTTTAGCTATTTTCCCTTAGTTAGGGATTTACATTTCTATTTTGTTTTTGGTGTCGCTTCCACCGACATTTGTTTTCTAATTTGCCACTTGCATCGAAAGAAGTACCAACCTGAATGCTTCAAGGTACTCAATGTCTCCCATGGGGGGGTCAAGGCCACCTGTCCAGGCAATATTTATATTGTATCCTTCTCCACGGCCTGCTCCAACCTGAGGAGAGAAAAACCACACCACCATGGGTAGAGGAGGGCACAAGGAAGAAAGCAAGAAGAGGGGAAAACAAACACGTGTGAGCTCTCGAAATAAACATCAAACAACATGTCAAATCAGCCCACCCTTGCTTGACAACCAGTGCGCTGGGTTATGCACTTGTTCTGCACTGGTTCTTGCTCCCGTGGGACAACTCAGTAATCTCGTGTAATTTAAAACACCAGCAAAGGACAAGAAAATTATGGGTAATCATGCAATGCAATTACCTGAAAGATACAAATAAAAGTAGGGCTCTAAAGAAATAAACCGAACCTCATTTGGGGCTCCGCTGCCAGGGAAAAAGTTCCCTTCATCATAGCGATGGAGTGAAATATACAGGATGCTGGGGTCAGCATAAAAGGCCTGCTGTGTCCCATTTCCATGGTGAACATCCTACAGGGAAAAGAAAACAGATGACAGATACAGTCAGGTCTAACTCTGTGCAGAGACAGAACTCTGCGTTCTAATTTTGAGTTCCCTGTCTTTCTATCCCAGCCTCCTTCTCCTTCTCTGTCCTCTCCCTGTGTCCTCTTTCTCTCTCCCCTTCAGCTTGCTTCCACACCACCCCCTTTACTTCCTGAACTTTCAGGCAAATTACCCTTTAATGCACTCATTTTTTAAACTGGCTTCTAAAAATCAGGAAACCACAGTGAACATGCCCTGGAGACTCCAGATGAGCAGTCACTGAGAAAGCCCAGTCCTTTGGTACAATTAGATATTTATACACCGGCCCTTTGTACTCTTTGCTTCAGTGATGGAATCTCGCATCCTGTTTTATGGAGGAATTTTATGACTTATTAACTGCCAACAGTTCATAACCCCTCAGGCTTAATTAACTAGCCTCATTGGCCTCTGAAGAAAGACTAATGTTTAAACTACAAACTAGTATTCTGCAGAAGGATCTATGGCTTTCAGAGCATTTTCGCATTTCTTGACAGAACACTAAACATACGTGTATGCATTGATTTGCCAAGTCCCACCATTAAGGTCAAAGGCTTTGCAACCAGCTGAGTAAATTGGCTTTCTTGAAGCGTTCAGTTCAGTTAGTAATCCCTCAGCAGTTAGAATCACTTCAAAAGAGATGCCAGATGCAAAAAGGACTTCATACTTTATTTTGGTAAAATCGTGACGGCAAGTCAAAGACACAGGAGCATGAGCTCATTAGCTATTAAATCATTTGGTCTGAAACAGAAAGATGGCATAGGCTTTATGCAATCTTCTCCAATCTGCCTAATTTTAATATTATATCATGGCTTTCTTCCCAGCCTCCTTCCTTCCGCCTCTTTTTTCTTTCCCCACACCACTCCCTCTTCCTTAAAAAAAAAAACCAAAACAAAATAAAAAAAAATACCCTTGTCATTTTAGTGAATTAAAAAATTCTTCAGACATGTAAGGATTCAAAACTTAACAGTTCTTTTTTTCTAATTGTTTTATGATATAGACATATGCTGGAATTGCAAAAGAAATGGGGAAAATAAAACTAGTAGCAGTTTTTAAAATGTCTTCACCGGAAGACCTAATACCCTAACATCTTCTGAACAAAAATAAAATAGATGACTCAAAGGTGAACAGTCTATATATGTGTACTCGCTACAACATTGCTGCTCCATGTGTAACATGTACAGTTTCAGGTTCTCTTATAGAAAAGTTTGGGCACTTTTAACTCTACATAGTGCTTTATGTTAGATTGGTAAGACTCACACTGTTTTCAACAATGATTCCTACAAGGTTTGGTTCAAGCACTACATTAAATCTTTGCATGGCTTACTTAGCAATTATGCGATGTATAGGGCACTGTCCCTATGGCATTTTAAATTAGTAAATTAAAATTTTACTAATTCAGGAAAAGTAAATTAAAAATTTACTAATTTAGAAAAAGTAAACTCATACTCAGAGTTTCCATAATTTACTAAGGCAATGAAGAGAATAATTTGCAAGACTGCATCTCGAATATACTTCTTCCAAAGGCCAAACTCATAACCATTGTACTGCTAACTTCCATTCATGATCTCTTTGACCCCCTTAGCAAACCTGTGAAGTGAGACTGGTGGTCATTATTGCTCCTTATTGAAATGTATGTAGCTGGTCTCCGCTGCAACCTCCAGCCCAGAACTCCCTCCCTCGGGGGGTCTAAAAGCCTGTGGTGAGCTTGCTCTCCACAGTGTAGCCATCCACTGATCCTCTCTCCCTTTTACAGAGCACACGGATACAAAATCAATTAAGGAATCAAAAAAATACTGAGGAAGGTATGCATCCTTCCACAGACTTGTTCTGGTTCAAGGAATACTCATCAGGAAAAAAAAATAGCTTACTGAAAAATATACCAATTCCTGGATTTCTGAATGTTCAAATGAAAGTAAAGAGAGATGGCAAAATTATTTTCCTTTACATGAACAAAATGAAACAGCGCAAGCCACAATGTCTTTTGAGATTGCTACTGGATATCTAGAGGAAGAACAAATAAAATTCTTTGAAAAACAACAGTGAAGGAATGTTTGCATATCTACTACATGACAGAATTTTTAGCCAGCATTGTAAGAAAAATGTTTTCTCTGGGAGAAATTCATTCATACTTTGAAACCCAAAAATATATACTGCCTTGATAACTTTTGTTTCTTTAGTGTTACTGTAAAAGTTTAAGAATATCAAATAAAAGATGATCATCTATCTTAAATAAGAAATCATGTGTTCATGAAAAATGTGTTGGGTGCTTATTACTGAATATATTTCTGAATAAGAAATATGGTCTTGCCCACAGCACAGTAAGGTTTCAACTGACATCTTCATTGAAATTCACAAATCCATTCTAAAAATACTTAGATAATACTTGATTCCATGTTCATATTCACAAAGTTTTTAGAGATAAAGGTAAGACCAAATGTGGCTTTTGTTTTGGTCAATGACTTATAATACAACCTTGAAAATACACATATATTTTTTCAACTTTCTTTGCTATAAAATACTTATGCAAAGTACTTAATGTTCAGGCATGAGCTGAGGATTTATTTCTCAATGGCGACAAAATATATTGGACTGTTAGAAGAAAATCACTGGTGATTATGCGAAAGTAGTATAATAATGAAATTAACTGAATCATTAAATGCCTCAAAATAGACATTGTATATAAGATTTTCTTGAAATGCTGAAAAATCATTTCAATATTTTTTACTGCTCAAAAATATAATATATAAGAATTCTGCATAGGAATTTAGAACCAATATGTCAGTATTAAAATGTTAAAATAGCTTTGAATAAGTCATGTATTCTACCAGCTAAAGTTATCACTTATAATAATTTAGTGACAATTCTTTAGTCAAGTTTGGTACTTGATCAAAAATGGAAATACCCCAAATCTGACATTTAAAGTGACCTTTCTTTTATGAAGAAAGCCCCAAACATATAATTTTCAACTGGAAGTCACATTATATAAAAGCTACCTGAGTCATCCAGGCAAATCACACTTCCAGAACAGGTTCATGCCCTGAGCAGGATGACCAGTCTCTTGAGAGTTGAAAAGCAAGTGCACCTGCTCCCTCTCCTCGCCAACCTGAATGTCTTTGGAATCTACCCCAGAAGGAGAATTGGAATGAACGAGCTCCACAGATCAACTAGGATTACTTCTACCTAAAATATTCAATGCCTCTGAATTTGGCCGTGGCCCCCAGGAGGAGGTGGACTAGAGTGCTGGCTCCCTGTTTACTGGGCATGCAGAGCTGCAGATACCAGCTGCTGGACAAGAGAGGAGCTTTGCCTTCCTTTGGCCCAAGAATTTGTGGAGCTGGTTCATGCTGATTAGCTAAAATTAGTGACTTTGTGTATTCAGGAATGAAGTTCTTTTGCCATTAAAGAACCTTCCGTTCTCGTTTGCTAACTTGCAGGACAGACCTGTCAGCCAGGGAGAACGGATGTCTCAGAGCCACGTGGCACTTTAAAACTTCCTTCTCGGCAGCTGGAAGGAACAGGGGAATTTCCTCAAAGTCTCCCTGCAGCTGCAGAATTTGGACGGCTTGAAAGTAAGAATACGCAGGCTGGTGGTGATCTCAGAGGCAACCCTTCGGACAGAACTTCATATATTTAGAAAATCTGAAACAAATACTTCTCTTCCACTACAGCCTGCTGGGAAATCAGTGTCCTTTATGATTGGATAATGGAGCAAATTCATAACCAAAGGCCAGTAATCTTACAGGATACTCCTTGGAGCTACCAAGCAACTTATTTTATAAATCATACTGAATTATCTCTACCAGTATTCTTATATTAATGTACAAAAATAAAACGTAACAGACAGATCCTCCCAGGTGAAAAATATCCATCTATCCTAAGCTAAGCGTTTTAGCCTTCAGGTCCATTGTACAATTCATTACTTTAGCATTGGGATGTCACAAATGTGTATTCATAGACTCGATGACTACTGATTATTTTCAGAGAATCACAAAATAGTAGCAGAGGAGAGTCCTTAGAAAGGAATAATAAAAGATTCTTAAGGATGCGATGAACAGTTTATCAATCTTATTCCCCAATAATTTTGACAAATTTAGAAAGCTTAGAAAAAATTTTCCCAATCCTCAGTCTTCATCTGCTATCCTTCCTTCAAGTTTTTGATTATCTTTCTAACTGAACTTACAGTACTAGAAGTATACTGAATTATTTTTAATTTACTCTCTTGTAAATATGTGAACCAATAATTATTAATTATTTAAAATGCCATTTTGCATGTAGATGGGAAAGTACGTACTAATGTCCTCTTTTTCGTTAAGTTGTAAGACCTTGCTGCTGTAGTATATCTAGGCCTTCAACACATTTCTTTAATGGTGAACTATGACCCACACTGAAACTCAAGCATGGTCGCAAAATCCATGGACAGTTGGGTTTCAATATCTCAGCACCAAGTGCTTGCGGTAAGGCTATGCCACTGTATGTGAGAAACAGCCATTCTTACCAAGCACTAGAAATGTTTATCAGGTTTTCATCCCTTTATCCTCATGTTAACTTAACTTAGTATTCCTTCACATGGCTTTGTTTGCACTCTCCACTCTTGCGGTGTGCCTGCTTAACTGAATCGGAGGCTGGATGGTGGGGCCACGACTTCCCAATAAGATTTAATTATGAGTGCAGATATGAACAAGATTTAGACTATTAAGCCTTGCACTTCAAAAAAAACTTTTAACATATTTTGCCTTTAAATCTTTTATCACCTGCAAAAATTAATTAAGTGCAGATGTAGCAGGTTCGCTTTGGATGCCAGGGTTCATTTCCTGTCTATGCTTTGTCAGACAACCTATTACACCTCCTCGTGAACTGGAGGCAAACCGAAAACGGGGCTCATAAATCACCAGTCAGCTCTCTTTCGCCCTTTCCTGGGTTGGTCCTTTTGTATGGGGCAGATCTCCAGCTCATTATTCCTGAATATACTATAGACAACATGCCAAGTGTCATCTGCATTTAAACAAACCATTTGTTAAACAAATTATAACTCTATTGTGTAAGAATGTATCATGTTAAAATGCAAGACTAATCTAATGCCTCTGACTTTAATCACTCAGGGTCCCTGCCGGGAGTCATCCCAAACTGGCATATGTGATCTGAAATCTTTTCAGAAAGAATGACATGCTGACTTGTTTTAATAATACCACTGTTGCACAACAAGCAACATGATTGCTAACCAAGGGAAGTGGCCAATTGGTTACCAAAGCAACAGCATTCTTTCCAGCACATCTGACTGTTTAAAGTCTATATTCTGTAGGGAAAAGTAAATTCAGGTTCTGTTGGGTTATTTTAACTGTGGAAGTATCAATTCATTTAAGGATCATAAAAGTTGCCCTGATCTGCGCCTTCTTCTCATTAAATTGCAGTTAACACCATGAAAGTGAAACGTGAATGTTTATGGTTTCAGAACTGCAATCCTGAATTTAATGAGTTTCCACATTCAAAGGAAACACACCCTTCAGTTGTTTGCAAGTGCTAAAAGCAAGACAACCTAACAGAGAAATACAAATTCACTCTCTTTTATCTAGAGTCACTGAAAATGCAGCTCTGGCCAGGAATACATACCAGATCTACAATCAATATCTTGCTTATATTTAGTTGGTCTCTCAAGTATTTGGCGGTAATTGCAACTGAATTAAAAAAGCAGAACCCCCTGCGGAATAGAGAAGAACAGAGAAATAAGAAAGCAAATCAGCCGGGAAAACCATTATAAATAATGTTCAGAGCATTTTAAAAAATGCTATATGATCTCTGAAGCCATAAATCTGCTTCTGGGAGTACCTCGCAAGATTTTTCATTCCATCTGCTAACAATTAGAGGCTTCAGAGACATGCAGGGGGCAGGTGACTGCCAGGAACCGTGGCGCTCGGAGATGGGCAACCATCCCTGGTACTTACATGGCTGTGGATTCTTCAGCGTGATGGCCTGGGGGCCTCACAACAGCAAATCCATTCTGTAAGAACAAGATATGTTTCCAATGATCAGATATGGGAGGATGGCTCGAATCTCCGCGTATACAGAGCATCAGGCACACATAAAAAGACCGAAGTATAGATAAAGGCTCAGAGTTTGTTTCACTGCCCCATCACCATTGCACAGAATCAAGAGAAACAATATAAATGATCCCATTTTCTCAGATTGTGCCTCAAAAAAAAAAAAAAAAAAAGAAAGAAAAGAAAAGAAAAAGGCTTGCCCCAGAGCCAAGGGAAGAACAGGGATTTGGGGGGTTGTACCTAGCTGGCAAATGTGCACGTCAGCTGTTACACTAGCATAATTCATACTCAAGAACAACTTCTTATTTTATGACACCAACATCCTACAGAGGGAGAAGAAAGTCACTCCTGGTGCAGGCTTGGGTCAAAGTAAGGAAAAACCGAGGAAGATCCAAAGAGAAAATTCTTTAGCTGGAGTCCCTCAATGGTTATTTCCACTCCAGTGTCAGCAAAATGATAAATTTACACTCACACACCCACATGCACACAAAAGAAACCCCAGAAAGGTGAAAAAGAGAACAATGGAAAGCCCATATTTCTTCCAGCCTATAAATTTAGCTTGGATGGCTGCCAAGACTTGCAACTTTATTGGATTCCCTAAGTCAATTTCTAGCCCGAGTTCTGGAATTTTATAAAGAATTCCAGGGCTGAGTAGCAATCAGATCTGTCCATGATCAAGGAATGCCTTAACCTCCAGATTAGCTGGAATGCCTCACGGAAAGCTGAAGGAACTCCAGCAAGCAGGCAGGGAACTATAAATCCTTGCGAAGCCAGAACGCTCAGAAACACTGGGTTTCTTGACATGAAAAAAAAAAATCATTTATCAGATGGTTGACACCACCTTTCACTTAACTATGATTTGAGTGATATGCTCCAAAGGCAATGTTTCTTTAATATACAATCCCAAAACTTTTGAAATAATTTTAACATACCCCAGGGATATGTTTTCCAAATCTTACTACAAACACAAAGATGATATCAGGAAAAGTAGTCTATTTCCTAGGGCTTTCAGTATACATGAATTGTTCTAGACTGTTATGGTAATTAACACACAATGAGTTAACTTGTTATCTATTTTAATAAGCACATACATAATGATTAGCTCAGAAGCAAATCAAAACTCAAATAACACAGTATCAATTATAAATATACAAACGGTGATATATTCTCTATTCTTGTTATTGAGGTACTTACTATCGTTCTGATACATATGATAAATATGAAAGAAACTAAAGGAATTCCGACAAAGGAGAATTCAGTAAAGATTCAGATAGGCTGCATGTATTTTATTGGGAAGACAACAGGGTGAAACTAACAACAACTATCATATAAGACAATGTAATTAGCATGCAATAATCTTTATAATTAGATTAATAATGATCTTTTACAATTCCATTGAAAATACTGCCTTATGGGTAAAAGGAGTGGCTAGACAATACAAAGAAGTTCAATCCAGTGATCCATAAACTATTCAATTTATATATGTAATCAAATAAAAGCATATGAAAAGCCCAATGGAAAGGCATTTTCCCCAAGAAACTGAAAATTTTAAAAAATACTTTTTTTAACAACGGAGTTGTGCCTTATACACTCATAAATGCTGCTTGTTCGAGGGTAATTTATTATTGCCTTTTTGGAAAACAACCCACTCTATCTACCTAGAGCCTTTAAATATTTATATACTCTTTGAATATTTAAGTAATATAAGAATAAGTAATCTACTTAAAGGATTTTTGCCCTAAATGTGTTATTCACTGTGCAGACAAGTTTTTATGTAAAAGATAATGTTTTATTTATAACAGGAAAAATCAAAATTATCAAAGTTAACTGATAATAGGAGGATGCTTATATAAATTATGGTACATCTACACCACAGGATATTAGACAGTCGTTAAAATTTTGTTATAAATAATTAGTGGAACAAAAATACTCATAAATTTCAGAAGTATTAGTCTTAAGAATAATGTATGCAGTATGATACATCTAAGTGATGGTATTATGTGGGTTATTTTTAATTTGTAATTTCATGTCCTTTCCAAATGGTTTCACAACTTATTTCTTGCACTTATTTCATAGTGAAGAAAAACATAAAAGGAGAAAGTGGAGAGGTAGATTTTAATGGGTTGTGTTCAAAAAGGCAGAAAAATTATTTACAGGGCATTCTGGCCAGGAGGAGAAACATGAATGATAGCTTAGAAGAAAGGATTTTGGAAAATATTATGTACAGGAAATCAGTTTAAATAGAGCTCATGTTAAGGAACAAACTGGAAATGAAATCACGTAGGTAATTAGCTAGATTATAGAGGACAAAAAAGTCAAATAGAATTTGAATTCCATCTTCTTTTTTTCTCTTACAGCCAGAATCCTTGAACAAAGAAAGGGTTTGCCTTTCCCTTTAAAATCTTCCCCAGCAACCTCCACCTTCAACTAAACTGCTCCTGAAACTGCTTGATTTGGGGCTGAAAAGTATCTTCTTGTTGCCACTAACAAACCTTCTCCTCAGTCATTGTGATCCACCCAACCTTCCGTTGTGCTCCCAGGAATGGTGAACCCCCTACATCTCCCATGTCTTTTTGGAACACCACCTTTCCTAAGCTGAAGCCCGGCAAGGCTGCCTCTCCCCAAATCTGTCTGCTTAAGTGGTAATTCCTTCCTGACCCCTTGCAAACCTGCCCACAGCAGAAGACGGTGTTCTTGTTCCTCACGGCTGTGCGGAGAGCAGATATCCCACTGCACCCACCCACCCCAGAAAACCCTCCTGTGAAAACGGACTGGATCACCCAGAAAGAGAGAAGATGGAGCCCAGTAAGATGACTGGCTGAGTTCCCGGCCAGTTTGCTCCCTTTCCCGCCTGTTACCCCTCCTCCTGAGGTCCGTCCCACCACCTGCCGTTAGGATCCCATCCCCTCCTAATTTTCTATCACTTACGTTTTTTCACGAACATAGTAAACCCATATTAAAATTTCCAAATGAATACATTTCATTGAGTTTTAAATAGGCTCAAGTTTCTGCCATCTTGAAAATAAAACTTTATGTTAACCAAGCTAATACAAATATATGTATATAGGAGGGGGGCCCTGAAAAAATGGAATTTATAAAAAAATTGTGTATTTATTTTTACATGTTTAAACTTCTGTCACCTACAAAGTACTCTCCATTTGATACAATACACCTATCAAGAATTCTTTCCACCTCTCAAAACAGTTTTTGAACTTGTCGATTTTGATGCCTTTTAGTGCTTCTGCCATTTTTTGTTTCACCTCCTCCACATCGGCAAACATTTCCTTTTGAGGATTTTTTCATCCAGAGAAACAAAGAAAAGTCACTTGGGGCAAGATTGAGGGAATAGGGATGGTGGGGCATGGGGGGTCATGCCATATTTGGTCAAAAACTGCTGAACACGCAGAGCAGTGCACACAGGTGTGCTCATAAATCACCCACCAGGAAATGGGCCAACACATTCAGTCTTCAAAAAAAATTCACCAAACCTGAATGCAGCCTCTCACAACAATGCCAGCTGGTACACTGATACAGATGGGTTTCTAGAACATTCACTTAGCGGGGAAGATTGTACTAAAGGGGCCCACCTGCCAGAATGTAATTCCATTTTTGGGGGTCCCCCTCACATATAAAAAGTGATATATCTACCCTTAGTCCCACTGAACCCTCCTCCAACTACCTTACTTATTTTCTTTCCCTTTAGCAACCAAAATTCTTGAAAGGGTAGTCTACCTTGCTTTTTCATTTTTCCTTTTCTCTTCCACACCCATTAGTTCACTATAGAGGTTTTACTTTGGTCACCAATGGCCTCCACGTCACTAAATCCAATGACATCTTTATGGTTTTAGCCTCTTTGGTTCTTCATTAGCTTTCAACACTATTAGCTACACCTTCCATTTTAAAACTCACCTTTAACTGGAACATAATCAACAAAAGCAGAAAGCAAGCAAAACATAACGAGAGACATTGAAAGTAAGAACAGTCTGACAGTGGCCAGGGGGGAGGGGGGAGGGGACAATGGGGAGAAGGGTTTACAGGAGCCACTATGGAGGACACATGGACACAGGAGCCAAGGGGGAGGAGGGAGGTGGGGGAGGGAGGTGAGGTTGGCAGGGGGAGGGGAGGGGAGAGGATGCAGAAAACTGTAATTGAACAACAATAAAGTTATTATTTAAAAAAATAATAAAGTAAAAAATAAATAAATAAATAAAACTCGGTTCTCTTGGCTTCTGTGACTTTGTACTCTCCTGGTCTTCTTATCTGTCTTCCTAATCAGTCTCCCTTGAAGGCTCATGATCCTCAGCCTGCTCATTAAATACTGAAGTTACTCAAGGTATCATCTTCAATTTCTCTTCTCTTTCTACTCTTACTTCCTAGGCAATGCGACTGCTTTCATTAATTCAATTACCACCTACCACCGGATACTTCACAGATTTCTATTTCCAGGATGAACCCTCCACTGGCCACCAGACCAAAATAGCAGCCTACTATTCATTATCTTCACTTGACTATCCCAAGGGCATTTCAAATTCAATACATCTAAGATTGAACGCTTTATCTTCTCCAGCCTTCTCTCACGCACCAACGTTACCATGACTACAACTCATTCAGTGTCTGAAGTCGGGGCCTTACCCGAGCTATCCTCAGTGGCTCCCTCCCCCTCGCCTTCCTCTATCTCATTTTAACCCATGACCAATTCCTGTTGATTTCATTTCCAAACACCACTCAAATCTATGCACTTATAGCTATGTCCACACCTTGAACATTTGGCCTTCTGAATGTCTGCCTTTCTCTCCATCATTCCTCCAGTAATTATTCTTGGTAGCCACGTAGCTACTTTCAATAGCCATAGAAATACTTCATTCAATACCATGATTTCTCAGGTCTCTGACTTGTCACCTTCAATAAATGTGTCTTCTGTTTACAGTCATACTCATAGATCTTACCAGTACCAGGAAGACATCTCCTCCATAATTTCAATGTCAAACATTCAAACATCATACTCTCTTCATATCCTGTTTTCCAGTTCATGCTTCAAGTGCACTGAGACCTCCAATCAATTGACCTTACTTAACTTTTGCTCTCAATTGTCCCTCCACCATGTTCACTGCCCTCCTTCTCCAGGCTTTAGGGCCAATTATATTCAGTTCTTATATGTATTTTCAGACACCTTATCCCTTTTTCCCTTCAACATACTCTCCTGATCTTTTACGCTGCTCAGGCTACCGTAATGAAATGCCAAAGTCCTGGGTGGCTTCACAACCGAAGCTTCTTTCCCTAGTTCTGGAGGCAGGAAGTTGAGATCAAGGTCTGACAAGGTTCAGCTTCTCTTGCAAGTACTCTTCCTGGTCTCCCTCCTCCCTGGAGTCCTCACACGGCCTTTCCTCCGATGCAGATGCATAAGTGGCAGAGAGAGACAGAGGGAGAAGGGCAGGGGAGGAGGGAGGGAAGACACTATGGTGTCTCTTCCTCTTCTTATAAAACCGCCAGCCCTACAGGATTAGGGTTCCACCCTTATGACCTCATGTAACCTTTATCACTCCTCACAAACGCTTTCTCCACATGCAGTCACATGGGGAACTCGGGCTTCTCCGCATACATGCAGGTGGGCACAAACCTGCAGTGCATAATAGACTTCCAGTCACCTCGTCCCTCTCTTCCTTCAACATATTCCCCTGGCAACATCAGCACACTGACTAAATGCAGCTCGCATCTGCTCTGCTCCCACACCTGGGAACACACAAGAGGAACATAACCGGTCCCCCTTTAACTTCATGATTACACACCTCAGGTAGGCTCTTCATGACACCCAGCAATCACAACATATCACTCGGTCAGTTAATGCTCCAAGTCTTTCAGAGGAGCATTTCTACCTTCTTTTTCAAACCTCCATTAACCCCTGTGCACTCTTTACCCCTTGCTGATGTCTTTGCTTCTTATTCCACTTAGTAAATAGAAGCAATCAGAATAAAATGCCCTCATCCTTCCAGAATAAAATCCACCCATCTTTCCCTTCCTTTGCCTGGTCCTTTCTGAGGACTATTGATTCCCCTGTGCATTTAATCTCACCCTCTCTGAACTATTCAAGGTAATCTCACCTACAGTTTGCCCCTCTCTTTCTGGTCTCATCAGTTTTTTCTTTCCTATGTTGGATTGTTGCCACCAAACTAAAAATATATTTAAGTATCTCCTGTTAATAAAAACAAATCAAAATAACAAATAACAATACTATACAGGGTAGGGAAAAAGTAGGCTTATAGTTGTCTGTATGGAAAATAATACAATAATTAACAAATAATAATCCAAGAATAAATTGTTTCATGCACTCACAACTATAAACCTACTTTTGCCTCACACTGTATAATAATTCTATAATGTAACATATAAAACATAAAAATCATATTTGCAAATAGTAGTGTGATAAATAATAAGCTGTAAAATGTTGTACTCGTTTAATTCTAACACTATCAGAGGGCAGATATTATCCTCATTTCACCAATGAAAAATTTCAGTCATAGAAAGATTAAAGAACTTGCTGAAGGTTCCTAAGGTTTATAACTAGCAAGTGACAGTCCTGGGATTCTATCCCAGACAGTCTGGCACCCCTGAACAGGTGCATTTAATAAAAGCAAGCATTTAAGACTAGCCACACTGTGCAACCTGGCCCCGCCCCCTCTTCAGCTTCCTCTCATACCACCATCCACTGTGTTTTCTCCACTCCGGCCACACTGGCCTTGTTTCCCCCAGCCGCAGGCCCTTGCCCACGCTCCTAGTTCAGTGTCAAATGCCTCCCACTTGCCTGTGCCCTCCCTCTACCTGGACAACACCCCCTTACCTGCCCATTTCAGTTCTAACACCGCTCCCACAGGGAAACCATCCCATAGCACATCACAATCAGGTCCTCTGTTTGCAGTCTTAAAGATCTGCAGCCCTCATTTCTGAGAATGTGCCTTAGTTTGTAATGCTATCCCACTTAGTTTGATTGACTGATTTGTTTTATTATTTTTGATTATTGTTGTTTATGATTAACATCCACTATCCTAATCCCTACTGTGGGGTCCTCCTTTATGACTTGGTTCTCCATTTTATTACCTATGCTCACACAGTGCCTGGTACACAGCCAGTGATCAGCAAAGATTGATGAAATAAATTTGTGAATAGATGCTACTAGGGCTCTTATTCCTGTGGCCATCCCTGTGCTCTGACCTTGACCGTCTTCCTTCTCTCAAGGGTCCCAGGTTTGCAGGCCTGCTTTTCATGGGAGGTTGCCTATGAGACTTGGTAGCATCTTCTCTCATAGAAAGACATAAAATATTCTATTGTTACAGTTAATAGTCTTTGATTCAGTGAGCTATTGTGGAAAGTGCTTTAAAATAAGATGATTGCTCTGGCTGGTATAGCTCAGTGGATTGAGTGCGGGCTGGGAACCAAAGGGTCCCGGTTCGATTTCCAGTCAGGGCACATGCCTGGGTTGCGGGCCGGGTCCCCAGTGAGGGCCATGTGAGAGGCAACCATACATTGCTGTTTCTCTCCCTCTCTTTCTCCCTCCCTTCCCCTCTCTCTAAAAATAAATAAATAAAATCTTTTTTTTTAAGATTTTATTTATTTATTTTCAGAGAGAGGAGAAGGGAGAGAGAAAGAGCAATGTATGGTTGCCTCTCATGGCCCGCAACCCAGGCATGTGCCCCGACTGGGGATCGAACCGGGACCCTCTGGTTCCCAGCTCGCGCTCAATCCACTGAGCTACACCAGCCGGGCAATAAATAAAATCTTAAAAAAAAAAATAAGATGAGGATGATGATGATGATGATGATGAGGAGGAGGAGGAGTAGTAGTAGTAGTAGTAGTAGTAGTAGTAGTACAGAATTTGCACACTAGATTCTGGACCTCTTGACAAGGAATTTGTTTTGTAATTCCTGTACCTTTTCATGGCATGCACTAAGATTTATTGTGTATGATATCACTTGCACCAAAATTTTCCTTGGCTCAAGAACATATGTATCTTCAAGGAATATTTTTAAATAGATAATTTACTGTATTTTAAAAGAATTTAATAATCTACTAGCCTCACAAAATACAACTATGAGAAAACTTATGTAGAATGAAGATTTCAGTGTCCCGATTTATCATTTTCTCATCTAATGCTAATAATGATTTAAATTGTGTGAGTAACAGTCTATGTTCTCAAACTTTAGAGTGTGTGTGATGCTGCTACTAAATCTCTTTTAGCTTGTGACCATATAAGACTTTAGTACTTACACCTACAAATGGTCCCATACAATTTATTTTTTTCTACGTCACTCCATGCAAAATCTCTGCTTTATATTTCATTCAAAAATATGAC
This sequence comes from Micronycteris hirsuta, assembly GCA_004026765.1. NCBI lineage: Eukaryota > Metazoa > Chordata > Mammalia > Chiroptera > Phyllostomidae > Micronycteris > Micronycteris hirsuta. The sequence continues at coordinate 430,012 of PVJI01000006.1, forward strand.
GACAAAGCTGTTAATCTAAACAAATGCATGCTAAAGTACTTTCCTGTGAATTTATATCAATTAAAGGAGGCTGTAATTTTTATCTTCATATTCTGATTTTTGAAAGTCTTCTCAAGTTTTAGATTCTCTTCAGTCATGAGCATCACTAATCACAGGCCTTCAGCAGTATGTTAACATCACTGAGTAACAATGAACGTTTCAAGTACCGAGTGTGCTCACGTCCCTCACTTTACTGTCACTGTTCAGTGTAACGGATGCTTCTCCGCAAGAAGGATGTGTTCTCTGATGTCATCATAAGGGGAAATGCAGGAGACTATCTGCTCCCCACCCACAGCCATGTGACCTCCAGGAAAAGGAATGCAGGACTTTGTCTCTATGTAAAAGTTAATTTCAATGAGAAGGAAAGGAGTCTGTCTTAATAACTGATGAAATTTCCCTTTTCTTGTTGACTTTATCAAAAGGTCAAACTTACGTGTATATTCCTTATATACAGTCAAACTGTCCCCAGGAAAGTCAAGGGTAGTCAGTAAGCACATCACTAGAACCACTCTAAGGGTTCATTTTTTAACTCCACCTTGCTGGAGTTCAAATTCCTCCACATCAACTCGGTTTACTGCAATGGCACTAATGGGAACTGAAAGTTGGCAAGTACAAAATAATCTGATTATTTTACTTGTTGCATTCAGTAAGATAGTCTCATGGACAGCCAAAATGTATATTTTCATTTCTCTAACATCCCCATGGTCAAATAGGAAAATTCAATGGATAATATGGACCACTATGTGGTCCACTTTCTACATAAAGTCGGATTTCAGAAATCATGATAAATATGGCCTAACAGCCACTGAGGAGAGTGATGCAGAACATCACGGACACACTGTATAACAGACTCAGCCAATGCATGCAGAATCCATTAAGAGGAAAGCGAAGATCATTCATACACTCTTAAAAATATTAAGTGATGAACTAGAGCTTAAACTACTTATAATATCCAGCAGGCCTGTTAGCCACTTACTAGGTTTGATTCATTTATTCTTTAAAAAAGCATAACTGCAGTGCATAGTATAGAAAGTCTGTGTGATATTTATAAACTGATGAGATTGTGCTTCTTTGTTAAGAAGTAGTTGATCAACTATTAGCTTTTTACTTATTTTTTTTAAAATGTAACTCTAGTTTGGGAAGCTACAAGAATAAATCTGTCCTGTTGAAAATGTTTTATATATAATATAACTTCCTACAATCCAAAGAGCAATTGAGCATGTCAGACTAGTTGATTGGAGTTCTGTTTTTAAAATTTCTTTTTTAGTGCATTGCTAATTTAGAGCTCAGGAATTACCTCACAATGCCCAAGTAGTACCACTACAGTATTTATAAATGTACTAAAGTATCGATCCTCAATGAAATAATATGTATCGAAACCAAGCACAGCATGGAAAACTCTACAGCATGTATTTCCAAGTAAAGATGTGATGGTTGAATTATTACTTCCAATACACTTGCTGAATTGAAATGTCATGTGCAATGACTTAAGTACTTGAAATATTTCACTGGAAGCCAAAATCCTAGGTACCTCTGAGTCATACTGATGCATTATCCATTTTGAAAATAACTTTAAGATACGTTCCTCTACCTACACACATATAGACTGATTTTTAAAATAGTTTGAAATATTTTAATCTACTCTGATACTGAATGATAACTATAATTATCAAATATATCGGTACATAAGCTATTTGGTACTGGTATAACAAAGTGCTGAAAACAGCCGGAACCTGCAATTTACATGAGTATGTTGGAAGAGCACAATTTGTTTTCTCTAACGAATCAGCGTGCTCTTAAGTGCCCTTTCTAACCTCTCAATAAATGTGGTTGCTAAGTATTCAAATCTTTTACCTGCTGATAGCTCAGAAGAGTAATGAAAATAAAGCATGCATTAACTGATTTGATACATTTAAAATTTATTTATAGTAATAAACTTTTGGTTCTTTATATTAACTTGTACAGAGGTAAAGAATTCAGAAACATGGTAAAGATAATGCTTTTGAAATATTTAATTAGATAGAAGAACCAAATGTTCTTCTCTTATACTAAAAATTTTTGTTTCTCAAAATCATTGCTTTAAATAATAGTGTTATCTTCTATTGAATCCTGTTTTGGTTTTTTTAATTGTGTGGGGTCGTTCTTTGTTTTGTTTTTTTTGTCTTTTGGTTGAGTGGAGGTAACGATATTTGTTGTAACAAGATTTAAAATACAAATAATACTGCTCATCTTGCTACATTAAGTACTTCATTAACACACTTCGTACTGCATAGAAATCTCTCAGATATGCCAGGGACCGCAGGTTTTTGGGCAAACTGCACGTTATTTTTTAAATCATCATAACTACAGATCATAATGCACTTTAGGTGTTGCTTTTCAATAATTATAACATTTTATAATTAGAAAACTCGTGAGCGGTCCTTAACAGATGACATGCAAAACACGAGAAAACTCGTGAGCGGTACGAAAGGTGTTAATAGGAATTCCCTTCCTGCCATTCAGGTGAAGTTCAATAAGGCAAAAATGCCCATCAGACTTTTCTGGCATCCTGTGGGACATGTACGATGGTTCATTTGCATTTGACTAAACTCTGCTCCCTCCTCCAAAATGGTGCTGGTTACACTCAACATAGTGGTGTGAAAGTCCATTCTTTTTGCCAACAAAACTGAATATTCTTCAATGGCAGTTAAATGAAAGTCAGGTGGATGCTACCTTCCCGTCCTATCATTCTGTTAATGCATTTGGGGGTTAGATCATCAGACACCAATTCAGGAGAAAGAAAACCAGCCACTGACACATTCTGCTTTGCTTTCCCCACTCCCGTTTGCCTTGTAGGAGCCTGTACAACAATTGTCTCAGTTCCACTTTTCAGGAATGACTCAGGCATAGCAGCATTGTTAGTGACCTGTTAAATAACCTGCAATCTAGAGTTGACCATTATGGATATGATACAGCTAATCATTTGTGCAACATGCCTTATACAGTAGTCTTCCCTTATCCATCGGGTCACGTTCCAAGACCCCAGTGGATGTCTGCAATGGCAGATAGTACCAAACCCTCCATGTATTATGTTCTTTCCTAAGCATACATACTTATGATAAAGTTTATAATCCATGTATACTCAGGCATAGTAAGAGATTAATAATAACTAATAATAAAATGGGACAATTATAACAATATACTGTAGTAGTAAAAGTTATGTGAATTCTGTCTTACTCAAAATACCTTATGGTACTACACTCATCCGTTTACTTAAAGGAAGCATTTTACGGCTTCTCTGTGGCAAACCCAAATTGTCAGTATCACTACGCTTGTACTTTGAAGTCATTATTAGGTAAAATAAGGGTCACTTGAACAAAAGCTCTGTGATACTAGGACAGTTGATCCGAGTCCCCAGATGGCTACTGAGTGACTAGTGGGCAGCGAGTGAACACCACATGGGAATTGTGGACAAAAGGACGATTCTCGTCCCATGCAGGACAGCATGAGATATTGCGTGCTACTAAAACTGGGCACAATTTAAAATCTCTAAATTGTTTATTTTCAGAATTTTCCATTTCATATTTTTGGACTGCAGTGGGCTGTAGATAACTGAAATCACAGACAACAAAACTGCATTCAAAGTTCGTATGAAATAGTAACTGTAGATCTTCACTGTACTCGGAAGTCTTCCTCTTTAGCTACACTAATATCTGTGTAGGAAAAAATAGTTCCACGTGATTTCCCAGCTTTACTTCCTTGCAATAAGATCTTTTTTTAGAAATAAAAGAAATTCATTATGTCTAGCAAACATCACAAATAGTCGGTTTGCCTTAACTGTGAGAGTCTTGGGAGGGGGGAGAGAAATTATACTGTATTTAGGGACCTGCTACTGACACATGCTAGACTTTACCCACTTGTGCTCAATCCCACAAGTCTATAAGAAATACTATGTAATATCTTTATTGTTAATTCTATGTATAAAAATGTGAAATCTAGTTTTGTGATCTTTTCTGAAACGAGGGAATTGAATAGGAATATGCGGATAAAAAATACCGTATTGCAGAATACTTGAATGCTCAGTGAATAGGGATCTCCTAATGATATTGGAAGTATTTGTATGGGGAGAAAATTTGACATTCAAACTAGTAAATCAAGTCTTTTGGGTTCCCTAAACCTACAATTCGCTGGGATGCATCATATTTTGGAATATGCTAATATACTCCTTAAAACGAGTTAACTTCAGTCTTTAAAAGGGACTTTCTAAATAGAGAGATTGCTTGAGAATCAATGCTATTAATCTACAGCCTCTGAGGGGAAAAACTTTCACAAAGAAAGTTTGTCTCTCACATGCTAGAATCTGGGAGGTTAAAGGAAGTAGGGAGATTTGCCAAGAAAACAATAAGGGACATATGGGAATACCATTTTGTTTCTCTGAGCGAGCTCAAGGGGGCCAGGAAAACAGGAGCCCAGCATTAGCAGTTTAACTGAATGGTGGACCTCAAAGCCTATGCGCAGCTGCCAGCCCTTCTCCCTGAAGAATCCAGAGGAAGGAGCTTGATGACAGCACTGGAAAACAGTTCTTAGGAGGCCTGGCATTTGTGGCCCATCATGCCCACAGCCTTGAGCTTGGCAAAGATGTCGCTATAGACAGGAATAAACACATTTATGAAGAACCAGTCTCCTGGTGGAAGGGAGACAGGGCATTTGATGGTGCTTATATTACACATAATTTACGTTGAGCCCTGAATGAAAATAATAACAATGGGTTCACTATGAAGAAGTTTTTGTTGTGTGTGTGGTGGGGGAAGACATCAGGATGTGGGTCTTGGTAAGGCAATAATAACCCACTGAAAGCAATTTGCTTAGTTTATCAACCAGTGGTTTCAGTTGACAAAATGCCCAACAATTTAATTCCCTTAACTTTTTGAAACATGACTGGTTTTTGGACCACACTGACCGAAAAAAATCAGGTATTTTTCATCACGTAAAAAGAGCCTCAGTATGAAAACTTTCTAAAGACAAGAAAGTAGGGCAAAGAGTTTTTGCTTTTGCTTTTTTTTCTTTAAGAACCAGAACAGAAAACATTTTTAAGACAGATGATCAGAGCCTTCCGTGAACATAACAACATAAAATAATAGCATGATAGTATAATAGCAATAATTATAATAGTATGATATTATAATAATAGGAAGATAATAGTAATGACCAAGACCTAAGCATAGAGGATGTTGAGGGGAAAGACTGTATCAATAAATGCCCCATAGTAAGATCACGGTAGCCGACACACTCGAATCTTACTACAGTAGATTTGCATCCAATCACTAGTCATTTCTTGGTATCTTTTGATGCATACATACATTTATTCAATTAGATACATGAAATTTCAAAAATTTTAAGAGTAGCGATGTATATTTTATAACTATTATAAAAATGTCTAGGGTTTATGTACATAATTTTTAACTGTGGCCATATTATTCTTACTCTAATTGTGAATTTTCTTCTTCCATTAAATTCTAATTCTCCAGGACCATACACTTTAACAAGAATAGCTGTCAACAATTAAATGGGTAAATTTAGTCAAAAGTAGGCCACTGAATAAAAATTTCAACTAAAGTAATTAAATTATGTACCATTATATATATTACAGCATCGTGTAGAAAGAACACTAAATCAACGGATCAGACTTCTCATTTTAGAAGTTCGTGGTGTTTGTGTATGCAATTTACTGTCATATAAAATTACAGAGGTGTGAAAGATTTACATTCTCCAAGTGTGTATGACATGTACAATTTAGACACTGGCATCAAAAAGCAAAACTCTTTTTGCAGAGATTAAAACAAAAAAAGCAAGGAAACATCTGCATTATACATAAATCAGCAGGTATCAAATTTAATACTAACAAAGATAAAAAATAAATATAAATTAGTTGGGAGATTTTTTTCCATTATATAATATTTGTTCTATACTTAAAATATCAAAAATATCACAGTAGAAAACCTTGTAAGTAAATGTGAAATTTGAGAGCGGAATTTATTTCAGGAAGCATTCTGTCCCATCTAAGTTATTTTAAAAATATCATCAGGACTCAGCCTAAATGTGTAACGCAGGTGTCAGGGACGAAGAAGAACTTAGCAAGGTTTGGAGAGAAGAGAGATGCAGACAGACTCTGCGGGCAGATGCAGCAGCGTTTAGTCAGTATGAGCTAAACCACATACAAGTAGTGAAACCTGGACAGTCCGAAGCCAAGAACCAGATGAAGAGGCTGGAAAAGGCAGATCCAGTTACCACGGAGCAGGCAGTTAAAACTACAAACTAGAAAGTGAAATATTAGCCATTAGAAAAGCAGATGGGCAGAATAAGAACCTAAAAGGAAGCGGACCGAGCAGTAGGATCACCACAGACAGGCCAACTAGGCAACGGGTCTTGATTTCTGAGCAAACAATCTGAGTAGTAGGCAGCCTCACCTTTTAATCTAAGAGTTGGAAAGTATTTGCATATCTGTCATTTTTGTGAGGTGTAAATAATTCCACAAGTAGACCAAATTCAAAGTTTTCATGAAGAGTTGGGGCACTCAGTACACAGGAGGTGCGAAGATCAAGGGCATGGCAGTTTCCCACATGAGCAAACGTGTAACTGCCAAGGTTTCTCCCCTACTCTGGTGTTTGGTAGCCATTCACAGGGGATGTGCGGAGAGTATATAAGTAGCGTGCGTGTTCTTTCTTTTATTCAAGGTGAATAATAAGTCAAGTAATAAGTCAGTGTGCCGCTGCTAGAACCACTGGCACGGGCTCCTCATAAGTGTGAGAGAGAAAATACGAAACAGGAGAGAACTTCAAAATCCTCTCAAAACCAGATTTGTTTTAGAGATCCACATTTAATTTAGAAGAAAAAGGTATGTACAAAACTTCAGTTCTGCGATAGGAGCAATGTAATATGAAATAAACCAAAAAGCACGTTTTTCTTTAAATACCTCAAGAACTTTGGACACAAAGACATTTTTTTTTAAAGAATTAAACTCCAAAGCAGGAGGCAGGGGAAGGAAAACCATGTGAGCCTCTACTGGTTTTTAAATACAATGCTTAGTATATTATCAAATATTATAAGATATGTAAAGAAGCAAAATAATGAGATGTATAATCAAGTAAAAAATAAGGTAGTAGAAACATACAAGTGACTCAAATATTAAAATTATCAGATAAATATTTTTAAATAATGAGGATAGACATCTTTAAAAATCTGTAGGAAAAGCCTGGCTGGTGTAGCTCAGTGGATTGAGCACGGGCTGGGAACCAGAGGGTCCCGGTTCGATTCCCAGTCAGGGCACATGCCTGGGTTGTGGGCCGGGTCCCCGTGAGGGCCATGTGAGGAGCAACCATACATTGCTGTTTCTCTCCCTCTCTGTCTCCCTCCCTTTCCTCTCTCTAAAAATAAATAAATAAAATCTTAAAAAAAAAAATCTGTAGGAAAAGATGGTGAAGAGAGATATAAAGGAGAATTTCAAAAGCAACCTGGAAGCTGTAAAAAAGAATTAACCAGAAATATTAAAAGTGTGCAGTGCACTGTGGGAAATAAAAAATTATTTGAATGGGATTAATGACAGCTTGGGTGTAAGAGAAGACAAAAACAATGAACTTGACTACAGGTGAAGAGAAATTATCCGGGTAAAAGTACAAAGAGAAAAAGACTGAAGTAAATGCACAGACCCTCAGCGTACACTAGGACAGTGTGAAGTGACTTAATGAACATAGAATGGGACTCTAAAAAACAGAGGGTATGGAGAACGAGGTAGAATGAAGTATTTTAAGAAATACTAAGAACAACTCTAAAGGACACATGGACTATACCAAGGGTGGGTGGGAGCAAGGGAGGGAGGTAGGGATGGCTGGGGTTGGGGGGAGTGGTACAGGGAAATGCAGACAACTGTAATTGAACAACAATAAAATAACTTCAAAAAAGAAATATTAACTAAAAGTTCTCCAAATTTTATCAAAAACAGCCAGCACTGACATCTGAAACCCAGTGAACTTCATGCAGGATAAAAACAGAGACAAATGAACATGTATGAGGGACGCATGGATGGAGCCAAGAGGGGTGGGATTGAGGGTGGGAGGTGGGCATGGGTAGGGCGGGGGAAAGTGGTGGTGGGAAAATGGAGACAACTGTATTCAAACATCAATAAAAAAAAGTTTAAAAAAACTATCGAAAAGAAAAAACAGAGAAAACTATACCTAATCACAAAACTACTAAAAATAAATAAATAGAAAGTCTTAAAGACAGAAGGGGGGAGGTACACTGACTCATTAAATAAAGAGATCGATGGTAAGAACGACGGCTGATCTCTCATCATCTAAAAGAAAGGAAGAAGATAACACTGCAGGGATATCTTTCAAGTGTGAAATAATGGCCAACCCAGCATTCTGTATCGAGTGATAATGTCATTCACAGATTAATGGAAGAGAAAGACATTTTCTTTTAAACAAAAGATGAATTTGTTGCCCTAGGCCTGCAATACAAAGAATGTTGAAGGAAATTCTTCTAACTGAAAGGAAATCATACCAGATGGAAGCCTGGATCCGCCCCCACAGGAACACAGAAGACTAAAAAGATTAACTATGTGGTCAAATATAAAGGACGTCTTATAGATTATCTCTCTCACTCACACAAGTACACACACACACACACACACACAAATACACACAAATACTTAAACTTGGTTCAGAACTTTCAACTAGCCCAATAAAAATAATGGTAATTTACTGTGGAGATCTATAATATGTGTGAGAGTAAAATATATTATGAAATTAATACGGAGGGTAGTAGGAGATAAAGAGAATTACACGGTTAGCAGTCTCAATAAATGATTCAAGTCATACAAAGTATATTTTAACTGATTACAGAAAGATATCTGGAAAAGTCCCCAAACAGACACTAAGTAACACACTTCTAAATAACTCAGGTGTCAAGTAGTCCAATGGGACACCGCAATGTATTTTGAACATAATGAAAATAAAAATGTCACAGGCTAAAATGTATAGGATACAGCTAAAGCAGTATTTAGAGAGAAATTTATAATAGTTAATATTTTATTGATTTTTTTAGAGAGAGAAAAAAGGAGGAAAGGGGGAAGGAGAGAGAGGGAGGGAGAAACACCAATTTGCTGTTCCACACATGTATGCATTCATTGATTCCTTCTCGTCTGTGCCCAGACCAGGGATTGAACAGGCAACCCTGGGGTAACAGGATGATGCTCTAAGCAAGTGAGATACACAGGCATGGCCTATAATAGTTAATAATTTTGTTTTGAGTACTAGAAATCTGCTTAGAAAGTAGATTTCAGGTGTTCTTATCATTAAGAAAAGGCAAATTTTGAGGAAATAGATATGCTAATTAGCTTGTCTGCAATAACCATTTCACTATGTATCAAATCATCATGTGCTACATCTGAAGTGCATATAATTTTATTAAAAATAATAAAGATATTCAAAGCACTAAATGCCTACATTGGAAAAGATGAATAGTCTTGACTATGACTTCAGCTTCCACCTTTAAAAAAACTAGAAAAAGAAGAGCAAACAACAGCCAACTAAACAGAAAAAAAAGAAATACATAAGAAAGATTAAATCAGTAAAATAGAAGAAAGAAAAAAATAAAGACTATTAATGAAACCCAAAGCAGGTTCTTTGAGAAGATCAAAGAAACTGGTGAACTTCTAGCCAGGCTGGTCACAAGAAAAGAAAGAACACAAATTACCACTATCAAGAGAGGGGTGACAGAATTACAGATAAAATAGTATTCACTTTGCAGAACAGTTTGTCATTTGGTTATAAACTACATATACACCTAAGCTATAACACAGTCATTTCTCTCCTAGTCATTTACCCCCAAGAAATAAAAACATTTGTCCACAAACAGACTTGGAAAAGCATCCTCACAGCAGCTGTATCCATGATAGTGCAAAACTTTCTTCATACGAATCCAGTAATTGCATGACATTCATAAGGTAGAATACTACCTGGCTATAAAATTTAACAAACTTCAATCTCTATCTCTCTCTCTCTCCCTCTCTCCCTCTCTCTCTCTCCCTCCCTCTCTCCCCCCTCCCTTCCCCTCTCCTCTCTCTCTCTCCCTCTTGCCTCCACCTTTCTCTCGCTTTTAAATCAATAACAACATCCTTGGGTGAGGACTTAAAAAAGGAATAGAAAGGACAAAGGTTTTCTTTCAGCAGTGCAATTTGGAGCTCTCTTTTGGTTCTTCAAATGACCTCAGTCACGGCAGGAGTTGAAAGCCACTCCTCTCTCACTGGGAGCACTTTCAGGTTCCCCAGCGACACTGTCAGTTACCTCCAGCCTGGAGCCTTCCTGGATGTGGGCAATGAACGTGTTGACCAACCTTGCAATCCCACCAGTTCTCTCACACATCTCCAGTCTCATTCGACTAGGGAATGGTAAGAGGATGCTGTTTGCCCTGGAAGGCAGACATCTTCTGTGAGATCCTTTCAAAATGATTCAAATCTGGCTTCCAGCCAAAGTGCCCACTGGCCCACAAGGGGAGGAAAGCCCTGGCCTCACCGACAGAGCCCAGTTCAGTGCAGCAGCTCACCGCGTCCCTTCTCTGGCCTGCGTGGCGCTTTCAGCCAGCTCCACTTTGTGTTCTCCTGGTAACAAGTTCTCTGTCTCTACACAGCTCTCAAACTCCTGGCACAGCTGTCAGGCCCTCCAGGGCGCTCCTCCCTGTCCCACCCTGGGAGTAGTCTAGAGGAGCCATTTTCAACTGGTGCGCTGCAAGAATTTTTAAATCATGTAATACCTGACTATTTAGCCAGGGGCACTGACCTCTTTTCCTGAGATTACGAAATTAAAAAATGACAACGGCCAATACAACAATAGCCATTTGGTGGGAAGGAATAAAAAATTATACCTATTTTTTATCAGACTGGCAAAAAATATATTTTTGGTGTGCTGCAGAATTTTAGTAATTAGTTTATATGTGCCATGAGATGAAAAAGGTTGAATGTCACTGGTCTAGAGTGATCCTAAGATTTATGTAACTCAACATACATCAAGCTAAGGACTGAAAAGCCACTCCTCCTGTTTGTAAACATAGGAATTTCCTGGGACACCTTCTCTACCTCCTACACATTTAGCTTAGCTTGGGGGAAAACAGAAATAGAAAATATCTAAAATATATAAGGTATGTTTAAAGAATCTTCCATTAAGCACATGAGTAGCATCTAGTCTTTTAGGTAAGAGGATCGCAGGCTTATCTGACTATCTTTTAATAAATGCTTTCAAGTGGTGTCCATCGGGCATTATTAACATCCATTTGTCCTTGGCTGGAAAGCTTGATCAAAATTTGAGTCACCACAAATGTTCCATTCCATACCTTATTTGCTGCGCTGTTTTAGGATAAGCAGTATAAGGTTTTAAGAAAGGCCACGCTGGTGGCCAAAGGTATTTGAAATGACAATGCTGTGTTGTAATAGATGTGCATGTGTGCATCCCACTATCCAGCATGGACTACCTAAGATCAACTCTTACTAGCGCCTCTGCCAGTAACTCAGGTCCACACACACAAGCCTTCCTGCAGATCCTGAAACAGGTCGAAACTTATTCACTCCACCCTGCGAGAAAGACTATGTATTTGCGTTTCCTCTTGTATGGAATATTCTTCCCCTACACGTCTACATGATTCTCCCGCTACATTATTCAGTTCAAATCTCCCCCTCTCATTGAGGTCACCCAGAGTTAACAGAGCTAGCCCTTTCCCTAAACCTCCCTCTAATTCTCTTGCATGCTTTCTTTTCATCCATTGCATATATTTTTACCTGAACTTACATTATACCTGCATTTGTTTATCTATTTAGCCTGCTCCATGAGAGCACTTAATTCCCCTGTCTTGGTGTTTTCCATGTTTATAGTAGCTCCTGGTATATAATAGGCACATAATACATATTTTTTCTATAAATAAATAATTAATCATTGAAATCAGCAAGGTGAGTATTACTCTGATGCAGGTTGATTTTATCACAAAGTATCAACATGGGTTTGCATTAAACTTTAGTTTTGCTAATATATACTTTAAATAATTTTGAATCAGTAAAATCCACTATTAGATGCATGGTATGAAAAATACAGAATCCCAAAGCCAAAACAACGGTAAAAGCAATCAGAAAGGAAAAATACAATATCTAAAATAAATGATAATTACGTTGCCAACTGATACTTTCCTTGTCAAAACTGGAAGTGAGAAAAACATAGAGACTCCCCAAAGCACTGAGAGAAACTGTCAGCCTCGAGCTGTGTACTTCCCAGAACTATCTTCCAAGGGTGAGGGCGAAAAGATATCGTAGATAAAGAAAAACTGAGAAACCACCACTAGAGTCACTTCTAAAAAATGTACTGGAAGAAAGAAAACAGCCCCAAATGGAGGTTTCAGAACAAAGATAAATGGTGAAAAAGGAAAATGATAAATATGTCGGAGAGTGTAAAGTAACAGTGATGGTTTAAAACAGTATTATAATGTCTCATTAGTGATTTCATTTTTAAAAATATATATATAAAACTAAAATACTGAACCATAATAGCATGTCAGTTAGGACAGCATAACTGTCTTTAAAACATTCTAAATTTCTTGTATTGTGAGTGAGAATAAGGAGTGATTAAGTTTAAGATTTATTAAATAGCTGAGTTAAATTTTAAGAAGCAATTACTAAAACAATAGAAATAATGGGTGTATTATTTTTAGAAAACTAGACACAACACAGAAGGAGAAAAAAAATTGCAATGGAAAACAAAGCAAGTGGTGAGCGAGGGAAAGAAGACACACCGACAGTGAAACAGGATGAAAAACATAACGTGTGATGATAGAAACACGTGTGTGCACGCTACCAATCATAATCGGTAGAAACGAATTTAACTCCTCAGTGAAAATACACAGTCAAATTAGAGAACAGAATCCAGATGTGAGCTATTCATTGGAAATAGCTGTTAGAGATAATAAAGAGGAAGTCTGCAGGTGAAGGGAGGGTAAACAAGCCAGGCAAATACTAGAAAAGAAATAAAAAGCTGGTAATGCTATACAAGAAGCTTAACCAGATAATTATAAATATTAAAAAAAGGTTTAAGAAGAATGTAACACATTTGATTGCTCTATATCTGACAACAGATGTCCATTGTAAGATGGCATTTTATACCCACGAGATTGGCAAACACTTTGAAATCTAAAAATGGTAAACATAGGCGAGAATGAAGAGCCCTGGGAAGCTTTACGCGGGGTCCGAAGTCAGCACAGTGACTCGGGTAGTTTTTCTCCGTGTGTCCTTTCTTTGCTGCTGTTGTTCCTTGATTCTTCCATTATTACCTTCTTGTAAATTAAGTAAGTATTTTCTAGTGGACCATTTTAATTTCCTTGTCTTTTAATACATTTTTTAGTTATGTTCTTACTGGTTGCTCAGTGAATTATAGTTAACACCTCAATTTTAACAATCTACTTCAGACATGAACAAAATTCAAAAACTTTGTTTTGGGCTTTAATTTTACTGATTTTAGAAAGAGAGAGAGGAAGGGAGAGAGAGAGAAAATCATCGACTCATTCTTTGACTTATTTATGCATTCATTCATTCTTTGACTTATTTATGCATTCACTGGGTGACTCCTGTATGTGCCCTGAGGATCAAATCCTCAATGACACTCTAACCAGCTGAGCTACTCAGGCAGAGCCAAAAGCTTTGTTTTGCTGTTATTTAGCTCCACTGCTAATGCCCTCCCTGGTGATGCTCTTGTCCTAAAAATGACATCTTTATGTGCTTTGTGCCCATCGACAAGGATTTATGGTTATTGTTTTATCCAGTTGTGTTTTAACCTGAGAGGAGAAAAGGAGTTACAAACAAAAATATAATTATATTATCATTTCTATTTGTTTGTGTAGTTACTTTTTATTGATGCTTTTTTTTTCATGTGGATTCATGTATTTCTTCTCATATCTCATAATTTAATGTTAAAAACTGGGCATTTCAAACAACACACTATGGCAATTTGGAAAACAGAATTTTCACCCCTCCCCAGGGCTTGTTATCACTGTTTTGTTCGTTTATTGACTTTGTGAATGAATTCTATAAAGTCTGCATTGTAGGTTTAGTGTGGCATAGAGAAGTCCTTGCTTGGTGAATTGAGTGGTAACTTAAAGACTAGACAGAGATTTCCTCAAATGCCTGGAACCAGCAGCATCTAGTCTTTTTCAAGGGGTCCTGTGTGTGTGTGTAGGACTCACTTTTAATATGGAGCCAGATAGCTGGAAACTCCACCTTGGCCTTCACTTCCTGTTTGAGCAGAGCCTCAAAGTCAGTTTGAGATGAGAACTTAGGAACTTCTCCAGTCTCTTCTGAGTGTGACCACAGCTCTGTTATACCGGGGGCCTTCCAGATTCTTACAAATCTGATGGGGCTTTTCATAGCCCTTAGGCACGTCTCATCCCCAGTTTTTCCCTTGAAGCTCTTGGTTAGTCTACTGTTTTCTCCACTGTTACTCACCACTGCAGGCAGGCATCAAGTTAATCAATTGCTTTTCATTTTTTTCCCTAAGAAGTGCTTCTTGGGAAAAGGTTTTTCATGTCTGACGAAGTGCAAATCAGGTCAAATAAAAACAACCTTGCAAGTGGGGTCTTGTATTGAAGCACTAAAAGGGCAAATAATGACAATTCTCTGTGAATGAGTCTTTGCAGAAGCTCCAGCCTTACTCTGCCCCATCTGGAGACCGCTCAGTGAATGGTTTTCAGCAAGAACAGAGGCTGCTACTTGTTAAGACTACGATGGAACTGGAAAGGTTGAGATGAGAGTAGGGTGAATTAAAATAAAGCTTTTTAAATGAAGTTTCAGCCAGTTTTGTTTGGAATACATGCGTCTTGAGTCATTGCAAGTTTTGCTTAATTTCCAGAGTTAAAAAATTAATCCTGACAGATTTTTGCCACTTTTGTCATTAACTTAATGAAGAAAAAAAATTTCAGAGGTTTAAACTGACATTTTAGTGGAAGTCATTGTGGCAAAATGACTTTGGGATTCTACTCCACATTACTTATCGGAATGTATTCCATTTCTAGCCTAGGAGTTTGCTTGCCAGGCTATTCAAGAGTTACGCCATAGCAAAACAGCAGGCATATGGAAGAGTGTTCATAACAACATTGTTCACAGAGCAAAAGCCTGAAGACAACTAAAATGTTCCACTAAACAATGAATAAACAAATTATGATGTACAAGGGAATACCTTACAGCAATGAAAATGAATGAATTATAGCTATATAAATCCATATGGGTAAATCCTTATAACATAATTTTAAGCGGAGAAAAAGAAATCTGAGAAATGATACATTCAATGAGATTTCATTTATGTAAAGGTCTAAATCCTATAGTTAAAACTACTAAAGAAAGAGAAAGGAATAATCTTTAAAATGCAATAATTTAACGATTACTCCTGAGTCAAAAGATAGGAATGAGATAAATACTGAGAGAATGGTAATAGTATTAGCAAAGTCCTATTTCTTAAGTTGGATGAAGAACTCAAGTGTGTTTATTTTATTATTATGATTTATAAGCTATTAATGTAACTTCTTGTCTTTCTGTATTAAATGTTTTATAGTGATAAAAAAGAGAGAGTATAAACCATCTGAAAAAGGTTGTTTTCATCCTTTTCTTCCCTTAATGATTTGTGTTACCGCTGTAAAAAATTACTTCTAGGGTAGCTGAAAGAGAGCAGAGGATTGACAAATTTGCAAGCTTTGCCATGTGCTCCACTGTGTACAGAATCATAAAAGAAGTAATGATGTCTCTGAGCTTGTACCCAACTGGTGGAACACGTCTCATACTTCAAAGGCCATTGTGCAAATAATGGCAACAACTTACATATAAACAGCCTAGCCTATCGGAGGCACTCAAGGAAAAGCAGGTATTACGAGCAACACGAGATCACAATGTCTGTGTAAACATTAAAAGAAAACCAACTATGTTCAGATAATATGTTTTCTGACAAAAATTTCCAGACAGCTAAAGCACTTTTTACTTTTTTATAAGGACATTATTTTTGGCAATGCAGACAAAAATAGCATCAAAATGAATCCTTAGAAAGACCCTGAATAGCCTTAGCAATCTTGAGAAAGAAGAACAACATGGGAGAAATCTACTACCTAATATCAAACTATACTACAAGGGCTCAGTAATCAAAACAGCATGACATTGGCATAAAAATATCCATAAAGACCAACGGGATAGTATAGAGAGCCCCAAATAAACCCACACCTATATGTCAATTAATATTTGACAAAGGAAGCAAGAACATACAATGGGATAGAGACAGTCTGCTGAATAAATAGTGTTGGGAAAATTAAACAGATATGTGGAAAAAATTCGAAATGAGACCACTTCCTTATATCATATACAATAATAAACTCAAAATGAATTGAAGACTTAAATGTTAGCCTTGAAAACATAAAGCTCTGAGAAGAAAACATAGGCAGTAAAATCTCTGACATTTGTCTTAGGAATACTTTCCCTACATATCTCCTTCGGCAAGGGAAACAAAAGAAAAACTGAACACATGAGACTACATCAAACTAAAAAGGTTTTGCACCCACTGAAAAGACAACGTACTAAATGGGAGAAGATATTCGCCAATGGTGCCTCTGATAGAAGTTAATATCCAAAATTTATAAAAAACTCATTCTACTCAACACCAAAACCAAAACAGAACAAAACAAAGCAAACAATCCAATTAAAAAATTGGCAGAGGATCTGAATAGAGACACTTCTCCAAAGAGGACATGCAGATCAATGTCACTAATTGTCAGAGGAATGAAAATTGAAACCATAATGAGATATCACCTCGCACCTGTCAGAGTGGCTAGCATCAATAAATCAACAAACAACAAGTGCTGGTGAGGATGTGGAGAAAGGGGGACTCTGGCGCACTGTTGGTGGGACTGCAGTGCACCAAGGTCCCCTTTTTTATCTAAAAAGATTATAGATAAAAAAGATCTGTAATCTTTTTTATAGATTGGTGCAACCACTATAAAAAACAGTATGGAGGTTTCTCAAAAGATTAAAAATCTTTTAAGCAGTTCTACTTCTGGGTATCCATCTAAATAAACCCAAAACACTAATTCAAAAAAACATATACATCTCTATGTTCACTGCAGTGTTATTTACAATATCCAAGATATGGAAGCAGCCCAAGTGCAGATCAATGGACAAGTGGATAAAAAGTGGCGGTACATATATACAATGGACTATTACTCAGCCATAAAAGAGTGAAATCTTACCATTTGTGATAACACGGATGGACCTAGAGGGCATTATGCTCAGTGAAATAAGTCAGAGAAAGACAAATACCACATGGTTTCACTTATATGTGGAATCTAAAGAACAAAATACAAAAAAAAAAAATTGAAACAGACTTGCAAACACAGACAACGAACTAACTGGTGGTTGCCAGAGCGAAGGGGCATTGGGGGACCAGGTGAAAAAAGCAAAGAGATTAAGAAGTACAAATCTGAAGTTACAAAATAGTCATGGAGATGTAGAGGACAGCACAGGGAATATAGTAAATAATGTTGTGATGAGTACGTATGGTGCCAGATAGGTACTGGAAATATCAGGAGGATCACTTTGTAGAGTACGTGACTGTCTAAGGACTATGCTGTACAACTGAATCTAAGACAACATAATATTGAAAGTAAACTTTAATTGAAAAGTTTTTACAAATAAATCCTTAGAGTAAAGCTTGATAAGTGTTGAACCTTTCTTTCCAGCTTTATTGAGGTATGAATGATCAACAAAAATTGTATGTGTTTAAGGTGTACCTGATATTTCATAACAGCTTTTGAACCAAATATTGAGTCGTTTATAACTTTAAAAATGTTCAGATTTTAGAGATATTTCTATTTCTAGACGTACTTTAAAAAATGTCCTATAGAGCCCTGGCCGGATGGCTCAGGTGGTTGGAGCATTGTCCTGTACATCAAAAGGTTGTAAGTTCAATTCCTGTTCAGGGCACGTACTTAGGTTTTGGGTTTGATCCGGGTCTGGGCGCCTAAGAGAAGGAACCAATTGATGTATGTTTGTCTCGTTCACTCTCTGAATCTCTTTCTCTCCCTCTCAAATCATTTAAAAAAAAATCCTTCCCTGACTGGTATGGCTCAGTTTTTGGGGCATCATCCTGCAAAATGAAAGGTCACCTGCTTGATTACCAATCAGAGCACATGCCTGGGTTGTCGGTTCAGTCCCTGGTTGGGGCATGTAGGAGAAGTAACTGATTGATATTTCTCTCCCATATCAATGTTTCCCTCTTTTTTCCCTCCCTTCCCCCTCTCTAAAAATAAATAAAAAAAATCTGTAAATATATATGTATATATATCCTCAGGTGAGGATTAAAAAATGTCCTATAGAACAATAAAACCATTTTGATATAACTCTTCTTCCAATTATAGTTTCCAACACACCAAACATTTCAGCATTTTCTGAATATTTGTGTTCCTTGGTATAAGAATCTGCAAACTAGCCAATCCGGGCATCCATAGATTTGAGAAATTTCTGTATGTGTATGTGTATGTGTATGTGTATGTGTATGTGTATGTGTATGTGTGTGTTTAAATATTTTGTTAAAAGCTAGAAAATGAAAGCCTCCATAATTTTTACTAAACTATACTGAGCGTGTCCATTACGTACCAAAAGTACACCAACTTACAGCCACAGTTTGCTGCATGCAGTCTAGTTAAGCATGAGCATTAGACTCTCTCCCTGTGCCTGGCACCTTCTAATCCTTTCAGCCTATCAGTACCCTCCGATGAAGAAAGGTCAGATTAGGTGAGCGGTCATGATAAGTTCAGCTACAAGCAAAAATCGCAGGTAATTAAACGTGCACTTGGCATGTTCCCTTCTGTACATATCTGTCATGTCCTGGATCCCCACTGTCCCCGAGCTCAGTGACCTCCTTCCAGCTGTCTCTTACCCCTCAGTGCAGCACCCTATTGGAAATAAGGCTCTTAATCATATATTTTCTAAGCAAAATTTGTACAGTCTCACAAAATATGCCAACGTTGTTTCATTCAGTTACTGGTTTTTCTGGGAGAATGTGGTAGGGCATGTGAAAACTGAATGCAGATGCAGAATATGAAAAATAAAACCTAAAATTCTCTTTTTACATCTCTGATCAGCAGATAACTTACCAATGTCCTCAAATAAGGCCCCCTTAACTTCTTCCTACATCTGAATAAAGTGACTACACAGCTAAGCATTATTGCTCCTGGCCAGCTGGTCACATTGGAGTTGGGGCAGGTAGACTCTGAGTAACATCTTGGTTAGCTCTACACCTCGGTTCTCCACTCTGGCCGCAAATCATCTGTAACTGCTACCTTTCCCAAACGGCACTCCCACGGGGCTCTTGGCCTGTCAGCGCTGGTGCCTTTGTTATGATCCTGCCTGTCTTGGACTAAAGAAAAACCAGCTGCGAAATCTGGAATACTCACCAAACTAAGTTGCATTTAGCTTTGGAATACCTACTGTTTGGTGTGCCATAGTATCATGGAGAATCAGATCCACCTGTCATTTGCAAATAGCTCAGAATGTCAGCATCACCCACTACCTCAACATTACCAAGTCCACCCTGCTGATCCTGCACAAGAACTGAGGGCCCAGAGAAGTTATGTGATTTGTCCCCAGTGACACAGCATTTAAGTGGCCACGCCTGGACTAAGATTTCTTGATTCTTAAGCTGGCTCCTTTTTCTTATTCTTCTCTCTCTCTTTATTTTTTTCTTTTAACTATACCTACTAATTTCTCAACCAAGAGGGGAGGAAACCATTTGTATGATTCCTTGTTCTTAACATAAATAGTCAATGTTAGTACAGCTGGTGGTCAGCATGTCCATCCTATGTTGCTGACACTTTGTTTGTAATTGGCTATTTTAAATGGCTACCTCCAAGAGTAGAATAAGGTTTTTGTTCAACAGTCTTCACACATATATTTGGCAACTCTGCATTCTGTTAGGCTAACAGTGACGATGACTTTCAATATAATATGTGGGCATTCTACTTGGGAGGGTTTCTGAATCACTGATTAAACTTCCACGAAATCAAAACTATTAGAAATTGTGGATGCTAAAATAATTCTTTTTCTTCGTTATGAAGTGAGCCGATGCCAGGACAACCACTTAAAAACTCATACCGTGGCCTGGCCATTGGCTGTCATTGGACTTCTTTTGAAACTAAGACCCTCACATATTATCCTTTTGAATATTTATTCCAGTCCTGTGAGTCACATACTCCAACGAAAAGGATTATTGCTAAAGTGCTACTGGGAGATAGCCGAAAACGCTCCATCAGGCTGAGCCTTCTTCCGTTTCCAACAGCCCATTACCAAAGATAAAGACTGAGGAGTAAGCAACTTACTAATGGCCCAATAAATACCCTGCAATGAGCAATTAATCTCCTGATGCTGATTGTGTCGAGTGTATGGAAGTATAGACATATAGATATATATGAGTATATAGATATAGATGTGTATAGAAATATAGATATGTAAATATATGGAGATATAGATGTATATAGATATATAACTAGATATATAGATAGATATAGATATAAAGATATAGATATCTTCTTTATCAAAATTATATTTCTATAGATTCTGGCTTCTTAAAGAATTGGAGCAAAGACTTCTGGGAGATACAGTTCATTATAAAGTATACATTCCTAACCTGAATTTTTAATCACAAGTGGAACAGTCAGGTGAAACAGAATAATAATTCATTAGACATAAAGAAAAGTAATCTGTGGTGAACACACAATACAATATACAGATGATGTATTATGGACTTGTACACCTGAAACCTATATAATTTTATTGACCAATGTCACCCCCTTAAATTCAATAAAAAAGAAAAGAAAAATAACCCAATTAGACTTTATTTTAAATTAACAAAATTCACAGTGCCTATGTTGTTGATCACAATATATTTCCCTTAAGCCTCGCAATTGCTAAAAAATATCAAATCGATCCCTGCCCAGATTTCATTATGAAGTGTATAAAGTAGTGCATTAAAAAGCCATGTTAGCACCAACAACGTTAACTGGGCAAGTGCATGCAAGATGCACAGCAAACCTTTAAATAGCACTGTTAAAATACCAAATAAAATGTCAGCGTCTGTCAGGTCTCTGGCTTTTATAAATTGTTTAGACTGGGAAATGCTGGGTTTGGACATTGTTCTTTTCATATGATGTGGAAAAGAAGAGACCATAAAAAGAAAAGAACAATAAAGTGTAGCTCATTTTTGAAGTTCTTTCGTGGAAAAACATACTTTGGATCATTACCCTTCTAATCAACAATTTCCTTCTTCCTCCCAATCCTTCCCGTCTGGTATTTACCTTTCTCCCCCTGCCCCCCACCTCCTTCACTCTGGGTGGTATTCTGAGCTTATACATAGTCCTCAGTAATCATATTTTTAAAATCACTTCAAAAGAGAACCCTAGGGGGGCATGACAGATATGTATATACTGGGTATTTTTAACCTGGACCATAGCTTTAGTCACCATCTCTATGCTCTTAAAAACACACCAGTGTGCCCTGACCGCAGAGGCCCCCCCAAGGGGAGGAAGACCCTTGGGGCAGGAGCAGCTCCTCCCTACCTGCAGACTCGTGATTATCACACCTCAGCGGCCATCTCTCTGCCCTCTTCCCTCTGCCCCTTTCTTTTTATTAGCACGCCGCACTCCCCACAATTCCCAAACAACAACACGTCTGTTTCAGCTTCTTCCCTGGATTTCCCACACTTAATGCAACCCAGACCTCACCTTCAGCTCTCCCGAGGCCACTTTGGAAGCCAGCTCGATGACACAGCCAACAGCCATGCGTGCAGCCCCGGACGAGTGCAGCTCATTCCAAATGGTGTCACTGTCCACCTGAGCAAACAGTCGGCAGAGCCCATAGAAAGAGAGGGAGATGGAGAAGGAATAGATGAAAGAGGAATGGAGGGGGAGGGGAGTTGAGGAGAGGGGAAGAGAGAGAAAGCAAATTCGTGAGGAAGGGCTGGCAGAGTAACAGCCTATGTACAATAACATCGGTCTTCCGTCTTGGCCAGCTGAAAGGGCCTTCTGGACACAGCTTTGCTTATATTTTTTCTCTACGCTGACTTCTCCAATGGAAACACATTCCTGCCATGCCTCACTGCCATTCCCTGTTTAGATTTCTCATTACAAACAGCATTACATAGGCTAGATCTGGCGTGGTTACAGGCCTGCTAGACACCAGGCCCCAGCAGTAGATAGAGTCAAAGCTAAGAGCACTTAGCTATACATAAAAATCGGATTTGCAAGTGCTACAGGGGGAAAATTCAAGTGCCTTTCTGGCTGCAGGTTTACAAAGAGCCAGAGACAATTACTAGGCAGGTAGCAGTAGCAATCAGTGAGCAGGAAGTAGCGGTCACACTTCAGGTTCTCCAACTAAACGGAAGGAGTGTGTGGTCCTCGCACTTAAAACATTCACAACATTCAACTGCAAGGAGCCAATTTTAGTTTTAAAGTGTCAGGTTAAAATTTCTAACATTCAGCACAGTTTGGCAGCTGGTCTTAGTGCAAACTGGTATTATTGAAATTGGAGAGGCCATTAAAATACATGGTGGCTTCTCTACTGGAGAACATTCCTATCAAAACACAGCAGGAACCGGGATTTTGGATTTACCTTCATAAAATGCTATGCAATGAGAGAATATTCACAACGAGGACAAGAGAGGTGCAACAGTTGTGGTTTATAATCATCATGTATGTTACATATTTTTATGTTCAAAATATTTCATAACATAAAAATAACAGTATCACGTGGTAGAAGTCCCCTATTTCAAGACACAAAGGACTCGATGCACTATGTGTGACAATACAATTTTTGTCACTGTGCAAATATTAAGATTTCTCAAATGTGTCAAAGAAGGGAAATTCCACACGAAATGAAGAGTTTTAAATAATAAAAGAGGCCTAATGACATAGACAATATGGTAAATAATAATGAGCACACATAGACAAATACGGTAAATAATAATAATTAACACCTATGCACAATGCACGAAGCAGTTTCCTAGGCGTCCTCACACGCTTCTGCTCAGGAGACACTTACCAACCTAACTTCTGTCAAGAACAATGAATACATAAATAATAAAGGAGAACAATAACTATATAAATAAATGCAAAATTAAGATCCTCTCAACAACAGTAGAGTGGTGAAGACAGAAGTTTCTGGAATTAAACTGTGTGCTGACATAATCTTGAAGGACAGTGGGCAATTAATTAATGAATGTCTCTGTGCCTTGGTTCCCTTACCTGTGAAATGGCCACTTTTGAAAGTACCATCAGCAAATAATGTTGGTGAAGATTCAATGAGTAAGTGATAAGTGAATGTTAGCTGCTCCTATCTGGGCTACTTTGATGCCCATTTGGTACTGCCTAGCACAGGGCAGAGGCCTAGTAAGCGTTCATTGAGTGAGCACACCGTGGCTTAGAGAGGGTCCTCGGCTGGCCCCAGGACTCGCGCACGGACCTCTGACCCAACCACCCCTGTCATTCTACCGCGCTCCTGTAATGATCCTCGCTTTCTACGAACGTTCAGCCCATGTCCTGGTCAACGCTGTAAGCTAAAAAGTGAAGGAATCATGAAATGGCCATTGGAGCCTAATTATTCACCCTCTCAATTGAAAGTTTTATTTATTTGTTTATTTTTCTGAACCAATATAAGTAGTTTCTTGAGCTTCATGTGAATATACCTTTGAGGAAGACAGTTGTTTAGGTTGAAAATAAAAACCAACATTCACATCGTGTTGCCCAGTTTTTATCGGATTCTTCAACCATTACAGCTCTAGGTGTCACGAAAAGTCCTCATTAGTCAGGTTTAAACTTCTTCGGAAGCAAGTAAATGTAAAACAAACCTGTACGTCCCAAAAGACTTAATGGGCGCCTCAAAACCACGTACAGTTCCCAAACCCTTTTTACTTGACATTGGAATACAGTGAGAGTTGTTTTTTTTTAAAAACAGTGGAAAATTTCCTTCCAAAAAGTTATAACACCACACTGGATTAGAAAAGTACTGTAACAGCTGAGAACAGTGTGTGTTTACCCACGATAATAAGGGGCATTAGACAGCCGCACATGACTTTTTCTGGTATCCATCTTCTTGTACATCTTTCTCTCTTCCTAAAAATATTCCTATAGAGATGATACTCTGTGCCACCTATTTTGGTGTATAAACCTTTATCAATCAAAATGCTTATTTTTTTAACTCAGCTAACCTTTGTTGGGTATCTACTACATAATGGGTGCTAAGGGTCATAGTATGAGGTTTACTTTTCTAATAAGAATATGGTTATTGATTGAAAAAGTGTTGGGCATATAGATACTCAATGGATGCCTGAGATTTTGACCACATCCTAAATTTAGGCTAACCCCTAAAAGGCTTCTCTTTCGGAATCTGTAAGATTTATCATCCATTTATAGATATGTAAATATAAAAACATTTATCTAAATACCACTTCATCCTACGTTTTATGCACAGTTAATAACAAAATGGTAGTAATGATCAAGTTTTGTGGGTGCAATCTGTTCACAAATGGGTAATTGTATTCAATTCTGAATTTATGAACAGGTTTGTCTTAGCTCACGTTGCCATGACCAAATATCATAGAATGGGTGGCTTACACAACAGAATTGGATTTCTTACAGTTCTGGAAGCTAGGAAGTCCAAGATCAGATGGCCAGCCAATTCAGTTTCTCTTTGAAATTCTGATTCAATTCTCTTCCTGGCTTGCACATGGCTGCCTCCTTACCATGTCCTCACACGGCCTTTCCTCAATGAGTGCATGTGAAGACAGACCTGTTTCTCTTCTCCTTATTAGGCCACCAATCCTATCAAATTAGGACTCCACCCTTATTACTTTATTTAATCTTAATAACTTTCTGAAAGCCCTATCCAATTCGATCATAGAGCTTCAACAGATGAACCTGGGAGGGACACAATTTAGTCCACAGCAAGGCTATATCCCAAAAGCTTGTTTATGTGTCAATTTATAAGCATATTTTCCCAAGACATTGAATTCAAAATGGTGTTCCAGGGCCATTAGCTACCAAAAGCTACCCACATGTTTTTGCCATGTTACAATTTAATAATAGCGCCAAGGGTTAAAAGAAGGGACGGTCATGAACTCTCCCTAGAATGAGCCGCATCATTAGAAGATACTCCAAAATCCACTTTCTGCCATTTTCTCCTCCTTTTATGTCCCACTTATTGGTGAGAAATTGAAAAAAAAAACCTTCCTCCATATTAGTGACAGGCATCAAGAAGGAAATCACATGAGAGCTCTGATTTCAACTGCTGCAAGGCTTCCTGCCAGTAGGAAAACACTGTAGGTAAGAAAGACTGGTTGCCTCCATCGATTGATATGGAATGGGATACTGAGAGGTTGGAAGGGAAGGGAAAAAGAGCAAAAAGGACTCCGCAGGATTAAGAAGCTGAGACCAGACACACCTAGAACTATAGGAAGACAGGTGCTCTAACATTTGGAAGTTGAAAGTGGAGAGATTAAGGGAGTCACACAGAGTTGGCTGTAGATATGGAAAGAAATGTAAATTGTAAGAAAGGCAAAAGGCATGGCCGTGGGGGAGAAAGCGACCCAGCTGACTGCACTAGCTGGTTACTAGACCTTGCTACAGTGGTTAAGACACGTAAGGCAAATCGTTAAAATGGGAACCATCGTAATGTGAAAAAAAAATCAGTGTGCTTTTATCTTTCTTTTGTCCATGTACCACATTTACTTTTTGGTCTGTCCGCCAGTTCATTCCTCTGCCTGGTAAGCGTGTGCATGTGTGTGTACATGCACTCCCATTTACATTAGGGGCAATGATACATGAGCTGGAAGGGAGATTAGGACTGTTATAAAAGAAATGTAAAGAAATCGACATTTGAAATAGGATTTTGCATCAACACACTAAAATCAGATTTTGTGGTGAAAGAGATGTTTTTCCTCCAAATCCTTTACACACCATGAACTAAGCCTAGAGGTCTCAGATTATAGTCCTATGTTGGTGACAGCATCAAGACAATGCCATCCCTGCTTCTCCGAACAATAGTTCAGAAAAAGAGACTCTTTCTATGTATGACAACCAGGCACAGGGCTTGCTGACTCAGCTGCAGATAGAATATGACAAGCGGAAGGAAAAGCGAAAAGCCACCCCTCAGTCCTAGAGACCAGAGAAGAGCAACCCGAGGGGTGCAATGAAAGCAGGGCAGGCAGGGAATGACTAATGAGAAAACCCCACAAAGAGGAAAATGTGTTCGGTAAACTGACTAGATAATAAAGCAAGTCTTTGATCTTATTTACATCTGGGACTCTGCAGTCCATGTCTACCCTCAACTTCAAGCGCCACATAGAAAAATCTGTGGGGTAGTGTGAAAAATGAATGGAAGGTCAGACTGAACATTTCTAGATGCTCTCATGCCCTGTGTGGTACAAATGGAAGCCTCTAGTTCCCATAATCCTCCAAGGGCATGCTATGGGAGAGCCTTTGATGGGGTAACTGTGATTGGGGCCGCATGCAGTCCACAGGGGAAGCTCAGGGGGACTCCAGTGACAAGGAGAGCCAAGATAAGCTGCTGGAGCCTGGGAACCTCGCCAAGATCCATCTTGCAATGAAATTAGAAATCAGGAGAGAATCAGCTACTGAGCTCCACTTCTAATGCTCGGAGGTCAGGGACAATCAGAAAGACTGAGGAGGTTGCTACGGAAGCCTGAGTGTGCTGACGACAGCCTGGGTATCCAACAATACCATCAGGACTCTATCCCTCCCTCCAATCCCCAAATGCCCTCTTGGGAGAAGAAGCTGAGAGCAATCACCTAAACAGGCTGTCCAACGATAAGTTGATCTTGAAGACAGAATATTAAAACTGAAAGAAGGCAATTCAAACTCAAAGGCACTGATATATTATTAATTGCAGAGATTAGTGTAATTAGGAAAAAAGGGAAGAGCATGTTTATCCCACATGAGTGAACATGGGTAATTTTGCGTGGCGTTTCCAAAGTCAGATATTTACTCTGCTGGATGACAGGAAAAAAGTTCTAGCCAGGACCCTGGGCAGAAGTGCCCAAGCAGATGACTTCATACAGGGCTAGTGATGTACAATTATATTTTAGAACCAAAGTGGCAATCTGTAACTTACTGCCTCAGAATTGATCTGGAATGTTTACCAAGCCTTTGCTTGCATACTATTCTTTAAAAACAGCATACTTTCCACTTTCAAACACTTCTGACAATATAACTAATGTACAAAACATGAAAGCAGTTTTAATAGTCTGCTGAGTAGTTATTATTAAAATAATAATTAAAATAAAATGATAGTAGTTACTCTGAGTAGTTACTCCACAGAGGCCTTGTTTTATTGCCAAAATTAAAATCTATCAATCTTGAAATCATCCCCAAATATTTAACTTACTTTATAAATATGCAGGAGGGTCTGGACCTAACTTGTGTCCAAAACTGGGGTTCAGAAGTGTTAGGTGAGGCTGTCCCACAAAAAGTCTTTCCCTATAAGGTAACACAGGTTGGAACCGAGAATTCTACAAGCTGGCCCGGAAGAAACGGCCAGCCATCAGGGAGGAGGCCGTAGGGACCTGAGGACAGTCCGGACTCTGGCACTGAGATCTCACAGCCGTGGGTCTCACAGCCTGTACTCCGAGACTCACGTCTCTTCGGGAGGGCAGAAAGGGGTGAGGAGACAGAGAAGTCTATAATTAAAACTGAGATAGGCAATACATTTTAAAATCGGTTAAAAAGTGAGACTGAAGTAGAACTCGTTGATATCAACTTAAAAGTTAGAACGCTAAAACTGGGAGAGCGAGAGAGGCACATCTTTCCACTTCAGGAAGGACCTCAGCGAACCCACAGGGATCAGCAACGGGAAAACCCCACAAGCGTCAGCAGAGGCCAGCAGGGCTCATGAATTAAAAAAAGGAAAAGAAAAAAAAGGAAAGAACGAGAGATGGGAAAAAATACTCCAGCGATTCAGAAGAATATAGCAATTATTCACATTAGTCATTATATAAGTTCTCTGATATAATTCGGAAGATGCTCTCTCCATGGAAACATGGAGGAACTGTATTAAGAGGGAAAGTAAGAGCCCAAAACAAAACAAAACATTCTTTACACATCGTTTTGTAAAAACTTAGTCACCAGATAATATTATCCACATTTGAACAAAAAAAGAACATCACTTTGCAATCTCTCTTACTAGTAGGGAAAGAGAATAAGGGACAGTAAGTAAAACTGCTGCATCAAACATGATGTATGGAATATGAATAGTAGAAATGCGCTCTCATTCACTCCAAGTCATAGCAGAATGAATTTCCAGAAAGTAGAAGAAAACCATGGACATTTCAGGTTTTCAGTTTCATTATTATCGATTATCCTACTCTGTAAAGTTATGGTTTATTATTAATAACAGATAATAATGAAAGTAATTGTAGTTAACATCTCATAGAGTGCTTATTAAGATCCAGGCACTGTGCAAAGCTCTTCGCCTATATTAGCCCACACAATTCTTACAACCACCATTGACATAGATGCTATTATTAAGCAGTTTTGTATATGAAATTCAGAGAGGTTATTCAGCTAGTAATTGGTGGAGTTGGAATGAGAACCCCACGAAAAGAGTACGAGCTCTTAACCCATATTGATTTTTATGATAATATAATCATAATCTAATAACTAAGTAAATAATAAAATGATTTTTAAAGATTCTAGTCATATTTATAGAATCAAAGATTTACCTAGTGAAATAAATCAGCTAAGACCTATAAAAATGTTTTATCTTAAAGGTGTTGAACTTTTACCATGTAAATTTTCTAAAACACAAAAACTTCAAATGCCACAAGTTGGATCTGAATTGGTTGGACTTTCCCCAAACGCTATCATTTGCTCTCCATTTTTTAATGCAGTGGTTCTGAGTGGGTGTGGTTCTGTCCCCCAGGGACTAATTGGCAATCTCAGAAGACTTTTTTAGTTGCTAAAACTGAGCGGCAGGTGTGTTCCTGGCTTCTGCTGGGTAGAAGCCAGGAATGCTGCTAATCATCTTACAGTGCAACAGGACATTATAACAGAGAAACATCCGACCCAAATGTCAGTAATGCCAAGGTTGAGAAATCCTGCCCTGAAACGCTGAGAGCCATATAAATAACAGTGCTGCCTTATTTGCATTGCCTGCTAGAAATTTCTAAGGCACATTTGTGGTCTTTCTCTAGTAAATGTAGTAGCTACTATAGCACACATTTATGTACCAATTCCATTCCTGGTTCCTTGTATTGTCACTTTTGAATGATTACCACACCTATTTTATAAACACACATCCATAGGTCATATTTATTTGTTTTAAAAGCTGCTTAAAATCCTTTATGGAATATGGAAAACTAAAAAGAAAGTAGAAGAAAAGGGATGGGAAGCAAAAAGAGAAAGCAGAGAGGCAGCCCAGAGAGTATGTAGGGGAGGCGAAAGAAGGAACAGAGAAAAAATGTTTTATATTTTCATGGTGGTGACTTTTTAAGAGTTGTGTTCCTTCTTGCTTATTACTTGGAAGACAACCAAGAAAATTTTTTTTCAATATTGCTCTTTTCCTGAATTTAGCCAAATAATTGTGTCTACTGAATAAATCAACACTAATATAAACCTATTTTTAAGAATTGTTCCGCCCTTTTGAGTTTCTTAAGTTTCACAAATGTTAGTGACCGAGCCAGGAAAAACCTTTCACAGTTCTTCTCATTCGTTTGCTCCAATCTCCACTTATCTTTCTTTAATACATCAAAGAAAGAGACTGCAATTTCTTTTAATGGCTTCAAAAAGGAAATAATTATATAATATCAGTGGCAAAAGAGAAGACCAAGGACATCATGAGGTTACTGGCATCTATACCAAGAAGAAAAAAAAAGAAAGAAAGAAAGAAAGAAACACTTTCTACCTATTGAAAGCCAGGTCCTTGAGAAATAGTGGTTCCTGAGAATGTTGGGTCTGTCCCTGGGCACAGGGAAGGCTGGGAGTTCACAGGTCACCTGATGCCTTTGAGCAGCTATGGCTTATTTGGTTGAGTGGAAATATGTAAGTGCCATTTCTGAGTATACTCATCCTTCCAAAATGTTCACCTCCTTAGAAACAGATTCTGAGCACCTGAGAGCTAGGCATAATATATCAGAAACCATTGTTTTCACAGTTGACTTATGCCACCATGGATTGGGAGCATGAATTTAAATAACCGAAATTTCATGATCTGGATTTTTCAGTAAATGAAGATGCTCCCTGAGTGGCCCCACCCCCATCTCCTATTCAAAAGCCTCTGCACTTCTGTTGGATATTCACCTAATAGTCTTCAATTTTTTTTTTAATTCTTTATCCTGAGAATGGCCACATAAAAACGGACAGCAAAATACAAGTGTAACATACAGTACACAGAATAACCCTAGTTCCAAGTAAGGTGACTGTCCAAAGACAGCGCTGCCACTGGTAATACACACTGGCATCTAATTTGTGGTTTAAAAAACAGCAGTAACAACAGTAATTCTTTCCCTAAATATTTCCTCAGATCTGAGCAGGTATAATTTAATGTTAAGTAGGGTGCAAGGAATATTTTGGTGTTAGAGGGACTGATGACCGATGTAGACAAAAAGACTCCATGAACAGGGACAAAGTAGGAAGAAAAAGCCTGGAGAGACTCATATATAGAGGTGGTACGGGTCAGGGCGAAAGTGGTAGCCACGTGTTCCGTTGACTCCGGCGGTCTTACTGGTGATGCAGAGGTGATGTAAGAAATATGAGGTGGGGTCCTGGGTGCAATTTTTCAATTGTAAATATTGAGAATTCACTTTTTAAAAAAACATTCAGCTAGGCTAAAAAACGATTCTGTTTCTTGAATCTGGATCCTGGGCTGCCAGTGCATATCTTTTGCCATCCGCTGCGACTCATTTTTGCACTAAGTTAAAAAATTCTGAAGCAGGAAGGGGAAAACAGTGCCTCCAAGGAACAAGCTGGGTTGGCTCCTGTGTACAACGATGACAGCCTCACTCAAGCGGATTTCGGGGCGAGGGGGGCACTTGGAGCGTGTAATTACACAGGATGTGATTAAAGGGGTTCTAGCCTGTGTCTGAGACTATGACTGGAGGACTGGAGCGTGGACAGTCAGGTTAACATTTCGAGAAAATGCTAAAAATATTCACAGCACTACAGAGTTTTATGACACTATTAAAGTTTGTTATTTGAGAAAATATATAGTTATAAAAATTATAATGGACTCAGCAATGATTTTAAATTCATTTAAAGCATATGAATTGCAGCAACATCTTCATGCATGTGAAAATTTTGCCTCATATTTGTAACGGTTTATTCAGTCCATGGACAATGCTGGATATGCAAATGAATTCATGGACTTCTTATAATGAATAACTTCATGGCCTTCAGATTAGTGAATACAACTTAAGAATAATTAGTCTAAATTTTCTCTATGATTTAGGCTCTCAAAAGCTGCAAAGAATGATACATTGATTTTCATAATTTTAAAGAGGCTGAATAAATATTTACTTAGGGGTGTTTGGGAGCTGAGGTCACAGGCAACCAAGAAACTTGAATTGTCTAATACTTTAACTGGATTCTTGAAAGGAGGAAAGAGAAAAAAATGAGGCAAAAGAAATATTTAAGAGATGACAGAGATATTCTCAAAAATAATGGAACCACAGATCTAAGACATTCAAAGCATAACTAGAAAACAAAACAGCAAAGAAAACAATCGCACAAACATACGAGAAAACCATACTATGACACGTCAAAATGCTAAAAACTCAACCAAGACTCTTGACAAAAAAAAAAAGGCAGAGAAAAGTGACACATTACACAAAACTGAACAAAGTTAAGTAGATAGCAGGTTTTTTATAGTAGAAAAAAAATCAAGCTAGAAGACAATGGAATGACATTTTCAAAGGAAAAAAAGGCAACCAAGAATTCTATGTTAGCAAAAATACCTTTTAAAAACAACTTTAAGTGATAAAATAAAGATTTTTCAGAAAAATAACAGCCATGCCACTGTATTGCCATCCAACCTGAGTGACAAAAAATGGTTAAAAAGCGCCCCCCACACATTCCACATCCAGGATAAACAGTATAATACCAGATGGAAAGCTGCGTTGATGAGAAGAAATGAAGAGTGCTAAAATTGTAATAATGAAGGTGCATATAACAGAGACATTTCCTTATTTCCCTTCCCTTAAAGAAGATTATTGACTATCTAAAGGAAGAAATCTGTGGCATTTATGGCATGTGTAACAGTCCAATGCATGACAACAAGCACACAGCAGACTGCAAATAATATGCGGTCGGATTCCTATATTATACCTGCGGTGGAGTGATATTACTTGAAAGCAGACTGTGATGAGTGTTAATAGTGTGAATGCTGCAGAAACTACTGAAAAAAATAAAGAGGGACCACAAATAGGCCAGTAGTGGAATTAAAATGAAATATTTTTTAAAAAATATTCTATCCAACAGAAGGCAGAAAAAGATATAAAGGAAAAAACCAACCAACCCACCCAAAACCAACAACAACAATACAAAAACAAAAACAGATGGGACAAATATAAAACTAACAAGATGACAGATTTAAATTTAACCCTATCGAGAACCACTGGCCTAGAACATTGCTCTTTGAAGTACAGGTCAGGGAACCATGGTGGTCCACAGGGTTCCCAGTCCATATATCAACACACGCAGGCATTGAGAAGTTTTTATAGCAATCTGTTCAGAATCATTTTATAATGACATATGTTGACTCAAATATAATTGAGTTTTGACTTTGTATGTTTTTTATATCTCGTTTTTAGTAATTCTTCTTAGGCATTTTATAAAAGTACTGCTTTATGACAGGAAATAAAACATAAGCAAACAAAATATTGTTCTCCACACACCAGTATTTGAGAAGCGTTAAGTTCACAGAGAAAGGTCTTTTTCTTCCAAATTGTCCAAAGAAAGAACTCTCTTTGGGTAAGAGAAGAAGACAGAAAAGGTGAAGCTAGAGGTAAAATTAGGGTACATGAAGAGTTTTAGTAATAAATCAGCCCTATCAAGATAAGTTGTATCAAGAGACCATGAGTAGCAGTAATCTGTTTTAGTATTGCACCAATAGTTTGTACTTGGGGGGCTTCCGTAGAGCCAAGAGTTGGAGAAATTCTCAGGCTTTCTAATAAACTTTATAACGGAAACCTCAAGGAACCAATCTCTGGATAAAGTTTCCTTCACCTTATCTCATTCTTTTGGGGGGCAACTTTGGGAGGGGATTGTCAATGCTTATAGTCCAATGACACCTTATTTATATTTAACTTTAGAGACCTTGAAAACTCTTCCATTTACAATCTGTTCAAACTTGGGCATGCTCATTAACAAGTCCAAGCCTTAAGAAAAATGGAGATAAACTACCTTCCTCATAAAATCACTACACAATAGCATTGTATTAGTTAAGAGGTGTAAAGTGCTTAACACAGTACAACACAATGATGAAAGTAGGAAGCTCTCAGTAAAGGTAAAGTGTGAAAAAAAATCCCAGAATTTGGGTTCCAACATTACTTTCTATTCCACAGCACATCAAAAACAAAATCATATGTGGTAATGCTGGAAGCCAGAAACTACCTCCAATCAGAACACTACATTTTTTTTTCAGCTACATATGGATCTAGTTCAACTAGAGTTTCCTGAATGAACATGGACCTTTTCCAAGCACATCCAGCACAGCTCAATCATTGGCACCTGAAACAAAGCTAATGTTCCGAAAAGCTGCACATGATAGAAATTAAGCTACCTGTACTGACAGTGGATGTGAAAGTATTTAAAAGGGAAATAGAATGACTTAAAAGAAAAGGAATTTAGGCACTGTCTCCTTTGTATAATCTAAACGCTGCCTGTTGACTCCTTTCAGAAATATTTCAGAGTTAAGTGCAATGCTATTGTGCCCATTAATGAAACGGGTTTCACACGCACTGTGTCGGGTTGGTGTAATGCATGATTCTTCCGGGGATGCCTTGAGTATTTCACCCTGAAAAATGGGAACCAAAACTCTTCAGCCAACACCAAGCAGGTTAGTAAGTTCTTGCTTCGACGCTGTTGGTAGGGCCATGAGGCACTTCTGAATAATTGAGTTTAAGCCTGAATAATGATCAGGTGCCCCTAGAAACCTCCCGACAGACACCAGACTCAATAAAGAAACAGGTTTTTCATCACAAGACTGATTGTGTACCACTTCAGCTATGTTGAATAAAAGTTTAACTATAAAAGAAATTAAGTATCTTTTCAACTTCTGCATTGTCTCAGGTAAAGTGCATTTTTAAGTGATCATCTATTGTGGACTAGATATTTTTTCACATGGCATCTTGATTTGATAACTTATAAATTATCTACTATTTTTTAAATCACTACCATCATTTTAGCTTGATTTAATTTCTAAGGCTCAGTTTTTCTACATAGTTCATTCAGCTCAATATTGTATACATAATGGCATCTGTAAGCCAAATTTCTTATTTGTTTTGGGAAATAGAATAATTGCTTTTTTCACTTAAGAGGTATTTGAGTAGTTCCACATTTTTCTATCAATAAGCCTCCATTCTTACAGCTGGAGTTGAAGATTCCAACAGACATTTTCTTCCCAGGAACAGTGATAGTGGGAGTGGCAGTGGGAAAGATTCAGAGATAGAAAACCCTAATTTATTACTAAGTTCAGGGCAACCAAGGAGAGTGGACTGAAATAAACATCCATGAACAAGGACAACTTCACTGTACTAGTCAGTGGGGGCAGGAGACGCCATTGAGTGAGCATGTGTACTGTGTGGCCATCCCATTCAAAATGACTGAGCAAGTAGAGCAATGAATCTGCATCCAATTTTGTGTAAAGGTAAAGGTATTACTCAAAGGAAGCAAACAGTAAATATCTTTGACCAGCATCTAAAGAAAGACACAGGGGGCAGAGTGAGGAAATTAGTAAATGCTAGACGCTGTTAAACTCTTTACAAGCATTACCCAATTTTTTCCCATGATATCTTAATAAATATATTGCTTAGGTCACTTTTCCAAAGACAAAACTGAGCTTTAGAGAAGCTAAGTAACCTGAACAAAAAGTTCCATAGCTGATAAGGCACAGAGCTGGCCTCTCAATCAAAGTCAACCCTAGACATGAGTGCTGTGACGAAATGAACTGGTTTTCTCCCACATTCAAATGCTGAAGCCCAGTGTGACTGTTTGTAGACAGAACCTTTGAAAAGGTCACTAAGTTAAACCTAGTCATAAGGGTAGGGTCCTAACCCAATATTACTGGTGTCCTTACAAGAAGACACCAGGTATCCATGCACACACACAGACAAGGCCATGTGAGAACACACTCACAAGGCCACCATCTGCAAGCCAAAGAAAGAGGCCCCACCAGACCAATCCTTCAGCACTTGGTCTTGGACTTCCAATTTCCTAACTGTGAGGACATAAATTTCTGTTTGAGTCACCCGGGCTGTGGTATATTTGATTGATGCTAGAGCAAACTGATAGAGATAGGAACTTTGAAAAGATTTTTCTATATTGTTTGTTTTATAGACCTCTTTTTAATGACATGCCAAAAGCTGGTGTTAAGTGCCAGGAGTGCAGGGTCTGACATGTAATAGATGCTTAATAAGTTTTTGTCAAGGAAATGAATTAATGAATGGGAAAAAAATTCATTCTATAATGACATACAAGGTCTGTCCAGAAAATGTCCAGCCATTGTTAATATAATGAGAATGGTTTGCACGATATCGATGTAACTTGGCAACCAAGGAGAGTGGACTGGAATAAACAGCCATGAACAGTGACAACTTCACTGTACCAGTCAGTTGGGGTGATAGACACCATTGAGTGAGCATGTGTACTGTGTAGCTGTCGCATTCAAAATGACTGAGCGAGTAGAGCAATGAATCTACATCCAATTGTGTGTGAAGCTTGAACATTCCTCTGTGGAAACTATTCGGATGATTCAGAAGGCTGCAGCTATGGGCAGCTGGTGATTGGCAGCTTCATCAGGATAATGCACCCACTCGTGCATCACCTCTAATGCAGAGACTTTTGCAAAACAGTAAATGACCCAGGTGACTCAGGCCCCCTACAGCCTAGATTTGGTGCCCTGTGACTTCTGGCTTTTCCCCAAAATAAAATCACCTTTGAAAAGGAAAGCGATTTCAGACCATCGATGAGATTCAGGAAAATACCATGGGGCAGCTGATGGCAACTGGGAGAACTGTGGGAAGTCCTGAGTGACTACTTTGAAGGGGGCTGAATTGCCATTGTCCTATGTACAATGTTTCTTGTATCTTGTATCTTCTTCAGTAAATGTCTCTATTTTTCATGTTACATGGCTGGATACCTTCTGGACAGTTGTTCATATGGAAAAAGACTTGCGGGTTATGATTATTGCAAAGCTTTATTAACTCAAAGGAATGTTACCCCCAACTTTAAACCTACTTTTGTTCACCTCTGTATTTTTTGGCAGTTTTTTTTTTTTTTGCAGGGTTTTAATGTGACTAAAAAATCTAAAATGTGATATAAAATCTCTCTGTGATTCAGGTCCCGCAGTACCTACATAACTTAGTGAAGAGCACTGCTCCCCACTTCAGCTGGGGCACACCTAGACTTGCAGCTCTCCTTCACCAGTCTTAGACACCACCTTTTCCTGGCTCGGTGTTCAGCAACATCTGGATGCCCCTCATGCCCTGGACTTTTGTTGTCTAGGTTCACCCCTGTCCCTGAGAGAAACGTTCCCACCCTGTAACTATTTGCTTAAAGGAGATAGAATGCACTCTAAGGCCTAATCAACCAAAGCCCCAAGTATGCCACAGTTGATCCCCAAAAAGGATAACAAAGCACATTTCACGAATCACCTCTACTTTACAGAAGAAACGGAAGCCATTAAATGATTTGCCCATTCATGGGCATATAGAATCTTGCCACTCAAAGTGTGGCCCATGGATAAAAAGGTAGCATTGATATCACATGGGTGTTTGTGAGAAATACAGAGATTCAGGCCCTGTCAGTTCTGTCGAATCAGAATCTCCACTTCAGAGTTGCAGAGCAGGAGAAACACTGTTCAAGCAATGGCAGAGTGGAGATATGAATCCAAATGTTCTAATTTCTCAATCGAGATTCTTTGCCCATGTGCATCTGCATAGTGGCTTCTAAAACAGTGCCCCTCCCCCATTGCTAGTCTCCTAAAGTGCCGCAATTCTAAAGGTAGAACATCAGTTGGGTAGATATGTCAGATGAGACTTCGAGGTTTCAGAGCTTTGAAGAGTTTTTAAATCATACCCTTGAGACAGCAGCCTATTTATATTCTGCAAAACCAGACCTAATTAGGGCCGCCTGTCAGAGTGAGGAAGTGTCTGGTGACCATCACTTTTTCCCTCCTGTAGAATAATAATGAAAGTCATCTTTCTGAGCTGAGGACCTATGTTATTCTTCGGTGCATCCTTCTTCAGTCGGCTCTGCAGCCTGTAACAAGGGTGTCCCCCCTCCTCCTACGTGATACAATGTGCCAGCTCTTTGAATGTATATATTCATTTCATGTTAGATGTTCTGCTAAAACCCTGCGACCTTTGAAATGGAGCTGGGATGGATTTATGATGACAATGGGTGGGTGAAGCCACATGCTTTCTCTCTTTTGTTCAGCCCTGGGAGGAACACATAAATGACAGCCCATCCCCTTGGGATCACTTGTAGGGCATAATGCCCACACCTTAGCTTCTTTAGTCATGGTGAGATGAAAAAGAAACAGAGCAGCTATAGGGAGGACCTTCAGATTCCAAGTAAAACCATGGGTATGATGAATGAATACTGTGACCGATATTCCATATGGAAAGAAGGCGTTAACTATTAACGCAGCAGCTGGGAGAGACACGGGGCATGTCGCGTATGTTAATGTTCTACTCTGAACTGCCTCGCAGTATGATCAACTGCCTTCTGGGAGCTCTGCTGACCTCGCATGTGCAATTTCCAGTGACTCTCTATCCTCCAAAAATATTCTGTACTATTTATGTGCCAGTAACAAGAATAGAGGAACATGTTTGTTGTGGCAAAGTATTACACGTTGAGACTCGAGGAATCCTTACTTAATATTCTGGTGAACTGAAGAATTTGCCAAGTAATATATGGACTCCTGTGGATTATGTGGTCAGCCAAGGAATTTGAGAGTCACCATTGTTGTTATTCACAGTTTCAGTGACCTGTTGCTGAGTCCCACCAAGGCTGAGTTAAGAGAGAAAGCCAAGTAATACTGTCTCAGTACTGCCCTACTGTTTCTTCATTAACCTGACGTACACAGTGTATATGGTATTTCATAATATGCTAACCTTTTTATTCTCTAGACAGTGCATGTTAGGGCCCCCCAGTTCATACCAAGATCAGCTCAATAAAATGAACTTGGCGCGTGAGAAGATTTTTCAGTGCTCTAGTTAGGGCTGAAATGCTATGTAGAGCTGCATAATTTTTTTTTACCCCAAATTAATGATGTCTGAGTATGTGGATTTAATGCATTACAGGAATTTCAATAGAGAAGAGAATAGGTTTGGCAAAATAAACAACTGTGCTTTCTTACGGTGAGGGTTGTTCTCATTGGGGAGAGGGGTGTTGACATCATTGAGGCTGAAATGATGGTGAGCTGTGTGTGCGGAGCATTGTGGTTAAGAGCTGGAGAATCGGGAGATTTCTACTTCACCACCTACTACTGGTGTGACTTGAACAACTTACTCCCCTCTCTGAGCCTCAGGGTCCTTTTCTAGGGAATACAAAGCCTCGGTTACATCTTCGGTAATAAGATGCCTGAAACCAGTATAAGGATTAAAAGATACAAGGTAGGTTATCACTGCAAGCTGCACATAGAGGAGAGTTAGACTCTGAGGTGAGGCTGGGAATCAGTCCAGTTATGTGAGAACCAATAGGGTAGACAGTTCTCTAGGCCCCTGACTAAGCCAGGGCATGTCACCTGTCCCTCTACCCAGGAGATAATCCTGTCACTAAAGTCAATCCTCTGGACCCCATTAGGGCCAAAGGTAAAAGTTATTATTTACTTATATGGTTAGAGTACAGTCCTAAATTACTTGGTCAGCAATTTTTATTGGTTTCTTTCATATAATATTGAAAATATGGAGGATAAAAACTGATAGTTATTAGTAAGAAAAGTACCTGGAATTCATATTCCAAAGGTTATGTTCCTTGCATTATATACATGCAACATACAATTGACCATGAAGAAATTGGGAGGTTCCCATCCTTTGGTCCATGCACCAACTTAATGCGATTAAAAAAAAATCAGTTATCCTGAATTTTTCAACCTGGATATAAATTAGCAGGGACCAGACAGAGACAACAGAGGCCACAATACAACAGTGTCATTCAAAAAGCCACTAAAATGAACACAAAAAGGCTCTGGGAAGTATCCTGCAAATTCCAGGGCATTTTCCTCACACTCAAACACGCAGGTGTTGGAGCGCTGTGTCTGATTTGCAGCTGCACAGTGTGCAGGAAACTGTCTGAGTAACATCCCCGGGGGCTGGGAACCCCATAGCTCATAATGCTGCTAAGACGTGGAGCCTCCCAGGTGTCTCACAGCTCAGGACCTGGTATTGAGTCCCAGACCCCTGAGTCCTTTTTCACTGTGCCCCCTGTCTCAGGCTCCTCCAGATCTCTAGGTCAGATCTTAAGAGAGATCTCAGGATCTCAGGTTGTACCTGTAAATCCAGCTTGCCTGCCCCCACATCACCACACCTCAATCCAAAAGTCAAGAAGGAGGCCAAGAGCTCTGCGTGTTCTGGACAGGACAACCCTATTCTCATTTGCATGGGCAGGAGTGAGGGCGGGGACTCAGAACTCCAAGTGGTTCTGACAGGCCCCTATCGGCCTCCCTGAACTTTGTTTCCCCGTCATCCTGCCTCCGGCCCTCAGTACAGATCTTGTGATTTCCTGGATCCCTCTTTAAGTAGGTACCCCAAGAGGCCAAGACTCCCAGGTGATCCCTTACTTATTGGTTCTAATCTTCAAAGCAATGCTTCCCATCAACCACCCGCTCTGTCCGCAGCACCACCAGAATCCACACACCATTCTTTGCTTTCTTTTCTCCGTAACACTCATCATTACACAAGCACACAGGGTGGAGCAAAAGCAGGCTTAGAGTTGTGAGCACGCGCACACGGAGTTTATTCTTGTGTTCTTAGTTATTAGTTATTGCATTATCTCCATACACACAACTATAAACCTACTTTTGTTCTCTATTAACTCCCAGGTCTTTCTCACTAAAATTGATGAATAGAAATAGAGGATTAACATAGAGAAAGGGTGATTAAAAAAAAAAAAAAACCAGTAGGAGATATAAGTGGGAATCAAAAAGGGAAAAAGCATCAAAGTGTAAGAGAAAATCATGAGGCTAGAGATCGTTCCATATTTGAGACATGGTAGTCTCTCAATTCGTGTTTATTTTATAAATGAATGGATAGATGGATGTTGAAGTATCTAAGGGAAAGGCAACAGGTTAAGTAAAAAAAAAAAAAAGCCATCTCTTTAGTAGCAATGAATTTCAGTACTTGCAGGCCTTGTTTTTTCATTTCTTTGAATGATCACATTTCAAACTGGTGTAGGATTATTTTGAGAAGGCTTTACAGATTTTTTATAAAGGATGGGTAGATATGTGTCCATAGTAAATATTAATTAGATACCACATAAATCATATTATTTAAAATATAACAGAATTAATTAAATGATTTGGGTATCATTCTATACGTGTTAAGTTTTTTGACAGTCTCACTAGTCTTCAGAAAAACAATGATTCAATGTATGTATTTAAAGTCCTTTATTTTACTTATTATTTTACATTTAAAATTAAGACTTTGCACAGTAACAATAATGCTGCTGCCTAAAAGTCAGGAGCCCTGGGTTCTACTTGGGGGGTTTGGAATGACTAAGTCCTAGGAACTCTGCCGTGGACTGCCCGCTACTCCTCAAGCATTCCGTCAATTTATTTTAGTTTTGGATTTTGAAAGAAAAATGATTTGAAGTTTAGTCACTATGTTTCACTGATCTTTCTGTCAAAATATTTCACAATGACAAAACCAATAACAATATGCCAATACAGTGAATTGAACAGTACTAGTTTGTCACAAGGATGAATATCTGGGTCTGGAACTATCTGGGGTGGAAATATGACAAAAGCAAGCATTTTTTCATATCAAAATGAAAGGCGGAGGTAGGACTGGATTTCAATACATTTCCGGCGGCAAAGCTTCTATAGAAGGTGGCTCAAGAGTTGTTTTTTGCCTGGCTGGTGTAGCTCAGTGGATTGAGCACGGGCTGGGAACCAAGCGGTCCAGGTTCAATTCCCAGTCAGGGTACATGCCTGGGTTGAGGGCCAGGTCCCCAGGGGGGCCACGTGAGAGGCAACCATACATTGCTGTTTCTCTCCCTCTCTGTCTCCCTCTCTTCCCCTCTCTCTAAAAATAAATAAATATTTTTTTTTTAAAAAAGAGTCGTTTTTCAAGGTGGTCCCATTTCCTTTGTAAACTCTAAATTTTTGTCTAACCTACGGCTTTATGTTTTCTTGAAAGAAGTGGCAATCAGTAGACGACCGTATATTCAAATTTATTCAAGTATGTTTTAATTTTTCAG
Organism: Micronycteris hirsuta; assembly: GCA_004026765.1. Lineage (NCBI taxonomy): Eukaryota > Metazoa > Chordata > Mammalia > Chiroptera > Phyllostomidae > Micronycteris > Micronycteris hirsuta. The sequence continues at coordinate 471,784 of PVJI01000006.1, forward strand.
AGTTTTTGTTTCATGGAGCCACAGATTTCTTGAGTTAGGTAGAAACTTAAGGTTCATCAAATCCATTTACCTTCAGCGACGGCAGATTCTAAGATGCAATTTCTTCTCATCTCAGTGCTTATAATCAAGACACATATGGAAGTGAGGAAAATCATTATAGATAATTGACAGAACAAGTAATCCTAGAAAAGGATGTTTTTTCTGTCCTGCTATTGGATCACTTTTGTTAACAGAGATGCACAAATAATTTTTTACAGATATTGAGGTCCAAGAATATACAAATACACATGTGCAAAGCTTTGATGATGATTTCATTTTAACAACAGAAGAATTTTAATACCTTTGCTAAATTCATGTTTATTTTAAAAAAGAAGATGATGAAATTCCAAAATGCATGCTGTTGTCTTAAGTCATAACGTCAAAACAATGAGAGGAATCTAATAGCAGATGAGATGCTACAACTAAAGGAATTAAGGAGGAAGTTAAGGTTTTCATTTCTCATTTTCCTGTTTCTGCAATGGACCTCAGACATTTAAAGATTCTACAAAATTTTACATGTTAGAGTAAACACAGAGTAATGTATGTGTGTGTTTCTCTGTGGAAGTGTCGTCTGCACCCCTGCGAATATTATTGAGTATACACAATTAACATAATCTATGCAACACTGGAAACTTCCTTTGTCACGTAGAAGGCATTCCCTGTCTTGACTAATATTTTGGATTACGTTGTCCAAATCTGGGGCAACACGATCTTTTTGTGGAATCCAGAGCCCCAAACAAAATTTTCCAACAATTTCATTAAGGTGGTTTATGTGGTTTAGTTCTTCCAGGTTCCATGGAGGGCTCCTGCTCGTATCATTTACATCAAGTTTGAAACTAATGAAAATCCAAATACAATTAAGAAGGGGAGATGGGGAAAGAGAGATTCTGAAATCAGGGTGGATCCTCTTATTGTGCTGGAGGGAAGAAGACTGTGATGTAACTGCGATAACAGCAGCGGAGGAAATGAAGCACTGATTGCAAGCCAGGTTTGAGCCGAACATTAATACGAGGCAAATCAACATTATCCTGATTACTGCATGTGAGAAACAGATGTGACCCCCTCCTCTCCCGTGGACGTAACGCAGGCCTTGTGCGGGCTCCGCGCAACGTGTGGGGGGATAACACGTGATAAGGAAGGGGTTCCTGAGTCATTATCAAAACTTTGGGAACACCCCCATGTTGGCATAAGCATTAGATTTCGTTTTAGGTTTTTATGGAGAAAAAAAAAATCACTATGAATCAGCAGCTACTTAGCACAAATGTCAAAAATGTGCTGCGTTATTGCAGACTAAACGGTTAATACCTGGATGTCCATCCCCACAACTCATGCAAACACCTTCATTCCTAGTTGTTGTTGAAGATTTAGCTTGTGACCGCGTGAATAACCCCACGCGACTTCTTCTTCTGTTCTGTTCTGGAAGCCCCATCCTCCCTGCCCCGTAGCACACCATCTACCCAAGTCAGCCCCACAAAAAGGCGATGAGCAACTGAGGAAAAGGGTCTTAGAGCTCATTTGTCTCACCCCTCCTCTCATTGCTGCACCTTGGTCAACCACTGGCAGCAAGTCTTACCTTGCTATTGCCGCTCCTCACTCCTCTCAGGATGGCATATGGCATGCCTTCCAAAATACTCATTTTGTTTCAAAGAAAATCACTATAAATAGCTAGAGAGACGTGTGCTGTAACGGTTATGTTGATGTTTAACTATATAACCATAGAGTTAGTGATAAAATACATCATTTCCTCATATTATAACAGAATAGAGAAAGCTGAAGCAGTTCTTGGAAATGCTGGTCACTGGAACCCTTTTTTACTGGTATTGGAGAGATTAAATATGGAGGACCAATGTGGTAAATGAAAAAATAATATGAAGGTATACTTGTAGTGTAAAATAACAGGGTTTTTTTCTGAATATATATGTACATATATAACATTTATGCATATGCAAATTTTATGTATCAGATGGGAGAGCTTGTATTTTAAACCTGACAGAATGAAAAAATTTTAGACATTCCATCCAAACCTGCCTCCTGTATAGTGACTGCAGTTAGTATATAACTGAAATGTCTGATGAAAACCTCAGAGCAACTGGAATGAGCCTTAAATTACCTCCCCACAATCACCTAATTCTCCTCCCCATCTCCCCTTCCCCAAATCACAAAAATGACATCCCTTACCCCCGCAGTATGTCAGAGCGAGGTGTAATCAAACAGAATACGGACACAGTAAAAGTCTGCAATGGAAAGCCGGCTTCCTGTGCACAGGCTGACCGAGAAAGTGCCTTGATTAAGCTCACGGAGCCTCATTTTTGGCACATCTTTGACCAGTTAGGCTGGCCCAGATTCTGCCCAGGCTCTGCAATTCCTCATTCCTCCCAGGGAACTGTTCTGCCTCTTCCACAGCTCCTCCTCCTCCAATCAATGTTCTGACACTGCCCATTGACCACGCTGCTCTTTCTGCCTTTTGGCACTGGGAGCTTGCCTGTTGTAGGATAAAAGTGGAATTCTCTGCTGTCTGCAAGGCTTTCCCCAGGGACCAGAGCCTGAAACCCAAACTTATATATAAAATCATATCCTGTTTGCAAACATCATATTCCCTTCGCTTCTCACTAATCTGGGCCTGTAAACCCCAGCACAGCTTGAGAGCCCATTCCTCATCTAAACAAATGCCATAAGCCCCTTTATACTTTTACAACCATGTCAGAAAATAATATTGCCTGCCAATAGTGATGTGATTGGAGTTGCCTCCTCCGAGCCATAAAAGAAGTCCAGAGTCTGTTATCAATTTCTCTAAGTGTATCAGGGGAATTATGGGTCGATTCAGTTCCAAGTTATAAATGACAACTCAAAAGCCGCAGAAGCGTTTGAAGCTGGGAGCTGATGACGACATTATCATAAAAGCCTGCTCGTCCTTGCTTTTGTGGGGTTTTTTTTTTTTCCTTTTTTTCTTTCTTTTTTTTTTTTGTGTGTGTGGCCTATCAAGTGAAGAAGGAAAAATAATGCTGAGAAATGACTTCAAGATTTCTTCACACAGCAGCAGGTCAGATGGCCAGGGAAATGATCACTATTTTTAGTGATATACCCTGAGGAGTGAGAACTAAAGTGGCCCTGCACTGGCTCTTGTTTCCCGAGTCCCTTAATTATCTGTTTCACTATACGATGACCAAGTCCTGGGATTTGGTAAAATGCTCTTTTCTACTGGCGCATTTTCTTGTAGTGCAATCACACAGTAATCAGAAATGAGTCATGCCATAGTAACTAAACAAAATGGAAACCAAACACAAAGGAATTCAGAAACCTTGAGATTGTTGCTCAAAATGCAACTCAGGAGAGCATGCTTTATAAAGCACCTTGAATACCACTCACCCACTGAGTTACCTGAACAACACTGTTGAATTATCACATGGAATTGTAGGGGGAGATTTCTGATTTCATAATGTCCCAGGTAGTCTCCTCAAAAGCCAATCAATCACCAGCATTCAGTAGGTATATAATAAACCCATCTAGTAGGAAGGTATACGAGGTCTGTCCAGAAGGTATCCAGCCATGTACTATGAAAAATAGAGACATTTACTGAAGAAGATACAAGAAACATTGTACATAGGACAATGACGCTTCAGTCCCCTTCACAGTACGCACCTTGGGACCTCACACAGTTCTCCCAATCACCATCAGCTGCCCCATCATATTTTCCTGAATCTTATCGATGGTCTGAAATCTCTTCCCTTTCAAAGGTGATTTTATTTTGGGGAAAAGCCAGAAGTCGCAGGGTACCAAATCTGGGCTGTAGGGGAGCTGAGTCACCTGATGATTTGATTTTTTGCCAAAAAACTCTGCATAAGACGTGATGTATGAGCGGGCATGTTGTCCTGATGAAGCTGCCAATCACCAGTTGCCCATAGTTGCAGCCTTCTGAATCATCCAAATAGTTTCCACAGAGTAATGTTCAAGCTTAACACAAAATTGGATGCAGATTCATTGCTCTACTCACTCATTTTGAATGGGATAGCCACACAGTACACATGCTCACTCAATGGCATCTAGTGCCCCCACTGACAAGTACAGTGAAGTTGTCATTGTTCACGGATGCTTATTCCAGTCCACTCTCCTTGGCTGCCAAGTTATATGAATGTTGTGCAAACCATTCTCATTATATTAACAATGGCTGGACTTTTTCCGGACAGACCTCATATATTCTAGGTAACTTGAATTTCCTTTAACAATGGGGGATTGTTATGTATTTATAATTTAAACCAAACGGTCTATCTTAGATAATTTGAACCACGAGAATGCCCTAAAACAAAACCAATTTTAATGGTTTCCAAGCTCACTAGGATACCCCTATGTTGCCAAGTTGGGCCACTCCAAGTTCACACTGGGTATCTTTCATATACTTAACATGTCTAGAACTGTCCTGGAGGTAAAAATTGAGATTAGTGCAAACCCAAAGAAGCCAGAATTTCTCTTAGGACTTATATCAAAACCAAAGATCTTAGGGGGCAAAATGGTACCTTAATGTCTAAGAACATAATTTCATTCCTGAAACCAACAAAAGGACTGAATCAAACTAGTTCTCTAGAGCATCAGTAGGACAAGCTTGTGTACACACACACACAAACACACACACATCTAGACCTACAAAAATACCATCTTAAGACCTACAGGCCAATTAGATAACTAGAAGTACCTCTCTGCAGTCTTTTCCCATATTAAGTCAAGCTACTCAGTCTTCCTCCTCCTGCCTCTTCCTGTCTAAGCTAGATTTATCCACCACTGCCACCATCTGGATTAGGTCAGTGTCTGAGGATGTTGTTAAGGACACCCACTGTGTCAAAAGTAGCAGATACTATTCATTCATTGGGCACATTGAAGAGTCTACTAGAGCAGTTCTGGCTAAAGATAAGAAACTACCTTGTTATGGTTTTAAAGCAGTTGAGTGGAGGTACTTTGAGTTCAAGTAATAGACTTGGCAGGTGCATCCCAGGGAGCTGTTCTCATTTCAGCTCTGGGTTATGAAATAAATGTACTTGTAAATGAGTGGGGCTTTGATGACCACCACTCTTTCAACAGTTTTCATTTCCTCCCCATCACAGACCCACTAAGTCCTCCTTAGATTTGGTTCATTCTTTGCCTCATTTGCAGGTAATCAGCCATTCTCTTAAAATGGCCACTTGGGATGTTAGACAATAATATCAAAGCCAGTGATACTCATTTTAAAAATCAGTTTGTCTTCTGCTTCCTAGAGTAATTTTGCAAGATCCTGGCTTCAGAAGAGGTTTGCTAAAAATTAGCAAGGATTAATGTGAGGTTGTGATTTTCCTGTGCTGGGGATCACAAAGCAGGCTCACAAAGGGGACCACACTACATTAGCCACGTGGCTGCGCCGCCGGACCCCAGAGACTGTCGCTAGCCTGTTACAAATGATATCTATAGAAGGACCTGAAATGCTCTTTTGGATCTTGTCTACATGGACATGTCCCTCCACCTCAAACTTTAAGCCTTTTACTCTTTACTGTGTGTCCTCAGGAAAACAACCTCATGTCTCTGAGACATCAGGTTCTCATCTGCCAAATGGTGTTAATAACAATGACTGTTTTTAGCAAGTTGTTATGAACCTCTGTTGTATGTTGGTAAAGTCCAAACAGATGTTAGTTGTAGTTGCCATTCTTATTTCTAGAGGGCAGAATCACAGGTAAATGAATACAAAGATTATCCCTTATTAATCTAGCATCATTAAAATGAAATAATTAGCTGAAAGCACAAGGGGCTTTCCTGTACAAAGCTTAGTTACAGTAAAATATTACCTAATACAGGTCATACAAAGGACTAGTTTTATTTTTTCCCTTCAATATCTAAAAAACCTAAGTGACTTAAATTTCTTAGTCCTTGGAAACCTGATCTAGAATTATATTGTCCTAACATGACTTAGCACTTAGTTCTACAGGATGATGGTTTATTATTGGTAAGGGTTAACTTTAAATAGATCGCAGGCTATAGGGTACATTCTAATCATCCACAAAAAGATATTTTTCTTCATATGTTGCTGGATTCGAACAAATATGTCCTTGCAATGTGGTATAAATATTCTGGGTCAAAAAGACTTTGTTAATTATTGAAGACAAAAATAGCCCCAAGAGGTTCACAAACAAAATGTCCCACAATGCAAAGCACTCTGTGCAGTTTATGTGATTTTCATCAGGGTTATGATGTATGTGCACGCTCAGGGTGACTGTATTGCAGATTGAATTCCACTACAAAACTGTGTCAGATCCTCTCATATTACCTCTTCTCCAGGTATATAAGGCTCTAGCAAAGCCCGCTTGGTGAACATGTGTCCCATGCAGTCACACTGGGCCCTACTTTAGATGGGTCCCATGCTTGGTTTAATTCACTATTGTTGCCATCTTGAAATTCTTAGTTTTTGAACAAGGAAATCTGTATTTTCATTTAGCATTGAGCCCTACAAATTATGTAGCCGGTCCTGCAGTCTAGTATAACTTTTACTGAGAAGCAGCCTTAAACGTAATTAAATAAATAAACCAAAGGAGATCTTTTTAGAAGTTTGTTATGTAAGAGCAGTAAACAAGCTCATACTTACCCCAAGACCACCACAAGGTAATGAAGAAAAAAACTTTCCAGAAGTCTCACCTACACAGTAAGAAGACATGAGAAAAATATATAAATTGGAAATGTAGTTTTTAAAATTTTAAATTTTAATATTCCTAAAAACTAATTTGCAGGTTTTTGGTAAATGTTTAACAGGTACTATGTCACATGGTGTTTATCACTTAACTCAGGAGGAAAGTGATCTAACTTTAGATAGGTAAAAGCTGGTAGCAAATGAATAAAAATATTATGCAGGTATGCTCTATCACCCTTTATGAACAAATACCTATGACACCTGAGCGTTAAGATTTGTTTTAACTGCCCTACACTTTGTATAGTACATTGCAATGTTTTTAAAATTTATACTGTATCATGAATAACTCTGCTATTCACTGACTATAACCCTCTAATGTGGTTTTGAAAGACAAGATTCATGAAATACATTGTCATTTTTTAAATGTTTCAAATATTAAAACATCCAGATATACAGATTTATTTTTAATTTCTACTTCAGATATAACTAAGACTAAGTATATTTAGCCCTTCCAATATTTACAGCTTTTTAAACAAACAAGTCAAAATACACTATAAAAAGGATAATACTATTTGGGTATCTATATAATACAAATATATCTTTTTAAAGACATATGCCAAAATCTTACTTGTGACTTTCTCATTTTTAATCATTTTAGATTTTTAATCATTTTGTTTATCTGTACTTTTATTTTCTACATTATCTACAATATGAATAGAGAAAATAAAAATAACTACTGCTAAAACTTCTTAGACCAAAATCTGCCATGTAAAGTAATTAAAAGGGAAGGCAGTTGGTGTTTCTATATTGTAGTGAAATGGCTCTGAAAAGCTCCAATGAGTCACTCAGGAGATTAGCAGTAGAAACAGGTACAAACCTCCATTTCACCTTTCCCAATCCATTTTTTCTATTGATGATCAATGAAATAATAATGAAAATTGAAAGCAGGTACATGGTGGAATTCACATGCCATGTCAATAAAAGACCAACTAGATTTTAATGTCACAGAAAATACTTCAGTTTTGAAAACAATAAATTATATGAGTTGATTTTTCAATGAAATTGTTAACAGATGGGAAATGATAAACAAAAATCTAAGTACAAATAAAAAAATAGTATATCTCATTATATATAAGGATCTTCATGAAAAAAATAACAAAAAACAAGTCATGAAAAAATATTAAACCTGAAACACTGACATCAGTAAAAGATACATAAAAAAAAATATGGATTGCTTGAGAACGGGTAAAGTTTTCTTAAGTTGTTGTTCATAACAAAGATATTTCTACATTACTGAATATTTTGCAAGGATGTATTTATATGTCACGTGTGAAATTAAAATGTATAATATTATATACTTTAATGTCTGAACTCTTCATTCCATAGTGAAAAGGAATAAAGTTAATATTACAATGCAATAAAGTAATTTTTAAAAAAGATTTTAAACTCTAAGAGAATAAGGAAAATAAAAGATATGCTGCATAAGGAGAATTGTATTTAGTAATGTTTACATAATACAAAGAAGACAAATAATCAATAATTTAAATTTAGTAGTGTGTAAAATATTTTAATTTCCTGAATTGACTGCAATTTTTAAAAGTAACACTATATTGCCTTATCCATGAACTGAGATCTGGCTAGCCATATGATAATGAAAACTGGTAGTAAGAATGACAGGAATATTAATGTTAAGGAAAACCTTGCACCAAAAATGACTGGAGAGAATGTTTTTAAAGTGTCACCTTACAGAATCTAGAGTATTTAAAGAGATGAATGGTGTACATTTTCAAATCTCATTACTTTATAAGTGATAGCTATCTTTCAAGATACAAAGACTTATAGGTCTGGTCATAATGAGGTCCTATTTAAATCCTTCCCCCAAACTCCTGAACATAACTATCAAGAGCACTACTATCAATTCAACTCAGAATTTTATACAATGAATGAATTTCAATTCAGTGTGTGTGTGCATTGACAAACTACCCCCTCGCTGACCACCAATCTGTGTTGGGAGGGAATACTGGAAGAGAGATATATGCAAGTGAAAAAAGGGAATATAGAACTATCTTGATGTTTATAAATTTCTGTACATTTACATGTGGCAGCTTCAATTTGTTTTTTAGGTAGAAATAAAAAACAAGCCAAAAGAATTCAAATTATATAAAGAACAAAAAAAGTTTGAAGAGTTAAACATTAAAAAGGATGGAATTATTCACTTAGATCTGGAAGTGAGGGTACTTTGCTCTTTCTGGGTTCACATGAGAAAGTGAAGTAGTTAGAAGTAGTTATCAAAGTTGAATTTTGAACAACAAGACTGAACAATACAATATCCTTGCTCACTCATGTAGCCTGCATATAATATTGAAATTATTATATTTCAATATTATTGAATTATATAATTCTTAATATTGAAATTATATTATGTAATACTTAAATTATTATATGATATAATTATTATATATCCTTGCTCATATTTACTCATGTAGCCTGCACATAATATTGAAATTATTGCCCTGCTCCCTGAGAAGTGCCTATGTAACCTCTAAAATCATCAATTGTATAAACTTTATCCCACATTAAATACCCAAAACTAATGAGATAAGTGGCCAATGTATTTGGATTTAAACTTTAAAAATTAAATTATCAGTTCTTGGTGTTTTCATTGCATACATATATAAAAAAAATTGTCCAAGGTCTAAATTACACATTGGAATTAATTTTAAATCATCAAAATTCTAAATGATATTTATGTTGAATATTTTGAGAAAATCATTGTGTGCAAATGTCAAATTTCATTTTTCAAAATAGTGGCACTGCCATGTTTCATAAGTAAATGGTTCCAAGTTGTCAAAGTTTAAACTTCATTTCTTTTACAAACATGTCTTTCCTCTTAAAATGTAGAAAATGGTTGTTTTAGAACATCTTTCAAACACCTACACTTAAGTTCTTCCCAGTTAAGTCCAAAATATCTAGTCCTTTGTCCAGCCTGATTTATAGTTTAAGACCATAATAAAGCCCTGGCTGGTGTAACTCAGTGGATTGAGCACGGGCTGTGAACCAAAGGGTCACCAGTTCAATTCCCAGTCAGTGAACATGTCTCGGTTGCAGGCTAGGTCCCCAGTGGGGGCCACGTGAGAGGCAACCACACAATGATGTTTCTCTCCCTCTCTTTCTACCTCCTTTCCCTGATCTCTAAAAATAAATAAATATTTTTAAAAACCATAGTAAAAAAAAAACCAATAAAATAAAATGTGGGAAGTTGCTACTTGTTTTCTCTTAATTAAATCAAAATGAGTATGGCTTCTGCTCTTCAAATGTGTGCATATTTTGACCTCATAAAAACATGAAAGTTAAGTTTACTTTATCTTTGGGTAAATTATGTGAGATTATTAATCCATGTAAAAATAAGTACATTTATTACATCATATCCACAGCAAATAAAGTACTTTATGTAAAGAATCTATATGTGTAGAGTTTCCTTCCTTCAACAAAAAGAAGCATAAATAGAGTATATATGTTTAGGTTGACTTATTTGCCTTTATATTAATATATAGATTTAATTCTACACAAACTGTTTTTCATCGTCTAATTTTAATAATGTTTTCTGAAAAGTGAATTAATCTACGTGTGTTGCCCTCTCTGTCAATTTCTTCCCAAGCCTCCACTACCTCTCCCGTGTGCATGTGCGCAGACACCCACATGCCTTTACCTCATACATTTAGGGAGGCCTGCTGCTCCTTTTAAAAAAGCAGATTGTAAGTATTATAATGAGTAACTGCTAATTTCCCCTTATTATTTTTTTCCAAGATGCCTGCCTACTGCATGTCATATACTTGCTTTTGAATTGTTTGGAACCAAATCACAGAATCATTTTGGAAAAATATTGAATTAGGTGAGAAAGTCAGATGATTTAGAACGGACACAATAGGTTTTGTTGAAACAAGGAGACAAGAAAAAGCCCTAAGATGCCTTTTTTAAAGTTGGAATAGTTTTTAAAAATATCCTTTTGGCATGCATTGCCATGTTATATATTGTTATTCCATTCTATAAAAGGTTATTAATAAACTTAATGGAATTGTTTTAACTAAACTAAGCTTTTGGAACGAGCTTTTTCCAACTCTGTTATTTCTATCTCTCATATAAAGTTTATATAAACCTGTGCAACATTCATTTTATTTTAAAATCTGATGGCAAAGGTTTGAAAAATATTACATTAACTAAAAATTATGTTTATTGGTTTTCTACTTCTGCCATCTACTTCACTGATTCCCTCCACAGTTACGACATTGAGAAGACTGCATTAAGGTTGAAAGGGCAACCTAACCATCACGCACAGTCTTCAAGGCATAGCAATGACTGTTCACTGAACTTAAGCCGTACTGTGCCCTCTGTGTGTTAAAGTCATAGAAGAAAAGAACTGAACAACACGAAACAAATGCAAAAGGTGAAGAGACATTTGCATGAAAAATATAAAAACCCTTCTTCTTTTAGCTTAAACATGTAAGCAAACAAACTCAACAATGCCTTTATTCCTGTAAGCCAAAACACAGTGAAGAAATGCTTATTCAAATAAAGATAAATTCAAAAGTAAACATCGTGGTACTTGCACGGCCATTTTTCTAATGCAAGATTTTCCTAATCTACATTGGCTTCTATTGTAAATGGCTCATTCCACAGAGCAATGCTGATGGAAAAGCTGATTTTTTTTTGTTGCACTGCTTGCCAAGTATTTTGAACTGACACCAGCCTTGACTAATGACAGTGCTGGAATGTGCTGTTCTCAGTAGAATGGAGGCCCATACAGACCTAGGAGTGTCCTGGGGTCCAGCTTCTGTCCGTCCAGGGGGTTGGTGCCATACAATAGTGAGTGATGTTCAGAATGAACAAGCTGTATTTCCTCCAGGCTGGCTTTTCGACCTTGAATCCGCTGAAAGAAAACAGCAGAAGCCTACCTTACTCCACTGACAACATTCAGAAGAAAATAAGGCCCAAAGTCACATTTAAGATGATTAATAATGGGCTGAGTTTCATCATGTAGGAATGTGACACTGATTTGCTTAGTAAAGTACCATAATAGAATGTGAAAAATGAGAGTACGCAAGGTTCAGAACCAATAGCTGGCTTAGGCCTCAATGGGCAATCGACATAAAGCATATTCTTCTATAGCATAAAAAAATCTATAACAAAGAAATTAATAGCAAACTCCTCTGTAAAAGTATCAGCCTAAAAACAAGTGGGGCCTACTGTTTAGCTGAGAAGTCAATTCATCAACATCTTATTATCCACTCACCTAAAAAAGTTGTTGAAACAAATTCCTTATTGTTTCTTAAAGGACTTAAGGCAATATATTTTAATGTGTTTGATCATAACAAACATGCTAATTACTCCATGTTTGTGCAGCTCACAGCAGTGTTAATGTGGACTAATGTTACTCAGCGCATGTTCCGTGGGGTCGGTCACAGTTCCGAGCTGTTTATGAGTGGCTTGTGGCGACATGTGCGTAGAGTTCAAAGTGAATATTTAGAAACTTTCACAGTAACCTGACAGAATATTTTTATGCCTGTTGAATCTAATACAGTCTTTTATGTCTTTGATTATATTTTACTTTTTGTAATATTTCATTTTTCATGTAGTTTATACAAGTATTAGTTTGTGAGAGAATGGAAATTAAACAAAAATGGTAGCCACTGCTTAACCAGAGATAGTCTGAGACATTCTAGACTCAGCCAATGTTCTGGCACACATGCTAGGCACGGACTTTCGCTTCAATTAAGAAAAATGGTCATTTGATAGAGACACATCCATATGTTAATTTAAAGCTCAGTTAATCAACATGCAAAGTGTTCTGCCTGGCCACGTTTCTCAGCTGGCGTATCTGCAAGCCCAATAAACAGCATGTTGGTGTATGAAGTGAATTAGCCTAACTTTTGAAAATCGGTGTGTTCCCTAAAATTACCCAGACAGAATATTTCACTTAAAAGACATCATAATAAGGGGCTTGAAAGGTGGTATACTAGAAGAGAACTGTGTACAGTGAAATTCAAAGAGAATTTGTTCAGAGAATGCTGTCCTTTCCTGTTTCTGACCATGGCACGAGCAGTTGACATAGAAGCATCAGGTGACAACAATACCTTTTTCTGGACCAGGACAATTCCATAGTCAATCTCCCTAATTCTAGGTGATGTGGCCGCTGCTGGTGTGTGACTCTCTGAGGGAGCAGGCCAGGAAACCTCAACTTACTGACACTTCCTAGGGGTTTACTGGGTAGAGGGCAGAGCTGTGCTTGTCACTGAAAATAAGTCATGCAACAGTGAGAGAGGAGTGCTGGGAGACCCATGGGGTAACAGGAACTAACGTGAATGAGAGAAAACAGAAATTTCTTGACACTGTGCCATATGTGCCAAAGGAACAAACAAATGCTTATGGAACTTTCTTTGTCACAGCATTGAAGTTCTTTCTTTTTGACACCCAATTGACATTTCTAGAAAAGTAAAAATATGTGTCAGAGAAATTACTCCCAGATAGGTATTGAATATTGAAATTTAACTGGGTAACTAATGCTGAAGACCAAGGCAAATTTAATGATGGCCATCTGGCTGGTTAGTCATTGCTCTGATCAATAAACGCACATGGTATTTACTGATCTGTGTGTCTTGATGGTACACATTAATTTTGGAAATGTTTAGGGAAGTCCAGAACCACCAAAGCAATAGAATGACAAGAAATGAGATACAATTAGGAAGTGAAAGTTCAAAGTCAGTATTAAAGGAAAACATTTCAGCTGTGAGATTTCAGCTTGTGGAAAATCCAAGAAAAATAGTGGTAAATCTAGGGTCTGAGTCACCTAAAATTGGAATGAGCAGAGCACGGAGACCAGGCTGGGCTTCCTGCTCTCATTTCTATGATACTAAGAAATCCATAGCCACTAACACTTTATATATTGATACAGTGGAACATCCATGTCTTAAATAATGAGAGTTCTATAGCTAATAATCAGACCCACATTTTGACTGGTAGCATAAATCTTAATTGATTTTTTCCCTTTTTCCTTTTCTATAAATATATTTTAGCTCTAAATTGAATTTCTGCCTCTAGTATGACACTAAGTATCATTAATCAGAAATACATCTTTATATTTTCATTAGCTAGTCATATATATTTACAACCACACACTCCGTGCCTGCCCCAACTCCTTTCTCATTCTCAGTCACACATTTGAAAAAATAATCTGCTAACAAGATCCAATTATTGACAGGAGCTCAAGTGCTGATGAACCGTAAGAGTACGCCTGCTGAACTGAACATCGGTCATCCCCTTATGTAGTATCGGCTAACCAACAGTAAAGACAGAGGATCTAGCCCAACCTATTTGACATTTATTTGTTTTTAGAGTATGCTCTTCTAGTTTACACTCCTGTCCTCCTTGTCACTATTAAAATATAAGTTTATTTTTTTGCTTTGATATCACTTTTTCCCCTTCTTTACTTCCTTTTGACTTCTGGGAAGTATTTGCCCTTTTTATTATACAACACATTTCTTTAAAAAATAATTACACTACATATAAGGAATATTTATGCTTAAGAAGCACTTTCTGCTTCTATGGCTCCTGGAGAGTAAGACCCTTCAAACAGGACATACATGTTTGTACAAAAAAACTATGGGGAAAAAAAAACAGTATGAAAAATGTTTCTACCTAGAGAAAGATCTGGAGAAAGCATGCTTTGAGATTAATATCTCACAGGGGTCCTGGTATGGCCACCTGAAGGATGACTAGCTGAAAATTCTGGAATGGCCACAGCTCTCCTTCCTCCTCAACTGGCGGAGCCTCCTGGGGTCCTCCCATGTTGCCTCATTGCTATCAGCTATCTCCGATTTGTCCATTTCATCTACCCACTCAACGTGAGGTCTCCAACAGTTTTCATTTTCTGGTGTCATCATGAGTTACTTGTTATGTTACGTGTCTATGTCGAAACATAGATATTCTCATTTAATCCCTTCCCATCTTTCTATTTCCGGTGCACCCTTTCCCCCTTCATTTCTCTCTCATGATGCTCTCTTAAGTCATAGGTCAACAGCATAATGAGTCACAAAATAGGATAAAGTGCTGTGATAATTGTAATTTAGGAAGGTAGTGATTTCTATTCTCAGAGATATTTAGTCTGCAGGATGTCTCTCTACAGTCATCCATGATTCCCACCAAAAGGCTTTTTGAAAAGAATTCTGAGCACATCTGGAAACACAACGCATGGAAGAAATGGTGTTCATTTGAGTATTTCTTGAAATCTGACTTGGGATCCAAATACAGGTCTACCTTGCTAATATAGGCGTGGGAACAAAAGCTTATAGCTCCCCTTTCATGTTCCTAACAAAGAAGCCCTACAATGCAGGATACATACAGTATGATATTTCCATTCTCTGCGACTCCCACTCGGGAGTGTCTTTCCGACAGTCGGAAAGGAACTCGTGTGCATGCAGCGCCTACTCTGTGTAAGCACCTGGGAAGCTTATTCTGTTCAGAACCCCAGTCTACACTCCTGTTTGAAGTTCGACCAAAGTCGCTTAAAACAACCATATCATTGACTCTCACAAGACACCATGGTTCTTTCCTAAAGAAATAGTCATTCTGAAATAAAGCCCATTAATGCAACCTGGTTATAGAAGGAATTTTCTGAACATGGTCTACAAAGTCATACTGTGGCAGGATGAAATGCAGCCTACCCACACCCACCCACACACAGAGCACACACACGGTATAGATTCATATTTTTTTCCTGCCAAGGCACAGGGAAAAAAGGAAACAGTTCTATTCCTTCCCCTCCTGTGTTCAAAGCCTGGATTGAGGCCAGTGTCCTAATCAGTTCTCATTGGCCCTGGAGGAATCAGAACCTTTTGTAAAATATAATAAAGGGCATAAAATCATGATAAAATGCATGAAAAAGCAGTGCCTTTGGTTAGGGAACTAGAAATAATTTAGCAGAACAGATGGGTTGCATTGGTTTGGTATTATTGAGGACATGAAAGGGCTCATTTTGCGGCAGTTCCAAACTAAGAGAAAATGTCCAACTGAAATTTGACAAGTCAAAGTACCTGCCTGTGCTGGGGGAGACCCCATTTTCTTTAATCATTTTCAAAGTGGTGACATGTTAGGCAAGAATTTCCATTGAAATAGCTCATTTTCTGAAAATATTTCATCCAGTGTCCCTAAACAGAGAGATGAGTTTTTCCCCTACAAAAATCCATAGGGCTGCAGACTCACAGAATGAAAGTATCATAAATGGCTATTGAATGTCAAAGTTATCCTTTGTTACAAATTCCATACTTGATAGTTCATGAATCAGTTCATGGCCTGTCCATTAGTCTTCATACACTTTCTCTCTTAAACAAATAAAAAATCTGGTCTCATGCATATGCCTGGGTGTACCTACTAGAGTTTTCAAATACTATAACCACTTGCTTCTTTAAATATTACATGAAAGATAGTTTTTATCCCTTCCCCCGCACTGCATTCTCTCCTTCCATATAGTTTTCATCGTCCAATAACCTATGCTCCTCAGACCCTGCTGATAAAGACAAGATAGTGAAAACAGGAAGGGGGCAGGCAGCCCAGCAAGCTTTGGTCCTTTCTTTTGGTCACATGGAAAGAAAGTGAATTGTAAGGCAGGAGTCCTGAGTTCTGGGTTCTGACTCTCCTGTGTCCTTAATGTGCCAGAGCCAGCTCTGAGGCACCTGTCTGGGCCATTATTGCTTCACACATAACTATAAGAGGTATGACCAAATTATTTCAAACCCCCCTTTAGCCCTACAATAATAAGATTCTATGTGAAATAACCTTAAACACAATAAAAACTCAATAAAATGCCCCTCATTTCGATTTATAGATTTGCCTTAGGCAAGCAAATATAATGATTAAAGCGATACATAACTATGGTTGAGGCACAAGAGATCTGACTATGAGGGTTTTCACAAGGACTCTATTCTTTGAAGCCCATTTTTATAAACTTAATTATAATTAAAAAGTAGGAGTAATTTTTAATTCTTAGATTGTGACAACTAAAATAATGAACAATTTTCCCAATTAAAAAAAAATTTTAATGTATGAAAGTTTGGAGTTAGTACCACCATTGTTTCTCAGGTAAAATTCAGTAAGGCTCCATCTCCAAATACTTGACTCCATTCACCTGTTTGTCTCTACTTCATTTAGCTTATGATGTTGAAACTTCATAAACTGAAGTTGAGTTTCTGTGGCAGTGATTTTTAATACTGGCTGTACCTTGGAATCAGCTGCGGAAATTTAGACAGTACAGATTCCTGGGTCCTATCTCCAGAGCTTCTGATTAACTTCGGATACAGCCTAGACATTCAGGTATTTAGAACCACCCTGTGGATTTTAATGGGAAGCCTAGGTTGAGAACTGCATGTTAAGAGGGACCTGCCCATTTTTCCTGTTCATAAGTGAACTCAAGATACTGACTATGTACCGACTGACCAATATTTAGGTCTAAAGAGCAGTTAATATAAATGGTTGGCAGAGAAACTTTGGAGGTAAAAAAGATCTGTCTGATCTTCAAAATGACAAGTGCCTTCTACTCGCCTGTTACACTGCTTGATTCGGTCATTACAACTTCATTTAAAAATATCTCAGGGCATAAAGCAATTTCAAAAGCACTTCAGATAAACAGCAAATCCCTTTTGGTAACAAACGTCTGAGTTCTAAAAGCATTTGTACTATACATTTTTTAAAATTTTATTTCCACCCATTTCAAATCATTATGCTCACCAGAAAGTTAAAAAAAAAGAAGTTTTCCCTTAGTGTAACTGCTCCATTTTCACAATTTTTATGCAACTGAATCTCCTGCATTGTAATTATTTTCTAAACACCATTGCACGGGAACATTTTCATGGTTTGAGTCAAAGCACCGCTCTTTAAACATAACAATCACGTGCAAAACAAACTGTCACAGCAAATATCTCGTGTTACTGTAACACTACAGTTTTCAGATGGTGGAGAAACATAACTGCTTTTATTAATAAATATTTGGTTAATAAGTTGAAGTTAAAAAAAAACCTGCATCACTTTCCAAATTACTCAGAAGAGTAGTGTGTCTTACTTCCTCTTATTAGTCATTTTCCATGTCAATCTTCCTTTTTTGAAGAAATAAAAATCAAAGGAATTCCAAATCACCTTAATTCTGATTAGGGGCTGCATATGCATTTTAACGTATTATCTGCCTGGGTCCACTCCACTGTGACATAGCAATCTCAGAACGACGCCAGTGCACCCCGGTTTACCCATCCCATCTGCATTATCCGTATTGCTTCCTAAGTTTGCCATGTCTTTAGAGACAATTCACAAGACTCACTGTTTGAGTTCTTTTTACTGCTTTGTGGTTAGATTCTAAAACACAAAAACACTTTTTTTTTTGTTTTGCCAACTAAACAAAACAGTAAGCTGTTGTGTGCTGCCATCTAGTTAGATTACGCTATAAAACAAATGTTTAATTGAATTTCCATTAACTGCAGTATTCAGTGCTCTGTACCATTGATGTCAGAAAACATGCGCATTCCCAAAACTGTTTCTCCAAAGGGTATGGTATTTATTGATTTAGATTTGCAAAAGGTATTTAAAAATCACCTATGTGTGTGCAGGAAAGTGTGCCGGAGACTCCAGCGCCGAGCTCCTTGGTATCCTAAGATCTTACACTAAACCCGCTCTCCTCTTTTCTCACTGGAACTGTGGAGAAGTCCCAGAGGGGCAGCAGTAGCTTGGTTTAGTGTCACAGAATTGTTTTGTAAGTACTTTGGGTTGGCACGTGAACACAAGAGTTAAAACATCGCAGCATAGTATGTTGCTTATGCTTTTTTACTTAAGAATTAAGCAAAACAAAGTTATTCAGCCCTAGTCACAAAGAGGCAATGCAAATTCCACATAAAGTGTAATCCAACAAAAGCATTATAAAATGTTCTTATTCTCAAAACAAATGTGAGAGCAAGCGAATGTCTGTGGGTGGCTTGGTGGGGCTGAGAGTCATGAGCACTCTTGGAAAAACAACTGCAAGTGCATTTCTAACAGATGATGGGTCAGCCTGAGATGTTTTCAGCACAGAAGAGCGCATTCTTTTCTTCGAGGGCATGCGCACTTGAGAAACCTAGTACCTAGTCAAAGAGCTTGTCCTTGAAGAGGAGAGTAAGTGACCCCTCCAGATCTATTTCTTACTGTGACGAGAAAGCTGCTGGTTTTGCTTTTCCTTCCAACCAAATCACTGAACTAAGTATGGATGGCTCAAGAGGGGAAACACGGAATGAGATTGGCATGAAGGACCACTGAGCATCTCAATTTTTTAAAAACAGTGCCACGTCATGCCAAAGGAACTTAATCCTTGCAACCACTATAATCTAACGTAATGAGGACTCATGTTTTCTCTGGCTAATAAGCAGGACTAGCGAGCACAGCCAGTTTACACTGCAGTTTACCAACTAAAAGCAATATGTTTACTAAAACAGCCTAAAAATTTTGTCTACACTTAACCAGAGAAAGTGTTATATTCTAAATGAACTCCTTAGCCATCTAATTGTATACAATATGGAGCTGGAGGAGATCCTAGAAAGTCCATCTTAACAGCTTCATCTTGCACATGGGAAATCCAAAGATCAGTAGGGTTAAATGATTTGACAAAAGCACAGATAATTAATGGCAGGATGAAGGTCCACTCTAATGTGAAACAATAACCCTTGAAGAATCCAGTTTGGTTAATTTTCTACATTGCTAAATGAAATGACACAATACATAAGTTTGATTTGTGGGTAAGGCTATTGTTCTGAAACAACTGAGCCCTTTCGATGGTTTCGAATTGCCATCTTCCCCATCATCATCGTTTAACTGCAAAGCTGTCTACTCTTGTGGATTTAGGAAAGATGACCCTTCTCTGAATTCCAGCAGAACTGAAGTTCTGTACATGAATGAATGCCACTTACCAGGCCACAGGTTTCTGCTTGCTGGCCAGGTATGTCCCCAGAGCTCTGTCAACTCCTTATGTCAAAGCACAGTTTGGTCCCTGCCTATGGGTGGCTACACAGACAATGGCAGGAAAACTGTGTTCAAAGATAAGCCACTGTCTGGACATTGAGAAACTATACATCGCCCAACTTGCATGTGTTATATACCTGATTATATCCCTTTCTGTAAAATCTAATAGAACAACTGAGTTGAGTTCTTAGTTTTACAAATGAGAGAGAAATTTGTCCGTATCAGTCAAGAGAGAGTGGTAACTTAGATACCAGGGCTGGTGCTCAAGTTCCTGGAGTCCCAGACACACAGAATTTGCCTTCTCGGGAATGCTTGTTATAGACATAACCAAGGGACAGGGCTGGACTTTAACTTCCTGCTGGTCTTACCTAGAAAATTTAGAAAGGCAGACCTGATTCTCCTTGAGACATTGGGCCATCATGTCAAATATTCATTCACATCCAAGCTGGAACCTAACTTCTCTTGGACTGAAAACGTCAAGTTCAAATAGAAGGTACTGTCATTGGCCTTCACTCCTTTAAAAGGCTCATAAACACTAACCAGGGAGCTCTTAAGCATAAGAACCTCCTTTCCTTTTCAACCAGGTAATGCACCCCCTGTGCCTGATCACTTGTCATTCGTGGTGTACTTTCCTCCTGGCTTTTCAGCAACTGACTGTAATGAGTTTTGGTAAATCATTGAAAGGTTTGTTGCATATTTCTGGAGTTGTTTGTTTTCCCCCCACAGCACTGATATTTTCAAAATAGTTTGGCTTGAGATAGAAAGTTTAGCATCCTTGCAGGAGAGTTTAATAATATATTAATGAATGTGTATATTAGAATTAAGGTGTCAAGTCAAAAACTTTACAAGAAAATCCACAATAAACATGTATCAATTGTTTTAACTGCGTTTACTGGAAAAAGTACAGGCTAAGGAAATAGACTCATTATTTCTGAATGGGTTGAACTGGGTTGCAACAATCTTTGTATGTTCCCTTTTTATTTCATTTCCTCCCCTACTCTCAGGTAGAAACAATCAGGAAGAAGTCGTGTTTCTTTTGGTTCTATGTTTTAGACCTTTTGGTACTATGTTTTATCTTACATGGAACCTAAAAGTCTCTATAAAAGGATTACATTTGTTTAGCTAATATCATTTCCAAAAATTCTACTTTATGTTTCTAAAATCATTCACACAGAGGTAACATGACATTACATTCCTAGATGTCTTAAAGTTAATTGTTTTTTAATGGTTTACGAAATTCCATTTTATGTTTTGGATTAGGTCTGCATAAAGTCATAGAAATTTTATAATATAGGAGCATATAAATACATATGGGAAACAACTGCATCACTTAAGAAAGCAGAACACCTAGTGATCTGCTCCAAAACTATGTTAAGAAAAAGTGTGGTCTGTTTGCATGATTCAGCTTTCTGGTCTGGAGCTAGACTCACTCATTCTCGTCAACGCCACAAAGCATCTGACGTTTCCCCCTGGGTGTGCTATCACATCAGTCAGTGTGATGTCTAATCTAACTTTTGTGGTTTCAAATGATACACGAGTAAAATAATGTGATGTATGAGGAACTGAAGAGGATGACTGGTCAGAAAGGGATGGCAACAGGTTTTTGAAATCAGTGTGGACTACATTACATTCCATATATTTCTGCACTTTGCTCTGTTCATAAACAGTGTTCCTTTGGGCAGAAGATTTAAGGAATACCACGATCTAGTAATGCACTTGAATGCTGTGATCAGCCACTGCTAATTTGGAATGGTTGGGGTAAGGCTCCAAGAAGTAATAAAGACCTGAAAGTGAAAAAATATCAGCAGCAATGCCTAAGCTGGCAAAAGCACAGAAAGATTGCCAAGTTGAAGAACATTTATAGTAGGTGCAAAAGTGGGACCGCGATGTGCACATGAAGGAATGTCCCTTAAGACCAGTCCACCCCAAACAGGTCCCCTTGCTGGTTTATGTACTCCAAATGAGACTGTGTAGACAGCCTCCAAACTGCATTATCGAAACATGAAAACTTTGTCAGTAACTCTAAAATTTACCAAAGTGTATGAAAATCTTCTACCATACAATACAGATGCTGCCAGCAAAAGATGAATGCTACACTTTTGCTCAGGAAAGAATCAGAGAAATAAATTTAGTTCAAATTCCTTCACTCTGGGGTTTTGAGGTAAAGAATACATTTAGTCAAAAGCAGAACTTCAAATATGAAAAACGTTTGCTAATTCTATTATAAATATACAATAAAACTTGCAAAACTAAGTCTGTACACACTGGTCTGGTGTATTCATTCGCATTCCCAATTGCTGAATGACCCATAGACATTATCTATGAGTTGATGTAAAGAAAATAACCATTTACTTCCCCTGAAAGATAAGACATTATTCATCTTCAAAAGAGAAAATCAATAAAGAAAATAATTTATCTTTAGAAATGCATGCCCTGAATGAATTACTGCATCTTCAAAAGTCAGTTATTTTTACCGTTTTGCAGAGAAGGATCAGATTGATGTAATCACACTATCAAATATAAACAAGTGTGCCTAACTCAGAAAAACATTCTGTCCATCTTGGCATTGTTATTTCAACTGAAATATTTTACAGTTTCACGTTAAACTGAATTGGCTATAACCAGAAATTTTCTTGACTTCATTTTGGGTTGCCAAAAATTAATTAACTCAAAATTAGTCAAAGAGATGGTGTCTTTATTGCGGTATAGTGAACTTAATATGGTCTCAATGTTCCGGTTTCCTCATGACGTAACTAAAATCAAAATATTACCCATTTAATTTCTTCCCAAAGTTGAAAGTGGTAGTTTTTTGGAATTGTTATCAATTTTACTTGTAACCTTTGAAAGCCTAAACAAACAGATTTTTCTAAATAACCAATGGAACTTATCAGGAATCTATAGACATGAGTCTAAAGAAGTATTGATAAAAGTATTCAAACATCTACTATAAAAATATAAAAACAATGACTTCAATAAAAAGAAGTGACTTTTCTTGGTAAGAGGCTGGTTAATCTTTTAAATATATTCATTTCCATGAGACAAAACTGGCCTGTACCTGAGTTCAGAATAACTTGTAACAAGAAATAACAAGAAATACTTATCACTCAACAGTTTGCGAAGAGCTTCTCAGACAATTAACTCAATAAATGATACCTATTTAGAAATAACAACGTCAGCGTGTGTACAAAAAAAAACAAAAAACACTGCAATAATAGCACACACACACACATCAGGCAGCTGCTCAGTCCATCAGCACTGATTGAGAACCTACTGTGTGCCCAGCCCGCTCAGGTCATGAGCTCCAGGCTACCTGTGCCGACGATGGTTCCTCCATCACGGTGTTGGGGCTACAGAGTTAAAGCCTTTCTACAACTGCTCCAGTGAATACTGGCCTCTTTACATGATTTATTTAAGTAAGTAACAGAGTGTGGCCAATTCAGGATTACCTCACATTTACTGAGCAGCCCCGTTTCTTGCAGCCGTGACCAGATGCTCTGTATCCGCCCAGCGTGCTCAGGGTGGGTGGCGGAACTGCCACAGATGCACTGGTGTTTCAGCATCAGAGGATCATAGGCAATTCCTTCAGGACAAAGAAAACACAGCGCAAGATTGAGTGATGATACAAGTTAGATGACAAGATGATTACTCAACAAAGGCATTCTTTTTAAAAGAAGTTTACAAATAGAGAAATAATGCATACCCACAAACTCCCAGGAGCACACAGGAGCTATTTCATCCTGTGTCTCTGGGTAAACAGGCAAAAAAAGTCAACCCCAGGATTGATCAGTACTCAGGCCCTGGCTCAGTAAATCTGTAAGGTGCACGAAGGTGATAATATTTTTAAAAAATATTTTAAAACCTTAGATTAAAAAAAACTAATATTACCAGTATCTTAAATCATTATGAAGTATTTTTAGACAGATAATTCAATTCAGTAGAGGTTTAAATTGTATCATTGAAGCCATAAAATGAGCTGACTCTTTAAACTGTGTATGTATTTCATGACTAATTCTAGCCTCACTTTAGATCTGGTTACATTTTTGTAATAAAGTGGAAGGTTTTCCAACTGCTTGCCTATTCTGCTTAGCAATTCCTTTGACACTGGGCAGGAAGAGTTTCTCCTTTGCTTTTCTCATAATTTATGCCAATTGGTAAGCAACATGGATATTGTAGGTCTTATAATGTCATGGGACAATAAAAGTGTTTCTTTTAAAAAAATGAATAAGTCTATCAGAATCCCTTTAGTAGAAATTAGAGATACTTAATGAATAAATCTGCTTTTAAATGACCAAAAGTTAACATATTTCATATTTTAGTTAGACCATATGATGGGAAAGATATAAAAATTCGATGAAATGAACTACTAGAGATATATAAAATAGGACTTATTAAAGAAACAAATTACATGATAATTATAATTGGTTAATTTCAAAAAGATTTGTACCCTTAAACCAATTTCTTAGGGGGAACACATGTTACTTACAAAATTGCCTAACATAAGAAATTATTTAAACAATATTCCAATAAATTACCATGAAAATACATTTTCTGGGGACATGAAGCAAGAGCAGAAGAATCCACGTTAATATATTAAAAAGCAAAAATAAGTACCTATTCAAGAACAGATAAGTACCAACTACTTGTGTTATAAAGTTTAATTAATACTTTTTATGCTCCTTTGATTTAGAGTATTATATTAGAATTATGTTACTCAAAAATGGAAAATATTTGTCCCTGAGTATACTAATATCATGCAGAAGACTGACATAAATGTTTTAAACCATATGGTAAAAATTATGTCTACAAAATATATTGGGTTGGCTAAAAAGTCCATTATGTTTTTTCCATATGATAGCTGTAGTACTGCTTAGTTGTCTTTAACTTCATTTGAAACAATTTTGTCAGATTGTGTTGTGACAGTGGTCAATCAGCATGCACTAAAAAATTTATCAAAATTGGTGAATTTTTGTGCAGCCAGTTTAATATTGAAGGTGGAAGAAGATATGCAACATTTCTGGCATATTACACTTTATTATTTCAATAAAGGTAAAAACACAACTGAAATACAAAAAAAAAAAGACTTGTGCAGTGCATGGAGAAGGTGCTGTGACTGATTGAACGTGTCAAAAGTTGTTTGCAAAGTTTCTTGGTACTACTGACATTCTGGCCAAATAATTCTTTGCTATGAGTCTGTCTTATGCATTGGGAGGGTGTTTAGCAGCACTTCTGGACTCTATCCACTAGAAGCCACTGGTGGGAGACAGCTAGCATCCTCAAAATATCCAAATCAAGAACGTTATGAAAAAGGTGTCTTTTATTTTACAGAAAAAACATAATGGACTTTTTGGCCAACCCAATATATTATTTTGCTGGTCCAAATGATATCCATTCTTAAGACTCAAATGGCTTCAACATCTATTCCTAGATGCCTGACTCTCAAATTTTCACCCTTAGTGCTATCTCTTTTCTAAACAGTACACTTGCACACTTGTCTATTCCATTGCCTATTCAAACTCTCCACTTGGATGCCTTAGATTCGAGTTCTTGATCTTAAACCACACACAGCATTCCTCATTTCAGAAAAGGACCAGAAAAGGATCCACCATTGCTCCTGCAAAAAATCTTAGTGACCCCATGACACTCCTTATCCAGTCTTGAATTACATCGTATCTCCAATGCCAAAACTATACACAATCCAAGGTATTATTATCTCTAACCTGGGCTCCTTAACTAGCCCTGCAATTGGCTACCTGACTTTCACTCTATTCCATTTGCCACTTAACAGTAGCTACTTTTGCTGAAATCCTTTGACACTTCACTGATGGGATTAAGTTTTCTCAAGGTCAGCATACAGATACAGGCCCCTTCCCTTCCCTCCAGCTTCACCTCATTTACACCTCCCTCCTGATCTCTGTTTCTCCCACAAAAGACCTGCTGTCTATTCACAGAAGGACCAAAATTATACCAGCCTTAAGATCTTTATACATAGTGAACCACCTATGCCAAAATTCTTCCTTCCAGCCCTCATTTGCCTAATTCCTGCTCATTCTTCAAGGCTGTTTCAATGTCACTTCCTCAACAAAACATTCCCTGAGATCAGTAAATTAGGACTCCTACTACATGCACTCATAGAATCTTCAAGGTCTTCAGAGCATTTATCATAATTATTTAATTGTTGTATAATCTTGTTAGCTGTATACTTCTTCCTCTGGTAAGATCTATGAAAACACAGACTAGAAGTTGCATTACTTACCTCCGAACTCTTAGTGTCTA
Source organism: Micronycteris hirsuta (assembly GCA_004026765.1). Taxonomy (NCBI): domain Eukaryota; kingdom Metazoa; phylum Chordata; class Mammalia; order Chiroptera; family Phyllostomidae; genus Micronycteris; species Micronycteris hirsuta. Next base: position 497,759 of record PVJI01000006.1, read on the forward strand.
CAAACATGCTTGCAATATAGTAGGTCCTCAAAAGTATTTTTAATGAACAAATGAAAAACATAAATATAGGGCGGGCAGAAGGAGGTTTACATTTGTGAGTATGCAAAACACAGAGTTTATTCTTGTGTTATTTATTAATTATTGTATTATGTTCCATATGAACAACTCTAAACCTACTTTTCTCCCATGCTGTAAATGAACAGATGTGAGAAGTAGGTTGGACATCTCCTTACAAAGCCTCTCTTGATGAACCTAACTAATAGGTCTCTTGGATTCCTGAAGCTCTTGTAGCCTTATTTCTTTAGTATACTACCTTTCATTTTATGTCTTATCTTTCTACTGGCAAGTGTCTCTAATGCAGGCATTTATTTTACTCAGCTTTATATTTCTACATGGCATTTTGCACAAAAAGTAAGTAAATTAATATTTTAAAATGAAGTCCAACTGAAGACATGAAGGAAGACAAAAAGAAAAGCAGGCAGTCCTAAAAAGTAATATTCCAAAATGTAAAGATACATAGAACATGTCTTCACAATTCAGAGATATCAAGTATTTATGAGTTGCTATTACATAACAGAAATAGCTTACCATATTATCAACCACAGTTTCATAATACACAAAGTAAAAAAAATATATATTAATGATAGATGGAAATGAAAAATACAGTATCTCCCTCATTTTAAAAAAATATTCTTCAAAAGTAAAGATTCTACTCATTAACTTGCTTAATTTTGTCACTATTTCATCTCTTGACATATCTAACTTCACCTCCATAGTAATTGTTCCTCTTTTAACATTTTCTCTATAACCACTGCCAAAAAAGTTATGAAACAGGTTATGGTAGCTGGAAGTTATTGCCAAGTATCTGGAGATTATAACACAAATTCCAGGAGCTCTTGGAAAGACATTTGAATTTAAGGAGAAATAAATAAAGCCTGGAACCCTAAACCTCCACTTATTCATCTTAATGATGTACCAATGAGGTGTTAACAGGTAGACTGCAAGGTGAGACTTAAACCTCATCCTTCATCTCCATTCTTCCCCTCTTCCTTTCTTTCTTTTCTTCTCTTTTTTCTTTTCAGAAACAAAGACTTATAGGGTGAGAAACAATCCTGCTCTTCTCTTTGGGATTCATATGGAATTCTACTTTTCTTTGACCCTTTCTGCCCCCTGGTTACCTCTTGCAACATAAACCCATGGATCCAACTCTCTCTTGATCAAGGGATGAGTTAAAATTTGGATTTGGGGCAATACACAAGAGTCCTAAAGTCTTTATCTGCATTTTGGAAACCCTAGTAGTTTATTTCCTACCAAAAAAAAAAAACCCCTCAAAAATATTTGATACATATTTTAGACGTTGTGCTTTTCCTTTTAGTTTTATTAAATAAGTATTTGAAGTACCTAAATTGTTTTAAGGGATTTCACAAAAGTTAGTTTAGTTGAGCACCATGATTCTGTTCTGCATTAGACACTGACTAAAGAGATAATAGTACAAAAAGTGAATTTACTCACAGATTATGTAAAGTAACCTAGTGCTGGGGTAAAAGAAGGCCTTAAGTTGTACTGGGTAATAGGGAAGATAAAGTCAATCAAGTTTATTGCCATTAAGTTCTTGTTTCGATAAATCCCATTTTGTATAAACAAGACAATGGTATCATCTACTGTCAGCATCCTAGTGAAGCCATGGCCAACCCTCATTTCTGTTAGAAATAGTTAAATAGAAGAGATGACTAAGACAGAATACACTGTCCTTCCCTTACTTATCAGAACACATAAAAATACCATACCTTAGCTTCAAACAGAATGGAGAAAACACCTCTAAAATTGAATATTACTCAAATTCCAATGCAACCTAAAATCCATTTGAAAACGCAGCAACCTGACTCTACAACACTCAGTCTTCATTGTCACTACAGCAGCTGAATGAACATGTGCTCTTCTTGTCCATCCTGGAAATGCCTTCATTCAGGATCTCTGCGGGGCCACCAGGTGGTAGGTAGCTACATCTCAGCCTCTGTTTCCTAGTCTGTTCAAGTCCTCACAGGAAGTAAACTAAAGACTTTATCTTTCAACAAGCAGCTGAACTCGGATATTTTCCCCTTGGAGCACTGCTTTGTTCTTCACAAAAAGGGGTTGGTGTGGCTACTAAGAGTAGGATGCTGAGAAGCCACATGAAGGGTGAAGGTTTGAATGGTATACCTGGAAAAAATATGTGAGTTTAAGACTTCTGACCAAGATGGAGGTATAGGTAGATACGCTTTGCTTCTCTGCACAAACAAAAGAAGGACGACAACAACAAATTTCCAAACAAAAAACCACCAGAATTGCTAGAAAATCGAACTGTATGGAAGTCCAATAACCAAGGAGTTAAAAAGGAAACATTCATCCAGACCAGCAGGAGAGGCAGAGACAGGCGGCCAAGCAGAGAGGACGTGTGACAAGGTGGCAGCTGGCAGACCAGATGTTCCCACATTCACGTGCAGATAAACTGAGAAGAACAACTGGGGAGTGAGACAGACCACACAACCCAGGGTTCCAGGGCGGGAAGCTAAAGCCTCAAAACCTCTGGCTGTAAAAACCTGTGGGGGTTGTGGTGGTGGGAGAAACTACCATAGCCTCATAGGAAAGTTTGTTGGAGAGGCCTCCAGGGTCCTAAAACATATACAAGCCCGCCCACCCAGGAATAAGCACCAGAAGGGCTCAATTTGCTTGTGGGTAGCAGGGGAAATGACTGAAAGTGGGGCAAGAGCTCAGCAAGTGGCATTGTTCCCCCTCTGACGACTCCCCCACATAGCGCGACATAATGCAGTGCAGTGCCCCACACTGGCAAATACTTAAGACTTCACCACTTGCAACTTTACAGGTATTCTGAGACAAAGAAATATGGTCCAAATGAAAGAACAAATCAAAAGTCCAAAAATAGAACTAAGTGAAGAGGAGCTAGCCAACCTATCAAATGCAGAGTTCAAAACACTGGTAATCAGGATGCTCACAGAAATGACTGAGTACAGACACAAAATACAGGAAGAAGTGAAGGCTATGAAAAGTGAAATAAAGAAAAATATATAGGGAACCAACAGTGAAAGGAAATCGGGACTCAGATCCATGATTCGGAACAGAAGGAAGAAGTAACATTTGACCAGAACAAAATGAATAAATAAGAATCCAGAAAAATGAGGAGAGGCTTAGGAACCACTGGGACAATTTTACACACTCCAATATCCAAATCATAGGGGTGCCAAAAGGATAAAAGGAAGAAAAAAAATTGAAAACATATTTGAAAAAATAATGAAGGAAAATTTCCCCAATCTGTTGAAGGAAATAGACTTCCAGGAAGTCCAAGAAGCTTAGAGAGTCCCAAAGAAATTGGACCCAAGGAGGAACACACCAAGACACATCATAATTAAATTACCCAAGATTAAAGATATGGAGAGAATCTCAAAAGCAGCAAGAGAAAAGGAGACAGTTACCTACAAAGGAGTTCCCATAAGACCATATGCTGATTTCTCAAAAGAAACCTTGCAAGCAAGAAGGGGTTGGAAAGAAATATTCAAAGTCATGAAGGCAGGGACCTACCTCCAAGAATATTCTCCCCAGCAAAGCTATCATTTAGAATGAAAGGGCAGATAAAGTGTTTCCCAATAAGGTCAAGTTAAAGGAGTTCATCATCACCAAGCCCTTATTATATGTAATGTTAAAGGGACTTATGTATGAAAAAGAAGATCAAACTATGAACAGTAAAATGACAACAAATTCACAACTATCAACAACTGAACCTAAAAAAACTAAAACAAACTGAGCAAACTACTAAAACAGGAACAGAATCAGAGAAATGGAGATCACATGGAGGGTTATCAGTGGAGAAGGGAGAGGGGAGAATGGGGAAAAGGGTACAGGGAATAAGAAGCATAAGTGATAGGCATAAAACAGACAGGGGTTGGGGGGTTAAGAGCAGTATAGGAAATGGAGAAGCCAAAGAGCTCTTATGTACAACCATGGACATGAACTAGAGTGGTGAATGCTAGGGGTGTGCAGGGCAAAGGGGGAGAAGAAAATGGGACAGTTATAGTAGAATAATCAATAAAATATACTTTAAAAAAGAAAAGTATGTGAGTTTAGTATTAAATAACTTTTTAGTTGTATCAAAAAGTATAGCTCTTACAGTATGGATTTAAGCAAATACCTTTACAACACTTTGTTTTCTCTTCCTTGCTTTCTAGTGTTAACAACTATTGAGTGTGTGAGATTGTATCAGTTTCTTTTGATAAAAATCCTAAATATTCCCAATGAACATAACTGAATGTCACTTTTGATTTTTTAAGTGTATCTATGACAAATAGATACTAAAGAGTCAAAAGAAAGGAGCTTAATGCTGAAAAACATTTGTTTTCAAAAGTACTACAAATGAGATCCTTAAGAGTTCATCTTTAAAATCAAGATCATTAGAAACACTGAAATAAATTTTGAGATCATGTGGATTATAAGACTCTGAAGGCTACAGGGGAACTTGTAAATTTGGATTAAAGCAAGAATAACATGTGAGGGGGTAGAGTGAAAACTGTGCATTTCATTTCTTTGGATTTGGAAAAGTACAAAATAAAAGTTTTTTTATATAAGATATAAATATATATTTTATATACATTAGATATATTTGGAAAAATACTAAATAAAATTTTATATGTAAGCATATAACACATAATATATAAACATATATATTATATATTAAAATATATAAATATATATATTTTTATATAGTCTGTCCATAAAAAGTCCAGCCACTGTTACTATAGTGAAAACGGTCTGCATGACATCAATGAAACCTGGCAGCCAAGGAGAGTGGACTGGGATGCACATGCGTGAACAATGCCGACTTCACTGTACTAGTCAGCGGGGGTGGTAGACACCACTGAGTGAGCATGTGTACTGTCGCATTCAAAATGACTGAGAAAAGCAGTGAATTCGCATCGAATTTTGCATTAAGCTTTAACATGCTCCACAGAATCTTCTATATACATGGTTCAGAAGGCTGCAGCTACAGGCAACTGTGATTGGCAGTTTCATCACAACAACATGCCTGTTCATGCATCATGTCTCATGCACAGATTTTTGGTGTAATGTCAAATCACTCAGGTGACTCAGACTCCCTACAGCCCAGATTTGGCACTGTGAGACTTCTGGCTTTTCCCAAAACTAAAATCACCTCTGATAGGAAAGAGATTTCAGATTGTGGATGAGATTCAGAAAAATAAGATGGCACAGCTGATGGTGACTGGGAAAACTGTGTGAGGTCCCAAGGTGCCTACTTTGAAGGAGATTGAGGTGTCATTGTTTTATGCACAGTGCTTCTTGTATCTTGTATCATCTTCAACAAATATCTTTATTTTTCATAGTGCATGACTGGAAGCCTTCTGGAAATATACATATATCTATCTATATATATGTATGGATATATAAATTATATACTTTGTATGTTTGTTTGTTTCTTTATTTATTTATATCCTCACCAGAGGGCATTTTCATTTGCTTTTTGAGAAAAAGAGGAACGGAGAGACAGAAACACCGATGTGAGAGAAGCATCGATTGGCTGCCTTGGTATGCACCCAGACTGGGTATCTGCTTGGGGTCCAGGTATAATACACATCTGGACCAGGGGTTACATGCACCCAAGCCCAAATCAGGGATGAACCCACAACCTAGGAATATGCCCCCACCAGGAATCGAACCTGTGATCCTTCAGTTACGGGGAAACACTCCAACCACTGCTCCACACCAGCCAGGGCTGCATGATTTTTTATAAAAAATTACTGAGCCTTTTTACTTTTAGAATTCAAATGTTAGTATGTAACATTTTTAAGGTCAAATAAGACAATAGGCAGATTTTTCTCTACTACATTATATAACTTTGAAATCAGTTATTCTCTAACCAGAACAATAGTTAAAAAGTAACTTTTACTTTCAGAGTTTTTTGGATTTGAACTAGGAAATTCATAAGTGTTTATCACTATATCTACATACATTATATATGTGCTGTACAAATTATTTGTTGATTCAACTAGAATTTATTGCATGCCTACTAAGCACATAAGCCTGTGTTTTTAAAGTATAAATTTATAAAATTTCTTATTAAGCAAGAAATATGCCTCATCAAGTTATTTGTCTGCTTCTATTTGGAGTGTAAACCCTGATAAATACCAGGATGCTGACATTAAGAAAAAGAAAGTAATGATCTGAAATAACCAGTCATTACACTGAATGATTAGGTTATGTTTACGTCACGATTATGTTACTAGTAGACCCTTTCACCTGGAATCCTCGAAGGCGCAGGTGGCAAACAGAAGGCCCGCGGGCCAAATCCAGCCCTCCACCTTGTTTTATCCAGCCTGGCACCTTGTTTCTACCCAACGGCAGCACCTAGCTCCGTGCCCCTAGTTAAGGAGTAGTTACATTTATACAGTCTGAAAATGGCATTTTGCCCTTTGAAGGCAACCGTGAGGCTGATGTGGCCCCTGCTGAAAAGGAGTCTGACACCCCTGCTAAGGTCTAAAGCCTGTCCATTTGGCAACAATGTTTTCTCAAACTTCTAGGATCATTCTAATATTCAGAGATCTTTCTTCATTCATATTAAAGGAACATATAAAAAATAAGGAGACCAAAGCATCAGAAGCCACTACTCTTAACCAAGAAAAGAAACCCTATCGTCAGAATTATAACAGTAGACAGCAGCATACGATGAGTACATGGGAATAGCACCACAAAAATTTATAGTTCAGCTCACTTTTAAAATAAGGAAATAATTTTGAGTGAATGGAATTGGTGTTGGGATAGGATGGTTATGACTTTGTGTTCTCTAAAAGCTTATGGCTAAATAAAAACCACTCTCAGGAAAAGAAATGAGAAGTACTGGTATGTAACCCTTAAAGGCGATGCTCGAAAGGGTTCCTACAGAAAGCATTCCTCCACATCACGTATTTGGCTTTGAACAAAACTCTGAAGACCAGGGATAGAACCAAGCGTGACTGATCCAAGTGGCTTCTGCTCACACTGCGCTGCAGTCCTGGGCCATCTGGGGTTCTGGGGCAGGTCTGCTCTGCTCCAAGAAACAAAGGGATCAGGGGCAGTGGCTAATGTGGTAAAAGAAATATATCCAAATGTACCCAGCTTGTGCTCCGACTATGGAATGCTGGCTTGTGGTCTATGACATTATAAAAAGTAGCTCCTATACATACTTTTAAACATGTCTGTCAAAGTTAAATAACTCACCCATTTCATTCATTGATTTTCAAATAAAACATGATATCAAGACTTGGGAATGTGATTTCAGAAAAAAGTATTTTAACTTTTCCAAGAACAAAGGGTTGCATGAGGTCACAGTAGCCATAAAAAGAAACTTTGAATCCTGAAAAAGGATTCAAAAATAAATCAGATAACCTCTGAGAGCCTCTAGGGGAAGGTACATATGAATTCTCCTCTAGCTGCATCCACGTCATGAGTCCCTCAGGGCTGCAATATCTTTCATTTGATCAGCCACAGTTTGAAAACCTGGAAAAGAAATGGGGTCCAACAAATAGGAAGGAATACAGCGCAGTTCCTCCGTCGAGGGAACGGCACCCCTTTTTGTGTGTGTGCTTCAGACTTGACCTTCCTCTGACATTGGAGTTATCTGGTTTGTTTTCCTCTGTAGCTAGATTCTGAAATATCAAACACAGCTGTAGGCAAAGGAATAGGTTGGTTAAATAGCCCACCCAGAGGTGCGATAATAAACAGAAATGGAACTAAGTACGTAGAATTAAGTTCAGCTTGCTTGGCATTGTGTGTCGTGAGTCATTTGTAGGGATAGTTAAAACAATTAAAAAACAACAACAACAAGAAACACAAACTAGGGGAGGGATGCTTGTTAGATTCAATTGTAGCTGAGCATCATAAATTTCCTAGTGGCCAGCACTACTAGTGGGAAGAGATTGAGGAACATGGCTAAAAATATGTTGTAGGGATTTTTGTTTCCCGAAGGGACTGTGCACCTGTTGATGTGTTTTCCAGGCCCCTGAATGATAACAATTTATGAGACTATTAATACTAAGCTCAAGATTTATCAGATGTGCTATTTGTCTTGTGGCCAATATAACCTCATAAAATTTAGGTTGCATTGGGTTAAAATAGAGCGTTCTGCTATTGGAGTTATTCGGAGCATTTAAATCGGTTAATCCTACAAGAACGGTACATTTAGCGTGCCTATTAGGGAGAGCCTTTAGGGATCCCTACCAGTTGCAGAGCCAGGCTGAAGGGGGCGGTCCATTGCTGGGTGAGGTAAAACGGAGGCAGCTGGGGAGGAATGAGTCCTGGAGACCAGATGATGTTTCTCTAATCCATCCACGCCAACCACAGCCCGCTGAGCCTGGCGCACCGAGAGCGCATGCGTGTGCTGGGGGTCCAGGAAGGGCTGTTGCCAAGGGAAAAAAAGCACAGTAGAAAGAAATGTGAGACAAGCATTGAGGGAGACACTGAGAGCGACATGTCAACAAATTAAGTTCATCAGGTCAGCGACATAATAAACGGTGTGAAGGAAAAAGAAAAAAATAGAGAAAGGGAGAGGAAAAAACAAGATCCAGTCAATAAATCCATTCAACAGATGTTTTCACACTGACAGCCAGGGCCTGTCTGCCTGGCTAAGGAGGAGCAATGGCAGGAGGCCTGTCAGTTTGAACTGATTGAAAGAAACAGACCTTTAACCCCAAGAGGAACATCGACTTCGACTCATTTCCTACCTTGATACCAACGTTTTAAATACAGCCCCAGAGCTGCGGTAGCACAAAGTCAGAGGACGAGTCAACTCTTTTCTAACTGCCAATGAGCTGGATTCTGAAAATTCTACCTTCATTTTATTTCAGTGACATTGCTGACGAAATCTATGAGATGCTAAAAAATACCAAATAAGCTCTATTTTGAAGCCTTTCAGTCTTCTTATAATGGTACAGGGCAACGGAAATTTTGTAGGTTGTATGATATAATCTCAATGCTACAAAACTTATTAGTTTCTTTTATAGAGTATTAAATATAATCTCAATGATTTAACAATACTATCATTTTGCATGCTTCTCAAGTTATCAAATCAAAGAACCAGAGTATGGGAGCTTCTGGAAATTTCACCTAGTCTATTCCTCTGTCGCCAGAAAAAGGGAATCACTAAAACACAGATAAGCAACTAATTTAACTATAAATACTACTCAGTGAATATTTCCTCTCTTTTCAACACCAGGGAATTCACCTTTGAGTTAGCTGCTGTTCATGTATCTTTCACTTTTAACATGGAAAATTGTTGAACAGTGATAACAAAAGATGATTATTACATGCCTTGGATAAGGAAATTGATACTCTAAAAGTTTAACAAAGTCCTTTAAATGCAAGTCTAATTCCTATAATTTAAAAATTTTACATGCCTCTCTGCTTTGATCTACCTGGCTGGCATTTACTTTTTCAAGACTTGATGCAAACATCACCTCTCCTTAGTGAGGTCTTGCTTTAAGCTGTTAGGTTAGATGTTTCCCCACCACCCACCCTAGCCACAGTACGTTATACCCATCCTGTATTCCTAGCATCAGACTCAGTATACCCTAAGTGTACCAATTACTAGTGGGAACACTAACATGTCTGCATACAACACAACTGTACTCAATGCACATTATCTGGTTTTATGTCATTGTACAGCTCTCCACACATGACTTAGTGCGACATATAAACATGAGTCACAATTATAAATATATATTTAATTATAAACCACAGGCATATATTTTCCAATAGAATAATATTAAGAATCATTAAAAGTAACTTTAAAACAGGTTACAATTAATGTATATGTTGTTACTTCTGTTTTCATGTGCAGAATAACTGAACCATCAGTCATTTGGAAGGCATCTGTCACATGCTCAGGCTTTGGGCATTTGCTTCAATGGTTAGGAAGGCTTGGTCAAGATCTAGTTGTAGCCCTGACTGGTGTGGCCCAGTTGGTTGATGACGTCCTGCAAAGCAAAGGGTCGCCAGTTTGATTCTCTATCAGGACACGTGCCTGGGTTGCAGGCCCACGCCCTGGTTGGGCTGTGTGCAAGAGGCAACCTGTCAATCTTTCTCTTCCTCTCTCTCTAAAAAATAAAAAATAAATGAATAAAAATAAAAATATTTTCTAGCTAAAATAGTTTTGACACTTTTACAAGAATCTAATTCTATTTCTCTCAATTACCTCTATGGTTAATGTCTTGAGGATATATGAGCTCTTTCCACAAAGTATCCAGGCATGTAGCATGAAAAATAGAGATATTTACTGAAGATACAAGATACAAGAAACACTGTACATAGGGCAATGACGCCTCAGTCCTCTTCAAAGTAGGCACCTTAGGACCTCACACAGTTCTCCCAATTGTCATCAGCTGCCCTGTCATATTTTTCTGAATCTCATCGATGGTCTAAATTCTCTTCCATTTCAAAGGTGATTTTAGTTTTGGGAAAAGATAAAAGTCGCAGGGCATCAAATCTTGGGCTATAGGGGTGTTGAGTCACCTGGATGATTTGATGTTTCATCAAAAATCTCTGCACGAGATGAGATGCATGAGAGGGCACAGTGTCATGATGAAGCTGCCAATCACAGTTTCCCCTAGTCCTGGCCTTCTGAATCATCCAAATAGTTTCTGCAGGGGAATGTTCAAGCTTAATGCAAAATTTGATGCAGATCATTGCTCTTCTCGCTCAGACAGTTTGAATATGACAGCCACACAGTACACATGCTCACTCAATGGCATCTACCAGCCCCCCCGACTAGTACAGTGAAGTTGTCATTGTTCATGCATGCACACTCCAGTCCACTCTCCGTGGCTGACAGGTTACATCAATGTCATGCAAACTGTTCTCATTATATTAATAATAGCTGGCCTTTTTCTGGACAGACTTCATATCGGTAAGACTGACATAGTTGCTTCTTTCATGGATCTTACAATCAGAGGGAATGCAAATATATAACCCTGACTTTGCAAGTTTTTGTTCCAGGAAAAGGCAGCTTCTATGCATATGATCTAAAACTCTTGGGTAAATATATACCAGAATGATTATAATACCCATCCTTCTGTCTTTTTCTACTCTAATCTCCTCTTTAGCCCTCATTAAAACAAATGCATAAAGTCCCTAATTAATCACCCTACTCCTAAAAACAATCCATCCTATTCTTTCTTGCAAGAATTCTCTTCCTGGAGACCTTCTGTGACAAAAGTTGACACACAATTTCCTGAAGGTAAACCAAAGCTTGAAGAACCTCTCCAGCCTGTCATTTGGTCTCTCATTGACCTGAGACCAACCTGCCTCTGCAGCCTTAGATCTGTTCCTTTTCTACATTCCAGCCAGAATACGATCTCCTGCAGAACTAATTTCGCCCCAGGGTTGCATTATGAGTTTCACGGGCCCCAGGCACCTTTGCCTTCTTGGGGATCTGCCCTCTATTAAAAAAAATTAAATAAAAATAGCATGCTTACATTGACATACATTGGACTCATTATTATATATTCATTATTATAATATTCCTTTTCTTCTGATCAAAAATTAAAATTTAAAATATTTTGTGGGCTCTTGAAAGTATTACGGGCTCTGGGCACAGTGTTACTGTGCCTGATGGCTACGTTGGCCCGATCACTCATGCTCCCATCCATCTATCTTTAGGCACCATCCCCTCGACGTGTGTCCCTGAAACTCCCCATTCGGCACTCCTACACATCCTCAAAGGTCCACTTCAAAGTTTACATAGAGCCTTTTATGAGGTCCCACCTTCGATCTGTTTCCACTTCCCATTAAATTCCCATCACACTGTTTTTTCTCTCTCCTTTTCCCTGTCATCGTCTTCTCTCTATCGGACTCACTACATGCAATAACCACTCACGGCTCGTCCTCTGAGCCAGATGCCTTGTTGGTGTGTGGGGCCTTTTTCATGTTTATTGTTGCTAGTGAGAAGACTGACACTAAATATTGCCAAGTTCAATGTAATTATAAATATAATGAGTGCTGGCTGTATAGGAAAAATGCAGAATATCATTTAAAAAAACTATAAAGAAGAACCTGATGGGAAAAAGAAAAGTCCTCGGTGGAGAGGCTGAGGGAACTTCTATCGAAGAAAGTGATGTTTAATTTGAGATATGACAGGAAAAACTGACTTAGTCAGGTGATGAGAGGAGAGAAGCTCCAGATACATTTTACACGTGTGTGTGTAATTCTCTTTCCATGTGTAATACTGAAAGACTTTTTAACCAGGGACTGTATCTAATATTTGTGAACTTAATTTTTGCTGCATTTTATTTCTTTTTCCTTGCTTTCTCGGAGCTATATAATTAATCGTGCATTAAGAATATTCAACAGATATTTGAAAATTAAAGGCCATTTTTTAGAAAACAAAACAATGTTTTATATATCTGGGTTACTAAATATCTTGATCTCTCAATGAACAGCTCAACACTGTAAGAATGCCATGTAAATAACACCAACAATAACTTCCTTCTTTTAAATAGTGCATATGTATTGTTTTACTCTGGCTTCACTGGAAGACTGAGATAATGGAATAACAGTTGCTAACTGATAAGCATGATATAAATGTTACATTTCAGTATAGAACTTGACCATAAGGTAAGCAAAACCCTATTTATCCAAGCTTGACCATTAGGAACATGACAGTGTAGATAAGAGATAACTATTTATTCAGTACTCGTTATTTATTCACCACGTGTATGTGTCCACCCAGCAGCTATTGTGCATGCAGAAGGAAATAGATGATAGACAGAAAAATGAATTAAGCATGGCTCCTGATCTTGGGTGTTGACACCCAAAATTCAAGCACTTTATCCCTAGTGATTTTCATAAGGGTATGAGCTTTGCCCATTGGCTCATATATTCCCACATAGTGTTTCATACATAGTAGGTGTTAATAAATATATGTTGGATAAAATAATGAATAGAAAGGAGATACATAGTGATCCTTAAGATCTCACTGCAAAGATAAAATAAACCAAGAAAGCATATTATAAGCAACCATAATGTAAAAGAACCAAGGAACGGCTACTGAAAAATATAATAAAATAGATACCAGAGCAAAAAAATGATCAGAGGATGACAATACTCTGAAATTACCTAGTGTTGGAGCCAAGAGATAATGAGAGAAATGAGTGATTTGAGGATTATTTTTCCTTTGTGCTTTTATGCAGTTTCCAAATGTTCTCCCTATCACCTATATTAAAACTTTAATTAAGAAAAATGGTAAATGTCATTTAAATAAACAACTGAATCTTTCAAACACTTCATTAGGAAAGAATCATAATCTTTGGCCCTAAGAGCAGACATGGACCAAATACTTTTGAACCTTCTGCCAGAAAAAGGGCTATACAAGAGAGAAGGAGGTATCCAGTTTCAAAGAGCTGACCGCAATCATATACTTTCACAAAGTAAGTATGGCTTTTCATGAAGAGGGCAGATCTTGACACTCCAGCAAGGCGCACACTATTACTGTGCACGCCAGTCACCAAAGTGTCACAAAGTGGGCGGCCACTTTTATTTCTGATGGACATTACTCCTCACCAACAAAAACTTCCTTCTTGAGATTTAAAATGGAGACAATATTTCTTCCGTTGTAGCTGGAATTGATTGAAGTATTTCACTAAGCTTTCTTCTTTCTACTAGCAATTTTAATGAGAGAGAATTTTGTCCATGGTCATTTTCCATACTTCTAAGTAAGTACAAAAGCACAGGATTCTCTCTTGCATTGTCAGAAAAACAAAATGTCACACGGTTCAGAACCTATTATTAAAAATTAGATGGATACCCAAATTAACCTTGCATCTGTTGAATGACATTGGGAAATGTGTTTTCCCATGAAATGAATAACATCCCCACCCTCCAAAACAAGTATTTTTGATGAAATTATCTTTTAAGTATACAATATTGAGTCTGTTTCTTATGCATACATTAGTCTTTCTTTTTCCAGGTGATTTAGTTGGGGACTTGGGTTTTGATTTGTTGCTCTGCCACGCTGTCACTCAGGAAAATCCCTCAGTCTACTAAAATATATTCAATATAGGACAAACTTTTGTTACATGAAGTGGTCTAAGGCTACTATTCCTGAACAGCATCTGTCCCCTCCCACTGATAAAAACTGCAAATTCCTTTCACAGAAGAGTTACTATACACCTATTTTATAAATTCTTCAAGGATGCCTAGTAAGAAACCAATGTCACTGGAACCCAAATCCTCCTAAATTATGGGGGATAGGCATTGCCATCTATTTGGAAAGTAATTAGGAATGTCTTGAAATTCTGTATATGACACGCACAATGTCCTTGCATATAGTAAGATATTTATTTGAGGGTGACTTTCTAATGGTTATTATGAGCTTATCAAGCCCCTGGCTGGAGAGACTTGAAGGTTCTTTTTTCTTTTTCTTCTTTGTGTAATAGCAGTCATTTCTGGTTTTGTTTCTGTTGGGTTTTGTTTTGCTTTCTTGTTGCCACTGCTTAGGAACCTATTTCATGGCCTCTGGGTTCTTACTTTGTTCTGGATGGTCACGTGTGCTTCCAGACATGTGGGTGGTTACTCACTGTGTGCTGTGATCAATATCATCATGCAATTGCAGCAAGATCAAATACAGAAATCATCAGTTATGGTGTTTAGTCTTTGAAATAATCAGAACTATTTCAAGTAGTTTAATAAAGGATCTGAGCTCAAAGTAAAAGATCATGAAAAATAATTAGAAACAATAAAATTCTATTTCTAAAGCCATTTCTTTAAAGTATACATTCTTCCTTGTTTGGAGTTATGAACAAATTGAATTTTCTTTTTGGTTTGCAGTGTTTTCAATTTTAGAAGTCTTGCTTTTATAAAAAAAAATTAGAATCATAAATATGCCTAAGGATATCTTGTAAGATGCCAAGGGCTAGTTGGAATTTACATGTTCTAAAATCTGTGTATTATTTAGGATAGGTATAGCAGTATTGGTTCATTTTAGGCTTTTTAAAGCTAAACATGCAGGTTAATCACTTAAAAGTAACTATTAAATAAATAGAAATGATGTGCATAACTTTCCTGTAGACAAAAGATTTTGAAAGCGAAGCAAACCAAGAAGTATTTTTCTCTATCTAAAATAGAGAGCAACTACAGCATTTTTTTTTTTGGAAAAGCCGTATATAATTCACAAATAAAATGCTAAAAACAAATCTCCATATATCACTAAACACAGGTGATGTGAATGTACTCAATTTACTAGTTAAAAGACGAAAACAGTAAAATTGAATTTAAAAAAAATAGAAAGTCTACATTCTTTGACATAGCAAGATTAAACTAAAGGGTTCTATGAAGACATATAAGGGAAATAATAATCTCAACCCTCTCCCCCCCAAAAAAGAAGAAGTAAAAGCCTT
This sequence comes from Micronycteris hirsuta, assembly GCA_004026765.1. Lineage (NCBI taxonomy): Eukaryota > Metazoa > Chordata > Mammalia > Chiroptera > Phyllostomidae > Micronycteris > Micronycteris hirsuta. Next base: position 513,187 of record PVJI01000006.1, read on the forward strand.
ATGTAGTCATGGTAAAAACAGACAGAATAAACTTCAGGTGAAAAATATTAGAGATCATATATGGGTACATATAAAATAAATGACTCAAAAATTCAATTAACCGAAAAATTTTTTCCTAAACCTAATAACATAGGCTTACAGTGTAAAAAGCATAAATTGACAGAACTCTAAAGAAAAGCTAAAAAATCCACATCATGGAAGGGGGTTATAACAAATTTATAACAAAACGATTGAGATTACAGGCAATTTAAATAACACAATTTACTAGCTTAGAGGTATGTTGAAATTTGCAACCAATAAATATACATTCTTTCAAGCACACATGTAACAAAAAAATTGACCAATACAATAAAGCAATGTCAACAAACTTAAAAAATCAATATTTACAATTTAAGAAAGATATATTTATATCTATATCTGTACTTAAATATCTATATCTATCGATCTATTGATCAATCGATAGATAGATATAAATAGAATTGAATGGAGAGCCCAGAAATAAACCCTTATACTTATGGTCAACTGATCCTCACCAAGGCTACCAAGTCTTTCAACAAATGGAGCTGGGACAACTGCAGAGCCACGGGCAGGAGAATGAAGTCGTACCCCTTCCTCACACCACACACAAACATCACCATCAAATGGATCACAGCACTAAATGTAAGAGCTAAACTATAAAATTCTTAGAAGAAATACAGGAGCAAACATATTTAGATACAAGATTGAAAGAAAAAATTCAATAACAACAACAACAACAACAACAAAAAACCCAGGTAAGTTAAATCACAGTTAAAAATGTTGGGGCTTCGATGAACACCATCAAGTAAATTTAAAAATAACGTACAAATTATAGAAACTATTTGCAAACCATATATCTGATGAGAGACTAATCAGTACCCAAAATACGTAAAGAATTCTTACACCTCAATAATCAAAAGAAACCTCAATTTAAAAATGAGTGAAGTTTCTGAATAAACATTTCTCTAAAACAGGTATACAGATAGCCGATAAACACATGAAAAGTAGCTCGACATCATTAAGCAGGAACTTGCAAATCAAAAGCACAGTGAGCTAGCCCTGGTGTGCTGGCTCACTTGGTTACGGTGCCGTAGACATAGACACGGTTGTGGTTCATCCTCAGGTCGGAGCACACAAGAAGCAACCGATAAATGCATAAATAAGTGGCTCAACAAACCGATGTTTCTCTCTCACTTTCTCTCCCTCTCTCTCTCATTAATAAAAACTAATTAAAAAACACAGATATGACTTGACACCAACTAGAAGAGTTTATAATCAAAAAGAAAGATGAATAGCAAGTGTTGGTGAGGGCGAGGAGAAACTAAGACTTTCAGACATTGTAGGTGAGAAGGTAAAATGGTACAGCCATTGCAGAAAACAGCTTAGCAGTTTCTCAAAAAGCTCAACATAGAACTACCATATGACCTTGTGACAGCCATTTCAACATGTATACAATAAGAAACAAAAATTTATGTCCCACAAAATCCTACACATGACATGGCCGCACTGTTATTCATCACAGTCCAAAGTAGGAACAACACAAATGTCCATCAACTGGTGAATAACGTATGGTTTATCTATATAAAGAAACACTACCCAATTTATAAAAAGTAAGTTTTTGTTCTGTTTTACTCATTCATAAATGTACAATCTTATTTGCTATTTTTAGGGGACACCAAGGCAGGAAAGTATAAGCTGATAAAACACAGATACCAAGCTGTCTGAATATCCCATTAGAATAAACTTTAGTGAATTGAGTCTTAGTATCTTTAAATTTAAAAAATGCCACAAACCTATTTATTATATCAAGGTTGTAAACTAAACAACACTGAGCAGCCGGCAATACCCCACAAAGCGCCCACACCACCAACAACGGGTACCCTCCTCTCCGGCCCCCCTGGTTGCTAACTGTGAACTATGCAAAGGTTGCTATAAACTGCTGACGCCAAACATTTCACATACAACAGACCTGACAAAAATGAGAATGGTGAGTCTTAGGTGCTGGAGAACTTCGTTACTCAGGTTACTAGCAAAGGACAAAAGGCACAGGCAGAAGCTTCCAGAAGCAAATGCAACTAGATGTGTCTGAGCCTCTGACCTACCTGTGAGGCAGCCCACGTGGTCAGTGTGCACAGTGGCCTGGGAGGCTGGAGGTCAAGAAGCGAAGAGCTGCAGGTCCTGGGCAGGTCCCCAGACCCTGACAGAGCCCCAAACCTGCTAAGGCAGGTCTGTCCTCACAGCGTACAGACCAAAGGTTTTAAGGGACTCTTAGTTGCCCCATTCTCCTGTCACGTGTGCAGGGTGAGTGTGAAGTCTCAAGCCTTCAGAAATATTACAGAGAACTGCAGAGCTCCACTAGAGAGTGGCCATAAAGGAGACATTTGTGATGTCCTGGGAACATCCTGTTTTCAACTTGACCTGATGTTTGGGCTCCAGAAGCCAGGTGGGTGGGCCTCCCGAGGCGACCTCCTATCCAGACTCCATGAGCTGGCTTCCAACGCCCCTTAAATGACTTCACAGATGAATCCATTTTAGGCAATCTCAGAAAAGTACAAACATTGGGTAGCCCATCCACACTGGAAGAGAAAGGCTGCAAAGCCCGCTCGCCTGCGAATGAAAACAAACTGAGAAGCCCATTCCAGGCCAGGGTCAGGCCAGGGAACCTGGCTCTGAAGGAGGCAGACTCGAACAGAGGCCTGGGAAGTAGTGAGCACATGGCGGGCGCCGAGGCAGCCAGAAGCTGCAGAGCGTTCACACCTGGAGGCCACGGCTTCCTAACTGGCCAGGGCCTGGTGCACCAGCACCCAGCAGACACCTGGTCCCCCCCGGGCCATGGTGCTGTGGCCACTTCCCACCAGTGAGGCTAGGTCTTCATTACAGGCTGTTTACATAGTACCAGGAATACTGCTGCGCTTTGAAGATTTCCAGTGTTTAAAGGGCAGGGTCTGGAGCAGGGGTCTCGGGCAAGCAGCACACGAAAAACCCGAGCGGAGGCTCCACGGGGATGCCCACTGGCCTGCAGCCTCCTCCGCGTGGGGACGCTGGCTTCCCATAGCGGCTCTCCTCTCTCGCCACCACCAACCTCGGAGCCAAAAAAAAAAAAAAAAAAAAAAGATGCACACCCAGCCTTCTAGAGAAATGGACAAAGCAGGTTTCTTCTCCACGCCAAGCTTCCTGACCATGGCGTGCGTTGCATTTCGGGGAAAGGTGAACTGTTTCTTCAGCTGTCAGCACTGTCTTCACATCCTGGAACTGCATCCTTGCAAAATGTTGGCATTCTCACCTGGTTTACTGGCCCTGTGCTCTGGGAAGTTGTGCAGCTCCTTGGAGGTGACGCGGAGGAATGGCCTGCCCTTCTACCCCTAGTTGTAGGAGGAGCCAGTGCCGACCAGCTGATCGAACTTCTGGTCCTGATGGATGCCATTTGCTGTCTTGTTCCTGAATTTTGTCCTAACTGTCTTAGTGAGGCGGTATAGTAAAAGTCTGCCTTCTCCAGCACTCCTTCCTCTGCAAGGTCTTTGTTGGCCAGCTTTTCCAGACAGCGAGAACAGCACTGCCTCTCCGCGCCCCCCTCCCATAGGTGGGGTCCCTGTCGATTAAAGTGGCACCCGTTGCATCCTTGTCTGAGGTCAGGTGCCAGTCCACCGGGCACAAGCGGTACAGGAAGAATTTGCGGTCCCGGCACATTGTGTGTCCCCTGGGGATGAGGACAGTGAGGAAGTGCCTGCGGGGTACACTGAGCGGGATCCACTTGGAAAAGCTGCCAGGGCGCTGGGGTTGGCGTGGAGGCCATCTCCAGCCCCACCCAGCGGCAGACGCGGGAACTGCAGACCCTGCTCGTAGTTACTACTCTCTGCCATGAGCCCAGCAAACCCCAGGGCCCGCAGAGAACAGGTTCGTAGTTGGGATGGGGGTGGTGCAAAATGAATAAAGGTACTCAAAAGGTACAGATTTCCAGTTACAGAATAAATAAATGCTGGGGGTGTAATGTACAGCACAGTGATTATAGGTAATAATACTGTGTTGTCCATTGGAAAGAAAAAAAGTAATACGGCGGTGAAGCTCGCGCGGCATGGATGAACCCTGGAACGCATTATGCTAAGTGAAAGACGACAGTTACAAAAGAGCACGTATTACACAATTCCTTTCACATAAAATGTCCAGAATAGGCTAATTTATGGAGACGGAAAATACATTAGTGGTTCCCTAGAGCCGAGGCTGGGGCAGTGGGGAATTATTGCTGATGGACGCAGAGTTTCTTTTGGTGGGGGATGAAAATATTCTAAAATTGTCTGTGTTGATGGTTTCACAACTGAGTGACTATACTGCCAACCATTGAATTGTATGCTGAAATGAGTCAGCTGTACGGTGTGCGAATTCCATCTCAATAAAATTGTTAAAATTCACACTTTTTCATGATAGTACAAAAGGTTTCTATCCTATTAACTCATAAGCAAAAATTTGTTTTAAAATAATGTTTATTTTACTTTTGTCTCACCTTTGTTAATTTCTATTTTTGAGCATGTTTTATAACATAATACCTTGATAATAGTGTAAAATTTGTTATATGTACAATTATATAATTGTAAATATATATATCTATATATGTCTATATAATGATTATATACATAAGTACATGCTAAATATTTTTATTGCTTGTTATTAAAAAAATTACAGGTCAAATGGATTATTACTTGGTCATAAAAAGAATGGAATCTTACATTTGCAACAGCATGGATGGACCTACCTAGAGGGTATTATGCCAAGTGAAATAAGCCAGTCAGATAAAGATAATTACCATGTGATTTAACTTATATGTGGAATCGAAAAAACAAAACAAATGAACACACAAAACAGAAACAGACTCATAGATACAGAGAGCAGACTGATGGTTGCCAGGGGGAAGCTGTGTTAGGGCACTGGGTGAAAAAGGTGAAGGGATTAAGAAGACAAATGGGTAGTAACAAAATAGTCACAGGATGTAAGGGACAGCATAGGGAATATAATCAATGACATTGCTATACCCAGGCAGATACTGAAAATATCAGGAAAATACGGTCTCAAGTGTGGGATTGTCTAAGCAGTATGCTGTACACCTGACACTTAGACAAACTAACATTGGCTGTAAACTGTAATGGAAAAATGAAAAAAAAATGTAGATCCATGCTTATGAGTTGGAAGCTGAAGTGCTTTTTTTTAAGTAAATATTTTGTAAGAGGGAAGGTGCCTTTACCAAATATGTAAGACTGTTCATTATGCCCCCTCTTTCCTATCGAAGAGCAGTATTTCTGGATTCTAGAGTGAGAGAAGCACACAGTCTAGGAGAAGCTGCATTAACGGCTTGTGCTCAGCAACAACGGAAAGCACACACTATTTCTCTACCAACCCTCCTTGCCGGGCCAGGTGGCCGCCTCCTGCAACAGAGGCTGGGCTCAGGACAGGTGACTCCTTATCTCCCAGCACTCAGTGGTTGCTCCCAGTGCGGTGAGGTCCGTCCCACTCCCTTCTTCTCAGGCTCTTTTCCAAACAAGAGTCTTTGTCTAGCATCGATTTCATGCCAGCAAACAATATACAGAAAAGCACAAAGGCTAAGTAAACTTTTATTTATCAAAAATTATCCTCATTTTTAGATCATGAGGAATCTCTAAACAACAATAGGACTTATAAGAGAAGGCTGGGGGTAGGTGGCACTACAAAGCTTTCAGCTAAAGCATCACCAGCAAAATCAGAGGTAACGGGTTTCAGGTGTAGCCAGTGTTTGTCTATGAGTACAGCGGGAGTGTGGGAGATGTATAGTTAACCTGTGATTCTGGATTGAAGTTTGGAGGTTTATTTTAATTACTGTAAAGTTTTACAGCCTACTTACTATCGTCCTTTAATGAGGTACAATGTTGGTAAAAGTTGCTACCTATATACAGAGTACGTAAACAGTTTCCAATGCATTTACAGACAGACATCCTCAGATAGAAGAGGTCCAAGGGAAAATAAATGACTGATTCAGTTGCACTATACATTTATATCTGGGAAGGGTGGCTGGTTTAGAAATGTCTAAGATCCATCCACTTTGGAAAAGGCTTGAAAAAAGTGACCATTTTAAACAGATTTTACTCCTCTACAGAACACAAAGGAAACCACATTCAAACTTTTAAATTAAATAAATAACTAGTCCATAGTGAGTAATTTTTGCAATAAAAATACTAAAGAAAACAAGTTATGTTTTGTTCCTTTATTTGCTTTTTAGCTCCTACAATTTTACAATTGCCTGTAGAAAAAAAAATCACCAAGAGAGTGGATTGAGATTGTTGTAATGACATCACAGCCCAGAAGAAGATGGAATTGTGCAGTGGCCTAGACTAGCACCCTCCGTCCGGGTGGCAGCCAATGGACAGTAAGCGTGAACAATGGAATTCTGGTCTAGAAACAACAGCCTGAAGATAAAGGGGGAAAGAGGGATTTTTTTTTTTTACTATGATGAATCTCTTGAACATTTCCTTTATTCCTCCCCTTTGATAATTAAAGTCCAGATATAAAACAAATTATAATGAAAGAAATGGCAAGCAATATAAATCATTACTATTTAACACACATGCATTAGATGGATTTATCTTGAATAGGTAGGTGTTCCTAGTCTAGGATCTCTGGAAGAATTCTAGCCGATAGAAAACCTCTGAAATGGTGTGCAAGGTTGTATGAGTATGTGCATCTGTGAAATTTCTGTGGACACAGTCCATAACTGTCATCAAAGAGGTCCCTATTTTTTTTAAAGTGTTATATCCCTGGCCAGTGTGGCTCAGTTGGATGGAGCGCTGTCCAGTAAATGGAAAGTTTGCAAGTTTGATTCCCATTCAGGACACGTGCCTAGGTTGTGGATTCAATCCCAGGGTTGGGACGCCTACAAGAGGCAACCATTTGATGTTTCTCTCTCCCACCCATGTTTCTCCCCCTCTCCCTCTCCCTCCTCCCCCTCTCTCAAAAATGAATAAGCATGTCCTCAGGTAAGGGTTAAATAAATAAATAAATAAATAAAATTTTAAAATGTTAAAAAGTGTTATGAATCATAGCTCTAAGATAAAATGCAGTAACTGGACAAAATAATGTCCCACTAATTACAACTTTTAGATTTCTCTACTAATAAACCAATTTAAAATGATAATATGTTGCGAATGAATTTTTTGAGCCCCATGGGTTCAACCATATCACAAGTTGAATCAAGCGAGCAGGATCTGAACCCTTGCAGAATCAGGCAGGAAGTTTTATACCCTCACCTCTGAGCCCAAGAAAGCCTCCCAGGAAACTCAGCATTAAGAGAACCACCCTATTTCACTGCCAGTGTCCAGATCCAACTGCTCGCGTGCACATTACCAAACGTGTCAAATTCCAGAAAATGGGCGACTTTATGTCCATTTCCCCACTGGACCCAAAGCATGCATGGGTCAAAGGCAGGATATTCAAAGTCTCTCTTGTCACGAAACTGGAAGCCAATTACTGATAAGTCCCTGCTAAAAATATTTGGCTAACAAAAAAGAGTAAGAATGAATGTTGTTTAACCTTTATTCCTCTTGACATTAAACTATAAGCTTCCTCTTAAAAAATATATGTTCTCCTTAAAATAGACAAGCGCTTGAGGAAGCACACAGCTCAACCTGTAGTATGGAAGAAAACATCCTAAATAGAATAACCACTTGTGACTGACTTTTCAAACTGAAGATCAATGTTTCCTCGACAACCAAACCTGTAACAATAATCGTAGGGGACATTTGCTAAGATGAGTGTAACATAACATACTTCAAAAGACTATGTTTGATTTTGTAAAGGAATGCCTTTGTAAGTATTTCTTCAAACCTAAAAATAAATACCACAAAACGGCATTGTAATTTAAAACAACTCTGTAATTATTTCTTGACTTTGTGGGATTGAAAGAATTATCTCGTTCATTCATTCACTATAGGATGTGTCTACTATGTGTGAGACATTGTGTCAGAAACTAGAAGATACAATGGTGAACAAAAGTGGAGTTGATAGTCTAGTGAGGGAGACAAGCATTCTTGAAAGTTCTGCACGAATAAATAGAGCAACTTTGGTAAGAGCTACAAAAGGGTTGAATAATGTCTTAATTTGAGAGAATCAAGAGCCTCACCAAGGAAGGTATATTTGAGCCAAAAGATGACAGAGGATAAGAATATAAGGTGACAAAGAAGGGAAGAAGATGTTCCATGTGGAGGGAACAGCATGTTCAGAGGGTCTCTAGGGGTAGGACACCCAGTAAGTCCCAGGCAACAGGTGCGGGTCGGTATGGCTCTGGATTATCATGAGAGGAGGCTGCGGGGGCTGCATTCAAGGTGGAACCGAAGGAGTAGGTAGGGTGAGACCTTGCAGAATTTGCATCCTGTCTACAGAGACTGAATCTTAACCCTAAGAGCAATGGCAACTCAATGAATATTAGGCCTAGGGGTTGGACATTTAGTGAGGATGATAAGAACAGATTTGTATTTTGAAATAATTATTCCAGCAGAAAAATAATCCATATTTTAAAAAATTCATACTCATCCAAGGACATATTCATTGATTTGACAGAGAGAAAGGGAGAGAGAGAGAATCTCATGTGTGCCCTAACCCATGTTTGGGTATAGGGGTGATGCTGCAACCAACTGAGGCACCCAGCCAGGACTATAGCCCATATTTTATGTAGGGTAGGTAACTTTAATTTTCAAGCACCTTCCTAAGAAATCTAGAGAAAGTTATTAACAGGAACATAGGATTCAGAGTATGTACCTGAATTTATAATGGTACCTGGCATATATATTGAGTGCTGTGTGATGTTACTTGTGGTTATAATTGTTTGGTTAGTTTCACCAGACTGTATCAGCAGTATCATACCTCCAAAATTAATCAGAAATTAATTTTTAACCTTGTGAAATTAATAAGTAAGGCGATGTTAATTACACTTCTGTTGCAATTCTTGGTTTCCCAGTTATACTTACACTTGATCTTTAGTGATTCTGTACTCCCTGAGATTGTTCTATTTGTCATACTTCACTGTATTCAAAATGTTTTTTGATCTGCATTTACTCATACCTACCTCCATGATCATAGGCCAATAGATTTCTTTTTAAAATTCAAAATTTAAAAATTCAATTTAATATAAGCAAAAGAACCTTAAAATATCTACAAAGAATAAATGGATAATATAATATTATTAGACAATACTTAACAATTTAAGATCTTGTCTAGTATTATTTGGTTTTAGTATGAAGGATTCAGTTCTAAAATAGAATGAGCAGAGTCAAAGTAAATTTCACTAAAATAAATCCCTGGCTTACATGAATAAACTCTTTTATAAAAGTTATTATATCTCTCTAAAAACATAAAATAATATGAGTATGCACATTTTTGTGCATAATGTTATTTATTCATATATTACAAAAATAATATTGAAAAATATATTTTTAGTATAAGCTTGAAAATATGCAATAAATATGAATAAGACATTAAAATGCTTATATTCAATTATCACCAAAGTATAATATATTTGATGTTTAACATATAAATGAACCTGTAATGCCTAGTGTTTACTGGTGTTATTTTTCATCTGCTTGATTCTTCATCAAAAAGATAAGTAATAATAACATTAGTTAACAAGGCTCAAATGTTATCATCATAAGTTCATTATTAGATTTACCTAGAGATTTTAAACCTTGCTTTTAGTAAAAATAGCTATTTTTCATTGACACAAAAGAGACATTACTGCTAACTTGCAGAATAGATAAATATGGCACTCTACAATAGCTCCATGGACAACTATTAGCCTGTCCTACTATGATTTCACACGCCATAGCCCAATTCTTCTCTAGAACATAGAGTTTGAAGTAAGGCTGACGGACGAGGTTGCAACAAATAAGGGAAGAGAAGAAAACTGGAAGTGTCTGATTAATGAAAGACCTTGTTAACCATTTTTAGGAGTTTTCATATCATCTGATTATAATAGGTACTCATTGATATATTTTGAAGAGTTGGAGACCACAATTACATCTGTGTTTAAGGAGGACCTAATGCTTCAGTTCCGTCGGATGGGGATTCAAAGACTGGCTCTTAACAGAGCTGATGAGCCACAGCCAGTAGGCCGCTGGGTGAGCCACACACCCTTCAGCCAGCCCACTGGTCCCCTTTATCCACTGGACATTTGCATGGCTTGATATGACTCCCCATTGTGTTTGTATGGTGAAGAAAAAGGAAGAATTCCAGTGAGATAGGAGAGCAGAGATGAGAAAATATGAGGCATGGAAAGAGTGAATAAGCCTTTGGCTCCAAAAGTGGCCATTTGAGCTCCAGGAGGCCAGGCCTTTAGGCAAAAAGTAAGAGAGCTATTTTTAAATGAGGCTTTAGGGCACAAGCACTGTTCTTTTGTGCCTCTTGTGGCAAAATGGGTCATAGAGCCTGAAGGGCATTCTGCTCATTCCAGGCAGAATGTAACATGGAGGATGACGGGCAATGAGGGGCCCTTGGCACTGCGAGGATTAGAAAGCCGTCAGAGCCTGGGAGGCAACAACCGCAGTGTGGACGGCGGCAGGCGTGTCGACTTGTGGCAGGTGCTGGCAGTTCTCAAGGGAGCGCACACCAGACACAGGTGAGATCCTTCAAGGCATATCCAGAGTACCTGAGAGGCAGAAACTCAGCCTCCTTTCAGCATGATGGTGTCAAGGACTATCATGACAGAGAAAGGCGGGTAATCAACGCTAATGTGATCTATTTTGTAATGACTACCAGTCACAAGAGTTACAAATGAACCCAGGGAATCGGAATACCAGAAACAGGCAGGGGACTCTGCACTATTCCTGTCGACCATGGCCAGGGCCAGGATCTCGGCAGTCGGGGAAGGGAGGGAGATGGACCCATGAGACATGCAGAAGACGGGCCGACACACTGTGGTGCACCGGGAAGGTGTTTGCTGCCTGGGGACCATGGGCTCCGAAGTCAGATTGCTTTGCGTTTCCCACTCACCAGCTGTGCAAGGAGAGGCAAGTCACTTAGCTTTTTGAAACCTTGGTTGTCCCTTTTTTTTTGCATTTGTAAATTTTGAATAATAACAGTATCTACTGCATACAGGTAAATGAGATGACCCACTAAAAATATTTAGCAGAGTGCTAGGCACACTCCAGGCACTCAGAACACACTAACAACGATTACTCTACTTGCAGAGAGTATTCAGATTACAAGTAAATCAAGTGGTTAATTTTAAAATGTCCTATCTGTGAGCAAATTGGACATGTATGTTATTTACAATCGTTAGTTTAAAATATGTATCTATTTATATGCATAAATATATTTGTGTGCATGCATACGTACAATTGGCTAATCTTTGCCATTGAATAGTAAAGCAATAAAAAGTGCTACATGGACTTTATTCTCTATTCCACGTGCTCTTTGTTGCTATTTAAACTCAGTGGCTTTCCTCCTTAGTGGCATAGCATGATTTTTTATTCACTTAGCTCATCGAAGAGCATTTGTTCTACATTCAACTCCGAGGTATGAAAGCTAGTAATCTGTTAGATGAACAGGTGTATCAGCATAGGTACTATCTCCAATATGCTGACCATTGATAGTATAATATTCTGAATAGTTCATCTCTTCTAGGACCTAATTATGCTTGAATATTTTCCTATCAGAAAGATATTTCCTACACATATGTATATGTGTATATATATGTCTGTGTGCATATGTGTGTCTCTGTGTGCATTTGTGTGACTCTGTGCATGTGCCAGCATGTGAAAATAAAAGTTTGGGAGTCAGATTATAAAATTACATTCAAGACTTTAAATAATTAAATAGGTATAAAATTAACATAAAATGAAGCACTAACAAATTGTAATCACAGATATTCAACACCCTTTTTCCTGATATTTCTCAGGAGATGTATCCGTGTCCAGGAGGGCCCAGGAAGAACCCTGGCAAAAGCGCTGGGATGTGGGAAGGGTCACAATAGTTCCCTATTATTTGCATGATAATCGCTTAAGGTTTCCCATTTGTTTATAAACCCAGGAGGGAGAAGAGTGCATCAGTTTTGTTCACTATTAGATTCGCCAATCACAGATATAAACATATTGTAGAGCTCAATAAATATCTGTTGGAGGAGTGAATCAAACTACAGTATTTGGGGTTTCCAAAACTCTGAGATCTATGTTAAAATTTTAATCTAGTTCTTTTTTTAAAAAACTTGTCAAAAAGATTTAATGTAACCCATTTACCACTGAAGAAATTGTTTTCGAATATGAAAGTGACTTGTTCATATGGAGCTATTGAGCATCTGGCATTGAAACAAGGTCCAGGGCTCTTTTTCTTGGTTGGTAATCCCTTTTAACATCTCCTTTATTTTCTTAATAATATTTCAAATTATACACATGTAGGTGTGTGTGGAGAGAGAGTACTTTAATCAACATGACATTTTTGCTGTATTTTGTGAGAGTTCCTGTGTCCCACAGATGACCGCAGGCTGTGTTTTCACTGTCCCGTGACCGTTCTAGCTCGCAGGGCCCATGGAGACATTGGCTGACTTCCACCTCCCACTTCTAACTAGTCATCTTTCATCCCTAGAATCTTACCTCCCAATACTCCACTCTTAGCTGAAGCCTCTGAGTATTCAAGTTCTCTCACCCCTGTGTCCCCTTCCCTCGGCTCGCAGATCTCCTTGTGCCTGCCATTCCTTCGGCTTTCTTCTGGCTTTACCTCTGTCTCTTTCCAGCATAAACTCCATTCTTTATTCAAGTATTTAAAAGATTGGTGTTTCTGCAGGGCCTCCCCCAAGTCTGCAACCTTCTGATCAGTCTCAGTATTTGCTTTCTTTATTTTTAAAGTGATGTTGCAGGGTGCTGTGAGAGAAAGCTATATGGACACAGAAATTGATGCCCTTCATTAAAAATTCAGTCTTCATCCTCAGCCGGCCTCTGGAGTCAGCGGGACAATCTGTCTATGTGTCCCAAGTCCCCTTCCTCCCTCTTTCCCCTTAGCAGCCCTTCCAAATCCCCATCATTCTCCGTAAACCCTTGACCCCAATCAGCAAATGACCTCACCTTCTACTTCACAAAGGAAATAGAGGCCAACAGACAGCAACTCCCCCAACTTCCTGGCCCCTCCTCTACATTCTTATCAGCACCCACATCCATCCTTACCTCTTTTCCTCATTTTTCAGTTGAAGCGATGTTTCTCCTCTTAGCCAAGGCTAATCCCACCACCTGTGATCTGGATTCCATCCCCTCCCGCTCCCTGCGGGACCTGTTCCATCAATCATCCTTGCTCCTGTATCTTCAACCTCTCTGGCTCTCTCCCCTCAACCTACAGAAATGCTCTCACTGCTTCCAACTCAAACACACACACACACACACACACACACACACACACTCCTTTCCCCTCCCTCTATTCTCTTCAAGTTACTGCCAGAACTTTCTCTTTTCTTTCTCAGCCAAGCTTCTTTAAAAACAAAACAAAACCAACAAAAAAGCTTACTCTGATTTTTAAAGTAACACATCCTCATATTAGACTTTTTGGAGAATAAAGATTTTCAAAGGAGAACATAATAATTGCCTATAAGATATACCACCCAGGAGTGACAGTTGTTAATCTTTTGGTTTTGTTTATTTAGTTCAGTTTTGCTCTGCCTATAAAAAAAATGGGCATTGCTTAATATAAAGATTTGCATCTTGTTTTTTACACTTACTGTGACTATCTTTCAAAAGTCTTAAATACTCCTCACCAACATGCGTGTTAGTGGTTATACATTATTACTTTCTATTTGTAACAATTTAAATACATTCTTTATTAGACTGCTTTCAGTTTTTCTCTTCTATAATCATAAACAAGCTTCCTGAAGGTGCATCTGTACTTTTTCTCTCCTTCCATTCACTTCTCTGCCTAAGATAGTCTACCTCCTACCCCTTGCACTTGAGATGCCTCTTGTGAAAGTTACCAGCGATTCTTTAGCAGTGTTGGAAAGACTCTTCTGGTTTATCTCACTCAGCTTCTCTGAGGCACTTGACATGGTTAGCGATTCTCTCTTTGAAACTATCTTCGACTCTGGTTTCCATTTCGCTGAGAAAGAACCCACCTCCCTGGGTTCCACCCGCCAGGGGCTCCCTATCACCCCATTTGCACATTCTTCTCCCTGGATCTGCCTTTGAAAGTTGGCTTCCCTGGAGCTCCATCCCCAGTTTTTGGCTCTATTTCTACACTGTCTTCCTGGGGGTAACTCATTCTTCACTCACATGCCTCTGGTTTCCAACCTGCTCACGCAGCCCTGCTCATCTCCTCCAGGGAGGCTTCCTTATCTCTCGGTCACGCACTCTGAATTATTACTCCTTTTCTTGTTCTCCTATGGCATCCTATTCCTAACTCTTAGCATGATATACATCACTTTTAATGTAAACCACTGGCAACTTGTCCTCTTGCCAGGGTATCTTAACCCTAGCACCGTTGACATTGGGGGCCAGGTAATTCTTTGTGCTGGGGCTCTGTCCTGTGTATGGAAGGATGTTTAGCAGCATCCTTCACCTCTGCCAACTGCATGTCAGTAGCAGTGCACCCCAGTTGTGGTCATCAGAAATGTCTGAACACCTCAAATTCCCCTGGATACAACTCCCCTCCCCAGGTGGAGAACCACAGTGCCAAACTGTGAGCTTTTTGTCCAGCATGCAGCCCAATGTCCGGCATAGAAATGAAGTCAGATAAAGAAATGGGTCCAATTACAAGATATAACTGGAAAAATTAAAATTAATAAGAATAGGTTATTGTTTTAGAAAAACATGCAACTTTTACTGTCAGCGATTAGGCAAATATTACTAACAAGTTTCCTGTATCCATGATAGTTATTAAAAATCAACAATGTCCTTAACCTCCGACAGCTTGCAATTTTGGAGGAAAGAAATGAGTCAGACATGCAATCAGCATACCAATGGAAATCAACTACACAAATGTAATGTTTAGGTTCCCTGTGGCGATTTGGAAACTTTATTACTACTCAGGGAGAGGAAAGCAAGAAAGGAAACCTTTCTGAGGGGCTAGACCCTTTTTCACGTGTGAGTAAAAGTCCTGATTGGCACAAAGGCAAGAGAAATAAAGTGTTTCCCAATAAAATGGGAAAAACTGGAAAACGTTTCATTCACACAAATGGTCAGGATCTAGGTCTTCGATGATGCAAGTCGGGCCAGAGACCAATGAGATTGCACTGTTCAATTTAGCTACTGAGCATAGGTCCTTATTTTGCTCTGGTGAAATACCATATAATGCCTAGAAGTCTAAAATGTTTTAGATTACAGGTGACCCTTGAACAACATGAGTTGGAACTGTGTAGGTCAACTGGTACTTTTTTTTTCAATAAATATACAGTCGAACCTAACTATTCCCTGGTTTTGCATCTGCAGATTCAACCAACTGAGGATCGAAAACTACTTTTTTGACCTGCAGTTGGGGATTCAGGGATGTGAAAGGCTGGCTGTATGCACATGCATTGTTAGACACCACTTTCCATAAGGGACTTGAGCATCTGCAGATTTGGGAATACTGAAGGACTATAGTTGAGTTTGGGGGGAGTCAAAAGTCACATGCAAATTTTCTACTGTGCAGGGGTCAGTGCCTGCAATTTCCCATTTTTCAAGAGTCAACTGTAGTTCAATGCAACTAATAAGCATGGATATATGTGTTCAGCTGCAATACAAGTTCCAGACCCATTGAGATAAGCAGATACGAGCAAATGAGAAGAATCATGCTTCACGCAGACTCCCAATTGCTCTCGATGGGGGTGAATTGTGCACACCACAGGGCATTTGACAATGTCTAGAGACATTTCGGGAGGTAGGGAAGGGGTGCTACTGGCAACTAGCAGGTAGCAGCGAGAGATGCTGCTAAAATACTAAACCGCACAGGCAAGTCCCCCCCAACACAGAAGGACTGTGCTGTCATTTGGAACCGCAGAAGTGCTGAGGCTGGAAAACACCGCTCCATCCCAGGCCTATGGATCCACAGCCCCAATCCGCACATTAAAGGAGCTGGACTCCTGAAGCAAAATTAACTGATTAATATCTAATGTCTTCAAACACAGGATCCCACCCAATTGTTTTATTATGAATCCTGACAATATATTAGATATATTGGGTGACGCATACAGAGTAAAATAAAAGCGCATTATCAAAAATATTTTTACCTGTTTGTTTTTATTTATAAAGTGACTACTAGAAATCCTAAAATCACAGGTGTGGATGCACGGTACTGTAGGGCAGGGTTGATCTATCCATTGCTTCATATCACTAAAAACAGATTTCATTTCCTGTAAAATGTTGGAATTCTTTTTTAACCAATGGGAATTGATATTTTATGTCTCTTTCCCATTCTGCCTTAATTTATTATATTGTAGTTTAGTATTTAACTGCTGCTATGGATTTTTTTTTAAATTGTTATCCAATGTATGTTTATTTAGAATATCTCTCCTGTTGCTTGTTTAAACACAGATTTAAATTTAGTTACTGAAATCACTTTTATGTTTAGACTTCGAGCAAATTCTTGACTTTATACTTGCTCCAAATCCTATTTTTTGTCTTATTTTTGAAGTAACTAAAAATAATAGAAGATCGAGGTCGAAGCAGATGAGAATGTCATTTGAGAATGTGATTGTCACCCAAGGATGATGCTGTCAATGAGAAGGTGTCAGTCATTCAAGGAGTATCCAGACCTACAAATTCAGTTGAGTACTTCGAATCACTTAAAATTTTGGAGGAAAAATAGATCGCAGTAGGGCATTATGTAGTACATGGAAGAAGGCTGAATCTTAAAGTCACGAAAGGAAAGGAAGAGCTCACAATACTTCTAGTATTTCTAAACAAAGAAAGTACAGAATCTTCTAAAGTCAACAAGTCATGGCGGAAGAAGAGGTGACCAACAGTAGGGGCAGCGTCAGGGTCACCTTTGTGAATCTAAGAGTCCCTTTTTCTGTGTGTGGCAAGTTAAATCTTGCAAAGGCTGCGCTTGCAGGCAGGCCACACAGGTGCCACTGGGTCCTAATTACAGCAAGGACACTCCTGGGCTCCCGAGGGGATGTAACAGAAGACACTTGCACCGCAGCAGGATATGCTTCTGGTTTTGAAGGGCTGTTTCTGATATCGTTTTCCTCCTGGCCGCCCTCCTCCCTGAGCCCAGGAGTGGCAGGGATGCCACATTAGTCAAGCAGGACAAGGTCAGGGCTTGGCCTAGGATCCGGTTGTGGAAATATGCAAAGGGAAGTGGCTAAAATTAGTAATGGACTGAATGTATGCCTTTGTCATGGAGAAAGGGGAGGCATGGAGGAGCAACTGCTGATCACACTTGTATTGTTCTGTCTGCAGGAAGAAGCAGGGATACAATGCTGCCCCGGAGGGAAGGGGTTTCTGAGGAGTGGAGAACAGCTTTCTTCCCTTTGGTTTTCAGACCTGTCTCATTGCATTGTTTTCTCCCCAAACCCTTCTTCAACTTGGAACGCTTCATAAATATGCTACAGTGTTTCATGCATTAGCTCACTATGTCTTAAAAAATTGGGTGATGCTAAAAAGATAGGGTTGGGAACCTGGTTTGTGCTTCTGTGTAGAAGAGTAGGCAAGAGATTCAGGGAAATACAAATATAGAGTTACTCACATATCTTTGTCTTCTTAAAGTTATTACTTTGCAGAATTGGGCAACTGACAATGGATTTTTACCCTTATTGTGATTTTTGATTTTTTTTTAAAGATTTTATTTATTTATTTATTTATTTTCAGAGAGAGGAGAAGGGAGGGAGAAAGAGCAATGTATGGTTGCCTCTCACATGGCCCTCACTGGGGACCTGGCCCGCAACCCAGGTATGTGCCCCGACTGGTAATCGAACCGGGACCCTCTGGTTCCCAGCCCGTGCTCAATCCACTGAGCTACACCAGCCGGGCCGTGACTTTTGATTTTTTTAATTTCAAAAAGTAATTATTTAGGGAAACTGTATATCCTGATGTATGACTTCATAACAATGTGATGGAAATAGGAAGTCCGGGATATAATTACATTACTGCTCACAAAATACCATAATGTTCTTAATTTTAAAATTTCCTCTGAGCTTCTATTCAAAAATAAAACGTTTAAAGTGTTGTTTTATATTGAATGAACATTAGAAAATCAGAATTGTGGGGTTTTATTAAGGAAAAATATATGATATACTCATCAGAGTATCTGTTGGTTTTCTTTGATTCAATTTGGAAGGTTTTAGGGAAGAGAAAAATGAAACAGGTTTTGAAGAAGAGGTCACTGAAGCAGATGTCATCTACCATAAAAAGTTTAATATTTTCTTGAATTCTTCAAACATTTGCTGTTCAAATGAAATAAGCGTAGGATTCGTATAGTACATGTGGATCGCACATATATAATTGTCATTCAACTACATACGTTTAGGATTCATATGGGATGTGAGGATTTCAAAAGCTACAACCTTCCTCTACTCTCCTGGCAGGAAGTGCATGCCGCACGAATGAATGTTTCAAGTTAGGCAGCCGCTTACTACATGTTAGGCTAAAGCCACAGCTTTTGTTGCAGAGAGTAAAACGTGGGCAGAGATTTTTGATACATGTCAGAGTAAAATGTTAATTCTAATTGTTCCGTCGAGTTGTCCTTGATTTGTGACAGGTTTGTTACTCTGCAGATATCCGAGCTGCCAGCACCTATGTGGGGATTTCACCCGGTGAAGTTGCCCAGATGCCCCCTCTTCCCCATCTCACCTCTTTATTCCTAATTAGCTTGTCCCTGGGTTCTCTCAGGGCAGCCTTATGCTTGTCCTGAAGTGCTTTTGATTCCGACCCACTGGCAAATTAAGCCATTTAATGTTTAGCGAAAACACACATTGGAGATACAGGAATGGTCCGGCCGTACAGGCAGTGCCCCAGACAGCCGTCGGCTTTCACCTTGCTTGCCCAGGTACTTTCTGGAGGTGCTACGGGCACCCACGTAGCCACGATCTCTCTTAAGGTTTGGCTTTTGTGTTTTCAGTTCTCATCATAGTCCCAGAGGGCCTTTTTTCTGAAGTAATAATAGCGTTAGGTGCAAGCAGAGCACCCCGGTTGTCAGTATGCAATGAAAATTAGCAGGTCTCTGAAAAAGCAGACCCAGGAAAATTGGAGTGAAGAGGAAACAGCCATGGGAAGACGGACCTGGCTCCAGGGTCGGCAGCCTGTTCCTTTGCTGGGGCGGCAACATTTGGACTAATTGAGAATCACACTTTCTGTCTCCTTCCCTGCTCCCAAACTGCCCAGCCTGCCACTTAGCAGCAAAGTTTCAATTGCTGTTAGTAGGTGAAGGAAGTACTAAGAAACCAAGTGAAAAAAGAGAGGAGGAAAGGCAACCGACACTGAGACTTTTCTCCACATACCCTTTGAGTATTTTACTCCACTTCATCCCTCCGGAAACACAGAAAATTGGAGGGGTTTGCTCAAGGTTTCACAGTAATTAACAGAGCCAGAACTGTAACCCAAGTCTGCCTCCAGTATGCGTGTTTCTACCTCTACGCACTACAGATGGATTTATGGGTAACCGTGTCTACAGGATATCACAGTTCTGCTGGAATCTGGAATGTCTTCGGAATCTAATAGATGCTCCCTATCTATTTCATATATGAACTAGGCAGGTTATTGAGAGATGCCTTTATCGACAAATTATCCAGGATTCCGTCTTCCCAAGATGGGAAAGATCTTTGTAATTGATTCTTATTTTTAAAAAATTAAAAATTTGAAAGAGCATTGCATTTTCTGTTCGGCAAAACACGCAATGTGTATGTGTATATAATATCTAAGAGCTGCTAATAAAATGGTTTATCCTTAAGAAACTGCCTTCATCTAAAACTACGTGTAACTACTAATCAGTTGGATCTCACCACACTAGTATACAGTAAACTGGTATTTTTAAAGCAGATGGCATAACAGGATACATTTTATGATAAATTGGAGAAGTAAAAATGGGTTTTTTTGGCCTGCCAGTTCACAGTTGTATTAAAACACATGTATCCATTATTCTCCTACCTGTCTCAAAAGACTAGAATGAGAGGCCAAAGCTGGGAGAAATTCTAATTCTCTCACAGGGTGGCGTTTTGTTTTGTTTTGTTTCGCTTAGGGAGAAAAATGCTGTTGCGCATCTTTTCAAAAACAAGTTTCTGATTTTCAATATATTGAGGTTTATTGATCCTAATATGAATGAAGCAGAAATAGAAATGTAACAAGTATTAAAAATTTAAAAGAATTGGCCCTGAATGTGTCCCGCTGAAATGGGTATCAGAAGGCAGAGAGACGATGATGGAACAGTGCAGCA
Organism: Micronycteris hirsuta; assembly: GCA_004026765.1. Classification (NCBI taxonomy): domain Eukaryota; kingdom Metazoa; phylum Chordata; class Mammalia; order Chiroptera; family Phyllostomidae; genus Micronycteris; species Micronycteris hirsuta. The sequence goes on from PVJI01000006.1 coordinate 533,533, forward strand.
GTAAGGGCCTCCCTGGCTCATTCCTCCCTGTATACAGGACTTTAAGTAGCCCCCTCCCATGGTGACCCTGAGCTTGGCCACGTGGTGTGCTTTGACCAATGAGATGATATATACCAAGAATGACAGAAGCAGACACTTGAAAAGCGCTTGTCCATTGGGGCATGTCCCTTCTGGTTACTGAGGACCCAGCCACTGCAGTGTATGAACATGCCAGGGTAGCCCCTAGAAGATGAGAGATCACTGGCTGGTGGGGGGAAGCCCCAGCATTCCCAGCCAGGCCAGCCTTCCCAGACAGGCAACAGAGGCCATCCTGGACCACTCATCCCTTGCTGAGCTTGCTTAGAACAGAAGAACCACCAGCTGATGAGCAGAGGCATGAGAAATAACATGTTTACTCTTTCAAGCCACTGTGTTGAGTTTGTTACAGAGCAAAAGGTAACCAACTCAATACCATTTCTCCAAAACTATAAATATAAACCCAGCTAACACTTAGAGTGACTGAAAAATGTCGCCAACACGGAGCTAAAGATAGCCTTGCCCTTGATCTTACCATGATAAACAAATCAGCTATTTCAGTTACTTGCATGAAAATGAATTCTAGAAACGCAATTCCACTGTCAGCAATCTTTATGCAAAAGGCTGCAGGGGACAATGAGGCGTTTCGGGGGAGCGGCAAGTCCATATGGACAAGGCAGCCCATTCATAAGACTCACGCATTTCACAGAAATCCAAAGACTTCGAAAGTTTTCTCTCTCACACACAGACACACACACAACACAGGGCCCTGCCAGTGGAGGAAACATTTGCACTTCCTCATTGCTCTAAGACGTCAAAACATTCAGGCTGTTACTTCTCCACAAAGGGGACATTTTTCCTTCTTCTTGAAGCTTCCAATGCCAGGGCAAGCTTACCCATTACCCTGGCACCGTGACCTACAAGATGTATTGTATTAAGTACCTATTCCTTTCTAAGATGTCCTATACCTTTGGAATATGTACCTATTTTCTTCCATAGGTATGAATTTTAAGGGGTTCTCTCTATTCCAGTAAAACAGAGTTTTGAAGACTATTCAGCAACATGAAACAATGCTAATATATATATAGTAAGCAAACCACTGTACAAGATTATACATTTCATATGAATTCAATTGTGTTAGAATTCTATGTATTTTATTTATAAAATAAACAAAAATAAAGATTTTAAAGAAAATGTACCCAAATAGTAGAGGATATTATGGAACTATAGAATTTTATTTTCTAGTTTTAATCCTTGGCAATATTAAAATATATATAAAAATAGTGTAAACTGGAAATTAGGGGCGGAAATAGCTAATATATAAAATAACATCTAAGAACCACTTGGGGTGGAATTAAGGAAATTTGGGTTAAATTACAGATAGTGAACATTCCCAGGGGTAGGTAGATATTCATTATCATAGTAAAAGCATGTGTAGATTTGATATAAATAAGTAAGTAGATTGTAGATGATATTGCATTCATTACAACTACTTCTAAATTTTATAATCATGTTCTTCTACAGTGACTTTTTTAAACACACACTTCTTCCTTGCATTAAGAAGCTCTCATTGGAAACATACTAAATTGCTTCACAGTTATCTCTAGCATTCTACATTATTCCTGTCCCCCTCCCACCCCATCTCTCTTTCTCCCTTTTAAGATTTGAATACAAAGAGAAGGTATGAAATGATTTAAAAGCAACTCAATCATTGGAATGTTTGGAAATGTTATCCATTATCCAGACTTCCAGTCTAAGCCAGTAACCTAGAAATACATCCATGCAGCCCCCCACTATTACCTACACTGAATACTTAAAAGATAGCATTGAGAAATGCAATTTTAAAATTAGGAATGTGTCACACATTTGAGGTCTCAGTAGTTGCTCTGGTTGAAAACAGTTTCTTCAGAATCTTCAGATTTCAGACTCTTAACACACTCCAGTGCCAAATAGTTGTGTGTGCTTTTTAACTCTCTCAGAATAACAGAAGAATTCATGGGCACTGTCAAAAACTAATCCCCCCAAAGGTGTAAATGGGCAGTTTACTTTTTCCCAACAGATAGAATGACTTTATGAAGCTTGCTGCTAACCTCTTCAGCTTGACTGCATGGCTGAGTGTACCCTTTCTTGATGAAATCGATTTTGTTAACAGAATGTGACTTGGATTTTTAACAACTAATGTGATGCAAGAAAATGAATGTGGTAACAGAAAGACTAGAGAAATCAGAGTTTCCTCCTCCCCGAATGCAATATCCACCTATTACTGACCACTGTGACCTTTCTGGGAAAAGTCACTTCCATTGGATGGGGCAGTGGCCGCAAGGCAGCGAAACACAACTTGGGGTAATTCTTTACAGATGCCAGGAACCGGAAGTTTCAAGGGGAAAAATGAAAGCCATTCACTCTTCCAATGACATAGGCCTTTGATAGCACAGAGCCATTTGGGCTGAGAGCTCCAAGGTCAGGAAGGCACATAAAGATTGGTGATTAGAGAAATACTATATCAGCAAAGTGTGGCAAGCTATTAAAAGAAACTATAGCTTTTATGATTGTGTCGCTGAAGCTCCCCAGGGCTATTTGTATTAGATATTGAGTTAAGCATAACTTATTTAGTCCCAGCATTCCAGAAAACATTTTGATGTCAGCTACTGCAGGAAAGTAAACACAAAGCAAAGGAGGAAACAGAGCTGATCTCCAACAGATAAAAATGGTGTAATTTAATTTTTGGAACCAGGGCATTTTAGAGCATTAAGAATGAGGAATTTTAGAAAGGTCCTTTCAACTTGAAAATAAAGTTTATTTAGGCGTTTGGTGGAGGGGGAGGGAAGGAACAAAGGGCTTACTTACATTACTAATGACTCCTTGAACATATATTAATATTTGATCAAAATGTATTTTTAATGTATTTCGTGAAATGTTCCCAGGGTTGTACTCTGTATTTAGACCATGGGTTTCCCTCCTGCTCCCGCGACTTAATAATCCTGTAATCTTTGTTCATGCATCTTTTCCTAGTGGGTCTACTCACAGCATTATTCATGATATCATTGGTTCCTGAAGCATTCAGGGCTCACCACACACTTCCAGGACTACTACCCAAATCCTTTTTTTTTAAGACTTGAACACTGACCACACTCACCATGTGATATCCAGCCCTAAAATGAAATGTTGGCAGTGACGAGCATACCAAAAATCTGTTTACTTCCATTTTGAACCAGAGACAGCAATGCTTGAACTCTGAACTGCTGGCTCGTGCCAGGATCCCTGAGAAGCATTTCCTCACAGGAACTACGAAGACTGAGCAAAGCTTGGTGACTCAGGGAACAGGGAGTAGCCATCTGAACACATTAGCCAGATTACTGTCTAAAAGTTTAACCACTTCCAACAGTATTACTATATGTAGCATGGCGATTGGAAGGAGTGGAAGTGGGGAAGTATTTTTCCAAAAATTTTAGATGTTTCTCAAAGGAAGAAGTATTTGCCATCTTTGCAAAACAGCAAGGTAATTTGAGAGACAGAGTCTAGAAGGAAATCTGCAAAACTGTTAACTGTGCTTGCTTCAGGTGATGAGATAATGGGTGATTTTTCACTTGCTTTTGATACCTATCCGTTTTTGCAAATTTTCTACAAAGAACACAGGCTTCTGATTAGAACACAAAAGAGGGGGAAATGCATAAATGCATAGGAGCACACAGGCCTTTTTAACGTGAAAGACACACCCATGGCCCTATCTTCCGTAGGCGACGCCTTCCAAGGTGGACATCGGCCTGGATACAATCTCACAGAAACTGCTCCAGGGTTTACTGGCTGCTAAAGGGAAACTGCTAGACAGTTTCTGGAAGGAGCTACGCCCACGTTCAGTATTTGGGACCTTGAATGCACTCCTCTGTCTCTTATTCTTAGCCCAACTCCCAAAAGCTAGCGTTTGCTTCTTCACTAGCAAAGAAACTCTCCTGTTTTGTTTTATTCCTTTCTCCTCCAAAAGTTGTTTCCGTTTGTGGGAAGAATGATAACTCCAACAAATATTTGGAACTCATATTTGTTGCCCAAGGCTGGGGATGTTCAAGGAGCCCGCGATGATTGTTATTGCCACTCTCTGTTCTGTCTGATCACTGTCTGCGCCAGGCGGCAGTTTAAGGTGATGAATGCCACCTGTACCCGCACAGCCACGCTGTTCCTCATTTCAGCAATAATCGGAAGGACCTCAGGTTAATCTCAGTGGCTATAGAACTACAGTATAGAACTACATGATACGTATTATGTTCTATTATCCCAGGTAATAATCACAACATATAATTATAATAGAGTTCATAATTAAACAACTGTAATAGTTTTATATCTTGTAGTGAAGTTTAAGATAACTTAATCATAATTTCACAGCCAGTCTATTTTAGTGATTAGTTTGAAGTAAAAGTCTGTTTGATTTAAAGTTCTCATTTTGAAATATTGTGTAAATATATCCAGTGACTGGTGACTATCTGATTGAAAATACTCAGGGAAAGACCAAAAAAAGTGGTATTAAAAGAAAAAGTGTCCTATCACACTTTAACTATATGTTTCATTCAACGGTATAGTGTTATGACAAAAGATATTACAAATTCGCACTTTTAAAACTAAAGTAACAATTTCAGTGCCCTCAGCAAAGTAGTCACATGTGAAATATTCACAGAAATAGTTTATCATTTAGATGTAATATATTCTAAAACACTCGCAAGAAAACAAATAAATATGCAAGAGAAAACTAAGATGTTTTTTGGATACTGGTTTTTCTCAAGAAAAGGAACAATTCCTAAGGTTGTGTGCTTTCCCTTCGCGTCCTCTTTTTCTTTGGTTGTCGTGAAAGAGAGTTCAGGTGAGGATAAGCCCCTGTTGGACAGTCATAAACCACCCATTCATTCTAGACTCAGAATACGAAGGAACACAAACCTGACGTCAAGGTCAAAATAAATCCTGCATCTCTAACATCGGTAACGTTTTCAAAACACCAGAGAGATTCCCGAGCAGACCTTCCACGCGCTCTTTCGCCGCTGCTGTCTACATCACATTCAGGTCATTGGAAGTGTCAGGAGGCTGCACCACAGGCTCCTTCTCTGATCCCAAGGGAAGCATGTGCTCTCAAAACTTAATCTACTAAAATGTCGAGTACACATGGACTGTGTCCTATAATCACAATCCTCACCTGTTGTTGCAATTTTTATGTAGCTGTTACTTGGGAAATAGCGTGGCAGAAAAGATAGAAAAACACAGAGCTCCCCCAGGATGCCAGTATTTTGTCCATGTGCATTCACATTTGCTTGTGTTTCCTTCCCCCAAAGACCACGTGCGGGCATAACATGACTCTTCTCCAGTTTGAGTGGCAGCCCAAGTACATCTGCAGATGGAATTGCTAGCAGGGCCATTATTTTGGCCCCGTCACCCTAAGGAACACTTGTTCAGGTGCAAGGCAGAGTGTCCTCCAGTCATCCCGGTTGACCAGTAATGTGTGGGACTTCATTGGTTCAGAATGTTTATGCCTCACTTATGTCCTTACTAATTCCATACAAAGACCTTCAAGTAAATACAATGACATTTTCTTGCCTAAAACATCAAGAAAGTTTAGGGTTTTAATAAAATGAAAGCCAAATGTCACTGTCATGGCTATGTACACTAGAGAAAATAAGGAAAAGAAGGCAGGAACTGTCTAACACATTTTCTTTCATTAATACTTTTTCAATAGCCAAGAAATTCTCCCAAATCTGCCTCTTTGAAGATAGAGTGCCATTTGCATACACTGGAGGGGCCTCTTCAATGCAGTTTTCATTATCTTGACTCCAAAGTGACTGATGTCAAGATCAAGGGAGTCGATCAGGGCAGATACACTCCAGGACACCAGAGAGAAATAAATCAGCCCATCCTCTCCATCCTGGAGAGTCCCGCCCCACGAGGGGGATTGGTGAGTGCATCCTTGCTGAAGCAGGAGGCCACGTTCCATTATTGTGAGGGCTGACTCTCACCCCTTAGAAGTCCCTCATTCTTTAAATTAATTGCCACCCCCCCTTTAGTTATCTAATAGGTTAATGAAGTTTGGAGATAAACCAGTTCTTGGCCACTTCTTGCCCTCTGAACACTCCCAGGACACTCACCCCATTCAGCCTTTTATCTCATTATGTTAAAGAGAAAATTAACTGGGGAGAAATTGAGATAACTGCCCCTTGGGTGTTAGGTGAATGTGGTATGGGTCCTCTGGGGAGCAGGAGGAACCACATTCATTAGATTCTGTGTGACAATTAACTCTTTGCCTGCCTCACCCATCCTCCCCTGTCTATAGCCGCTCTTCGGTCATGGAGGGTCTATTCGTTGCTCTTTTTTGGACAATCTCGGTTATCCAGTTTGGGGAACGATGCAGTGGATCTACGCAGTCAGCATAGGTGTGGGTGAATTAGAAATGTCATCATTCGGCCTGTGTTTCACAAGCTTGAATGAGTGCTATTTTCACTTGCAAAAGACAAATGTGAAAACTGTAATTTATTATGGTACTAGCAATTCAAGATGTTTTACTTGGATCTTGTCTGCACAATCGGTTACCAACATTCCAGCTGGTTTTGCTTTAGTTGGCTACTAGTTTACTACCCTCAATTTCATTCTCTAAATCTGTGTTTAAAAACAATTTAACAACACTTTGATTCTGTTTGGAAATGCAGTTATGAGTTCTCCTCACTCTTGCAAAGCAACATTTTCAGTGTGGTTTGGAAAATGTCATTTTAAGGCAGATGACGAGATGCAAATGACTTATTTAGTCATTCTTTAATTGTACCCATGCTATTTTATTAGAATCGCTATCTGGGTCCCTTTAGGAATACACGGTGAGGTGTTTTCAGCTACAGACATTGACGTGGCCTTGAAATCCCAGTCTCCTGGAAGTCATGAAACGTGTGGCTGCAAGAATCGGCCTTTCTGCTCTATGAGCAGCCCCTACTGGAGAGCGGGTCGGTTTGTGCTGCTGCTGCCGGACTGAAAGCATCTATTCTTCTTCCTTTTTCTCCTTCTCTTTCCTCCCTGGGGAGCTAGGGGGCTTTGGATTTTTTACTTTTCTCTTTAAAAATTGTCCCACTCTTTTCTAACATTGAATATTGAGCTGAAACACTTCAATTAAAAATCTTACATTTAATTTATTCTCCCACTCAAGGGTTGTTTTTTTTTCCTATTCTTCCCCTCAGTGCTTTGTTTTCTGTACCTAATAATGAAAGAATGGTGTTAGTTTTAATGAATGTAACTCAGACTTATAACTATTAGGGAAATGTTGCAGTGAACTTAGTTAAAAAATAGAAATAAAAATATTTTTGTTTGATTTGATTGTCTTTCCTTTTAACAAATAAGTTTGTGATAGGACCCTTATTGCAAATTATTGTTTTTTCTGGGTCCTGGAGATTTAATGATATCTAAGTGGATCTAGTTTTTATTCTCGGCTACTACTCAAAAATAAGTTAGTTTATATATTATGTATATTTTACCTCAATAAAAAATGAAAATGTTCCCCTCAAAATTAGTATACAAAACATCACATTAAAATGTATTTATCACCAGTAGTGAATCTGGCTATTTTCTTTCACTGCAAACATCTAGCAATAGTGTAGAATTTTTTTCTACAAAAAACGGTAGACAAATAAAGTTCACTATTTGCCAGTATCCAAATGATTCACTCTTTGTTTCAAGATAAAGTATAAAAAGGGACTTTTATCAATTGTTTGAAGAAGATAGTAGATGGTCAGTTCTGGATGCCCTAAGTTCCCCTTTTATATATGAGGCCAGCAAACAGCCAAGCGAGATGCATCAGGCTGAGAAAGCATTGTATACTAACCAGATCTCCAAGAGTTGTTATTTTCTTTTGTAGCCCACAGAGTCTCTTTAAAGAGAGATTAACGAGGAATGCCAAACTTGGTCTAAGATAAATGGACTTAGGCCCAAATCTTCTTTTTCCTACATGCCACACACACACACACACACTTAGTGAAGGGAGATGGCGTGTTAGAGGTTACGCTTCACGTCAGTTATGTGTTACATAAAGACTAGGGTGGGAGGAGCTGAATGTCCTAGGTCAGCGTTTTGAAAAGTATGTTTAGTAGAATAGCAACATTTGAAAAAATGCCATGGTCTTATTTCTTAATGTCAGGTTAAATAACATAAATAAATTGCTTTTGTTGCAGGACTTACCTACAAGCCAGATACTATCAAGCCAAAAACCACACCACAAAGCACCTCCTTCCATCTCGTGGTAACAAGGTACTCATAGCCCATGGACAAATCAACATGTAGTTTAGTCTCTGTTCTTTTCAGTCCCTCTGCTCTTTGGTACTAAAATGAATATGAGAACAGCAGAAAGAACAATACAAAATGACCAACAAATCCATCACAGAAGTTCTGGGAAGACAAATTGAACTTCTGGATCATGTTCTATTAGCGTTTATTAGGCCATATTAAATTTTCACATTGCAGATTTTTTTTTCCTATCAGGTAACAAAAACCCTCACATGCATAAAATGAGTTGGAGTTCACAGATTGATCTGAATGGTTTGCCTTTTCTCAAATCTCCTAAAAGTCTTATCTCAGTTACTTTTCCTCCTTCATTAATGATATCGGTCCCATTCACAGATAAGACCCTCTACACATATGTATTGCAAACCCAATAAAATTAGCATTTTCTCTCAGAATTCTCCAAGATAGAATTCCACAAGAATAATTCTGAAATAAATATTCATTAAACAAATATTTAATAATATTAGTAATTTTTTGTTTGCCTTATGATTCCTTAGTGGAAGACTATAACCACATGGTACAATAGCACATGGAAATATGCCATTTTTATGAGTGAGGACAGGAACATTCCCTGAAGGACACAGAACCACTCTATTTATCAAACCTGACATATCTTTTAACAGGAAAAAATGCACAACGCCAAAATATGCTAGCTACGTACTCTATGTATTGTTTGCCAGATTATTTCATTACAGTCTTTAACTTATTAAACAGCAGTTTGTCTCTAAATAATTACAACTGACCCTTCTCTAGGAAGATACCAATGCATAATACATATTAGAGCAACTTTTTCGCATGCGTGGTGCTCTAGCATGCGAATTGAAAATTCAAATTGAAAATTCAATTTGACCTTGGTGAACATAGAAAGTTCTCCTTTTCTTTCAGAACAGCGGCAAGAACACAGAAAGGGTGCTGAGCAAGGAAAAGGGTGCGTTTGTAGACTTCCAACATGAGAGAAAGGCCTGAGGAGCTTTCATTCCAGCAGAGCTGGACTGGCTAAAAATCTATGCTCACACCTCCTTCTCTAGCCTCAGTCTGCAAAGGAGAGTCAAAGTTTAAAGATACCATTTTTCAGTCAAAACAAAAATAAAGTGCCTTGATATATATTTGCATCATACAATCTGGGGACAGTTGTGGGAGATATGATTTGCAAGTGTCTGCATTTCATAAATGCACATTGCAGCCTCTGCATCTTCACATCTTAATTTTTTCCCCTCACCTGAGGACATGCTTATTGATTTTTAAAGAGAAGGGAAGGGTGGGAGAGAGAGTGCAGGAGAGGAACAGCATAGTGAGAGAGAAGCATCGATCGCTTGCCTTCCCATGAGCCTTGACTGGGGACTGAACCCATAACCCACGCATGTGCTCTGATCAGGGATCAAACTGGCTACCTTTTGGTTTACAGGATGATGCTCCAACCGACTGAGCGATACCAGCCAGGGCTGCATCCTGGCATCTTATTGCCAGTAATGTCTCCTTCCTACATATACTCAAAAACTAAAATGCACTTCAGTTCACATTTAACATTCTTGAATATACAGTAAATAAAAACTCCTCAATCACCATCAGTAAGGGAGCCCTTGCAGAAACGATTGAGCAACAGCTGGCAATGTTCTGGCTGGAACCGAGCTGGCAGGGCTGCCTACAGAGCCTCGTCCTCATTCCAGGCAATGCCTCTGTGCCTTTCCCAAGGATGCTCAGGCCATTTGATGAAATACCGCTGTTTGATGTCCATAAATCATTGGTTTAAGATGATAAAATTACCCATGGAAGACTGCCTTGAACATAATATACTGGATTTATGTCTTCCCTTAGAGGATATAGGCAAGAATGCGATTCCTTTTCCTAATAAAATGTGGACAATGTGGATTATTCCTCCTCCCTAGATAGAGTGGGCAAGGACATTAAAGATGCTTATTTTAAGTTTACCATAGCCACAGAAAAACACACCGCCAACGAAACCAAAGTAGCCCGTTTAAATAAAAGGAACGAGGGCTGCAGGATCCTAATGGCCGTAAGCAAAACATGGACCATAAATCCATCCTGCTAAGCAAATCCTTTACTGCTTACCCTGGTTGCACAAAATCGGCTGGAATCACCATGGCTGTAAAACCAGAAACCAACAGAAGCTATACCCTTAGTGTGAACATCTCTCCGAGAATACCAGGCACTGCCCTTCGGCTGGAGCACTTTCAATATGTTTCTAAAACATTTTTGATGGGATCCTTTGGTCACAATTATTTTCCTTCCTTTCTGAATTTGAACATTCCACTCTGACCATTTTGATCCTCCACTGCAATTATCATTGACCCTCGTGACATTGCTCCTAAGCCATGTCATTTCCTGCTAGAAAAGCCTCCTAGAAAATTCAAAATTTCTGGATTGAGAGAACTGTAATAGAGGCCATAGTACTGGAAATTTCTCTGCAGCCTCCCATGTCTTAGTTGAAACCCATTCTTTATCCCATAGTGAGAGAGAAAACTGTATGCACTGGGAACTTTTAACACTGTTTAGAAGACAAAATTCCTAAAAATCCAAATTATTTTTTTCCTTGAAGTTAGGGCAAGCTCTAGCAACAGCATCTTAAATATTAATGGCATTTGTGTTTATAAGTATTTCTCAATGTAAGTCTTTTGTGAACTGCATTTTTAATTTAGCTGCTCCTACATATTAGTTTTAGTTTATGTGAAGGAATGCAGGTTTAAAAGCAATAAAATTGAAATCACTTTTAAAGTAGACTGTAATTGAGACTTCCATTAAGTTAGACTACCTTATTATCCTTGCTTTTACTAAGTCAGAGATGCTTTAATTTATTTCAGTGGAAAAACAGTCTGTGTCAGGTAGCTAATCACAGTCCAAGTGTCTCCTGGAAAGACATTACTTGTCTTAGCCTTTCTTTGCAACTGTTAGGGCCCTCGTCATTCCGACTTCCTTTCAGCTAGTGACCTCTGCCCTGTTCCAATTTAAAGATAAACTAAAAGACATTCCCCCTGAATGCGTGCTTCTCCTAGATTTTCTGTGGAAGCCGTAGGAGCTACTTGTCTATCAACTGCCTCCCATTTGAAGAACTTGCAGGGTATGTAGTTGTGCATTGGAAGAAGGAAGTTCGGGAAGAAGAAAACAGGAAAATATGAGGTGCCAACTCTAAGAAGCGAGCCCAGAATTCAATATCAAAATAAGAAAAGAAAAATGGTGAGAATAAACAAGAAGCCTTTCATGAGGTAGCATTTGTCAGCGACATATGTGGTCATAGGTGATAATATTTCTAAAACAATTGATTTAAATATGGAGCTGAAATTGGAATTAACCAAATCGCTGTTTGTACATCAACATATGATTAAGACAAACTTTATATCAATATGCTAGAGCTGGAACATTCTTTCTTTAGAAGTTTACAGAAAGGCATTTCCTGTGTCACTGGGAGTAATACACAATAGCCTTTCCCTCCAGCTTTTCTTGTTCTCAGGACAGGGGACATCCTGGTGTCGCTTTTGAAATCCTATCATTTATTCTCCTTGTTGGTAATAAACTAAGGTAATTAAAAATAGAATAAGATCAAAATGATGACCGAAAAAGAAAGAGAATTACTTTAAATGATACACACACACACACACACGATGTGTGTGTCTCTATATATATCTATAGATATATATGTATATAGATACATATATATATGGATATAGAGATATATGTATATCTATATATACAGAATCTCAGACAAAATAATTATATTGTCATTCAATTTCCAAGTTATATGGGCTGTTTGGGGGTTTTCATGTTTTTAGTTAGCTTATATAGGGAAATTTGAGCCACCTCACTCCTTCACATGTTATATTATGAGAAAATCTCGACAAGGAACATAAAGAGAGTACCTAGCAAGACTTTATAGTAGATAATGAGGAAAATTTATTAGGTAAAGACTAAAATGTTCTTTATTACCAGAGACCTTACCTCAACACACAATGGAGGAAAATGTCTCCCTTGTGAGAGAAATAATAAAACATATCCACCTAATAGGCTGTGAAACCCTGAAGAAATACATGGCTTCCTCCCTCCCTCCCTTTCTGAATTCTTATTTATTTTGAGTCAGGCTATCTGAGGCCATTAATTAACCTTCAAGCCCTTGAGGTCACCTCCATGGATCTGTTCCTCATATACTGAAAAGTTTTATTTTTCAGTGAATATTAAAGATACCTGAATATTAACCACATTGGCAAAATAATAATATATTATAGATACTAAAATTCCTTGAGTGGCAAAAAGGGAAAGGATACAAAAGTCACTCAAATAAGTTTGAATAGCACAGGTGTTATTTACTCCAATGTAGAAATGTCTATCTCACCAATAAGGGTTCTATGACAATATCAATCATTAAAAAATCATTGTAAATTAAGCCTTCCACATTTGAATATCTGTTGTTTTTAGAATCTTGAACTAGGCTTTGGTTTTGCATGCAAATATACACAAAGGGAACCAGCATGACCAGTGAGTTGAATGGAACATTTATTTAAATTATATCTACTTAAAACAATCGAATTAGTGCCACTCACTAGCTCCTACATTAACAGTGTATTGTCTGGGCTGGAAAATGTGTTGACTTAGGGAATGCTTATACATAGAAATAACATTTTTAAAGGGTAGGTTAAGGATTAGATGGGATTAGAAAGCATAAGCATTCATTAACTATTTATGTATTCTTATGGGGCATTTGGGAAATTCTATCTTTAACAATTATATTATAAACAGATAAACCCCCAAATACCACATCTGCACCTACCATGTGGTACCCAACATCTTTTACCTAATAATTAATAGTATATGTCATTTATCCTTTTACCAGATTATAACCTTGTTGGAGCCAGGCAGGAATGTACTTACCACTTAAAACAATGCCCTGTGTGTTATGAATATATGATGAGCAATTAACATGTAAAGAAATGAAGATATAAACTATCTCAGTTAACATTGTTTTATGAGTGTGTTTACACATCAAGGAGAGAGGATTCCCACATTTCTTTTAAACTTAGTGTTTAGTATAATTATGAATAGGAGAGAGGAAATGATTTTGTATAAATGTTTGTGTTTGGAGTTAAAAGTAGTTATTCACTGGGCAGATTGAGGATAGTTCACTCAGCCTTTTGCCAACATAATTCTCCAAATTTGTGTTTCTTATATATAGTAAGAAACAAAGGAAGTAAACATATATTGTAAATCAAATACAAATTTAGTAAATAAAGTAAATCTCACATCAAGGGTAAAAAGTACTAATGAGTTCAGGATCACATAAATGACATTCTGCAATGTCTTCTAAGCCATGACCGCTAAGTTTTATGTATTAAACAGAATTAAAAGATGGTAGGAATGTATTTCATATGGAGAGAAAAAGCAGGGGCCACAACTGTAAAGCCATCAATAGAATGACTTCTGACTCTTAATCCTTTTTCTTCATGACCTTTCCCTCTGCAAGTACTAGCACATTCTCATCAAAATAATTGGTAGGAGTAAGAAAGACCTGTTGAAAATTTAATGTAGTAGTAAATGGCTTTCCGATTTGAAGATGAAGGATGGATACTCTGAATTTATTCAATGGTCTATGAGTCAGATCTGAGTCTCTGTTACGTTACCACAAATTGGCTGTGGGCTTGAAACCATCTCTCAACCTTTCTGCATTTGGACTGGAGCTGGCATCTGAGTTCCACTCATTTCTACATCCATCCAACTGTTTCACTATTCGGAAGCTTCCATTTCTTCACCTCTAACTAAATAATGACTAAATGATACATGACACGTAAGTTGCTGGGTGTGGTGTTTGGCATTTAATTAACTCTGAATGCAGACTTTTTAGTTGTTATTATCTAACATTTTTGCCAATAATAAAATTTTATCATTCTGTACTATGTTTTTAATTTCTTGATATTAAAGAGAGAGGGGAAGGGTAAGACAAACATCGATTTGTTGTTCTACTTAGTTATACACCCATCGTCGATTCCTGTTGGTGTCCTGACTGAGGATGGAACCCACCCCCTTGGAGTATCAGGATGACACTCTAAGCAACTAAACTACCCGGCCAGGGCTTGCACTGTTTTTCATATTGCTTTCTGTAAAACTTTAAACAGCGGCGCTCAGTATTTTTACATTTATCTTTTGACTTAGTTGGCTTAGTTTTTCTAATGAGGAATATCAAAAATTGTGTCAGCATAGAATGGGTTTCTCCTCTCTTCCTCCAGCCCCGAAGGTGAAGATCTATTTGTCCATTTTGGTTCAAAATAGTAAATAAGCATTCATGTGACTTTTTAAAACATTCTACAAGCCTTTTGATTTTTTCAGCCAGTTAGAAATTTGAAGGAAACCATATTGAAAGAAAGTAAAAGAAAAGACATTTTAAAAGTAAGATGGATAGTCAATATTGGTCTACTTGCCTGACAGCTGCCAATAAAAGTATAAAAATGTATCATCTTTCCATGTCAGGTTGGATTACATACATATATGCACATATATAAACATAGGTTAACCTATGTTTATACATAGGTTAATATATATCTATATATTATAGGTTATCTATAAGGTTACCTATATATCTATAGGTTAACCTATAACCTACATAGGTTAATATATATACATATGTGTATGTGATTACTTTATAAAGCAATGTCTTTGGGGTTGGAAATAAGATTCCCAACCTATTGAACAATAATTAATCCATATCAGTTTCTAGGATCTTGGTCTTAGGTTTATTTATTTTTTTAATATTTTGTTTATTTATTTTTTAGATAGAGGAAGGGAGGGAGAAAGAGAGGGAAAGAAACATCAATGTGCGGTTGCCTCTCACTCACCCCCTACCGGGGACCTGGCCCACAAGCCAGGCGTGTGCCCTGACTGGGAATCCAACTGGCAACCCTTTGATTCGCAGCCCGCACTCAACCACTGAGCCACACCAGCCAGGGCTGATCTTATGTTTAAAATTAAGAGATGCCTCATTTAAAAACTGCATATAAAGGGAAAAATCAACAGAGTAAAAAGGCAATCTACATACAGATTGGAAGTAAATATTTGCCAATCATATATCCAATAAGGGATTAACATCCAAAATATATAAAGAACTCCTAAAACTCAACATCAATAGCAACAACAATAAATAACCTGATTAAGGACTTAAATAGATGTTTCTGCACAGACATATATAAATGACTAGGAAGCATATGTAAAAATGCTTAATATCACTAAGCATCCAGAAAATGCAACTCAAAACCACAGGTTAGATCACCTCATACATGATAAATGACCACTAACA
Organism: Micronycteris hirsuta; assembly: GCA_004026765.1. Classification (NCBI taxonomy): domain Eukaryota; kingdom Metazoa; phylum Chordata; class Mammalia; order Chiroptera; family Phyllostomidae; genus Micronycteris; species Micronycteris hirsuta. Next base: position 549,128 of record PVJI01000006.1, read on the forward strand.
AACAACCAGGCAAACAAAAAGTAACAAATGCTGGCCTGCCAAGGATGTAGAGAAATGAGAACCCTTGTGCAGTGTTAGTAGACACGTGAAATAGTGCATCCGCTATAAAAAACAATATGGAGAGTCCTCCAAAAAAAGAGTTAACCTATGCGTGGTCCAGCAATCCCACCTCTTGGTATACATAAAACTGGAAACAGGATTTCAAAGAGACCATTGCACTCTGCTGTTCATTGTAGCATTACTCACAACAGTCGAGATGGAAGCAAACTAAATGTCCATCAATGGATAAACGGATAAGAAAACATGTGTGTGTATCTCAATTATTTATATATAAGTATATATAAATAAGTATGATTATGATTCATATGATAATATGATTATATGGTCATATCATATGATTATATGATTTATATATTCTATAATATATAAGTATATATTCTACATAAATATATATTTTTAATGATTGAGTAATGGAATATTCAACTATTAAAAAAGACAGAAATCTTAACATACACTATGGATAAATCTTAAGGACATTATGCTAGGTGAAATGAGCCAATAACAAATACCACATGATTCCATAGATATGAGGTATCTAAAATTATCAAGTGCATACAAACAGAAAGTAGAATGTGGTTACCAGGAGCTTGGGCGCATAACATGGGGTGTCGTTCTGTGGTTACTTCATCTTTGCACGGTGAAAAAACTCTAGAGATCTCTTGTATAACAATGTGCATACACTTAACACTATTGCACTGTACACTTAAAAATGGTTAAGATGGGTTAAGATGTTAAATTTAATGTTTTTCACCACAATAAAATGCTCCATAAACAGAGGCATATTGACATAACTTACACTTAGAAAATTCAACCCATATATCTTGACTCAAATAATGATAACTGCTGCTTGCAATAAGTAGAGTTAAAATCTAAGAATTAAAAATTTTACTCTGCCTACAATATCTTCCCATTTTAATCTTTACAAAAGCCCTCTCTTAAAAAAAAAAGGCAGTCTCTTCGATAAATATTCTTCATTGTCATACAACAAATAAAAATGTCAACTATTATAATTATCAATGGACTCTATTTCTCAGAGTAACTCAGGGTCGCAGAGGCCATGCAACTGTCGCGTAGGACTGGGAGATCCTGCCCACATTCGGTCTTGTCTACTCATGGGTAGCAATGCTTATTGGAAAGAACCTAAACAGTTGGTGTAGGTTTTAATCTCAGTTCAGCAACTTAGAAGTTTTAAGACTTTGGTCAAGACCTACACAGAGTTTGTACTGTATATATATTTTTACCATGATGGTGTAAATAATACTTTGTTTTCCTGTGCATACTTCTAAGAGACTGTACATTTAGAATTCCATAGAGCTACCTCAATTATGTTAGTATTCTCTGGTCATCCTCCCAGTCCCTGGCAAAAGTCCCAGGCACATGTAGTTGATCAGCACACATTTACTGAATTGGTCTGAACTGTTACTGTTTATTAGGCTAAGCTACAATTAAAACAAACAAATAAACAAAAAAAGAGTAGATGAGGGACATTGGCCAAGTTATACACATAGTTACACACTAATAAGAGAACATTAAATAAAATCTATGCTGACCTGTAAAGAAAATTTGGATTGTTTGTTACAAGCCCAATTAATTCATGCATTTAATTACAAATGGTCTTTTGCTCCAGTTTTTTCCCCCTAAATATCTATTTTAAATCACAGAAGTACCTTCAACATAGTTAAATTTTTTGTTAAAGAAAAGAGTTTTACAAGGGTTATATTTTCTAGAAGAAACCAAGTTGTACCATTTTAATACCTATATTCAAGGGCCTCCCTTTAAGTTAATAATGAATACCCTTTCCTCAAAAAATCTTAAGCAGATCTCTATTTCTGAATTAACTGTCACCTCGTTATAATTTCATTTCAACCTCAGTCATGTTACAGTTCATAACATTTTCAATAAAAGTTCAATACTGAAAAGCAGAGTTTTATGAAGAGTTACCGTATTTCTGCCATGTTTATTTTCTGTACAAGGGTGTGTCTAAATGTTAAAAGTATATTTATACTTAAACAGTTACCAGAAAAGTGAATTTTCTTAAATGAATACTACTTTATTCAAAAGTCAGTGTGTGATGTTGTATGCGTGCCTTCAGAAAAATCACACGTTGAACATACACTGAAAATAAAAAAGTAATCATATGTAAAACTAATTAATCATATGTAAAACTATAGAATACAAAAACAAATCTGAAAATAGACACAATGACTGAAGACTGAAGTACAATTACAATTACCCTGAGGAACTGATAATGAAAACCACTAGAAGATAAAAACCACAGCTCTCATTTTGTTGATGTTTGCTTGCCCTTCACCAAAACACAAAATCCATGCAGCTCACGGGTCCCTAGTAAGACTTACACTTTGCACGGGTGGTGGCAGCCGCCCTTACAATGGGGTCTTTAGGAATTCCTGCATTATGAACATAGATTATGTTTAAGAATTAATGTTGGTTAAGAGGATTTACATACTTAGCTTTTAACTCTTAACTTTTTTAAAATTAAAAACTTATCAACTATAAGGATCTAATCTACAAATTCTATCAACATCAAGTCTGCAATTATTTCTTAAAAATTCCAAATCTATGGAAAAGTAATAGATCTATTAGTGTTAGGACAAGGATATTTTCTGAGACTGTCGTTTATTTGGGAAGGTCCTGTGAGTTGCTCCCAAGGCCAAGAGGTGTCAGAGGGTAGGGACTCTGCCTTGGCACCGAACGCGGTGGCACAGAATGACTAGGTGCTCTAAGAGATGCAATTTAATCCTCTCAGTGCCTTATTCAGTCCATGTGCAAATCCTCTCGAAATTCTAAACTACGCATGTGTTTTAACTATTTAAGAATCTCAGATCTGGAACATTGAATTTTAAATATGCACATTCAGGTAAGTTTGTTGACTTGGACAAGTCACTGTGACGCAGGGAAGTTGTTGTTAATTCAGCTGGAAATTTAGGCAAAAGTCCTCCTTGCAAATCAGATTCCTAAATTGCAGAATATATTTTTTAATCTTGTTTCTTTTTAAATATTCTTAACTAATTTTAAATTGTGAAATGTATAAGAAGTATAATTTACACAATTAAAGATAACTTTTTAAAATTTGAACATATCAATTAAACAATTGTAAATAACTTTGGCCTTCCAATATAGTTTAAAATACTGGGAACAGTTCTTGAAGTGGCTGTTAAATGTGTTCAGCACTATCCTTTCTATGAAAACAAAGCAAAACATTTTCATCCAAAATATCAAAAAAAAATACTTTCTTCTTCAACAACAAATTTGATGAAAGATTTAGGGAAACTGTGTTAAGGTGAAGAAATCACATTAAATATACACAGGGACCAAACAAGGAGTGTTGATCGAAAGTGACAGTTGTCAGCTAAGTTAGGGTTGCAATGACTCGACGATGATTGTCTTGGGTCTCTACGAATAAAGTAGTAACAAAAATTTCTGATGAGAAGATGATAATATTCTCAACACTATATTGAACCACAAGAGCAGCAGTTCTTCAGATTCTCTATATTTAGTTTTCACCTTCCCAAGGCCAAAATGTCATCTTTTTTTTTTTTTTTTTTTTAAAAGAAAATCAAAGCCAAATGGTAAAAATGCAAAGATCTGGTTAAACAAACAGTCAGAATTTCAGTGGTTTTATCTGCAGCATGCCCAGCAACCAAACAAAGCCAAGATATTGTCCATCTCTTTGACAGACAAAGAGCCTTAGAGGTCCAGAGTGACATGCCCGAAGGCTGGCACGTGATCGGGCTAATTAAATTAAATAGCAGGAAACAGCTTTTCTGCATGCCACTGCCTGGCCACACACAAACTGTAACAGTAAATCTTTTATACTAGCCAAAGAAAAATGTAACCATTAAAAAATATACAATGGCAACACACCATCCAAGAATCAGAAGCTGCATATCCACATAAATTCCCTGGGTCTGGACTTTAATGCCAAATGTCTAAGGACTTCCCAATTCATTTTAGGGGCCATCTAAAAGCCCAGGGTGATAAAGAGCATGAAAAAGAAAGCCCTCTACTGGCACTTTAACTTAAGCCAATACTCTGAGTGCTTTAAGGACACATTTCTACATCAAATGAACTCAAAACCTCAATACGTCTGATGTTAAAACGTACTGCTCAGTTTCCACTGGTGTTATATCCTACCTCCCCGTTATCCAACTGAAAATTAAGAGATAAATTTGAAAAAGGCACAGAGCCTTAAGAATCTATTGAGAAAACTCTTCTACTAGGTTCCTTACAACTTCTTACCCAGTAACGTAATTTGCTCTGTCATTGTAGTTTTAGGCTTTTGTGTAAGTCCGTATTATTTTAAACAAATCCATACTATCTAGATGAACTTCTATGGGTTGGTAGATGCTATTCATTTTATCAGTGTTGGTTTTCATTAGCACTGATTTCTAATGTAAAGAATAGGGACTGTGGAAATAGTAATTGTCATTTTAGAAGCACTATGGAGGAAATATAAGGACAAGGAAACTGCTTTCATGGGGATCCTGAATTAGAGGATTGCAAGGGAATTTTAACTTAGAGACTGCAAATTCAGGATTGGTGCAGACTATGGCTTACCTGTTTAAACAGAATTATATAACACACATTAAATATGTAATAAGATATAAAAACTATAAGTGGTACTCATTATGTTTTTTGGTGAAATTACATTTATGGTAGCCAGTATTCAGGTAGCATAAATATACCATTATTCATGCTTTTCTAACTTGAACTTAAGAATTTTCACTAGATTTATTATTTCTTGCCTTATGAAAGAGTTGACTGAGTTAATGGGCCATGACTTAATAAAATTATAGCATATATAATCTTTAACTACAAAAACACATCCAGTTCAGGGGCATTCACTGAGAAAGAGGGAGAGAGAATCTAATTTTAAACTGAGATTTCAAAGGTTTTTGAAGACTCATCAGTATTATTGTTTTTCGCTTGGTTTATTTCATATAATTGTAGGATGACAAAATGTTATCTAATGCATATAGATTAGCAAGGTCCATACAGTGCATCTGTATGCCATGCCCGAAATCAGTAAGCAATTTTTAATGTTTGCTTCCTATATCTGCCTTCAATAGTAACATTTGAATGTAAAAATAACCAAACGTCCAAGAAATTCAAAGCCTAGGAGAAAATGGTTAAGCCGCAGAAAAGAAGTGACGTGGTGGGAGCCAGCAAGTGGCCAGCTTCTAAAGTGAAGCCAGGCCTAAGAGTGAGCTGAGTATTTCTGCCCCCTCCCCTCTCCCATAAATGCATTTATCTCTTCACACCTTTACCCAGTCCCTTCTCCCTTCTTCATCCTTGTGCCTGCCCCAGGGCCCTAGGCTAAGACTGATAAATCCCTGGGGTCCTTCATCTCTGTAAACACACAGGACATTTAATAGAGACTAGGAGAACTCACAGATGAGAGACAGAGAAACCAGTTCAGAGTCAAGGCTTTTATAGTCCTGCCTTAACGAAACTTAAGGTCTTGAAAGGTGATCAATAATCTTTAAAGGAGGACAACATATTTAAATTGTGTGACGTCTAATAAAAATTTAGTAGATATTAAAAGGAGCAGGAAAACAAAAACAATATTCAAGAGAAAATTTAGTAGCAGACACAGGAATGGCAGAGACAGCAAAATCAGCTGAAAAGGTCTTTGAAATGAATATTATAAGTATATTCAAGTATTTAAAAGAAAGCATGAATATAAAGAGAGTATAAATGAAAAATATATAAAAGAATCAAATGAAACCTCTAGATCTGAAAAGCATAATATCGTAAATGAAGAATGTATTAAATGTGAATAAAAGTTTATCCACTAGAAGAAAAGATGAAAATGACAATAGAAATTATATAAACTGAAACACAGAGATAAAAAAAGAATAAGAAAAAAATACTAGACTTACAGGCTTGGGAGACAACATCAAGCAGTCTACCCAAGGTGTAATTGAAGTCCCAAAAGGAGAAAAACTAATATTAAAAGAAATGCTATCTTACAGTATGCAAAAATTTAAAAGTGCAAATGCACAGATATAAGCAGCTCAGTGAACCAAAGCAGAATAAAGAAAATTGCATTATAGCCCTCCATAATCAAGTTGCTGAAAACTAGTGATAACGAGAAACTCTTAAAAACAAACAGAGGAAAAATACATCACCTGGTTTTAAGATTTGCTATAGAGCAATGGTCATCCGGGTTCTGTGGTATTGTTGCAAAGGTTGGCATATAGATAATGGAGTAAAAGAAGGAGTTTGGAAATTTGCTCGCATAAGTACGTTCCACTGATTTCTAAAAATGGCGCCAGAGTAATTCAAAGAAACAAGGATCATCTTTTCAAAAACTGGCGCTGAAAATGTGGGTACCTCTGTAATACAACCTCAGCCTTTCTTCACATCACACACAAAATTACCAGGCTCAAAATGGCTTTACCTTAAATGTACAAACTGAACTAGAAGAAGAAAACATAGAAACAACTCTTTCTCAGATGGGACACTAAAGCTCTAACCATAGAAGAAGAAAAAATGATAGAATGGCACCCATCAACATTAAAACCTCCTGTTCTTCACAGTATTTTTTACCTCGCTCAAAAGACGTTATGAGTGAGGTAAAAATATTTGCAACATATGTATCGAGAAATGGATTGAATGCAAAATATGTTACTCCTGTAATTAGTAATAAAAAGATGCTCCAATCAAAAGACATGCAACATGGCTTGATCAACAATTTGCCAAAGCAGAGATACAAATGCCAATAAGCAGGGGAAAGATGACATCAGGGAAGCACACCACAATAAACATCCCACAATGGGATTCTACTACTTAACCACTAGAATGCATAAAGCTTAAATATCATCTGACAATACCAAGCATTAGAAACAGGAACTCTAAATACATTGTTAATGAGGATGTAAGATAATAAACAATCAAAAGTAATTTGGCAGTTTCTTACCATGTTAAACAAATGGTTAGCATACAACTCCACAATTCCACTTCTAGTTATATACCCAAAAGAAATAAATGTCTACGGAGACTGGTATAGACAATTCAGAGCAGCTGTGCTCATCATCACCCACACCTGGAAGTAACCAGGGTTCCCACCACTAGAAGGTGTGTAAGCAAATTGTGGTGTATCCACACAAAGAAACACTATCCAGCGATAAAAAAGAGCTCGGTACTGATAGACACATGGATGGATCTAGAAGCATGTTCCGAGGGAAAAAAAAAAGTCCAGACAGAAAATATCACAGACCCTTTTTACATGATTTATGTATATGAAATGCTAGAAAAATCAAAACTAATGCCTAGGAACAAAAGACAGGTGAATGGGGCTCAGTGGAGACTGGGGGAACTTGATTAAAATGTAGCAGGAGGGCACTTCTTTGGGGCAGGGCAAATATTCTGTGTCTACATCGTGGTGTGTGCATGTGTTGAAATTAATCAAACTATGCATATTCAGAGTGGGGCAAAAGTAGGTTTACAGTTGTGAGTTTGTGAGACACAGTTTAATATTGTTATTATTTATTATTTTCCATATGAACACTATAAACCTACTTTTGCCCCACCCTGTATATTGAGGGAATTTTTGTATGTGAATTAGACTTCAAAAAAGTAGATTGAAAAATCAACATGACTTAGAGAGCTAAAGTAATCAAAATAAAAATTGCATTTCAAAATTTTAATTCAAATAATTATGGAAAAACTACCCGGGACTTTAGAAATTAGCCATTTTTGAATCCCTGGAAGAGCCTCTTTGTGGGAAAATATTTTTTTTTTTTTGCCTATTTCAATAGCTATAAAGTGCTGTATTGAGAAATAATTAACCATGGTGCACATATAAAGGTATAAAATATATGGAGGTATTTAAAATTTGTATGAGGTAAATAAAGTTAAAAAATACAGGAATTAAGGTGAATATCTAAAAATATGTCAGATGTTATAATAGAAGTAAAAATGGATCATGTAGAATATACGTTATGAAAAATCAACTCAGTTTTGGTAATATCATATAATAATTTTATCAAGTAAACAATGTCCTTATGCCAAGTGAAATAAGCCAGTTGGTGAAAGACAAATACCATATGATCTCACCTACAAGAGGAATCTAATGAACAAAATAAACTAATGACTAAAATAGAACCACAGGCATGGAAACATGGATCAGACTGAAAGTGACCAGAGTAGGGGAGATGGGGATAATGGTGGAAAGAAGGGGAAGGGACTAGACAAAGAACATGTGTGAATGACCCACGGACATGGACAACAGTGTGGGAAGTGACTGTGGGAGTTGGGGGGTTGGATGGGCAGAAGAGGGCAAAGGGAGAAAAATTGAAACAACCGTAATAGAATAACAATTAAAAATGATTACTTAAAAAAACTAAAAAAAATTTCATTATTTTCCCATGGCTGCAAATGAAAATTAAATAGCAACTATTATTACTAGAGACAGCTTAAAGATAATATTACTAATGTGGACATTCAGCACACTAGTCCAACAAGTAAACAATGATTTCATATTTCACATAAAAAACAAAAGTGAGCCTATAATCATAATATGGAAAAGCATGTCTGTTTGGCATTCAGAAATATGAATAAGAGAAAGGTAAAACAAAAATCATTGAAATGAAGTTAATTGAGCACTTCTCCCGTTCCTTGCATGGTGGTAGAAACGCTGCATAATGTATTTTCCCTGGCTTCAGAAGTCAAAAAAACACAATGACACACAGGTAATGATCAAAAAGGACTTACACGGTAAATTGTATAGAACTGATTCCAGGTTGACTGAAGAGCTTGTGTAGGTTGGAGAAATCAGAAATGGCATAAAGGAGAAAAGCAGACTAGGGGTGGAAAAGGAAGTTAAAGTCTTTTCAGATAGGGGGAAAAGCTTGATGAAACCCATGAGATTGGAGCCCCAAGTTGAAAATTTACTGCACATGGGAAGCAATTAGGTGAGATTGGGAAGGAGTAGAAAGCTGAATTTTGAGGGCTGAAACCCCGCGATACCATTCAAATGAAACAATTAGAAAGACATTACTGTAGGTTCTGCCATAAAGAATGGTAAAATAGTGGTGATATTTTATAGTAAGTTAATTGAATTAGTATAAAGAACATGCTAATGCATACAGAGGCTAATGCAAAGATAAAAGAATAAATTCACTCCGGTACTAATTAAAGCACTGACTAGGGAAAAAGCAGAGCCAAAGAGAAAGTGATGAGGTAGGATGGTGTGAAAAAGGAAATAGGAGTACTAACTGCTGATACGAAATAAAGAAGAGGTGATAACCAGAGACGATTTCATGATAATAATTTATCCAGAGTCTAATGGTGGCTCCATTGCCAGAAATGGAGAGTTGGATAAAAACAGCACATTTTACAGATGATGAAATTACTAACTCAGAAATGAGAGTGGACCAGGAAGTGAGTTGTCCTTACCACTGACGGTATTAATAAAACATCTGATAGACTTCGAGTTGCCTTACAATAAAGAAGAAAGAAAATTTTAAACCATTAACGTGCCACAGATTGCCGACACTATTTTATGGCTCTACCTACGTTAGATTAAGTAAGAGCAATAGAGAGATCTTGGCAAGAGAAAATACTCTTTTGTTCGGGTTTTATAGCCCACTTATTTTCAAAGCGATGTAGGAGAGATCTATTAACATAATATAAAGTGAGAGGAAGAGATCAAAGCAGCATCCTACGATAAAAAATGTGAGCCACACATTTTCTAATAGCCACATTAAAATGTAAGAGAAAACAGGTAAGATTAATTTTAATCACGTTCTATAACCTAATATATTTAAAGTATCATTTTACTGTGTAATCAATATATATTGTCACTCATATATGAATATACATTTTTTACTATGTCTTTGAAATCTGCAGTGTATTTTATTCTTAAACCATATCTTATTTATACCAATCACATTTTAAATTCTCCACAGATACATGTGGCTACCAGTTTGGACAGTACAAATACGGGGGTCTCTGCAGAAATTCTGTCAACAGAGGCACAAAGTTCAAAGCAAAGACGCCAATATTAGTTCAACATAAAACTTAAGTGCAACGCAGACAAAAAGAAGGGGGTAGCCAGTGTAGAATTTTAAAGCCATATAAATGAAAAAATAACTCTGATTTAGTTTTGAAAGTTCACAAGAATAGTAGGCATTTCTTAAAGAAAAAATAAATTCAATAACTTCTTTGGTTAATATTAGATAAATAAACATCAAGATTGTAGACTTTAATAGGTTCATTAGGAAGGAAAAAAAAAAGAAATAGCATCAAAAACTAGAAAGCCATAAGCAGCAGCATTAGGAAAGGCAAAAAAGCAAAACCAAAATCAACTAGAAATAAGGAAAACAGAGCTCACACATGAGAAAATGGAGTCCAACAATTTTTAAATTCTTATCTCTTTAAAAGTAACTTAAATACATGGAAGAGTATTTTTTAAAAATAACACAGATAACTCTAAATGGAGCAAAGACCTAAAAGTAAATGAGAAAATTGTAAAATGCTTAGAAGCAGACACAGGTGCAAATCTTTGCAACATTGGATTAGGCAACAGTTTCTTAAACATGACACCAAAACATAAGCAACAAAAGAAAATCAGATTAGGTTAAGTTAAACTTCAACAAAACTAAAAATACTTGTGCATCAAAGGACACTGTCAAGAAAATGACAGACAACCCATTGGCAATTCACATATCTGATAATGGTCTTGGATATAGAATATATTTAAAAACTCTTTCAACTCAGCAACAAAAAGACAAGCAAGCCAATTTAAAAATGGGCAAAGGACTTCAATAGACATTTCTCCAAAGAAGATATACGAGCAGCCAATAAGTAAATGAAAAGATGCTCAACATCAATAGTCATTAGTGAAACAGAAAACAAAACAGCAATGAGCTAGTACTTCGCATCCACTAGGAGAGCTACAAAAAAAAGAAAAAAGAAAAAAGAAAATTACAAGTGTTGGAGAGGATGTGGAGACATTGGAACCACATCCAGTTAGGCCACTGGATAAATGAATTTGGGGGTTCCTCAAAAGTTAAATAGTTACCATATGACCCAGCAATTTCACTCCTAGGTGTATACATACCTAAGGGAACTGAAACCGTATGTCAACACAAAAACATGTTCACCAATGTGCATAGCAGACTGCTGATAACAGTCCCCAAATGAAAACAATCCAAGTGTCCGTCAGCTGATCAATGGATAAACAACATGTAGTATATTCAGACAATGGAATATTACTCAGGCCTAAGAAAGAACGAAGTACTGATGCATGCTATAATGTGGATGGACCTTGAAAATGTAATGCAAAGTGAAAGAAGCCAGACACACAATAGGCCATATGATGTACGATTTCATTTCTATGAAATGTCCACAAAAGGCTGACCCACAGAGACATAAAGGAAATTAGAAGTTACCAGGGGCTGGAGGGAGAAGGGAATTGGGAGTGACTGCTCAATCGGTACAGGATTTCTTTGAGTTGATAAAAAATATTCTGGAATTAAATAGTAGCAATGACAGCAGAGCATCATGAATATACTAAAACCCCTGAATTGTACACTTTAAAAATGACTAAAATGGGGAATTTTATGTTATATGAATTTTATCTTAAAAAGAAAACAACCTATTTACAACAAATAGCTCAGAACTTGTGAGGAAAAATATTTACTAAGTTTGGCACATTAATACTCTACAAATAGGCCATGAAATTATTTAAATTAGAAGAGAAAAACAAGCAAAAGCACACCTATTATCAAAGAAGAAATAGCAGTACACATAGTGGGAATAACCTATAGTGAAGTTAAAATGCAGACAGAACACTATACAAGAAATATGAGATCTATTTTAAAAACTATGAATGAGAAAATTCAAGAATCTTAGGTAAAAGCTATGAAAAATCCGGCCATACTTCAGGAAGTGGTCTAGGGCTCCAGGCCACCTCCAGAACTGTTTCTGAATCAGACTCTCCCAAAGGGTTTGAAAAATTTAGATTCCTGAGCTCACTGTCAGGTTAACAGAATCAGAACCTCTGGTGGGGTGGAGGGGAGCGGGTATCAGAATCTGAACTGTCAACAGTTCCCATCAAGAGGATTTTTATGCACCTTTCAATTAGATAACCATCCAGGAGGTCTAGAAATAAATGTCTCTATTTTCCTGCTTCACAACATTTTATACATACTATTTTAGGTCAAAATGATCATCCAGTGCATTCTCAATAGTTCGAAAAATGTTTAAAGGCAGAGTCCTAATGGCTTAGAAACTGGAGTTGCTTAGCCTTCGCTGGGGAGTGAAGGTAGAAAGTGGTGAAGAAAACCTGAGAGATGGTTGAAATCTTTTGCCCTTCTCTCCCACCAAGAGTTAATTCCGAATGCAGTCCATCTTTTTCATGCCATCCCAGACCTGCCTTTGGTCACAAAATATAAACTCACAAAACTTCCATGATTCAAAAAGATCAAACACAAATGTGTACAAGAAGTGGCTCTCTCACCTGTGAATTTAAAAAAGGGGTCCTAATCTCCCAATTTACAGGAATGATTAAAAGAGAAAATGGATTCAAAACTGTTTGAAAATGCTGATGGGTACAGAGAGAGAGAGAATAATGATTTAATAAACATGGACACGGGAAAATAATTTTCCACAACACACTGCAGCGGTAGATTTTGAGAACGAGGACTCTGGTGTGCGAGTTCCTGGGTTCAGATGAGTTAGAGCCTCACTAACGGGATGACCGTGACCTTGTTTAACTTATCTGTGCCCCAGTGCCTTGGTCTCTACAATGGAACGATAAAATCTACCACATAAGGTTATTGTGAGGACTAGGTTAATTAGCAGATGTCAAGGCTTAAAACAATGCATGGTGCATTGTGTGATTGCAATGGTTACAAGCACAAGTCTTTCTGGAAATCAAGATAATCCCCAAAAGCTGCATTGCCTAAACTCCATGGTTTATAGGCTTTAAAGAAGTTATTATACAAAGAGAATAGAAACCTTTTTAAAATCAATAATATCCTGTTTTATTTGCTTGATTGACCTCCCATACTTTTCCTTTAAAGTTATTGATTATAAAGGGAAAGGTAATCTACCTCTCAAACTCCTTCTCTTGCATCTCTGAGTTCTGATTATAATTGGTTGTAATTTGAAGACCTTGATTATTTATCACTATCACCCCACAATTACAATACCCACAAATGCATGTTTCCATTATTGAAAAAAATCACGAAGAAATGCCAAATTAAAAAACAATCCTGTTGTCTACCTATCTGTTCAGAGCTAGTTTTCAAAAAATGCTTAGTGTCCGAATTCTTTTTTATAACATACTCTAGAAGAAACGAAATGTGAAACATAAAAATATTTCAAAGGCTGTCTTTCTCAGATCTACGAGGAGTCACAATCTCCATTTCAACAGCTACCTCCATGAAGAAGTCCACGTTTCGTTGCTGGAAGAGTAAATCTAATGGATATTTATTGTACGTCCAGGCAAAACCCATTTTTCTGAAGAAAAATTTTCTAACATGAGATCGATGTTTTTTAGTCAAACAGCTACTTTACACTTTGGGAATCAAATAAATACACAGTATAAAACCATAATCTAACTGATTCCTCCAAGTCTTTTGTGAGGATGTCTAGTACCTAGTTCATCTTGTAATTTTATAGTCCAAAGGTAATTCGCAGGAGATTATGCCTAGTATCAAAGGTATTTCCACAATTCTGAGCAAAGCATCCAATGTATGGCATTACGGAATGATAATCCATTTTATAATAGTCAATGATATCAGCCCCAGCATTCCTAATGATCTAGTGCGATATTGTCGTGACTTAGGGTAACTTTGATTTGTATGACACTATTTAACTTCAGATAAAGGGAATCAAAGAATATAAAACAAATATTTTTAACCTCTTGAACCAAATACACAGCAACATGTTATGAAATATTGGCTAACAAGTTTTGCCAGCAACTGACTAAGAGGAACTAAGTGTGTCACGGCCGACGGGATGTGTTTGATCCAGTTCCCTTCACCTGAGTCAGGCGCCTTGCTTTTCACTGTTGTATTAAGTAATTATTTCCATATCAGGGGAGGTCATTTAATTATGCTTTTCTCTTTAAATTTATGTACTGACACTTTATGCTTGTAGGTCAGGCTCTCACTGTTCTATACATAACTTAGGACACATTGAAAATTATTTATTTTTACTATTTATCAAGTGCTGGTTATAGTCAAGGGATTATATTAACCTGTTTAAAAATAATTTTAAGTTGAGAAAAGTTAGGAATTGACATCTATTTACATAAAATTTTATATTGACATCAAAGATGTTAGCATATCATGAAAAAGGCCGCACTGGGGAAATGAAAATGCAACAAATTTTACATGTGTTTGCTTTTTGAAACTGGCTGATGTAAATACTTAAAAATCATTACTGTTGGATTTATTATTTATAATGGCATAGAAGTAACTGCTCAAAATATCTTTATTTTCTTGTTTCAACAAAGAATGGCAATGTATTTGGTATATGACACCTGGTGCGTGAGTTTCGAATTCGATTATATATCAAGTTTACACAAAGCCATATGTGTGAAAGGGGATCTTTTAAAAAAAACTTTATTTGAGAAAGGAAGAGACTTATAACAGAAGGCAAGAAGAGAAACATACAAACAATATATTTACAACACAAAACAAGAGATCACCATCAAGGGTGTAAATTATAATAAATACAGTAGATTTTAAAAGAGACAATTATCAATTAGCTCTAAGATTATTTAAGTCCAGCTTTTCTTTTCACTGGTTCCAGGTAGTTTCTTGATTAAATTCAAAGACTGTCAAATTCAAACAATTAACGTCCACCAACTGTACTGATGAAGCTCTCTCAAATGACATTATAAAAAATAGGTTTATTTTTGTTTGTGATTACATATTTTTGAAGTAATATTATACAAAAGTCTGCTCAGCCACATGTTCCTCCCCAAATAAAATGTATTTTAAAAGATGCACTATCCCTTTTTGATGAGATTGAAAAAAAGACTTTAAAGAAATGTATATTTATGAGATGGAAAAAATATACAATTTTATCTTAGGAATGCCATATTTTTAATGCAAAAAAAAAAAACTGACAAAAGTCATTTTAATCTGCAGGAATATACTAACCAAAATATGTTGGTAATTGGAAGTGCTATAGCTATTTGTCAAATTATCAAAGGACTTTCGTTATATGGAAAAGTTTTAAACTTTCTAACTACTAGTTATATTAATTTAATTTGAATGGAGACTTTTTAAAAAAGGATAATGTATCTTTAGCAGTAACCTTTTTTAAGAAATATTTTTAAATGTCACAGCAAAATGTAAACAACACGTGCCAGTAACACACAATTGTACAATGTCTACATTTGGCAAAACTGCTGTATCTCCTTTGAAACAGGATACTACACCTTAAAATACCTCGGATTTAGAAATATAAATATTTTAATAGAAAAAAAAACTTTACAAAGATTCTAGGTTCAATTTGGATTATTCGTATTAAAGGGGTCTTAATACAACGAATCTTTAACTAGCTTAACAAAAGTAAACCTGTAAAACAACGTAAACATATCAAAAGGGAGTATTGAAGGAAATGTTCCAGTGAAAAGCTTCCTTAACAATTTCCCTACTTGTGGTGTTATTTTCTTAGACAATAAATCAATTCATAGAGTGCCCTTTAAAAACAGAAAGCGTAAAACACTATCCTCCGTTTTTTTCCCCTACATTCCCCAGTACATGAATCACTTGGACTTCCTGTTTCCACAAGGCATTTCCTCTTCGGCCTCAGAGAATCAGTTTTCTGTAGAACAGCAGGGACCTGACAAAGAACTGACTTAAATAAACAGTCTTCTGTTGCCTTCAAAGTTGTTTGTATTTTAAAGCATCAAAGGACACAGTCCTTCTGAAGGTGCATTATGTACAAGTAGGTTCTTTTGTTAAGCTTTGCTCTCCTAATTTTTTATTTGCCAAAATGATATGGTATATGCTGTGTCATTATGAAATTATACTTAAGGGACCCTGTAGACAATGAGTATATAACATGATACACCTTCTTCTTTTAAACATGATTTTGACTTTGTATCAAATACTAATCATACTGTCACTGTTTTCTGTGATTGTAGATGCAATAGAGTATCTGATTGGACCATAAGGCTGCACATTACTTCTTGCCAACATTTGCATCTGTTTCACTGGAATTTTTTTGATAGACAATGCCATCAAATAACACAAGATAAAAGTAGAATGAGCAGTGCTAGGTGAGACATAATGTAATATTTAAAATAGTGCTGTACTTTGCTTCTATATATTTAAAACCACCTCTACTCCTAATATTTTCAATTGCAATCTATACAGTAACCTAAAACTACTGGCATGGGAACCAGAATATTTCACTTAACAAAAATGAGAGAGAAAGGAAGGGGCAGTCTACTTTTAACAGTATTCAAGACTGTAGTATGATATATTATGTACAACAATGTGAAAATTGAATTCTATAACAAAAAAAAAAGTCAAGAACTAATAGAATGTTTCACTGATCAGACCGGGAAACTACCCAGCAGTTACTGATCTCAACACAGAAACTAAAACAACAGTGAGTTCGTTTTCCTTGGAAGTAATTGATGTGGCAGGCTTTGGGGTGAATTTAAAGCCTATTAATTACTACGTGGATACTTATGTAGTATAATATTAGTGTACCAGGTATTTTCTTACCAGTGAAGTCTCAATGAAACCCTGATATCTATACAGAGATCAGTATATAGAGATATCTGTATATAGATACAGGTACATTAGTTAGAGTCCTTAAACACTAAAGCCAAATTACTCAGAAATAGGAAATAATACCCATTTACCAAAACCTGCAGTGCATTTCATGTTCAGATAATGACTTTGATTACAAATCCTGGAGCTAAATCTTTGCCTATTACCTGTTGCATAAAAGCAGCCTGCTCCCCAGATTCCATTTCCTGGATCTGAGCATCTTCATCACTGTCCACTGGTTCCTCCTTGACCTTCACAGCCCCAACTTGTCCCAGGGTGTCCTCCACACAAGCACTGCTGTCACTCCTAGCGCTGTTGCCACTAGAGGGCGCTCTGTCTTCCTGCATCGCCTGGTCCCCCTGAAGCTCTTCCTCTGCTTCCTCCAGGTGACTGCCTGGTTGCTTCAGTTGTTCAATAGATTTCGAAAGCAGCTAGAAGAGAGTGTTGAGGGGTTCAAAATTCAATAGTTCTTGGTGGCAACAGAGCAGCAAAATACACTTTGATTTCGACACACTTAGAAAATGGTGGAAAAGAGGTAAATAGCAAACATTTTTCCTATGGGAACCGTAACATCTTCACAAGAACAAGTTGTACTAGTCAATTTAATCCACATACACATGGACATTTTTCTCAAAATAGGAAATGTAATGAAAATAATGGAAAGGTCATCAAAAATGTCCAAAAATCTCATTTTTCAACAATTGTCAACCACTGTAAAAAACAGAGCACAAGTGCTCACAGTTCTCATCCATGTAATTTTCCTCTACTTCAATGGTCAAATGATAAAACACTTGCAAAACCTACAAATATTTTGGAATTCTTAACTTTAAAAATATGCAGGAATTTAAAAAATTGACGGCATTAAAACATATCCAAAGGTAAATTAAAAACAAGACATTAATTTTAATTTGAGAATTATTTAGACTTCTTCTTTATCTTATAAATTAAATCAGACTTCATTTTCAGAAGTAGCTGAATTAACTGTTCACTGATTTAGAAAGATAATTGACAACATAATTTAAACTATAAAATACCATAGTTTAAAAGTTTGAAACATAGTTTAATAGTTTGAAAATTGTCAAGACGATTTCATCACACACAGGCCTTTTGTTTTATTTGACAACAACGCCTCTATTGACTGATCATCTGCAGATCTGGAACTGTTTTCAAAAGTGGTTAGTTTTCCGCTGAGTCAGTGCCCACGTAAGCAACCTGCCAATTATGTAATAAGCAGCACTCAGAATTCCACCACTAAAATCATGAAGACAAGCTTTTCCATGTAAAATTCAAGTGTACCTCCCACTCATGCCCACCTATGTTTTTAAAACTAAATGCATGCTTTAGCATTAGAATACATAAGTACTCAAGCTTTGAAGGCTGTCGTAACCTCTTTACGCATAAACCTCAAATGGCCCTGCAGACACCGATGAAGCCCTTCAATTTCACTGTAGGTAGAACTACGGGGAGTTTTCATTCATTTTTCAACAAATATTTATAGAGTGCCAACTATGTTCAAGACACCATTCTAAGCATTGAGGAATCAGCATTGCCCTGTCCTCGTGGGGTCTATAAGTTAGTGTGTTAGAAAGGCACCAAAATGATAAGTAAACTCATTCTTGTTTTCAAACAGGATAAATGAAAAAGGAAGAAACACAGGGTGATATAGAGTACACACCAGTTGGAACAGAGTGGACTGTGGGTTGTTAAGAAGTTTGCCCTGAGAAAGTGCTGTGTTTAGCCTGAGCTGTGAAAGATGAGGATGGGAAGGAAGAGTCGGTGACATGTATGTGAGGGGTAGAAATCAATGTAAAGAGCGTATCTGGCAGAAAGCGCAGTGGGAGGATGGAAAAGGAGCCCAGTGCGTCCGCGCTACTGAAATGTCAGCGGGGTGTGAACACAGCGACAGAGGGAGAATGACGGAAGATGATGTGGCGCAGAGAGACACAACGGATAGTATGTTTGGGTTGAGATTCAGATTCTAGCAAAAGAAAAGATAACTTCGGGTACACTACATATGAGATCTAAACATCACCAATCGTAAGTGAGACATGATCAAGCTAAAATAACATATACCAATCAACATTCATATCAAAATGAACAGGCAAATTTAAATATTAATTTCCTTTGTGTCTACGGTCTAACTTCTTCTGTTGTCCCTGAGCAGTCGGCATGAGGAAAGCATTCACCCCATCATGCTTTAAGTGCCTGTAAGTACCTTTTTGGAAACCATTTGCAGGAATTTTGTACCAATTCTAAATGCTAATTAGCAATTGCATTTATTTATTTATTTTATCTTATTTATTTAGAAACATTGATGTACTGTTCCACTATCTATGCATTCATTGGTTGACTCCTATATATGCCCTGACTAGGGATCGAACCTACAACCTTGGCATAGGGGGAACAATGCTCTAACCAACTTAACTATCCAGTCATGGCTCTTCATGTCTCATATACAAAATACCTGGCACACTACTAAGACTTTGGAGAAAAGACACAATGTAAAGTCCCTGAACTTTGACTACACAATTGTAGAATTCTATTTAACTGGCTGTTTAAAAAAGAACATGTAACACCAGAGAAAACAAACAGGATTTTAATGGACAAGTCCCAGTTCTGGCTGGGACACCAGGGAAACGGACATCGAGTAACACCCATGTATTTTCAGAGAGACAGAGAGCTCATCCCTCAGTCCTGTAACTCTACTTCCATCACTCACTTCAGACAACACAGAAGAGCAATGAGAGAATCTTGTGGGAAAGAGATTCATCTAAGAAAAGGTACTAGACAGGTGACAAAAGCTACAGGTGCCCTTCAGAAAGACTATCTTCAAGAAGACTGCTGCCATTCATGTGGTTGGCTGCTTACTGAGCTGGAGCAAATGCTCCCTTCTCACTGCCGACGCTTAGCTGGGCAAGTTCACGGGAGCTAGACCATCGGAGCTGGTGGGCCAAGGACAATTGTGAGTCAGACAGATGCCACTGAGAGCTGTTCAAAGACCCTGCCCAGAGAACCGCTATGAGGACAAAGAAAAACAACAATATGGTGTGTGTAGTCATTGCCCAGGAATTGAGGGCCATTCATGAAAAGTTAGCCAGAGAGCACACGACCAGTGCACAGGAAATGCCACGTTAAAAGTCCCTGCTTACTGTAGGGTGATTCTGCATCAAATCCAGCCTCTGGGTGCTTGACTATAAGAGTATTTAATAACCAAGAGGAAACTACAAATACCACCTGCTAAGTACAAAGACTTTTCTGTTGCTATTCCTCTCCTTCCCAGTTCCCACATGGCCTCTCATGCTTTGTCCTCCTCACCTTCAGGGGTCTTTCCCTCTGCTGTACCTCAGCTCTCAACTTCACGATCACACCCTACACTTGGTCTTTATCCATAACCTTACACTCACTTAAACCTCAATTTCAAACATCATTCTTTTCTCCTGGCTCATCCTCAGAACATTCTGGCCACGACTGTACATCATCTCTGGAGGGTCCTCAAAGCTATTGAGCCAACCACATTTTCACGGCCCATCACCCCCACTCCTCTTCCCTCACTTTCCTCCTTGCTGGATGAAGTTCCATCCTCCACCACTGCAACCCCCTCCCTTACATTATCTTCAACTCTTCTGCCTTTTCAAAATTAAGACTTCTAACCTTGGTTACTAATAAATCTCTGCCCAACTCAACAGCTGAATATGCTAGGAAATGAACAAACAACTTGCAATCATGCTGAGGGTTTGTTTTCAAATTCATGATCATAACCCTCAAATGGGCCCTTGGGCTACCCAGCAATCCTTCTACATTTCTCTAGTTCATTTACTCTCACTCTTTGAATGACTATTTCAAACTACCTCCTCTCTCCTCAAACTTCTAATATCCAGACCTGTTCCTCACTCCCTGCTGATACCCTTGCTTCTTATTTCGCCGAGAAAATAGAAGTATTAGTAGAGAAACTCAACTGTCCCGCTCACCCTCCTCCTGTTACAATGAAAGCAACATCTTGCACTTCTATTGCAGTCAATTCCTCGGCTTATTGCCCTGGATCTCTCCACTCCTGCAGTGGTCCATCCACGCTGCCCTCCATCACACATTCCCCCTCTCTGCCGGAGTTTTCAGTTTGTGCACTTTCAGTATTTTTATCCTTCTTAAATCAAACCTCCCTTGACCAACGCTTCCAAAACCGTCATGTATCTTCCTTCACAGTAAAACTCCCTGAGTTATATCTCTTCATTGTCTTTGTTTTTTCCTTTCCCATTAGAATTCACAATAAATATGCTTTGGTTCACACATTTGACTGAAATCTGTCTTGTTACAAAAGTCAATGAGTGCATAAATGCCCAAGCCACTGGCAATTAAACAGAATATTAATACACATCAATGAGGGTGACATATTTTAGAAAGGAAAATGAGACACCATCATAGCATCTTTGAAAGTAAGAGACTAATATTAGTAGTGTTGGTACAGCCAGAGGTGAGGCAGACTGTGTGAATTTACTGGAATGTAATTTCCCATAGAAAGCAAGTATGTCCAAGGAAACCTCCACTACTGACAAAATGCTGAGTGTTCACAGACTATATCAGATGCTCATTTTAACAGAACACCTTCTAAAATTTGACCTGGTAATATATTTCTGAGGTTACTGAAGTATCCAGAAATCACATCATTTCTCCCACGAATCAAACTGAGTCAGTATTTACAGCCTCACTGACCAATAATGTTTAGTGTGCAATGTAGAAACAATGCTGTTTATTCCAGCTGTCCCCCTGGCTTCATCTTCACCTCTGATGCACTGAAGGAACCACGAGGGAGAAAAACCCAGACTGAATAATGTTGTGATAACTGGACAAGAAGTCCAAATGGCAAATTGATCTTCTTCCAAGGGCAGAATTCCTTAATGGTTTGTAAAAAGAAATGTTGTTTGACATGAAACAGTAACTGAGGAATGGAGTTCATGTAGGTACAAAATGTTGGTGTTGGAAAATGTATAACATTCTTCAAACCTGTATTTTATAAAGAAGAAACTTCATGCCCAAGAAAAACCGAATCATCTCCAGAATAGAGTAGAAACCTAGCAGGTTTTATACCCTTCCACTCTGCACTCTCCCCTGAAGCAGCCATTTCTGATGACAACTGAATTAATATAAGCAATTCCAAGGTCTCCCCCGAGCTCTAAACTTGCATATTCAGCTGCTTGCTTAATGTCTTTGCTCAGATCTAGAATAGCTAATAGGTACCATAAACTTTAAGTAGCTCAAAAATAATCTTTATTCCCATCCCACTCACATGTATCGATCACTATTTTCTCATCTGAGTGAATAGTATTACCCAATTGCATGAGTCAAGAATCTAGGATTTATCCTTATTTCATCCTCACTCGTCTTTTTTCATAAATATCTGAAAACTTAGTGTTTAGTAGCAATGCTTTGACGCTTTTCTTCCCAGGTCATGAAACAAACGACAATGTCAATTTGAACAATAACTACCACTTTTTCATCATCTCTGGGACAAAATGTGCTCTTTGTTAAGTTTCACAAGATGTAAGAGATAAATGGGACCTCCTGCAGCCAATACTGCAAAACATAAATGCACAGAGGGAGTTAACCTACCCTTCTTATTTTATTTTAGGTATTTGACAAAAGCTGTTTTTGTTTAAACAGTCAAATGGGCCAGAGTGGAAAAATTAGCAATTAACATCAGCAAAATCTACAAACAAAAGTCACAGAGAATCTGCCTGCCAGCTCTGACTTCTTTCCGATATTTACAATAAAATGTGACTTGGCATTATCTGTAAGTTTATGACTATTTACTAAGAACGCCAGTGTTCGAACAACATCGTGTTCTACGTGTTTCTGAACTACGAGTATGACCATTACGAAGATGGCACAGCCCAACCCTTTTCCAATTTGCACTGTCGCTGAGTGGCCCCAGATGCAGGGAGGAGCTGTCTGCTTACTCTCTCTGTGGGGTGGCGGGGTCTCTCTTTGGTTGAACATCTGGAGGTGATCCCCCAGCAAAGCTGAGCTGTTGCCTCGCTGGCTAGAAAACACAAGACGAAACATCTGTGTGACAGATAACTGTGCAAGCCCGTGTGAATCTCGGCGGAGGCCCCGTTGGTAAAACACAGCGTGTGCCATGTGTCTGACACCAGGTGCGTTCCTTGGGTGGGGAGTCCAGCCGAGATAAGGAGAGGATGGCTGTGCAGCTTCCCCTGCCCCTTTTATCTGGGCTCCTCCCCATCTGCAGTGGGTCTCTGTGTTCTCCATGCTACTGCCCTGCAATTGTGTGAACGCGAAGAATGCTACTGACGACCTGTGACCATTCTGGGTTCATAGCACACACACACTTATACATACAGTCTATAGGCCAGATCGCATTATCTATCCAAATTTTGAACACTTTAGGTGTTACAACGCAACCTTTCAATTCTTATCAATCCCTAATAGGATCATATTTAAACAAGTCCATAAGATCGATGTTTTATATTCCATGTTAAACATCTTATGTCCAACTAACAAATGCTGTAAAATTCATTAACTATTTAAAGGCTGTGCTGCTAATCTTTATACATTAACCCACAAAGCTCATCTCCATGTAAGTTACATTGTTTGATAAAAATCTGGGAGTCATCAAGCATAAGTGTTTTCAAATGAAATATCTTCAAATTCTAATTTATAACTTTTGCCACAGAAGTCCTTCATGTGCCCACAACTAGCTTCAGATTTGGAATGGAAACTAAGAACAGGAGTGTACAAGGAGCAAATCTGTTTCTGACAGACATCTGATTTTCTGAAATTATCAACAAATCATTAAGCGCAAGTGTTTGAATGTGATTATTGAGCCATGCAAAATGACCTTCCACCCAACTCATTGCTTTCTGATTTTGCCTCAGATTTTAAGGCAGATTTTACTTGGAGCATGGAAATAGCACACTTTCTTTCTTTTAAATAAATGTAAAATTCTTCTCTTGGAAAATCAAACCTTTTCCTTAAGCTCCAAGGAAACTAGATTTAAAAATAATGATAAAATTCTGTCTCAATTCACAAACAGATTAGGTATGTACCAAATGTTCTCAAAAACAACACGCAAGGCTTGGAGGGCTTTCAAATCGAGAGGTCTACTTAGAGAAGAACTCTGCCTCAAGCCAAAATACGCCATGCTATTTCGCTTCTGTGCATTTTAGGAAAATAACCAGAAGAACCAAAATTAAATAACAAGAGAGATTTTCCACATATTGGTTCATTATTCGCATAAATTAAAAGTCTAAACTAAAAAACATCCTTTCTTACCAATACTGAAGATATACAAAATTAATCGAGGGACCAAGTAAATTCTTAATAAAAAACATGTTTTTCTTTATAGCTCTAAATAATGGTGTAAAACAATACCTGAAATTTAAATATCCTTTATCTGGCTCTTGAAACACCCTAACATTCCAATAACTGAAACGAGTGTTTACTTCAGAGAAGGAGATGAAAACCTCCTCCTCTCGGCTAGTTTGAGAAAGTTGCCCACTCACACTTTCAGTCACTCAACAGTTTTTGTTGAGCACCTACTGTATGCCAGGCTCTGGGAAGAGAGAGGTCAGTTAGGCAAGCTCTCCATGGGGTGAACAGAAAATAAGCCGTTGATGACTGGAACTTCATGTGATAGAGAATGACTGGGGAAGTGTTGTCTGCCTGCTTTGTCTGGGCAGGGAAGGCTCCTCTGAAGATGTGAGGTTCGAGGTGGAGACTCCAACACCAAGATGGAGTCACGGAAAGTCCTGCAGTTTGACATCCCATACAGAACTGTGACTAGCACAACTCTTGGAGGTGAGATGAGATTCCCCACAGACAGGAGAGGAGGCCAATGTGGCTGCAGCTCAGGAAGGAAGCGGAGGGAATAGGAGATGAGGTCACTTAGGGGACAAGAGCCAGATCAGGACAGCCTTGTAGGTCAAAGATGTTTGAATTTCATCCTAGAAGCAATAAGGAGCAACTGAGGAGTTTTAAGCAAGCCTTTGACATAATTTGACTTGCATTTGTAAATGATCACTCCGGCCACCACAGAAGATTGGATTTAGGTGGGCAAAAGTGGAAACAGGAAGACTGACCTTTCAGAACGTAAAATCCTCAGCAAGAGAACGAGAACTATCAGAGGTTTCTCTTAACTGGCGAACAAAGGAAGTATTTTTAACTCCTGTTCCAGCACTGTATAATTTCATGTCCTTTTATATTACATAACAGGATTTTCCCAATAATCTCCTTTCTAATTTTCAGCTGAAAGTACACTTTCTTCCAAAGTTTTCTTTCTTAGCTCTTCAAGGGTAATGAGTAGAGGCACCATGAGGAACAGCATCCTTATTTATTTATTTTTGCTAACCCTTGGTGATTTTGAACTGTCTCAGAATGGATAAGATCTCAAAGCCAATTATCTTCCAATCACTTGACGTGTGAACATCTCAATGATCAATCCTTTTTTCTGATAAACTGGACAGAGAGGCAACCAAGTTTTTGTTTAAAATGGACAACCAAGAGTAAACCCCAGTTTGATGATACCTGCCATGTGGAAAAGTGGGCCCATTGTGGCTAGCCTTCTTAATTTTTCAGACAATGCCAGAAACCCAGAATCGTGTTTGAAATCTTTCTATTTTTAAAGATTTACCAATAATTCAAATGCTTTTTAAGGCACCAGGCAGGCCAAAGACAGCAGCTCAATGGAATAGATCCTGTCCATGGCTGTCACCTTGCGACCTCTGAAAATAATCCCGCGTACCCCACCTTGATGGAACATTCTGCAGTTTAGATCGCTTAGGGCAGATGTCTGCATGCTCTGAACATACACCATCCTTTACAACTGTGACTTCTTGCATGCTCCCTGCATGGTGAAAAGTTCAACTACTTTGCCAGGGGTTGGAAGTGGGGTAGGGATTGAGCACAAAGGAGAGCAGAAGGGAATTTTGGAAGTTGAGGGACCCATTCTGTATCATGATTGTGGTAATTATATGGCAATATGCAATTGTCAAAACGTACTGAACTGTACAGCAAAAGGAATAAACTTTACTGTGTGTAAATTATACCTCAATAAAAATTCAATAACTGCCCATGATATTTGTTCCAAAGAGAAAACACAGTCAGCTGCATGATGAATACAAAGACACAAGAGAAAACTGGAAAAGAGAAAATCTCGTGGTTTGGTTGACAACAAAGTAGCTTGATGCAGTATAGAGACGAATGGGAAATGTGTGTCTTGGAAACCGTCTAGCACTTTCAGAAAACCATCTTCATTAACAAATAAGGAAAAGAGAACGACCAGTGCCGTATAGGAATATAAACACTGAGTTAATGTCAGTACCACTTATCATGTTTAACTGCAAAGCACTTGCAGTACATGCTCAGGTAAGCCTCACTAGCTACCTCTAAAATGTGCAGACTGGAGAGTTACTGGACAAAGAGGTTCGGCATTCTGACCAAAGATGCAAAACTAATAAATAATGGTGCGGGATACCAGAAACTTCTCTTGGAAAGAATATCAAGCATTCTTGACCTTGCGATTCAAATGTGCTATATCTTAGGTAGAAAGCATTATCTGTTCGCAGGTCTGTGAGCCCATTCAAGGGAGAGAACATGCTTTCTTTATTTTCATTTCCAGTATACAGCATTGCGGTTGCTAATAAATCTCTGTGGAACATCATAAATTATTCCATGCCAGGAATTCGTCTGTAGAAGTGAGTTTTTATTGCTGGCTGATACAACTAATTTGATAGCAAGAGAGTAACGATACATTCAGGATATAGGAGCATGGCCCTGGGCGCAATTCTGCCTGAAAGAACAGGACTGCTCTAGACCATGTGACATTTCAGGGTCACTATAATCCCTCAAATTTCATGAGTATTTAGAGAAAGAGCAGAAAGCTAGAGATGGGAAAAAAAAAAACAAACCTACAGTCAGGAACTTATAAGCAACCCAAATCTGTAACAAAGAGACAGCTACACATTGGTGGTTTTCGTGTCCACAAATCACTGAACTATATTAAAAATTCCTTAGTAAGACTTAATTACTTCATCCTGTCAGATGAAGCTATTTGTCAAGGTTGGGAAACAACCAAATTATTTCGTTTCCCTCTGCCTTTGAACTTCCCTGGAATCAGCATCAGTTAAACTACCCACATGGTTTAATTCCCCAGATATTTTTCTTTCCCCTATTTTCTTACCTCATTGTTATGTCCAACTATCGTCTTCTCATTCCGTGAAAGCGTCTCTGACTAGCTTAACAGTGCGGAGTGATACAAAAAGGTCGAGGTCCTTCCCTTCATCTTCAAGTTATGAATGGAGGGACGTTTACGAATGCTACACATTAATCCACTGAAATGGTCATTTAGTTTCTTTTACAAACACAGGATTTCATCACATCTAATAATAAAGCATCAAGCCATTTTCTGTATATTATAAACCATCATCTTGTAATTATATAGCAAAATGCTTCTATATGAATTCTCTGTGCTGATGTAAGCTGGCGTTGCAGCGTAAGTGGGCTTTGTTTTTTTTTTTTTTTTTGGAAGCCGACTACGTACTACACAGATCTATTTACATTGGGCTAATCACGTCAGAATAGCATCTATTTAAGGGTAAAGTCAAAGCTTCTTTTATAAACCTCTATAGATAGATAAATAATCTAGGAACCTTTTTACTGTTATAAAATTAAGACCGCCTTTCAGGGCTAGCTAAAGTTTTTGGACATACTATCCATCTAATGGGCAGAATGTAATCCGAAATTGGTGATTAAAGACTGCCTGGAAACAAGCTGTCAAACGGATAGAGAGAAATTAAACCTGACAACAGTAATGCCTACTTTCCTAAATGAAAGCCCAGTTCAAGTTTCTACTCATCCATTTTTCAAAACTTAAAACAAGGCATTTTCCAACCACCCAGAGATGAGATGCCAACATTTGCATTTCAGTTGAACTTGATGAAGTCAGTAGACTTTCAGCTTCGGGCTTGCTGGGAACTGGGGCGCGATGCCTGCCGGATGCGAAACAACGGCATCCTTACAACAGATGAGGGCGGAAGCAAACGTGGCCTGGCTATAGTGGGTCTGGGCTGCACTTGCATCGCAGTGTTGGAAAGCTGTACAATCCAACAGTACATCTAAATCGCCCATTATCAGGTCCGTTGGAAAAAAAAACAAACAAACAAAAAGAAAAATAAAGAAACCCCTTCCAAGTTCTTGCTGTTGTGGCTCAGGTGGCTGCAGTATCGTCCTGTGGCCCAAAAGGTTGGAGGTTTGATTCCCGGTCAGGGCATGTATGGGAGACAACCAATTGATGTTTCTCTCTCTCTCTCCCTCCTCCCCCTTCCTCTTTCTCTAAAATCAATAAACACATTTTAGGAAAAGAAAAAACCTTCCAAGATAGAGGGCAGTGCGTGGAAATTGGGAAGTAGAGCCAGGAACTGGGATTTCTCCATCCTGACAAATCCAAACTAACACCAAAAACAACAACAACAACAAAAAAAACAACATAAGATGACCTTGTTTGTTTGTTTGTTTTTAATGGTAAGTTTTCTACTGTTTGGCAAAAATAAAATTAGAAAACTCTTGTCTCCTGCTTAGTGATAAAAATGACACTAAAGCACAAGTTTGGGCGAAGAACAGGCTTTGGGGTCGCGCATCCTCTGTCAAATACCAGCTCTGTCGACTGCCAGCCCCGTCACCCTGGTCAATGCACGTAAGCCCATTCAATGTAAGTTTCTGGACATTAAAAGAAAGAAAAGTGAGTTAACACCCATAAGAATGTAAGCATGGCGTCCCAGGTAGACAGAAGATCCTACAAATAAAAGGGAGACAGTATTATTTAAGTGACCCTATCCCCAAAGGTTCCGATGGAGAAGGTGCTGGGATTTGGCGCGGTGCAGAAAAGAAAGGGGGGTAAGGACACAGGAGGAGGAACAGGTGCAGCAGCAAAGCAAAGATCGCTCCATGGTCCTCATCAATTAGACTTAAAATTTCAGTCTTCACACAGGTAAGCCACAGAGAGCACTGCCTTTGTTAAACTAAAGTGAATATGAAGTGTTTACTTGTCTGATGCTGTGAAGTGTGACTGAAAAAAATGTACACATTCTAGAATGTATATGCCTAGTAGTTGTTCTTCCAATTAATCTTCTGGGGAAAATACACATTTTGCATGAAATAGCTTTATTTCAGGATGGCCTTCAGAGACACCTCATCAGGAAAAAGGTGACGCCCACACATACACATGCAATGCTCGTGTGTGACCATGGGCGCGAAAGAATGGACTCCCTTGAGCTGCTGTGGGGAGGTTACTGGGGACAAGGAATGGGTATGAATCATGAGAACTCGTGGAATATGTAATACTTATGTCAGGGATTGTGCCAAGAAAAGGAATAGAATGAATACTACTCTCATAAAGGGTCAAATTCTCTTCTAAAACTTAATGAAAGCTCCCATCTGCTCTGTTCCAGCATTTGAGCAAAATTATATTCATGCCTTGCTTGTCAGACACAATATCTACCTGTTTGAATAAGGGCAGCACAGGACATCTGCTTGGCCTGCCCTTTGCTGGTCTTGTCTTAGATATATTTTTATTATGATAAAATAGCTCTCATGTCAAAATGCCTAAGCGTCATAGTAATATTTTTATATAATAAATACTTATATCTAGAGTGAACCTTGACATATATAAGATATCATCTCATGATTTATGAGTTTTTTAAAAGTGTTGGCTGATACCCAGTCATAGGAATGCATAAGATATTTATCACCAAGCATATATAAGAAAGAATGAAAAAGACAAAAAAAAAAAAGATGTAAAATGAACAAGAACATCCAGAGAAGTAACCAAGCAAGTCTCAAGTCTTATTTCCTCAAAGATAATTTCCTTCCCTCTGTCCTAATGCTTACCACATTGTATCACTGCGTACTTGAATACTGCACACCCCCGCTTCCCACACTGCAGGCTCCACCGGGACACTGAATGCTGTTTTCTTAGTGCCTAAAATAGGGTCTGGCACAAAGTAGGAGTTCAGTATGATTTGCTAAATGGATCCAAGCACAGACCAGTATTTAATTCAAATAAGTACTGAATGAAGAAAGAGGTTTCTTTAAATTTCTGCTCTTATGGATTTGGTAGAATGAAATATGAAAATACAGATTTTAGAAAAGAAACTATAATTCTAGTTAAAAGAGAAACTGTTAGGCATGAATCAACTCTATAACAATAAAATAATTCAAAGAAAATATCATTGGGCAGGTGGCAGAAAGCTACATCTAATTATCTCATCATAAAAATGTCTGAAGATACTTTGTAAAATTTCTATATATCATTTAGATAGTGATGTGACTAGATATTTGTCCTTCATTTAAATATGCAGTGGTTTCCCTGGCTGGCAGAGCTCAGTTGACTGGAGCATCATACTGTGTATAAAAAGTTGGGGGGTTCGATTCCCGGTCAGGGCGCATACATAGATTGCCAGTTCAGTCCTGGGCCAGGACACATATGGGAGGCAGCTAATCGATGTTTCTCTCTGTCTCTCCCTTCCTCTCTAATATCAATAAACATATTTTAAATAAATAAATATGCAATGGTTGGAATACTTAAAAAATCATAAAAATATATAAGTAACTGAGGTGTAGCTTGTTTTCGTTTATCATAGTTTATTTTACCAAAAAGTCTGTGCCAATATTTAAAGTTGAAATGGTCTCAGAAGAAAATTACCAATACTGCTTACTTTTTTATTTGCTCTTTTGTATTTATGAAGAAAATTCTACTTCAGAAACCCTTTTCTTTTCTTCTGATAAAAAAGAACAAAAGATACTGGCAAAAGCAACAGTCTTAGTTTGATGCCAGGATAAAGAAACTCTTGGATTTTTGTAAAGGCTCATAAGTCAGTCTTGCACGAATGTACTATATGTTAGCAATAAAAGTTGTTTAATGTATTTCCGAATTTTATCAATGTGTCAAATAGAGAAAAGAAGAAATGCTATAAGCCATGAATTTCTTATGGTTAAGCTTCTCAAAACACTTTCAATGTGAGTAGAATATTCATACCAATTAGAAGAGATAAATCATTCTGACAAGATTTCTACTCACCTTTCTAGCTTGCCCCATTGTATAGATATAAAATTACAGATATTACATAAACCATCCCAGGGATATTTCTGATAATCTATTGAGTACTTACATCATAATTATATGAAGCAAATAATTATTTTAACACACAAATTTTCCATTTAAATGTCATAGTAAATCAGCCAACAAGCAGGTAAATTATTTAGTATAATTAACAACATTTACATTGTATAGTTACAACAAGCATGAATGACTGCTTTCATAAATGCATTCAAGTTATAGTGAGATCAAGAAAGTCTTCAAAATTTAATAAATAAGCCATTGTATAAACTACGCTATGAAAAGTACAGAGCAATTAAAATATATCATTAAAACTTTCATACCATGAAGGACAATCATATTTAATGTAATATAGGTTTAGAAATATACCTGTTGCCCTGGCTGGTATAGCTCAGTGGATTGAGCACTGGCCCGTGAACCAAAGGGTCACCAGTTCAATTCCCAGTCAGGGCACATGCCTGGGTTGTGCGCCAGGTCCCCAGTAGGGGGTGTATGAGAGGCAACCACACATTGATGTTTCTCTCCTTCTCTTTCTCCCTCCCTTCCATGCTCTCTACAAATAAACAAATAAATCCTTTTTTAAAAAACTACTTATTTTTCTTCTTTGTCACTCTATTTTTGCTTCCCTCAATTCCTTGAAAAAAAACCCAAAAAGTTGAGGAAGTAAAAGACAGAGACATTTTGAATGTCACTGCACATCTATGTCTTCACATGTGCCTGCACTTCCTGCTATAATAAGTATCTCAAGAGCAGGGTCCAAGCTTTTATGATGCCAACTACTAGGCTCCAGTCCGAGTGGATTCAATACAGGTTCATCCAAGATAACAGGGAACAAATGACATAAATTAAAATTTCTGTGTTTATTGTTCATCAGTGGGTAGTCTAAATAGTTATAGGACACATAAATACATTATTATACAGCAACTTGGTAGCCTTGACGTCTAAGTTATGGCCCTCACCTAATGTGAAATAAATGTTTTCATCACCTCACGGGGAAGGGCGAACTGTAACAATTTGTTTCTGGATGCTTCTGTTTTGAATACTTGAGAATGGGACAGAGATTTAATATGTTCTTTCATAAGACTTTTCTCTGTTTCCTTTGACAATTGAAGGCAGGTGAAATCTGCTCAAGAATCTGGAGAATACTCAACGTGCATACGCCATCTCGATCGAACATATGGAACACATACTTGGAGGGAAGGCAGATGGAGACCTGCTTGAGTAATCTAAACACCCAAGCTGAGAGGGGTTAATACAGAAAGATCAGCTTTGTACTTTGAAGTTTTCTGGACTTCATTTTGCCTAATTAAGACAAGATTTCATAATCAACCACTGTACAAACATGTACCTGAAAGTATAGGTTTGTTTCTAATTTTGGAAAGAATTCTTAACAGATTCCAAAGAATCAGCTCCACATGGGAGAAAGTCTCTGATAAGACTTGCCTTTCTCATTGCCACAACGCAAATGCCTGCTTTCCATCTCAGTTTCGGCCACGGGACTCCGATTAGGGTCACCTATCAAAATCTCAAGTGTGATAATAAAATATAAAGATTCTGATACTAGCATACCATCTGAGTCTGAACCAGTGGCAACTCTAGGTCATAAACCCCATATTTCAAAATATTCTTAAAGGTATTCAGAGGAATCTAACAAATCTGCTTCCAGATCAGAATATAATCCCGTGCAAAGTAGGATTCCCAATCTTTCCTTCCACATAGATTTTTTTCTCACTAGACACCAGACAATTTTTCAAGAATACCTGCCAGTTTTAAGTCATGCCGAGAGACCACAAAACAAACTTAACTCTACCATAATCTAGCAAACACACACAGAAGCACTTTCGAGTCAATGAGGAGTATGCCATTACACAAGAAGGAAGTTGGTTCTCCTGTGATAAGACTGATTTGGAAATGTAGAGAAATGCCAAAGCAATAAAATAGGCATCAATCTGATGATAGATAAGGAGTCTGAAATACACTGAAATATAGTCTGTTCTAGACTGAAAGTTGGCAGAAGCGCCGGCTGCCCTGCCTGCAATCTTCTCCCCACGCCTGTCCACACACTTGTCCTCGAAAGCATCAGAGGGCTGGGCCGGAAGAAGTTCTGTTCAGCAGTGTGACCTTCAGCCCAGCTTCCCTTTGTGGC
The DNA here is from genome assembly GCA_004026765.1 of Micronycteris hirsuta. Taxonomy (NCBI): domain Eukaryota; kingdom Metazoa; phylum Chordata; class Mammalia; order Chiroptera; family Phyllostomidae; genus Micronycteris; species Micronycteris hirsuta. Next base: position 582,231 of record PVJI01000006.1, read on the forward strand.
TCTGCCTCGTAAGGTGGAGGCCAGAGGGAGGAGAAAAACTCTTGGCCCACCTGCAATCAGGTAAGCAGATGATAAAGACCTCCCCCTCCATCTCCTACTGCTATTAGAAAGATGATTAGACCTTTGCCCGTGAAGTTTAGCTTTGTTTACAATACAATAAAACATTGTAATCCTAAGCCTATGTTCAGCTATCTAAGAGTAAACAGGAAATCATTTCTCAATATAATACCTCTATATGATACTTCTCTGTGATATAATAACAAAGGCAAGTGGATAGAATCCTAATATTCAGAACCTTAACATTTTACAGGAATGAGAAGATTCTGTTTTATAAGCCAACCCTAGCAGAGAGTAGTAGCAAAACTGTGCAGGCCAGTTTTGCTTACGAATTCATTGACAAGGCTTCCCCAGCCGGTCTGCTATTGTTAGATTGTAATCACTGTTTCTTTGTGGTCACCCCAGCAGGAGAGTGCCTAAGCATGTGGTGTGATACAGACATTGCTCTCCTTTCAGCCACGACAAGGCTTCCAGAGAGAAATTACCACAAGGTTCTCAGAAGCTGTTTTAAACACTGTTTGGAACAAAGTGGGACATGCTGGAAAATAACTATAACGTGGAAACATGCAAGTTGCTGAAAAATCCCTTGTTGGCTAACCTTGTCCTCGCTGCCTGCATCTGTGCAAACTTCTGAGATGTCAAACCGTAACATGCAACTCTGCCCCGAGCCTTCCTGCAAGCGTGAAAAATGAGGCTGGACACAAGTGTGCCTGTGTGCCCTTATGTATTAAAAGAGGTGCTTTGCCCTGGCCGGGGGCTCAATCATCTCATACGCAAAAAGGTTGGGGGTTTGATCCCCAATTAGGGCACAGACCTAGGCTGTGGGTCTGATCCTCAGTTGGGCCGCATATGGGAGACAACTGATAGATGCCTTTTCTCTCTCCTCTTCTCTCTCTGTCTCTCTCCCTTCCTCTCTTTCTAAAATCAATAAACATATACTCAGGTGAGGATTTTTAAAAAAGGCGCTCAGGCATAAAAGACTTTGCTAATCTATAATCTCAAACCCGCTACAAATGTCCCGTGAACGTAATGATGGTGAAAACCCTGATGCTGGGATGGTGTTCTTGACCCCTGATGGCAATCTCCTCGTGACAATGACAGGTACCAATGTTTGCCCTTGAATGCCCAGGTCAGTGAAGAGGATCCCAATTTCCACAGTGGCGGTTATGACATTTCAACTTGTTGGGGGAGCTTACTTTATTCATGTGGATCTGTTGCTGGTATTGCTTCTGCTTCTCCAAGAATTGCTGGTGTTGCTGTTGAATGACCAGCTGAGCCAGTGTGCTCTGAGGCAAAGGTGCAGACTGGGTTCGATTCAGGGGTCTGTGACGGGGTAGTTTGTGGGTACCTCTAATGCCAGGTGAAATTCTCTCTTTTGTTGCCAAGGGAGACTGAGGATGTAAGGGAACCCCACCTGAAAAAAAGAAAAAAAGATATATGTCCATGTACACACACACACACACACACACACACAATTTTGTTTAAGAAAAGACAAGAAGCCACAGAAAACAGATATAGGGGACAAAGTTTATGGAAAGGATTGATTCTACCAGGCAGACATCAGAAGAAGGCCGGGTTGGATGGGTTAAGGCAGAAGTACCAAAGCACTGGACAGGTATGCATCTGACCAATGAATGACTCACCATTTGTCCACCCTAGCTCGTGAAGGTTAAATAAGGTGAGATTTTTTTTCATGGATCCTGGGAACTAACTAAAGATAATAGCCTTTCCCATAGTACCCGGTATCAGGGAGACCTTGGGAAAGGGTAAATATCAGCGTTTTGAGTTAAAAAGATACTACATTGGATCCCTGACAAAAGCCCCCAAATGATCTAGAAATGGTGCCCTTATTAATTACCAGCCACAAGGAGCTTCTGCTGTCGCATTTGTTCTTTCAGTAATAAATGCTGCAGGAGAGCTTGGTGGCTGCTGCTGGGCTTTCCCTCTAAGGCGACGTGGGGATGGCTTGAAGATGGCGGGAGGGTGGCCCCGAACTGCCCGGGCAGGGCAACGCCTTGCCTGAGTGGCTGGGACTCGCATTTCTGCTTCTCTTTGAGTGAACTCGAAGCCTGTGTCAAGAAATAATAAAGATGTGAATCCCCTTTCATCGATGTGGGTTCTTAGGTCTGTAGATCATTAGATTAGTTTTCTATCCCATATCCACCCCACTCTCCCCTAAAAAAGGCTCATCTTACTCTATGCTCGAGTAGGGAAATGGATAACAGCAAGACTTCTAAACGAACTGAATTAACAAAGGAGACGTGAAAATAGAGTCAGAGTTGAAGCATTGGAGACAATTTAGTAATGGGTGTCATTGTGCTTAAAAAGATCTTTTAACATTAAAAAGGATGCTAATTTCAGACTTAACAGCTGGGAAATGTATTTCTTATTTTAATATACTGATTGAGTAAAAGGTATATTGGAAAAGTAAAATTTATTCAAATTGCTAAACAAAAGGTACATAACAGCAATCAAGAAGCTGGAGACGAAATGGTCTGTAATTCTGGAGTTTCCTGCACAAGGAATAACTTGTCCTTTGTCTCCACGTCTTCTAATAAGTTCACAGAGCCGTAAGTTTCCAATATTTAATTTTTAAAATAAAAGTCCTCAGATAGCTCATTGAGGGGCTGTACAAAACATGCAGGAATTTCATTTAAACATGTATTTTATATTAATTCACAACAGATCCCCAAATCTCTAAATATTGAAAATGACACTCCAGATACTTTTGTTTAATAAAATAAACTACAAGTAGAATTATATCAAATAAAAATGCTATTAAGAATTTGAAATGTATGATAACAGTAATAAAGCAATAATAATTACACCATCAATAGTAATAATGAATTATCCTATTCAAAGGGTTTAATGAATGGTGGTCATTTTAGTATTACAAAAGCAGAAGTCTAATACCTCAAAATTATGTGGCATGTTTCTTTTCAAAACTCATGTTTCATCTTTCAAAATTGCTGTGCACCAGGGAAGCAAAGCAATTTTCAGTGATGGAGAAATTAAAGGACAAAGAGGTAAATGGTTTGTCTTAGTCACACAGCAAGTCAACGCAATATTTCATCTAGACGTGATGCCTCCTCTTGGCCTCCATTCCTTACAATTTCCCACTACTCAGTGGGGAAATGGAATATTGGAGGTCCCTTTGCCAAAGCAATGCTAAGCTTGAAAAATTAATTGTGATGGCCTCATCCACACCAAAATGGAAGCAACGAAAAATGAAACTTCAATCCAAACCACATTGGTTTATTCATCCAACGGCACCAAATTGTATTACCATCAAAACATTAAATGGTCTGGCTTTAGGACTTGGTCCTTTGAGAGAAAAATTCTCCCTGACCACATTAAAAGGGGTGTGTGTTTGTGTTAGCTGGTAGGAAGGGCTCAGGGCTTGCAGAAGGGAGTGCGTACAAAATGCCTATTCATGTATCATAAGCAGTTTTCATGTCGGTATCTGCTCATCATCGGAAGTCACAGGGAAAAACAGGAATAGAAGGGAAATCGTTTTTAGTGAATGAAGGTTTGAAAATCTCATCCACGAATATTTAGGTTTAGTTTCACCCTTAATTCCTTTTTAATTGTTGCTAGAATTCACTGTTTACAAAGGCTCCATGTGGAATTTCAAGGACGTGGCTGAATCTGGTATTTGTAAGCCTTTCTTCTTCAATCTCCAGCTATGTAACGGCATCCAAATTTTGCCTTCTCCTCATTGGTATAAGATTACTGTATCACATAAAACAACATTCCACTCTAGTAAAAACACCAAATACGTAAGATACCTCTTAGACTTATTTCATAATATGTATTGAACCCAAGTATCAAATATATTGTTTAACATGTCACTCTAGGTGTGCTCCTGTATAAATTAGTGTACCATATACAGATATTATATTCTGAAAATAAATTAGTCAAAAGATGGTCCACTTTTTATAATTTCCTGATCTGGGAATATTGTAAAAAAAAAAAAAAATCTGAGTTTGACAAGTCACACCCAGTGAAAGGCTCACTTCTAAACACAGGCAGAGCGCATGCCAGGGGCCACGCAATTCTCTGTACATCTAATGTATCACATGACCTTTACATAGGTACAATTAATTTCATTTCCACACATTTCAGAGCCAAATTATTCTAGGTAAAGCTTACAGATCTTTTAGAATGACAAAAAAATTTTTTTAGGGAATATGTATTAAATAATTACTGCTGTCTTCTGCTAGTCGGACGATTACCTCCAAATGATCCTATTTCAGTTGTCAGGACTTTTAAAGTAATTTCTTCACTTTGAGTTTCCTGGGAAGAGTTTATTATTGTTCTTAAAGAGGTTTTCCAGATATGTACTCACCGGTATGATTGAGTCAGTAACTTAAATTCTCAAAAGAAATTCATTCACAAAATACATTCTATAAACATATGCTACCATACCCTAGGTGGAAGCGGCACCTCTCGGCCCTGGCCTGGGCGAGGTCCCAGGTCTGCTACCCACTAGCTCTGTGATCTTGGACTTTCAAAACAGCACTAGTCTCAGCTTCTTCTTTTGTAAAAACTGTGGCTTGTAATCCCTGTTTCATGGGATGCTCATGTGGAGCTAATAAAATATCTGGAAAGTACTTTCTTTTTTAAAAGCTATGAAGCATTTACAAATGTTAGTTATTATTTTTATATATTATTATATGAACCAACATAAGTCTTTAATTTGAAATTAAACTGAACATCTTTGAACAACTCAGTAAACAGCAAAGGAGACTCTCCCAAGTTTCCCTGAAGTCTAAACATGTAAGAAACGAGAGCCGCCCGGTGACAGTGGCTGCTGCGGTGGGACCACTTACACTGAGCTGGGCAGGCACCGCCGGAAGCCCCAAGGTAATGTTCGGTAGAGAGGGAGAGGTATAAAGACTCAGCAAATTCATGGAATCTTCGTGAATTAGAATGCGTTGCTGTGAAACCATTTGCTGTAAAAAAGAGAAAAGGAAAAAAAAAACACACAATGAAAGGTGAGTCTCAAAAGATTGCAGTGCCACAACTTTTACTGTGAAATATTCAGATTTCAGACAATAGGGTTTGTATTATCATATTCAGCCAAACTAATTTTAAGTATTTTGATTATTTACTTTATGATTTCCGTATCCAGATGTTATATGTAAAAATTAAATTGATATTTCCTTCCTCAGACATAATTATAGAATCTGAAAAAAGGACTTTCATGTTCATTTTGCAAAATTCCGTTTTATAATTCTAGTTTTATGGACCCAAAATCAGTTGTGTTTGTCATCAGTTGGTAAAGCACAACAATAAAGTTGTGTAATTCTTATGAATATATATACTTCTTTGTATTATTGAGTGATGATTTTATATATAGTCATCACTCATATGTATATTCATCACTCATATATATATGTATATATGCATCACTCGATGAATATGCGAGTTAAACATCATTTTACTGGTGGGAGAACTCACACAAGGACATCTTAGATTAAATATTGCCATATAAGACTTCAGTAATAATTAATCGTATGTTTCACTATAAAATTTGTGACCCGACCGCTCCGGGTGGTGCTTTTGCATCATTCGCACTTGGGAACTGAAGTGACTGTTAAAGTGTCACGAGCTCCCAGTCCCACAACTGCCTTCATTTCCACCGCAGACACAGAGCATTTAGGCATCACGGTCCATCTTACAACAAATACCTTTTTTTAAAAATACAATACTCAGAGTCATGTTTTCCCACATGTGGCCTAATACGGTTGCTTGAATTACATTTTCTGTTTAATTCTTGCTTCCCTCCCAGAACTCTTACACAAAAAGAGTTACAAAGGTCTTATTAGACTAAGGAACTCTGGCCCGATATGGTCCCCAAGGGAACAACATCCCTGAAAAAGAATACTCCATGTAGCAGTGTGGCACAGTGACTGCTTTCTTCCCAAACAAAAAGCATATGGGACTCCAATAAGAGACCACCTCCAAGAGGGATACGGCACACACAGGCCTTGACTAAAGTAAATATAATAACTTGTCAAGCATGTTTGGGGGAGCTGTAGATTTTCGCCTGGACAAACCTGGGATATCAATTAACTGGGGAAAGTATCATGTGCTAATACAATGCAACCTCAGAATGTCACTGAAGAGTGATGCACCAGCAAAACACAGGATGTTATTCCAAAACATCACCTCAATCATACGTCTGTTTGGAGATGAGTCATGTAGCCTTAAGATAATAAAGGCAGAAGGTTAAATGTGGATTTTTCTCATTGCAACCTGGAATGCCAAGCTCACTCGGATTTTGTTTTTTCTCTAAAGAAAAGTCAGATGTTTGTGCACGAAAATCAAGAGGTATACAGAAACTTTTAACATTATGTTGACTTTATAAGTCTGCTTTTATAAAGTTCTCTAAAACACTAAGGCATGAAGATTGTTGAAAAGAACTTCATCAGTACAATGCATGAGACTGCAATTTTATTTTACTGTTAACAGAAACAGTTTCGTGTTTGCTCTAATTAAAAAGATAAGCTACTACTTCACTTATGCTAATATTCTTTTAACCTAAATTCTAAGTATGAAATATATATCTGAATGAGAACAGAAAGAATGGATGAGGAATTAAAAGTTTTAACTAGCTCACTGACAGCAAGTGGTCATTTATAATAAAGGGATTATTTCATTCATTCATCAGTATTCATAGAAGAGACATAAATGTGGAAAATATACACTGTAAAATGATGCCTAATATTCACTCAAGGGCACATCTGCTGCTCACAGCGCTGAGACTTGACATGCACTACGGGCATGACAGCAAAAGATACCACAGACCTCACAAAAGAGGTGACTTTTGTTTCCTCTTTGCTCTGCAATACCTTCCCATGCCCTCATAGGATGCAAACATACATAAAGTGAGAGAAAGTTGTTTCTTTTTTCTCAGATGGATGAAGGGCAGTGGCACACTGGCTACTCGCACAGCCTTTGAGCAAAGTGAAAGAATTTGGGAATACTCTTACTGTGGGATTTCAAACCCCTGTAATTCCATATCAACATTGAGTGCCTCCATTTCCTATGGCAGCGTATGGGTTTTCAGCACCTGGCATGTGCCAAGCCCCATGCCAGGGATTTTGGGGGTGATAACCTATTTCCCACAGGCCCCCTCCAACCACCATCAGGCTCCTGTGATGGATGAAGAACCTGAGTGATTTCCCTGGGTCTGACTCCCAGTGGGATCAGCAATAAAACTTTAAAATTGATCAAGGCTATACGCTTTGCTGTCAGGCTCTGCTGCGGAAGCTACACACCACTCTGCACCATTTTTGAAGGATATGGAATCATTTAAAAAGTATGGAGAAGAGAAGGATGCAAAATCAAGCCATATGGCTTATGGAAAAGAATACAAGTGTCCAGCTGACCTGGGCATAAGAAGAAAGCAAAAGACTTGGTGACCTTATAGACATGAGGATCTTTAAGTCATGGGGTCAACTCCTAAGAAAGCAGGACAGTCCTGAGCTCCCCAAGTTCACTAGGTATAGTTGGCTCTTCCCAGTTCTTCCCACAAAAACTGTGGACTGCAGGGACTAGGACGTCATGTAGTTTATTTCCTTTGATTGCAGATAAGAAAACAGGCCGCACGCACGTAGACTTGCAATGGCTCGGATGCGAGTAGTCTATCGGCTCCATGCTAACGTTTCCCAGTAAGACTCTGGAGCTGCATTCCACACAGCTAGAAGAATGCAGACGCACTTGAAAGCCAGAAAATCTGGTGGTAAGAGGTACCATTTCACTCAAACAAGGAAGGATCTTGACCAGTATTCTTGCAAGCCTGAATGGTTACCCCGCCTTAGCATTGTGGTGAGCTCACATTTATTTTCAGACGAAACCAGGATTCTTCCGGGAAGCAGTTTTGAAATGGAGCCAGGCCTTAAATCAGTGCTGTGCTAAGATGTCAGTGTGTCACATCTCAGAAAGTGAAGAAGATGGTTTAAATCTAAAGACTTTTCAGAACCACAAACTATTGCCATTGTTAGATAAAATGAAATGTTAAGTACACAAATAGGTAACACCTAACATTCACAAACAATTCATGAATAACAATTAAGTTAGATTAACAGTATGGTATCAGGTGGTGGGTGTCTAAGATGTCCTGTACCACCTAAGTTTACATGCTATTTGGGGTGCAGAGAAGCAGAGAACTAATTCTCTATCATAATCATTACTCTCATTAGAGTCAGGTTAAAAACTTAAATGGCATGGAGGAGGGTGTCAATTTTAAACCGGGCTTTGATGGGTAACTAGCATTTTACCAGAAAGAACATGATCTTGAGAAGAGGGACACGCAGGAGCCAGGTGTTGGGGCAGGTGAGGTCTCCTCACATTTTAATCAAGATCTTCAAAATTTTGTTACTTTTCTCACCACGGTAATTGGAAGCCTAGCTTATGGATAGTATCTGCAATTCACATCAATAAAATACACATAGACTAAAAAATAAATAGCTCTCAATAGAGCTATTTATTTTGCCTGTGAAATTAACGAGATATTGGTTTGAAACAAAAGATTCAAAATCTCTCACACAATGGACACTGGCAAAAAAAAAAAAAAAATAGAGAAACGTACCATGTCAACAGTTGCAGGGGTTTAGAAAGTTGAAAACTATCACACATTGCCGGTGGGACAGTGGACTGGTATAGCAATCCTGGTGGACAACTCAGCACCATACACCCAAATAATTACACTACACACTATGATCAAGTCATTCTTCTGCTCTTACATCTTCAAGAAATTCTCTCACTAAAGCTGTAGGGTGATGTCGATGGAAACACATTAAAGCTTATTTTGGTGGTGGGTGAGAATGGGAGGCTGAAGGGTCATACGACTAGAAAATGGGTAGGAGAGCCCACCACAGATCATTACAGTGACTAAAACCAGACTATTAGGTATGTGCATCCATAATGGCACGCTGGACCTCAAACCACATGCTTAGTGATAAAAGTAAGAAATGGAGTAAGACAGATAACACCCCACTGTTGATATCCACTGAAACTCATGGACACAAAGCAAAAAGTACATGTGCTGCAGGAACCCACGCAAACAAAAATACAAGAGAGAATGACAGCTATGGGCACAAGGAAAACAGAAGCGGGTGAGGCAGGATAGCTAGATTGGGGTACCGCCCCACCTCCCTCCCCCTCTGTAGGGAAACAGGCTTGCAAGGAAAAACGTAGAGACAAACAGGGACCGTGTCTATCTAGCTGGGCCAGGTACCCTGGCCGAAAAGTGGCCAAGAGCCAATTATACTGCCATTCTAATTTCATCAGGATTGCAGATAGAGCAGTACCTATCATGCACCAATGCCATGACAGTTTCAGAAAGGACAGAAACTACCCTTCTGTGTCCCTCCCCCTTCTTTTGTGCCCCTCACCATTAACCCTAAATATTAACGCTAGCCCCTGGACCCTTTGGCAGGACTCACTTCTTGAGCCCACCTGCACCCTCTGAGTGTGTACTGCCACTTTAATTAGACCCCTGTGCTTCACTGAATCTTTCAGGCTTGCTACTGAATTCTTTCTTGCTCGGAGACAAGAACCTGGGCTGAAGTCTTCCTCTGGCTTCCCTGTGAGCCTCTGACATCATGGGGATAAAAGATGAAAGCAGGGAGAGGGAGGAAGGGCACCTATCTCTCTCAAGAAGACAAGCCAACAGATGACCCTTGACAATACTAGTTATGCAAATAATCACCTACTTTTTAAGAAGCTTGTAGAAAAAGTGGGTGTAGAATTTTCAATTTACTGCATGTTCAAAATTACTTACAATATGCATGAGCATTCGAAAAAGAATGTCAGGATCTGCAGTCTGGGTGAGAGGCAGTCAGGACTGGTGCAAAGAAGTGTGGGCTGAGTGTTTGCCCTTGAGATCTACCACTCCCTGCCTCTTAGCTCTGGACAACTGCTACCTTCCCTGGACGTCAGTCTAGGACTGACCAATCTCTGACCAGCTCTATCAGATAATGCCTGTGTCCATTAGAACAGCATCCAGGAAGACGTGCTAGTAAACCACAGTTTTGGCTTTCCAAGGTCCCTTTCCCCAAATCTAGACCATCTAAAAAGAGAGCCAAACAAATCTCCTCATCTTGTAATGGGTGCCTATGGCTTTCACACTATTTTCAAGATAGCGTTTTTGTTTCCTACTCTCGAATGGCTGATAGAAAATTAAAATGTCCATGTGATGAAGAAATTTTTTTTAGGCAGTAAAAATCTTTAAGTATTTTTATCGGACACACACACAAGACTGTACTACTATAAAACGGTTTGGAGACAAAAATAATCATCCTTTAACAAGACTTCCTTTGCATTTAAAAGGCATTGATGTTTTGTTAAAGGTCTTACTTTATAATACTGACTCATGTTATTTCTAGTAAATGATTCTTTTGTCATAGCAACCTCTTCTCCCTCAGGGGAGGAAAGCGTTTTATTTGCTGCCATCCGAAACCATTGCCCTACACCCACTCAGAAGAGAGCATAACATTTATAACAAAAATGTCACAACAACGATTACGAAACAATAGGCAGATGAGTCACATGGAACTGTAGCAAAACAGCGACATTTCAGCTGACTCGAGAGTACTTAACCTTATTATTAGAATCCTTTTTAAAAGTTGTTTCTATCTGCTGGAAAAAATTATTTAAAAAATAGCACAGCGGAGCCAGCCACTAATGTTCAACTAGAAATAAACCAGCTGCTTGGCTACTGTTAAAATAGCTATCAAATAAATCTAGGAATCTGAAGGAATGGTGTTGATATTCATGGAAACACATTTGAACCCACAAGCCCGCAGTATTAACAATAAAGTAACCAGATAGGTAAAGACATCTCTGACTGCAGTTGGAAAGAGAGACTCCTTAGGGTTCAGCTCCGTGACCATGTTTGCAAATGCGTAAAGGAAGTAGCTCCAACAGTCTGAGTGTGGGACCGAGCATATGCGAGAACTAGAAGAAGTGGAACAGAAGTGGTCAGAGCAGATGGAGGCTCATTCTCACATGACATTTGCTGGCTGGAAGACAAACATGCTAATGAGCTTTCCCTAATAGGAGTCAGTACTGATAACTACAACAAAAAAATGAACTTGCTTCACACTTCCAATTTCCCACCTGCCTTATAGCCACGGATTCCTCCCAAGAAGGCCTGTAGGGGTAGGCATTACCACCTTTCACTAGATCTGAGGTTCAAGACGAGTTGAAGGACTTAGCCAATGACAACAAAGTTGTTGGGTTTGGAGCCAGGTGCCTGGGAAGTCTTTTGAATAGAAGACCCATGTATTTGAATTCACTGTGTTGTTTCCCTATTCCGGACTTATGAGTAAATTCTCCTCCTACTCTTGGCTTAACTTTTGTCTGAATTATGCAGGCCATGTGAATTCCAAGGCAGAAAATTTTCTTTTTGCCTAAGCTCCAAGATCAGCCTGATGTACAGACTTACTGCTCTACTTCCTAAAGGCAGAAGAGGGTAGAACCCCATTCATTTCCACAGGCTCTGAAAGAATTAGGTGACTGGCTTTTCTGCTCACAGAGCACAGAATAAAGAGTTCATTCAAATGTGCTCTGTTCCACTATTTTAAAATGAAACCTCACCCATGGTGCTTAAGCAAAGATGGTAGAATAAGCCTATTTCGTAAATGGCGAAGTATGCGACTAACTCGGTTTTTGAAAGTGTAGGGCAGGACGGAAATTTTTCATACCTGCCAACTATTTGTTCATATGAAATTACATGTTATTATTCATCGGTAATGTCTTTTAAAATCATACCAAATTCAAAATGATTGTTAATCAAGAAGTGACTGAAAGTAGTTTTTCATCTTTTCTCTAGGTTAAGTGGCGGCATTCAGCGTGGCTGAGCTAGGATATTATTTGCTGGGACTTTCAGTTTGACTTGTCCTCGCTTCTCCAGCGTGAATTACATTGCAGACCTTGGTAAATGCAGCACGGCAGAAAACCACATGTTAACCATCAGGGCTGGATTTTCTGTTCTGGGCCACGGAGAGGCTACCCATCAGTGCATAAAGGTCTGCCCACCTGGCCTTTGGGTTCATAGTTCAGGCACACAATTAATTCATTATAAGGTCACCGCTTGCTTTTGAACTAGTCTTTCCAGCTTTGGAGGTGAATGTCCTGCCGCTGACCTGGAGAAATAAATACCTCTACTCTTTCAAACTCCATTAAATCACATTTCCTTCTGGTTTTTGGGTTTTGTTTTGTTTTGTATTGTTTTGTTTTTAATGGTGGGAGTGGAAGGAAAGTCTGTGGTTAAGAATATGTTCAACAATGAGCTGAAAACCTTGGGCATCTAAACATTTATTTGTGACAGTAAACCTTTGAGGAATACAAAACAGACTAAATAACATAAGCAAATCCCTTTAATTGAATTCTCTACTGTATAAATTTTGAAATTTAAAGATCAGGTCTTTACAGTTACAACCTGGGACACTGATTTTAATTTAACAGGCCATGAAAAGCTTGAAGCAAAGAGAAAAATCTCACCTTTTCCATGTATTTCCAATAGCACGAGTATATAATATTGCTTGGTTGTTCCTTTATGCTGTACTAAGTACTGTATGCATGTGTGTGCGTGTTTATAATGAATGAATACGCGTATCTTCCTCTTCAGTAACCAGCCATGTCACTCACTCCCCTTCCTCACCCAACCACGCCAAATTTTGTGTTCATCACTCCCTTGCCATTTAAAAATATACTTTTACTACATATGGTTTCCAGATCAAACAGTGTGCTGCTGTTTCTGAACCTATAAACTACTACCACACTGGAAAGCAGCCTTCTGCACCTTCTCGCACTAACAACGAATTTCCAAGAATCATGCACACTGTCGAATGTAGTTCAGTGTGTCATTTTCATTTTCCAAGGAGACAAAATTCACCCAGAGCCAAACACTTTAGAACCCCACAGCGTTCCTGCTATCACATTCTTTAAAATGAGCTCAAATGGAAAACTAAAGTTTTTATGAAATAATTGTTACCAAGTTGTTCTTTTTCTGTCAACTGACTGAAGGGTTGCATAAAACTGACTGAAGCTGTAGATACAGTCGTGCTAGTACCTACAATCCCTATAACAAATAGTCCAAGAGTCCCACTTACATCTACGACCACAAATATAGGCAAGGTGTTTATTATACCAGGTATAACGTTTTAGAAAAGATAACAAAAAAAGAGAAAGAGGAATAATCATATGGTGATAAGAAATAGATGAAGGACCTGGAGATAATATAAAGGCCAGAACTGCTATTCTTCACATGGAAAGATAGTTATGAGCAACAGAACATCTATCTACTCTGCTCATTTTCTTTGGAAATTTGAGGGAAATTTTTGAAATCTAGAATAAAGTGTATTCCCCTAGAGAGGGTTTATATTTGTTTTCTCCAGAAACTCAGGGGAACTACAAACCTGGGACACTTTAAACCAAGTTAACCGTCTGAGGTTATGGACATTTAGGCCACAACTCCATGCAAAGATTAGCTTCTGGTTACCACCTCTAAAGGAAAGATTCAGCCTCACGGCGGGACCCATCAGGACACCTCTGGGGCTGGGGGCGTCAATGTAGCACAGGCATAGGCCTTTGGGATCCCAGCTTAAGGTGTGGAGGGTCTCCTCTTAGATGGGCCTCCTCGGTCAGTATTGGCCTGATTTTCTACCTCCTGAGTTTTGTGCGGCCCTGAAAACTAAAACTCAGGTACACGCATGTCCTCACAGCAAAAGTGGCTTTGCTGGCTTCAGTCCTTTGCTTATCATGGATAAGTTCTGGATTTCTATTTTCAATTATATTTTGGCCTAATAATTTTACAATTTAGAAATAATTTAGTATAAATGTATGTGCATGTGTGCACAAAATTATAGAGACACAGATTGTGCCGTAAGGTATAGAAGACATTTCTGTCAGTCACGCTCACTGTACCAGATCCACAGGGCTGTCTCGGGTAAGTGAAGTGGGTTCCCTGTTCAGTAGGAGTATTCTAGTAGAAGTTTGATCATTATTATACATATCAGGAAAGCTATTCAGGTGATGGAAGAATCAGAGATCTGATCGGTCTATTCCAGCCCCAAGGGACCGTGACTGCATAAAATACAAAGGAAGAAGCATGGTTCACTTATAAACGAGAAGCTACTGTACCAGCTTTCCCTACATAGAGCAATGCATGGTAAAGAGGCATTATAACAGAAAAGAAAAATTGAGAATTTCATTCAATTGATGGTGACTTCAAAACAGCTGATTCCATAAGAGTAGCTATTTCCAGACTGTTGCCATGCCTTAGTATAATACAGAAACTACATAGACAAATTCTTGCTGACCCCTAACTCACTTTCCTCTATTCTTATTATCGTTGGTTTCAATAAATCATGCATTCAAAATCAAATGTTAATAAACTTGACTGCATACAATCACAATAAAATGATCAGGTGTTCAGACCAATTTCCTTTCATATTTCATTCTTGAAGGACATAGTCCATATCTCATTGCTCTTTATGTCCCCACTGCCAGGCAAAATGACTGGCACACAGTAGGTCCTCAGTAAATGTTTGCTCAGTGGAGCACATTGTTCCTTAACTATAATAGTCCAATTCTTTTTTTATCTTTTTCCGGGTTAAGTGAATAAAACCTACCTCTCTATGCTGTTCTTCTTTGAGGTTTTCATGAGGTTGTTTTGATACTTACTGATGGGTCTGTTCCCATCAGAATAACCAAGAACCAAGCAGGACTACCGAGCTATACACCTGGGCAGTTTATACTCAGCATGATTGTGTGTGTGTGTGTGTGTGTGTGTGTGTTGAGGATTGCATTTTAGTATTTTCAAATCTGACTGACATCCAAATGTTGTAAACAAGATCAAGTTTGCTCAGTTCCACACATTATAAATTTATAAGAAAAATCAGTAAGAACATGTAGCTCTAAACTTCAATTCAGAAATATCACTTTGTTTTTTGGAGGGCTCATCGAGGAAGATCTAATTTTTAAAAGAACCAAAGTAATAAGAGTCTTACCTCAGGATGAGGAGTTGGTGGCAAAACCGAAGTCTCATTTTCAGTAACATTTCCAGTTGGCCCATTGTTTGGTGAACTGGGACCAGACCCTGGAGAACCGCTACTGACAGAGGATTCTGAAAAACATCGTGAAGTACAAATATATTCACAAAACACATAAAAATGGAACTCTAGTTATTCTCTAAGGCTTATACAGCATTGAACATTGTTTTCACCTCCCGACTGAATGGCAAGTTCCATTTCAGATAAGAAGAATGGTGAAGAATTTGGGAATATTTCACTGAAGCCTGTGGCCTTATCCATTTTCTCCTTCCCTTGTCAAAATCATTCAGCATTGTGACATCCACTATCCACTTTAGGTAGAGTACTGTCATGAAAGCTACATTTCTTGCCATTACCTCTCATAAATTGCAGCCTGAATCCCTCTGGGATGCTGGACATTCTTAACCTCTCTTCATATGTGAATCAAATTCAGTGTATTCCAATATTACATGTACCCTGCTTTTCTGTTTATCATTAACCTTAGAGTCATTCTCACTTCCTTCTTCACCCCAAATCCAGTCAGTTACTAGGTCAGTTCATTTTGTTCTTTTCATTATCTCTCATCTACCTCTGAGCACAGTCATTTCAGGTTAAGCCCTCGACGCTCATTTTCCTCTCAGGAAATCTAGCAAAAGTCTCCTAATATTTCTGAGTTGCCACAGTGGTCTCTCATAATTTTCCTCTACCAGGCGCCTCCAATTTATTGGCATCTCTGGGCCACACTGGAAGATGAAGCGTTATCTAGGACCACATGTTCAATACACAGACAGTAAAGAAAACTTACGAGCAAAAAGAAAAAAAATAAGGTTCTAAGTAAATTTACAATGTTGTGTTGGGCCACGTTCATGGCCTGTGCACCATGGGCCGGACACCCCTGCCACTGTCACCAGTGAGACGGATCACAGTGGGATGAGTTTCACTATGTTCCTACCGCTCATAAAGGTCTGAAACTGTAAAAGAGTTTTGAAGTTTATTTGGAATCTAAAAAAAAAAAAACAAAACAAAAAGAAAACGTGAATATGGGAGACACAGATTCAGAGGAACACCCCAGCTGTGCCCCAAGGAAGACGAAGATAGCCAGAGCTTACAGAGGCACAAACCACAAGCCGGAACCTGAGAAACTGGCCCTATCGACTCCTTCCCAGGGTGTGACGGCTGGTTCAAAACCATGCGGTCAAGTTCGGCTGATGAAACTCTAAGGTCAGAGGGAGGGGGGCAAGTTCCAGAATACATTGCTACAGCAACACTAACGTCCAAAAGTCCAAACCTCATCTGGGTGCAGATATGCCTAAGTGACTTCTCTAATGACCTTCAGACGTCCTTTTAGGGCCTTCTGATAGTAGTGCTGCATTTTAAATAGTTCCGTTCACATTCCTCAGTTTCCTCGAGGAGGCTACAGTGATCTCCTGTGATCGCCCTTCCTGTGCCCTGCACTCAAATCCAAATCGCCGACTCCCCGTCCTCCAGGGAACAGGAGCTCCCAACGTGCAGGCAATATTTGCTCACCCTCCCTTGGAAAACCTCTGAATTTCAACTTTCTGTTACAAAGATTTCTCCACGTGGAGGTGCCCCGCCAATGGAAAGAACATGAGATGGTGACAGAGCTGTGATCCTGCCCCTCCGTGCTGCAGATTTCATCAAGTCTTGGGTCTCCTAACATTTTAAACACATCTTGCTCACTTTCTGTCTATATATCTTGCATACACTTTGATTAATTTGCTTTTTTACCTTTGCCTCTTTCTTAGTTACTTTTCTCTAAAAGAAAATGCACATTAAAAAAATTCTCCTAGGAGCTTCTATTCCACCTAGATTCCTAACTCTTGTCTTTCCTGTATGACTACGTGCTGACTTTGGTTGATGTCTCATTTCCATATCCTGTGTTTAAAAAATGGCAACAAAAAAACTATTGTCTTAAATATTTTGCCTTGTCAATTTAAAATTATGTTATCTATATTATCAAGTTTGAGAGTCAGAAGGATTTCCTTACGTAGAAATCACTGCGATAAGCCCTAGAATTCAAGGCAGCAAATACTGGAACTCGATCCTCCAACTTCCCACTGGAAAGGGTCTGTGAGCAGAGGTAGCAACTGATTTTTCTGGGAACACTGAGAAAAATCTCAGAAGAGACTGCAATTAGGCTTGACTAGGAGTTCAGGAAATGGGGAAAATGGAGGAGGGGAGATTGAAGGAGAGGGCACCCTGGACGCAAGGAGGTGGCAAGGCTTAGAACTAAAAAATAACAAGGCCTTGGTGGGGAGAAAGGCAGAAAACTTGAATTTGAAAAAGAGGAAGATGGTAAGTGGCTCCCATGCCAGCTACCACGAGCAAAGATGTGGCACCGGTGTGAAACAGCTGACCTTGGCCTATGAATTGGAGAAGAGAGACACAGAGGTGAGAGCAGAAACACAGTAGCAATTCAACTGCTGTGATGCTACCATGGCTTCTGATTGGACTGCAAAAATAATTAGCATTAAGACCCAAACAGAGCTTTTCCAAATGACACAAGAACTGGCAGAGAAAGGACAAGAAGGACAGGTGAAGGAAGCTGTGTGCCCTGTGGTTCAGAGTCTCCAAACACATTTAGAATAAGTACAACAACCCAGTTAAAAATACCTGCCAGAGCCCCATAAGGCTCCACTCACTGACCAGAAGTGTGTGTCTAATAAATGACAGGCCTCTCTTTGAATTCACATGATTTCCTCAGAAAAGGGGGTCATTACCTTACAAAAGTAGGAAGAGAGAAACATGACATTTCAAAAGTAAAGAAACTTGAGTTCAACTCCAGCAAATTGTATCCCTCATAAATGGGAATTGGCCATAACTCAGATAGGTATTAAGTTAAATTCCACTGCAATTTGTTAAGAAAGAAAATGTGATTGTAGAGGAAAAGTTACAACCAAAAAAAGAGATTAATTGGAAAATAGAAAAGAACATTGGGATAAATAAATATGACCTTAGGTAATAAGATTCTAAAGCAAAAATAAGAAATATATATGGCTTTCTATTTACTTCAAGTTTTTCTATTATGAAAGAGCCTACTCTCTCCAATTAGAAAAATTACCATATGTATTTATAGCAGATGATTGACATGCTCATTATTCTTTGTTTTCATTAAAACAGATTCACTCCCCAACTCTCCACCCCCACCAAGAACCTCTATTATGAAAAAACTCTATTAACTCTTAATTTAGAATGCATTTGGCCTAAATTGGTGATTGTATTTGATATTGTAAAATCAAGGTAAACTCTAGTAAAATCATTTTCATTTATTTAGTATTTTTTTCCCTCAAGGAAAAATTTTCCCACTAACACTTTTCTCCAGATAAACATAATAATCTGTCAGGATTGATTGGGAGACTAAATGTTTCCACCCTATATAACCTGTCAAACTAATATTTTCCATTAGTATTCTGTACTTCCACCATATATTAACCCCTAAATTAGACACCATCATTGCCAAAGGAGATATAGAAAACAAATATATATTTTTTTAAACTCTGCTAAGGATAAGATCTGGTCTTGGAGAAATACTATATCAACTGACTACATTGGTATGAACACATTTTCCTTGAGAATGGAGAAAAATAGTTGCAGATTACCACTTCACTGATGCAAGCAAAGGAAACGACTGGTCACAAGTGTGTAGCTCGAAGTAGGTACTCAATTAACAGTGGTCGGTGTTATTGTTTGGGCTAGCCTTTTGGGCCCTGTATCCCTAGGTCTTCTCTAATTTCAGACCAGGTACAATTGGGACTAGGGGGCTTGGTAAGACATCAGGTTGAATTTCCTAACCTGTTCACCCCACTCCTAACTAGGCAGCTAAAAAAATAAGAACGCTTCCATTTGAGACTAGTGAATATGACAGATTCTTTCCCTTCATAAAAAGCAATGTATCCCCCTCCTGCCATAAGTCCCAGTTCCCTAGTAAACACATAAAGTCATTTATGAGTTCTGTAAATTTGTTGAAAAGTCAAGGTTTGCTGCTCCGTGTAGTTTAATTCTCCCAGATGTATTTTGTACCTGCACGTCTGAGCGTGGAGGGGAAGTGCCCCTCTCAGACCTCCCTCTGCTCATTTCTCATCAAAGTTCATTAAAAGTTATATTCTCCTGGTTGGCATTCCCCAAATGGCTTGCCTGTTTCTGGAAAGATTAAGGTGAGCTTTGGCTTCCCTAGTTGTGCCTAGACTGACACATATTTCTGTTTTTCCTTCATTTCCTGTTTAACACAGTTGGTGAATGCATGGCAAGGTTTACTGAACTACGCGTGAGTTTTCAATATAATCTTCCTCCAAGAGAGGTTCCTCCTCAAAATAACTTAATATGCAACAGGCATATGTATTCTAAACTAATTTTTTTCATTCCTACTACCAGCATTTTTGAGTGTGCATATCTGCCCGGTCCTCAATTACCTGTCACCTCAAACACTCGCTTCTTGAATGAAGTGACATTTCCATCCTTCCGCCTGAGTAAGGGGCTGCTTCTCCTCTCTGCCACTTTCTGTTTTAACCTGGACCGCACCTTCAAGTTGGGCTCAGAGGCTGGGGATTGAGACAAAGAAAATAGATAGAAATTAAAAATAGAGAGCCAGTTGCTCCTGTGTATAAAAAGTGGCTCACCCTTTACTTGGTCCCTTCTCATCTCAAATTAAAACCCAAAGCATGTAAATGAGGCATTGACCTTGAATTAAACAGACAAATATAATAATTATTGTTATGAAATGTGTGAAATGCTTTTACACTTCTCTAAATGTTAAGTGAAAAAAGGAGTTAAAACATAAATTTTCTACTTATTTTATCTAACAGCATTGGATTGTTCATGGGAAATTTAATCACTATATATGTTTAGGTCAGGGTAAGATTTATTATGCCCTCATCGACAGTCCTTTTAATTTTCTCTAGGGTGAAACTCAATAGCCACAAAAGCAGTACCCTGATGTGATCTTAGAGACTCCAGCCTGACTTCTGGTAATAAGAAGACACCTCGGTAGCATGTAATTTATGTCGAATTCTGACTTCTGGAATGTTTCTTTGTCAGAAGTTTCTAACCAGAAATCCTGGGAAAACATACTCACCATAATAACACCAAACCAAGTAGAATCACTTTGAATAAAACTTTCTGCACACTGAGTATACAATGAACTAGAAAGGAAGGGTGGCCAAGTCTTAGAGTAGAACAGTTATGAGCTAGGTCACCATATTTTTTGGACTATAAGACGCACCCCCCCCCAAATTTGGGAGGAAAGTGGGGGTGTGTCTTATAGTCTGAATGTAGCTTACCTGGCTTGCATTGGTGAAATATTGTTATTTGTGTTATTAAATATTTTACCACATTTTTCACTTCAAAATTTTTTCCCTATTTTCCTCCTCTAAAACCTAGGTGCATCTTATGGTCCGAAAAATACAGTATATGTTCCAAAATACAAATGTACTTTGATTAAACTATTCTAAATAGTAATGCTTTATGACTAGTCATTGTTTATTAGGATTCTAATTATATTTAGAAGAATGGAAACATTGGATTAAATTTCTGTGTAGTAGAAATCAGTGACGATGATGATGATGATGATGGAAAGGATGTTTCTGATGAGAGGAACATTTATGTCATGATTTCTACTTTCCACTACTGTTCTAAACACTTTGTCAATATTAACTTGTTTTACCATAAAAACACCATAGGGCATAGACTCTATTTAAACCTCAATTATATCAATGAGACACCAAAACACAGAGAGAGGGTAAGTAACTTGCCCAAGGTCACACAGGTAAAATGGGAGGAAGCTGGGATCTGGAATCGGGTAGCCTACACCTTTACTTACGTCTGAACATCATAAAAACCATAAAATTTTTCCTCGAAGTATTGCTAATACTCTGTGTCAGGTACAACATTATAATTTAGGCAGAACTTTTGATGGGTGAAAATGCTTTCTTTGAAGGAATTTTATATTTTGTCCCATTACAAAAAGTATCAAAAGTAGAACCTGAAATTTTATTTATCTCTATTTACTTTGCTTTTAGACTTCAAATATCTCTACTTAAGTTTCTGTCTCTGTTCTCCCTACCTCGCCTCTCTGCAGCTTCTCCTTGTACTGAGAATGCTTGTGTTCCAGTTTTCATGGAACTGGCTAGATGAAACAAGAATTTGAAGGAAATCTTCAGTTACAAAAAATAAAACAAGTTAATTTTTTGTATTCTAAAACTTATTTTGTGCCTGAAAATATTTTAAAAAGTGAAAAGATGAGGTCCTGAAAATACAGTAAAAGTAGAAAATGGGGGAAGGGCAGAAATTAGGATGGAGAACAGACAGCTCAGGGACTACACCCCTAAAACGTATCACTTCCTGGGCTCCCACTTTAAGGCAAAAAAGGTAAACAGTTGGGGGGAAGGATTAAGGTTCCTGGCAGACCTTTCAGAGGTTCAACCCAATTTATCTTAGCGGAGAAGCCTGAATCGGAATTACTAGCATCCAATTCACCTGGGATTAAAGACAGAAAATGGGAATGTACTAATTTAGACTTTTTTCCCCTGTAAACATTTATTTTAAAATTCCCCTAATCACACCAACTTTGTCTCTGAAAAGCTATAACTAATAAATACATTTATCTAAAACCTAGACAGAGAAAAATGAGGAATCCCTAACTATGTTAGTATCTGCTGCCGCCTTGCTTATAACCGTAGGACAAAGACTAGACTCTCAGAGTTGGATCCAGGGAAGACTTCATGATGAACCCTCATGTATTAAACGTTAGGGTTCATCATACAGATTGCCCATAGATTGCCTGTCCAGAGGGAGTAAATAAATTGATTAATCCCTGCCAAGGGTGGAGCAGAAAAGGCACTGCGTTTTCAGTGGGAACCTGTGGAACTGAGTCCACGTGACACCACTTCCCAGCTGTGGGGTTTTCCCTGAGACACTAGTGCTTTCTAGGCCCGACCCTGAATTTGGAAAACGTGAATGTCTCACATTTTCTTTATGTCACCTGAGGTACCTGAGAGTACATAATTGTGAAGATCTGGGTGAATGAAGAGGGAAAGGAAAGGTTTGTAGAATTTTTATTATTGCTCCTACTGTCTAGGAATGAAAGCCAGGACTGGGCCCCAACCCCCTAGTTCTCATTTCAGGCTTCCTCCATCACCTAACCCATTACAGGGGCTGGAGCAGTTTCCAAAATCAAGACAAAACTGTGCCAATAGCTTGGAAACACAGCCTATGCCACTGAAACATTCTACACAAAACCTAGGCTTCCATAAGCTTTTCAGGTTTGCAGAATGCTTTCGTTCCTGCATTTGTCTGTTTGAGAGTGGGCTGGATAGACAGACAGCTCTTAAAGTTCTTTTCATGGGTCAACATAAAACAACTGAACACCAGATTTGGAATGAGAACTGGGCTCTCCTCTTGCATCTGTCAGCCACTAAAATCAAGAACCTTGACTAATTCATAGTCTCAACTGAAAAGACCAGTTTATTCACGCAAATTGGCTTGAGGGCTACCTTTGTAGTGCCCATCAACAGATGTGCATATAAATGCCTGCCCCACGCATTAGCCACTTGACCTTGGACAACGTACTCTGTATCTGTAAACCACAGTTTCCCATGTTAAAATTGGGGATAATTTTTTTCCCTACCTCTCTCAACAGATTCCATTTTCTGTCTGTCTCTGAGCCCATGGAGGCGGAATCCTAGGGCTGCATCACTCCAATCCTGGTGGGACTTCATTTGAGCTCAAGCTACTGCTAGGACTGGCTAGTGGTCCAAGGATGAAGGAGGAGGGAGGGGTCGGGGTACCCTCTGAGCTCTCTGCTTCAGTGTCGCATCACTGGCTACAGCTTTCTGTCTTCCTCCTTCACCCTCCAGAGGCCTTCTAGTCCGTGACTCCAGCACTCCAGAAACACGATTTCCTCTCCTTGCTTCTTCAGCCCTGGGTTGGGGGATGGCTTCCTGCTGTTGTTATTTTCTGGGCCCCTCAACATCCCTAAGCATCACAGAAGCCTGTGACCCATACTGTGCAGGTTCTGTTTCCTGCCTAGACTCTTTGAACACAGTCCTACACATCTTGCAAAGTTATGATAGAATGAGATGAAATAATGTCCAGTAGAAGTTAAAGTCGTGGTTCTCAACCAGGGAAGATTTGGACGTCAAGGGACATTTGGCAATGTCTGGAGTTTTTTGTTATGTTGTGTTTGGTTTGACCTGAAGGTATTTTTTATTGTCATATGCAGAGTTGCTACTGGAATCTAGTGGACAGAGGGCCAGGAATCTTTCTAAATATCCTACAATTCCCAGGGCAGCCCTGACAACAAGGGATTCTATGAACCCAAATGCCCATATTGCCAAGTGTGAGAAACCGTGGGGTAAGCAATCAGTGAATGGCAGTTAAGAATTGTCCTACACTGGGATGATCAAAGGAGATGATATCTGTCAGAGATTCTGAGAGGATGCGGGACAGAGTAAGGGCAGAAAGTGAAGATTATCAGAAATCTGGGAGTAATACAGGTAGCTTGAAAATATGCAATATTTCAATACATTTCATCCTTAGAAATTTATTTTAAAACATTTATAATACCACTGTTATTTCTAAAGAAAACAAAGTTAGCCAACTTCTATTGGTTATAGAGATACACAGAAAGATGTAATTTCTCAGTTTGGAAGGATAATATGTGAGGCATTGTGATATTTTTTTTTTCTATATCAATTGTGGACATAGCTTCTTAACATGAGGAATTACTGATAGTCTATAAAGTGCAACATAAATTAATTTTCTTAAAATGTGCTATATATAACTTTTCTAAGTAAAGATCCATAGCCATTGGTTTTAGCAAAAACTTTTGCCTACATTTCAATACTGGATTTGAGCCACAGGAGATATTAGAATGTCAGTGGTGAGGGTGAAGGTCGGAATGACAGATAACCATCAGTGAGCCCTTGCGACGCTTTATAAACTCACTGCTAACATTTCCAAAGCCCACACACCAAAGCTCAGCATGATACATACCCAAGCAGCAGAATTAATGAGTAGTTGTGCTGACTCAGTTTGCAGTTAAAGTTAATTTCATCTTTTTTTAATGTTCTGGCCTTTCTAAAGTCTGAAGATTTCCATCTCAGTGACTGACTAATGGAATGCAAATCCTCCAGGGCCCAGAAAGAGACCACTAACTGGGGAGACTTTCAGCTCGTGTTAGAACGTGTTTCATGCCCAGCTGCACTAATTGCATTTCTATTTTTACCCCATGCCCATCACTTTCTGCATCTCAATTAATCACACAAACAGAAACTAGCTTTTCAGTGTGCGTACCCATCTAAATGCACTTGTCTGCTGCAATGGACACCTTGCATGAAAAATTAATTGTCATTATTTAAATAAAACAATCAATATTAATAGGACAGAACTAAAAACCATTTTCTCTTTTTACATAACAGAAGAAGTGAACAAAAGAAAACAGAAAACACATGAAAAAGCCTCATAAGCTCAATTTATTTCAAATTTTTCTTTCAAAACTGATCAGACACTATGACACAGAATTAACTTAGGTGTGATAGAGTATGAGAATAATGATAGCAAGTAAATAGTAAAGTCTATAGCAGATTCCAAGGCACAGTAAGTGACAAGGCCCAGACTTGCCATTTCACTGAGATTGGTGCATGTGAGTGTCATTTTCACACACGTGCACACACATACAGACATGGAAACTACCTTTTGTAGAAGCAAGGGGGCCTCTCACACAAACAGACCAGACTCAGATTTCAATGCTAACTTCCTCATGTACTAACTGCAGCCCTGGGGGAGTGGCTTGATCTCCAGGAGTCATTTTATCATCTATTACGGAGCAGCAGCAACACCTACATGCGTCCCGACGGAAGATAACAGGGGTGGGACTAAGCCGCTAGCTCCACTGGCTATCTGTCAAAAAATCAAATCGTTCACTAGACAGATGTTGGATAGATGGATGTTTAACGCAGCCCGCATACAAGATTAAGGGACTCATATTAAAATAAAACAACTCAAACATAAAGGTAAGAAGGTTAGAAGGCTACAAGTGGTCTACTCCCCCTGCCTAGTGCAATGCCACCTAGAATAACAACAAAGTGACAACAGTCCTTTTCCAATCTCTTCTCAGATCATTGAAAAGACGTTTTGGTTAACAATTGACTTTACATACTTCCCTCACTTTTTTAACTTCCCTGTTTATAATTTCTACACTGTTTAGTCCTACGTTGTAAATATATGACCAACTCCTAGGAATGATTACTTACTGTGTCTTTGTTTGTCTTAATCCCAAATTATGAATATTCTTTACAGCATAACTTTGACAAAAATTAAATACAACCTATTGTGCTATAAAGAAGTTCTTCATTTTCACTGGATATGGCCATACAGAGAAAAGGAATAACCTTCCATGGAGTCATCATTAATAACATTATTAATTAAGACCATTAAATTAAATAAGTCAATCTTAATTGACTATTAATCAAGATTAAGAACTAGACTAATAGATCTCTATATTAATGAATATTTACGATATTCAATGATTCCACCTGTAGTGCACCTTTAGCCCTGTAATCATTGGTGAAGCCCACGCTGCCACCCCCAGCCTCAGAAGCCTTGTCTGGCATTGTCTATTCTTCCAGGCTATACCAGATTTGGGGCGCTTTATCTCCCTGGCCTCTCTCTCCTGGACTTCCCCTGCTACTCCCGCCCACGGGGCCACCTTAGGAGCTGCCATATTCTCACACTGTCACTCAGGACCAAGCACATAAAACCTATCCCCCATTCTCTCTCCTCTGAATGTCCTTTCTAAAGATTAGGTTCCCTGGTACAGTTGCTGTCCACGTCACTTCTCCCTTTTAGGCTAGCGCTGAGGCAATCCATGTCAGGTGTACACTGTTCAATCACGTGATCCTAACAATTATGAAAAGACACTTTGGGGAGACAGTAAATTCTCCAATCAAATTGATCTAAAGATATAGGTTACTCTCATTTTCAAAGTTCATAACTGAACAAAAATTACATGTTTTTAAAATTAGCATTCAGAAGGATAAAATAAGTCTAACACAATTTATGGTCTTTCTTGGCTTGGATAATGTGACTCTTAACTGTTATAAGTCAGATTTTATACATTTTTATATTGAGGAACAAAATTAATTTTGGGGGGAATTATAGCTTCTAGTAATATACAGATTCAATTTCCTGGAGAAATTATAGTATTATTCTTTTTGATTCAGAAATACTACTGTAGACATCTATCCATTCTATTATTGAGAATATACCAATTTCATCCATTTGTTAAAAGCAAATTATTCTTTGTCATAAAGCATATTGGTAGATGGTACTGACATTACTCAATTTATATTGTGTTCTTCTGAAGTGTTTATAATGACATTTATTGCTTGCTTCCGATTATGTAACTCATGCATGTTCAACATTTTTAGAAATGGGACGACTTGTGTATACATTATTAAAATGTTTCTTTTGTGTTTTGTACATAAAAGTATTTGAAAATGGGAATCATTATATTTATGACTATATCCTATCCATTCACTTAAGAATATATTATTAGTCCTTTCCCAGGTAATCATACATTCTTTAAAATGATTCTATTTATTGTTTTTCACTTAAAAATTTATTATGAATCTTTTCCTAAGCAATTATATACTCTTTTAAAAATACATTATGTGCACATGCCACATGTACATGAGGGCACAATATTGTATTTCAGCATGTGGTAATGTTAAACATTTAGGTCCTCTACAATATTTTGCTTTGGAAGACAGCACAGTCGCACCTATGACTGTGAATCTGTATGTGTGTGTATGAGTATTCCCTTCCATCAGTGTAAATGGGATTTTAATTCTTAGGTTCCTCATATAGCAAAACGACAACCACCACCAACTTCTTATGATTAGGAAAAACTGCCAATGGGCACGCAGGGCAAAGAGTACTGCAGTCCTAGGAAGCAGCTCAGAGCAGCCTGAGAAAACAGTGTGGCCGTCTGGGTCACAGTGTGTGGTCTAAAGTGGGCGGGTGGTGGGCTCTGGGTGGGCATTTTCCCTTGGTACGCATGGAGGCCTCATCCCAGGAGCCACAGCAGGGGCTCCAAAGCCCAAAGGCCCGTGCCTGGCACACAGTTTCCTCGGTCTCAGAGCAGTGCTCTAAGCTGGGTCCCGTCTCCTCATCCTCCCCAGTGTGTCTCCAGACTGCCTGCCTGCTGCTCAGTCAGTCAAAGTTTAGTGAGTGAATGAATGAACAAACGCACGTATTACTACTCAAATGCTTTTTTCTTAAATACCAGGACAAATGGAGGAGGAAATAATTATTTTCTTAGGATTTTTATGACATTTAAAGTACAAGTTACTATTTTTAACAGATCAGATACTTTAATCAAAAACTGATTCCGGACAGAAAGAAATTATAATGTGTGGTGGAATATTCCATCATTTTGTTAAGATTGAAACTTTCTATGTGTTGGTTCCATTGTTTAATTAAATTCATTCAAGAGCTATTAAATGACAATATTGAGAACCAAGTTTGCAAGTTCCATAAAGACTGGGAATGTGTGAGAACATGTCATATTCCCATTTTTATCTGGCCCTTTTCCAGGGCCCAGTAGATAGAATTAACCCATTAGTTATGTAGTCAGTGAATGAATCAATGACCAAGAGAAGGGCAGTGTTAGTGCTGAGGAGAGAACCTTTTTCTCCTAGTTGTTCAAGGTCTAGCAACAATGAGGAGCACACTGACTGTGATTAATGCATTGTGATTGGTATAAGCAGTTTTGCGGCTGTAAGACAGAGATTCACTGGCCTTGAGGGGAGATCCTGGGGGTGCTGTGAGATTCTGACCCACAGAGGTGGGAGGGAAGTGCAGTGCTATGTAGAGGGAACCAGTGGTCCAGAGGAAGGGGCTGGCAAATCCAAGGAATGAAGACAAAATATGCTGGCAGGGTAGGGAAGAGATTCTGAATGGAAGTTAAGGCTTCAAAGATACATTGTGTAACAAGCAAAATTTAGCTGCACTGCGCAACATTAACAGAGGCTCTTCCATCTGTATTTTCAAACTCCAAACTTCCTCTCTCTTCTGGCTTTCTCCTGGGCACATGGGCATGCTCAGATCTTTCCCATTGAAATAAAAAAGCCCTCCTGTGATACAGATTTTATTGGCCACTTCCTGCATTTATGCTGTAACTCATAGTCAGGTTTTGTTTTGAGTTTTTGCACAGCCCTACACTTGCTACCATCACTCCCTAACCTCAGACCACTGCCATGGGCTGTAACCCTCACTGTCTCACTGCACATCCTTTACCACACATAGAGCGCAGGGCAGCGAATGAAATGATTAATTTTCTGTCTATTCTTAGTAGTTCCTGACTACACGCACTCAGGATGGGTCTCGATAAACAGTTGTTGAATGAATAAATGCAGGCTTGCATGTATCCACGCATGAAAGAACACTTACATCAAAAGGCTGGGTTTCAATGTTGAGAAGAGAACTGGCTGAACTTCAAATTCCCTAATTTCTAAGAATCTCTTGATGTTGAATGTATGGCAAGAGGTCTTCTATAGCAGATGTGGAATGGAGAAGGAATTTCATTTTTCTGGCAAGCATGAAAATTACCATGTTTGGGAGTCAAGGAAATCCATATCCCATACAGTCTAGAATATATTTATATGTTAATTCCTTTATTTGTTTTCATCTTTCAAATATAAAGTATATGCTTACCTAAGTAAAGATAAATTTGGAAGATCTACATTTTAAAAATACAGCAAACTTTGGAATGATCACTTCAATAAAACAAACTAGATTAAGAGCAAGTTTCATTTTTCTTCAATTCAGTCTCTAAAATGTGCTTCTTTGGCCTGAATCCTATGGGATTATAATGCAGTGTTACATCTGAGGTAATATTTTACAACTTAAATAATGTATTGCTTTTGGGGAAGTCTGAATTTATAGATAAGTTTCTATCTTTTCCAATAATTCTCATTAGTTCTAAAATTCTATACTTCTAAATAAAAACTCAGAATTACTCAATTCTATAAATCTTTTTAGTTATGAACTAATTCCTATCTATGCATGAAAAAGTACACTGTGCATTTCACAGTTTTAATTTACCCTTTATTAGATGTATTCTTTATGTTCTTTTTTAAATGGAAATGCCATGGATAGCCTTATTTGTGGGTTTAGATCTCTTTAACGTACTTTCTACACAGACGCTTCAGAGCTACATGGATAAACACAGGTGTCAATGGATTCCATGACCACGTGAGGACCATCTTGGTGGCTGAGAGCTGCCCTCGGGCAGCCCGGTGTTTGATAGAGACACGTGAGGGGCCAGCTTACAGGTTCTCATTCAGAAAATGAGTATCTGTCTCCTGAGAACTCCCTGGGTATCGGCATAAATTTAACTTTTATTGTGCTTATTTGTATTCTCAGCATGAACTTCACTGGTTACGTTCATGAGAGGCTGGATTCATTTTCCAGTTTCGAAAAACTGATTTGGGTACAGTATTACCCATTGTTCCTGTGCCTTAACTTTCATGCCTGCAAATGTGGACAGTGATGTCCTTTACCTGATTTTAAAGAGTTCAGCAGTATTGGATGAAATGACATGCACTAAATATAACAAATCACTGTCTAATTTAACTACCATAAAACTTTTTACCAAATGTATGGACTGCAGCTTTTTTTGTCTCTAATTTTATCGGAAAGTTTTCTGTCCATTCCTGTGAAACTATAACCCCTTTCTAGCTGTGTTTGTTTCTATGACTTTCTCCTGACTTGCCCAGTGTACAGCCATGTGAAAGCAGTCGCTCACTCCCTTTCCCGTAACATATTACTGCATATTATCCAGATCGGCCCGGTATAATCACAAGGATCCTTTAAAAATATGGAAAAGAGAGTGATACAGGGTGAGACAGACTGTACTAACCAGCCTCTGCTGGTTTGGCGGGTTGAAGGGGGCGCACAAGAGAACGTAGTAGGCAGGCCCCTGAAGCCAGAACAGACAAGGCAAAGGAATCACCCTGGAGCCTCCAGAAAGGACTCCAGCCCTGCTGACACCTCAATTTCAGCCGGGAGAGACCCATTTTGGCCTTCTGACCTCCAGCACAGTAAGGGAATAAACATGTGTTATTTTAAGCAACTGAGTTTGTGGTGATTCGTGACAGGAGCCATAGAAACAGTCTAACGAATTCCAAGGTTGGTGCTGCTTTGAAAACCCAAATACTCTGAAATACTGGTTCTGACAAGACCAAGTTTTACTGTGCTGTATTTTTATTGCATTATCTTTAGAAAACAAAGTAGGATACTACTGAAAACTATTCATGAGATATGCCCATCACTTACTGGCAAAGGTACTACTTTATTCACTATTTACCACCTTAACAGATATAATTTTCTATAAAGGCCAAAGGAATTATTAATATATTTGCTTACTTGTAAAAAGATCCAAAGCAGGAAAAAAAGACAAAAATGTAGGTTTTCTTTTAAATTTTTTGGCTTAAGTTCCATAAGGGCGTAAGTTAAGGATCATTTACTTTGACCCTAAAATGCTAAGATCTATTAAATAGCCACAATAAGCAAGCAATTTCCAAAACTCACTCAAGTGGGACCGTTTTACTTTTTTAAAAAACGGATTCCATTTGAGATATTAAATTATTAAGCCAAATAAATGTATGATAAGGCCCATTCCTAAGAACAATTTCACATTTTAGTGCAATGTAAGTAATAGGAGGGGAAGAAAGTTTAAACCTCTAATTAGCCATTTTCAAACTGTCGTTAATTAAAATAGTTTTGCTTTTACATATGATCTTTATGGTATCAGATGCAATTCCAGTCTCCTACAACTTAATCAGCTAAATATAAAATGTAACCTTCCATCTGGTAAATCAATTTAACAGACATAATTGTGCCCCACCATAACTCAATAAGACACTGAGGAAAACCATTGAAATGCTATTTCCTTTTCTTTAGAAGAGAATTATGTACAATTTCAGCATGCTTTGCATTTCTAAAAGTTAAAGTCAACAGGGAGGTATCACTCTCCTTTACATAAGTTTCCCATGAGAAAATCAACAGCAAAGTATAAAGCATTTGCTGTTAGTCATGAAACACTCCATAATACTAACTTGGCTTTAACCAGAACATATTATTTGGCAGCTAAAACCTTTAATTACAGTTGTGGTTTGATCAGATTTTCACTGAATTTATGTTCTACAGGGGCTCAAAGAACAACTTTGTTTTTCTAACCAGTCTATTCTATTTCAGGTGGTTTAAATGTTGTACTTGAGTTAGGAGTGGAAAAAGGAGAATTCTGCTCTGATTCTCCTTTTATTGGCTTCAGTTATGCCTCAATGTTCCTGAACAAGCACTAATAGCAGTTAGATGAAAAGAAGAATGAGACACTCCTTTTAACAAGTATTTCCTGAGCACTTGCTCTGTGCAAGGTTGCATTCTAGGTATTATGTAAGAAAAGAAATCTAAAATGATGATTCCTGCTTTCAAAAAGGAAAAAGAGTTGATGGGGGAAAAGTCTTGGTGACAGACTGGACAAGAGGAAAGACATGATGATGGAGCCAAAGCGGGACCCAGTGATCTAACCTGCATGCACAGGGGAGAGGTATTAATGGAACTGAGAAAAAGCAAGCCTTGAGGTGGAAGCTGGGTGGGTCAACTTTTAAACCAGGTAGGTTAAAATAATTGCAGGACATCTTGGAAATGTGAGCCTGCATTCTCTGAAAGGGTTAAACATTATAGATACGGATTTAGACCACAAATAAAAAGGAACTTAAAAAAATGAAGATGGTCCTGATGAGTCTGTTCACCATGTGAATTAGGAAGTAGTTGGGTTGAACCCAACCATCAGAGCTACCTACTGATGGGAATGAATAAGAACTAAATCAAAGCCTGTAAGATGATGGTGATCACTAAAACACAGGAAAATTAATATGATGGAACACCATGCTAAGAAGAGACAAATGAACTTCGAAATGTTATGTCTCCTGGGCTGCAGATGTAACAGATATGTGAGTGGAAATTAGAGAGGAGAAGCTGACAAACGGAAGTGCAGCACATAAAGTTCAAGTGTAAAAGCTGGAAGTGTTGGTCAGTGGGGTCAAAAGACATGGGAATAAAGAGAAAGGAAACCTTAGCAAAATCCATTGGCTTGGGATTTGCAAACCATTGGTATCCCTTGAAAATACTGTTACAGAAGAAAAAAGAGTTGAATCGGATGATACATATTTCTATAACATCATAATCTAGCAGAATAACTAATGCAGAATGGACCCTCAACACACATTATTCTGAACTCCATCACCTAAGTGATGATGGAATAGACTCAAAGTTTGGCAAGAGGATAAAAACTAGAAATGTTTTAATAAATTTTATGTCTTTATCATTGTTTTTTTTTTTAAGCAGAGGGATCAACTTTAAGTTGAAAGCATTATAGAAGGAACTTGGTAAGTGGGAGATTAGGAGATCCTCACTTTAAGAGGTTAACGGAGCAAAGTCTCAAAAACAGACACTGAGCTCCTTGAAAGCAAAGAGGGTTTCTTAATCAGCTCTGTGTGCTCAGAAAGAAGTGACGCATAAATATTTGCTCAGATTTCCCTTCTTTCCCGTCCCATTCAGCAAAATAGAGGGTCATCTTTGACATCTCTCTTTGGAAGAGCTTAAATTAGAAGACGGGTCCTGAAACTCTGAGAAGAACAACAAAACTTAAGAATCGGTCTTCCCAATATTTTTCATCCTTTGCCGAAAGGCAGACTATATTTAGCGTCTCATGGATCACCTGTCTGAATTTCCTTCTAATTATAAATTAAGCATATACAACTTTTTATACTACACATTTTAAAGTAACTTCTACCAACAAGTTTAAAACATATTTCCTAATCAACCTAAAGTTTCAACTTTAAACATACTGAGATTCTTTTTAAATTCAAAAGTTCCCTGTGAACTAAACTTTCTGATTATTGTCCTTCGCCTTCCCCTCTTAGAATCTGCACCTGAACGGAGGGAAGAGCCCTAGTAGTCACGTTGTCCCCTCATGCGGGGCATCTCCAGTCCCTTCTCTCGCTAAATATTTCCCCATGTCTCAGGTCAGTCATCTCCGGGATTTACCCAGTAGCACCCTTTGGATTATACCACTTATTTATTTGGAAACAAGAGAAATCCGTATGATCCTTCCAACACCTTTCCTTGAAATATCCAAAATTTCATTTCTCTTTTTACCTTTTGTAGCACAGGACCTTCCGTCATTGAACTCTCCAGCTCCTGGCCTTCGTTCCTACCCTGGAGTCCTCCCTGGGATTCCTCACGTCTCCGATTCTCTAAACCAGGGGTGTCAAACTCAGTTCCATCAGGGGCCACATCAGCCTCCTTGTGTTGCCTTCAAATGGCCAAATGTAATTTCAACTCCTTAACAGTGAAGGAGTAGTTACATTTATACAGTCCTAAAATTATTTCGGCCCTTGGAAGGCAAGCACGAGGCTGATGTGGCCCCCAGTGAAAATGAGTTTGACACCCCTGCTCTAAACATTCATGTTTACATCCACTCTTCTCCCTCTGCCATGCCCCCCACCACACCTTGCTCTTCGAAAGGACTCAAAGACGTCAAACCTCACTACGTTTTCGATGTGACTCCAAGAAGACTCCCAATTCTAAACTTTGTCTGTTTATCTTTTACTTTGTATGTCTCGCTCTTATTCTTCACCCATGTAATCAAAACACAATTCATCAACTTTTTTCTAAAACTGGAAGGAATTACCTTCTGTAACACCTTCACATACATTGGTTTTATCATTCGCTGTCTAGTGAAATCTACATGCTGTGGTGATGCCAATACATGTGGTGTCAGAAAGACTGGCATTAGAATTCCACCTCTGTTGTTTACTGTGTGAACTTGGATCCATGTGTAAGCCCTCTGAATGTTAATTTTGACAAAAGCTAGTTAGCTAAACTTTTCCATTCTCTTCTTTTGTTCAGAGGGGCACACAATAATCCAGATTTATCTTTCTAAAGCTTTCATTGTTTCATGTTAATCTCACACATAAAAATATATTGCACTGACTTCTTTGATCTTCTTTTTATACCAGATTTCGAGAGAAAGTAAATTTCTGCAAACTGGATCTTGCATGGACTTTCATAATCTAGCATTACCCTACCTAGCCAAAATTCCTCTCACTGCTGTCCAAAAGAGGTCCTCTACCTTAAGATGCTCATTTTCCATCTCTTGGCCTTTTTTCCTTTCCCTAACTCTTGACCTAACCATTGCTCAAGATATATTGTCAGTCAGTCCTCTTCACAAAGACTTGCCCTAATATTCTATCCTTCATTCTTTGTTTATAAAACTAAAGGACTTTCAAAACCTTTGTGCACTCCGGAATATCATGCATGCCCATTACTTTCATTTCTTTTCCTCTCTTCCTAATGGCAGTTTTCTAATTTAATTCTTTATGTATGCCACCTTTAAAAGAATTTGATGATGCTCTCAAGAAATGGCATAAATTAAACTGGAAATTTTTTTTAAAATAAATATTTATTAAACCCATGATAGGTTAGGTTCCAGGAATACAGACATCTTTTTATTCACTGTAGTTGGGGGTGGGAAGTGAAAAATATTTTATAAAGCACATAGAGTTTGAACCAGAAAATATACCACTAGAAATCTATCCTGTAGAAATAATAAGCAATTTGCCCAAAATAAAAACAACTTTTATAATGTTTATTGCAAAAACTTCTAAGTAGGAGACATTGGAAATACTTTAAATGTCCAAAAATAGAGAAATTATAGTACAGCTGTATAATAAATTATTATATAGCATTATAGTGACATTGGAGATTTATACTTGAATGTTATACTTAATAGTACCAACACAGAAGTTAATTTTCTACTTCTTTAATTTATATAATTTTTAAATAATTATATAGATTCCTTTTTAATAAAAAAGTACAATCTATGTTTTTTAATAAGATACAAGTTAGGAAAATCTCTGTGTAGGCTAAGAATAATTACTTCAACAGAGCAAATTAATAGCTTAGTTTCTAACAGAGAAGAACCTTTTTTAAAAGAATTGTATAGTTGCAGTAAATAATCACATTAATTCTTCAAGAAAGACTAACATTATCCCAGTAATGAATCCACAGGAAATTATTTTATATGTATGTATGTGTAATGATAATGGAGAATATAATAGCTGTGTCTTTAAGAAATATTTTTTAAAGCTGAGAAAATATTCTACATGTTTTTTCTTATAACTATATCATAAAAATGATATATTTTAAAGGTAAAATAGATCCTATATGGATTATTTAAGCACACGTAAAGTATACCTTAGCTCTTAGTTCTTACATTTCCATAAGTTTATCTGTATCCCTACAGAAATCTAGCAGTTGGGAAAATAATATTTTCTTATATAGTGACTACAAAGTATATTTTGGCACTGATTTTACATTTACAGTCTCTCAGAATTCTGTCATTGATCAATATATTAGTTCATATTTGTGGCAAACATATTTGCAAGACCAACTTAAAATGATAATTTTTTACTTCTGGAAGAGATTATTTCTAAAAAATGTTTAAATACTTACATGCAGAAAGAATACATCAATTTGTGGTTTTAAATAATTTTCTTTCAATGGAAAATGTCTATAGTAGTAGTTGGACTTATAAAGAATAATCCAAACTCATCAGTAATTTCTAAAATAGTTTAACATTATTCATCATTGGACTGAAGTTAAATTATAATGGGTACAATCTAAATTGTTACAATTCACTACCTTTACTAGGATCGATCAACACGGTGCTTTCACTTCAGCAAAACTGTCTTCTTCAAGGATACTAGATACCACTTACTTATGTACAAAACATAGGAGTTGAAAGACCAGGTTCTGAAATAAAGTTCCCTGTTTCCACACCTGGCATTGCACTACGCTCATATAAATAAAATGAGACTGAGGAAAATTACTAACATCTCTTTGTTCCCTTCTCTATAAAACTGGAAAGAAATAATGCAATGTATTTCAAGGGTTGTTGTATGGAGTCAATAATACAGCAAGATGCTTAAAAGATCACATAGTTACTCACATTATCTCTTACTACCTGCAAATCTAATTAGCTGTTAACCTCAATGACCTTCAAATGAATATAAATAAACATTTTAAATGCCTACATATTTAAATATTATTCTTGCCGGTGGTAATCTAAAAATTTATAGATTACCCATTCATTCATGATCAACTATACTATAACAGCAAGGTAATTGGATGCTTTCTTGTTTACCAGTGTTTTACTGTAGAGCAACAGAGTTTATGAAGCAGATAAATATTGTCATTATTAATGAATTAATCATTATGTTTCTCTTGATATTATATTCTTTATTCCCAATACATGGTTTATATCACAAAGTTCCCAGTGCATTTCTCTGGCAAATATTCAATTCATGAGATCATTGCATAATAATCCCCAATGATGTTTCACAAAATGAGGGATGTGATATGAATCTATTGTGTTGTAACCAGCATTTTAAAGTAAAATAAATAGAATTTAATAGGAAAGAAGCCATTATCTAGGATAAAGGCATTGCAAATTTTTATTTTTCAGCTGTGTGTGTGTTCCACATTGTGTGGCAGTTGGTCACAGCCAAAAAAAATTTGAAAGACACTAGAATATAACACAAAAATACCGCAATCTCCATAGAGACCACAAATCTTGCCACCGAGTAAATTTCATTATTATAGAGAAGCATCGTTTACATGGGAATAACTACAGGCAACAAGGACAAATTAAACAAGCTGAATTGTAAAAGATTTCAACACGATTGCTTCTGGGTAGGGAAGGTAAAGGATTTGGAAAAGCTTCCCATAAACTGTAGTATCTCAGATGGCTTTTGAAGAATAAGCAGGCAAATCAGATCTGAAGAGCCCAGCGAGCAGAGGCCCAGGGCACGTGTGAAGACCCACGCAAAATTTTGAACAGGAGAATTAACAGGGTCGATTGGAGCTTCCCTTTGGAAGGATGAATGCTAGTTTCATTCTCAGTCCAGTTCCTTTGAGAACCACGGTAAACTCCACCCCACCATGCAGGCTAGTGAGTGAGGCAGGCCCTCAGCCCCCTCACCCAGTACAACCAATCTCTCTGAGAGTGAGTGATTCAGAGTTGACACGTGGCCCAAGCTGTGTGAATGAGTTAGTCCTAGGAACTGATGAACTATACTGAGTGGGAAGTTGTGAGTTTATTCTTGTATTATTTATTAATTATTGTATTGTTTGTTTGTATTACAACTGTAAACCTACTTTTACCCACCCCTGTCTTGGTTGCTTGCTACTTAAAAATTAAGAATCCTAAAAACTATAATTCTGCTACGACATTCTATTTTCTTTGGCTTACATGATTTAGAATGCTTCTAAGGCTACCTCAGAGGGAAGAGTTTGCTGTGACATTAGTGATGTGTGCCTGGGGCACTGGACGAATTTTCTGACACATACACAGGCCACACGTGTGCCCGTCCAGGTCTATGTCTGAGCTACCCTGTGTGATAGCCTTTAGCTGGCAAGCTGTGGATACTTAAATTTAAGTAAATTAAAATTTATCCACAAAAATTTATCTCCTTAAGTACACTAGCCACATTTTGTGTTCAATTTCAAGTGATTACGTCTGCCAAGAGAGCACTGAATTGAACAGTGTCAATACAGACTTTTCCATCATTACAGAAAATTTGTCTGGGCAATCAGTCTCTACTTATTTTCAAAGCCCTCCCTCCCCCATGTACAACTGTAGCAGGCTAATACATTCTGAAAATTTATGGTGCTACCTATTTTAAAATAATATCATTAAAACAGATAATTCCAATGAAATATACTGAATGCCTATAGCTAAAAATATTAGTTTCTCAATGTCTTCTCTTATCTGCATTCTTCAGGTGGTTTGAATCTTTGCTTTCACTCAGGAATGTTTATAATCTGGAAATGTGAAATAGTAGTTCCTCAAGGAGCAAGGTGGGTCAAATGCTAAATTAAATTAACTTTGAATCCACCTTTTAGGAACCTACCACATGTCCCTCACTATCATGGCTGTGCACTCTGTAATGGCAAAAGCCCTTTTATATTCCTATTGATTTATTTAATACCCGCTAATAGGCCCGGCACAGTGTGTGATTTGTCAGATAAGGAATAAAGATGTTACAAACACTCTCTTCAAGGGCATTTTTATCATCCAATTGGGAAGCATAAGGTAAAAACAACAGTATAAAATATGATAGCTAATAATTGACATATGATTGTCAGATTTTATAGCAAAAATTACAGTGATATGAGAATACAGATAAGGAAAATGTCAGAATGAAGCTTTCATAGAAAAGGACTTTTGAATGTATCTCATGCATGGATAGGTGGTAAAGAATAGAGGAATTGGGTATAAATATTGAAATAAAAAAAGCTCAAAAGCAAATAGTTTTATAGAGAAGACTGGTAGACAGAAATAAAGATAAGTCTGCATAGGTAAATTGAATAAACGTAGCATGCCACTTAATAAAAAATGCAGCATGCCAGTATAAACTGTTACTATGTACTGAATTAAATACTAATAAGGCCTTTGTGCAAATGGTTAATGGTTTCTCCCAGACTTCTTTGCCATAAATAACACTTTCATTGCAGAGTAGCTCATTGGTCCGCTAAAAATTTAAAGGAAATATAATCACAGATATTTCATCATTTATTTTGTTATCTTCTAATTTATTCATTAGATATGTCTACAGATATATAAGTATATATATTTGCATGGAATGTATTTCCAGTGTTTCAAGTTATAATTGTGAATGTTACAAATTAGAGGCATTTTTCAATGATTCTCATAATTATAAAACAGATGGCTAAATGCTTTTAAAAATCTTAATTATTATTTTTTGCCAATTTCTCATTCCAATCTTATGTAAAATGTCTTGCCTATTTCTAATTGAGCATTTTATGGGGAGTGAAAAATATGTCATTTGACTTTGCTACAGTTAATTAAAATGAATTTTAGATACAATTTTACAAAAGCACCATCTTTTATTTCTTACTTATACACTCTTCGAATCATTAACATTTTCCTATCTTACTTTTCATAAAACATATATTTGCTGTTAGACTTGTGTACAATCTTAGGAATTATTTGATCCGAATCTTTCAATTAATTAAGAAATCTAAGATCCCAAATCATTAGGCGCTATGTTCAATGTCATATATTAATGACAAGGTTAAAACCACGAATCTAGACTCTTTGTGCCACTTCCATTTTTTTGCAAGTGTACCATGTGGCTACAACAATATTGCCGACTACTAATACCACAGCATTAGTCTTAGTAACGCATACTGGCTGTATATACCAAGGTCGTTTTATGTCAGGCACCGTGCTGGGCACTTTCCTGCGATAATTTCACTACTTACAATAGCCACACAAGGCAAATCTTTTCCTTCCTTGACGCCTGAAATCACCGAGGCTGAGAGAAGCGCTGTGACTTGCCTGTGGCCACACAGCTCTGAGCAGCAGCACCGTGGTGGAATTCTCGGTCATACCTAACTCCAAAGCATGGTGTTATTTCCCGGGCTTTGTCTTTCTAGTCTAGATTAGCTTTTTCACACTAGATGCCCCCACAAGCAAATAGCTTGAGTTAGATTTTCAAAGTTTTTACAAGGTTGATTAATTATCCCACAAGTCTCAAGAAATAGTTGCTCTTAGCACCAACCAGTTGTACAGATTGCATGCACAATCTGTGAGACCAGCTTCTCATTTGCTGAACTATGAAATTTAAACCACTTTGTTCTTTAATCCTAACCAAATCATACCTAACTTTGGAATAAAAAAATCTTAGGAATCTGCTTTTCTATTATGCTTCTTATAATTTTTAAGTGAAAAATCACATATAAATATGTGTTCTTTATAACAAGGAATCTTACTATTTTAAACCATTTAATTCTTGGATAAATACTATAGTTACTTATCTGTTGTAACAAGCACAATTAATTACCTGGTATACTACTTTTTGGAAAAAGCAAAATCACTGCTAGTTAAATTATGAAATATCCATTAGACTTTTTCATATTTCAGATATATCATTTTAAAAAATCAGCATCTTAAAATCAATTAAATATGATAGTTTAAAATGGCTAACTTTTAATAATTTAAATGGTTAAATATATCAAAAACCATTCTTCTGAGAAGAAAATTTCTACGAAAAAATTAAATTCTTTTTTAAAAAGGAGCTGAATTTTCTAATTTTTGGAGGGTCACAGAAAGATTGGTTTGATTGTCTTAGCTTATTGAATCTCTAGTATTTGATATTATGAGAAAAGTAAGAAAACACAAAAATTCCTTATAATTACCAAGTCTTGCTTATGTAGAAGTTTATATGCTATTCTCATCCAGTATTTCATCAAACTTATTTTCAAAGTAGCAAAAATCAATGGAGTGTTGATCCCCATTGGGGAGAAGAACAGGATGACACTTAGAAGAGGAAATAGAATAAAATGCCATAGAATGAATCATTAGGCAAAACCTTTAGTTAAGCTTGAAGTGTTAGATTCCTTTCAAAATGTGATTTAAAATTATTTCAGTCTATTCTATTTCTGTCACAGTGTTTTTTAAATTCTCACCTAAGGATATGTTTATTGATTTGAGAGAGAGAGAAAAAGAGAGAAAGAGAGAGGGAGAGATTCATTAGTTGCCTCCTGTACATGCCCTGACGAGGGATTGAACCTGCAACCTAGGTATGAGCCCTGACCAGGAATCGAACCCACAACCTAGGTATGTGCCCTGACAAGGAATCAAACCTGCAACCTTTTTGTGCACAGGAAGACACTCTAACCAACTGAGCTACCGGCCAGGGATCTATTATAGTTGTTAGAACACATATTTGTTAGTCGTGATCAAGCTGAGTAGCGAGTTAATCATTAATGTTAACCTTTTAAAAAATATCTATTATAACCAATTAATAGTATTTACATTGCTTAAATATGAATCTGACATCTTGAACAGTTAAAAACTCAGGTAAGTCAACAGTAGACTTCAGGTATGAGCTCCAATATGTAAAGGGCTTAAGAAGTCTTTACTCCCAACTTCACCACAAGGAAAAAGCCAACAAATTAAAAATCAAAGCAATTTTCTTAGATCTGTCAGAGAATTGAGGTCTTAGAGCAAATCACCGCCCCTAATCTAGAGACACAGGAAAATACAGGTAATCATAGCTGAGATCAGCTTACCAGGAGCAGAGGCCACTGGAGTCAGTGACCGGTAAGAACACGTCTATGTTAATTTTGATGAGTTGCCGTAGGCTGAGTGTGGATTACCTTCAAAGTTAAGAATTCCAGGGGCCCAGTCTTAGAGAGGACCTTACACATTCATAGGTTTTGCTTACAGAAACCCGACCAGCTTCTCTCAGAGAAGATCAGTGAGAAGTCTGGTCTTGAATATGCGAGGCTAGAAAGTCAGGGTGTAGGAGGTCAAAAAAGTAGCGACTTGGAAATATGCTCAGGAGAAAAGTCACAGTTTTAAAATATACCTGGATCATTCTGCATAACAAAAATTTGGCCTCCAAAAGAAAATATTTTACCAGAGCTTTTGACCTGGTTGGAAGGGCAATTAGTCAACCATTGCCTCTTAGCCATCATGTTTCATTTAAAGAGAAGATAAAAAAAGCTAAGAAATAGTTCAGTAGTCACAGATAACTGGCTCAGGCCTGCTAAAATGCGGAGATTTAATCACAACATCATAGAACACTACCCCTCCCTGACACCTTGCTGCCATATCGTCAGGGTTCCAGCATAGTAACAGTGGATTACAGTGTGTTCCCTCAACTCCAACACACTGACTCTACTTCTGAATGTGTTCTTAGGGAAACCCCAAGAAACCAAGAAAAGTAAAAACAAACAAACAATACAAAACAATGAAACTAAAGAGCATTAAAGCCTCTGGAACCTACAACTACAGCAAGCATTAAACACAATCCTGTCCCAGCCATATTAACACAAAACCTAACCACTCAATTAACATGAAATATTAACATGAAATATATTAATATTAATATTAATGTTAATATTAATATTAACATGAAAGCCTAACCACTCAATTTCTATTTTCTAATATATCATGTCCAGCTTTCAACAAGCAATTGCAAAGCACACTGGAAAGCAAGAGAAAGCATAGTTTCAGGAGCAGCAGACCAGAATCAGATCAGACTCAGTTACAACAAAGATTTTGAAAATATCAAATAAGAAAACAAAATAACTATAAGTCATATGTTAAAGGCTTTAATGGAAAAAGTTGACAAGATGCAGTGACATATGGGTAAACATTAGTAGAGAGATGGAAACTCTAAGCAAGAATGAAAAGAAAAATGCTTAGAATCAAAAGCACAGAAATAAAGAATGCTTTTGGTAGGCTCATCAATAGACTGGACATAGCTGAAGAAAGAAGCAATGACCTTGAAGACAAGTCAATAGAGACTTCCCAAGCTGAAAGGCAAAGAAAAAAAAGAATAGAATGCCCCAGAACTCTTGGACAATTACAGAGATGTGACATATGCGTGAGGAGAATTCCAGAAAAACAAGAAGATAAAGGAGCAAGAGAATATCTGAATAATGACTGGAATCCACAGATATAAGAACCTAAGGGAACAACACAAAGGAGTATAAACACCAAAATCAAACCACCTAGGCATAGTCGACTACAGAAAACCAAAGATAAAGAGAATATCCTCAAAGCAACCACAGGAGAATTGAAGTTTCCTATAGAGTAACAGGGATGATAATAACATCAAATTTCTTGTCAGAAATGATGCAGGCAAGAAAAGAATATAGTGAAGTGTTGAAAGTGTTACAAGAAGAAAACCCAGCAACCTAGAATTCTGTATTCAGTGAAATTATCCTTTCAACAAGAAGTAGAAATAACAATTTTTGTAGATAAACAGAAACTAAGGAAATTTGTTGCCAGTAGACCTGCCTTGCAAAAAATATTAAAATAAGTTCTTCAGTAAGAAAGAAAAGGATGTAGGTTAAAACTGAGATCGATATAAAGGGAGAAATAAATGAATGTAAAATAAAATATTTTATTTTTCTTATTTTTAATTGACCTAATAGATTATTTAAAATAATAATATTAGCAATGGACTGGGTAATTTTAGTTTGTAGAAGAGTGAAATCAACAATAGCAACATTATAAATGATGAGCAAGAAGAACTGGGAATAATCTGCTATAAGGTGCCTATACCCTATAAAGCAGTATAATATTATTTGAAAGTGGATGTAAATTAGCTGTAAATGCATACTTTGAACTCTAAAGAAACCACAAAAGAAATTTTTTAAAAAGATAAAATTGACATGCTACTATGGAAGAGCACATGAAATCCTATGAAATGCTCAACTAAAACCCAGACGAGTTAAAAAAAGAGGGGAAGATAAAAAAGGAACAAACAACGGAGAAAGTATAGTGATGAGAAAACAGGTATAAACTTGTTTTAACTCTATCAGTAGTCACTTTAAATGTGAATGGTCTAAATATGCTAATTAGAGAGACTGTCAGAGTGGGTTAAAACAAACAAAGAAAACAAAACACAAAAGACCAACTATAGGTTGCCTCTAAGAAAACAATTTTAAATATAAAGAAGCCACAGGTTATAGGAAAGGGAGCAAGATATTCCATGATAACACTAGGAAATTACGAATTAAAACCACAATGAGGAACCATTATATGACTGTTAGAATAAATAAACTCCGAACAACTGAAACAGGAAATCCCAAGTGCTGGTGAGTATGTGGAGCAACAGGGACCGGGATCCTTTGCTGGTGAGTGGGCGAAACTGTACAGCCACTTGGGAACAGTTTAGCAGCTTCTCTCTTAAGTTTCAGCTATAACATTTCTAACTATTTACCTAACTGAGTTGAAAACCTGTATCCACACAAAAACCTGCACAGAAATGTTCATAGCAGCTGTATAATTGCTAAAACTTGGAACGAACCAAGATGTCTTCCAATAGGTAAATTTATAAACTGTGGTTCATCCATATACTGCAATATTATTCAGCATTAAAAAGAAATGAGCTTTCAAACCAGGAAAAAGACATGGAGGAATCTTAGGTGCACATTGCCAAGTGAAAAAAGTCAGTCTGAAAAGGCTACACACTGTATGATCCCAACTATTAGGACATTTTGCAGAAGACAGCACTGTAGAAACAGGCTATCAGTGGTTACCGCAGGCTGGTCAGGAGGAGATGAATAGATGGAGCACAGAGAGTTCATAAGTTGGTGACACTGCCATATTGTAATAATGAATAAAAGTCATGACAGTAGGCATTTGTCAAATGTATAGAACTTTCCAACGTGAAGAGTAAAACTTAATGTAAACTGTGTACTATCCTAATAAAATGTATCGACGGTGGTTCATTAACAGTACCAAAGGTACCGCACTAATTCTAGAGGTTATTACCAGCAAAGGCTCTGAGGGAGAGGGAAGAGTAAGATGGGAACCCTCTGCCCTACTATCTACTCATTATTTTGTAAATCTTATTTACTTAAAAGTGAAGTCAACAGCAGAAAGGAAGACGCTGTTTAGCCCTCGGGAGCACAGAGCACCCACCAGAGCTCCTTCTGTGGGGAGGAGAGAGGCAAGTCTGC
Organism: Micronycteris hirsuta; assembly: GCA_004026765.1. Taxonomy (NCBI): domain Eukaryota; kingdom Metazoa; phylum Chordata; class Mammalia; order Chiroptera; family Phyllostomidae; genus Micronycteris; species Micronycteris hirsuta. The sequence continues at coordinate 626,987 of PVJI01000006.1, forward strand.
TGCTGCGTTCGGACACCATCCTGGGCTCTGAAGTGCCCTGCTTGACATTGCAAATGGCACATAGATTGAAATAAAAATATGTTTTCATTTTCTCCTGAATTCACTTGCTTTGTCAATAAAGGTTACAATGTAAGACCTTAAAAAGACTTTGTGCAACAATAAGAGATTTAGTTTGAACCCAATGAAAATAAATGAAACTCAATTCCTTATCAACTAGAAGGGGCAAGTTAAGATTCAACGCTCTTCAAATCGTAGGTGTAATCCTAAATGCATCCCATGCATTACTTTACTGAATTCTCCGAGTAACTGCATGGTCCAAGTACAGTAATTACCCTCATGTTACAGATGAGGATTGTGGCCGAAAGAGGTTAAGTATATTTCCTAAGATTGGGATCCAGATTTCAAACTGCGAGATGGATTCAAAGACTGGGTTACTGTGTCACATTGCTTCTCAATTCTCGGAAAATTGGTGTAAGTTTATCACAAGGAGCATATCTCAATAATTTTAAGCAAGAATCGCCACAACGGTGAACATGAGAGTACTAAAATATATAAATGTTTCAGTTTTTGTCAATCTGGAATAAGAGTATGAGTGAATGTTTTTCTAAGCAGAAGTGTTACCTTAGTGCTATCTGTGCAGAACTGTGTGTGTGTATAAGGAGAAAGGGAAATAGTGAGAGCCCTGGCCAGGTGGTTCACTTGATGAGAGCATCATCCCCATACGCCAAGGTTGTAGGTTCGATTCCAGGTCAAGGAACACACAAGAAGCAGCCAATGAATACATAAATAAATGGAACAACAAAACCAATGTTTCTCTCTTTCTCTCTCAAAATTCAATAAGTAAAAAAATTAAATAAAAACTGAAGAGAGAAGAAGAAGACAGAAATATTTTAAAACATTAAAAAAAATCTTCTTGTATTCATTCTAGATTATAATAATTTGAACAGGTTACCAAAGTACCACAACATAAATCCTAACTACAACACTAAGGGATATATATTTCATCTCTGCCTTCTTTCCAATTTACTCAGTGTGGAAAATGACATTGGCCTTCCAAAGCCTTAACTTACATTTGGACCCCTTCCATCTCTGAGTCTTATTTTAGTGGTGCTGGCCATTAAAATGAATATTTCAGTGGGGCTGGAACGGTCCTATTAGCCTAAGCCAAGCTTTATATGACTTGTGCACTTTAAGAGGTTAATCTTGCCAGCCAGCTCACTTTGTTCAGAAGTATTAAATGGAAACACTGTAACATTCAAAGAAAAGCAAAGTTCACTGGGTAAGACCCCAATAATATAATGGAGCATAAAACCTCTAGAACTTTTTACCATAATATTTTATGAAACATATGCACATACTCACTGGAACAGAATCCAATTGAAATGGTTTTGAAGGTCAGTTCAAAGTCACCACACATGTACTATCATTGTGAGAAATATGTACTCTTTCAAAAGTACCTGGACCCAGAAGCTTGCTTTCCCTATTTTATAGTTTATTATCTGTCCAGCAGTATACTCTACTGCGGGGGAAGGTCACCTGCTACAGCATGATGTAACTTGTAGCCAAACCATAAAGTTCAGTAGAATCTTCCAAATTTCAATATAAACAAATCCTTGTGTTATAGAATGAAAGGAATCACAGAGAATACTTCTAAAAAGGAAGTGCTACTTGAAGTAAAGGGAATAAATAAAAATAATTTAAAACCATTATTTTACTCTCAACTTTATAACTAATTAGGAAAGTCTTTGATGTCCATGGTTATGAAAGGAGCAAAAGACTCAATCCCTACATTTAAGAGAATGATTTAGAAATGGGCCTGATTACAGCCAACTATTCTTATTATTCTGATGATTCCAAAAAGCTCAAATGCTACGAGCAACAACGATTCTCCCGAGGGGAAGGAAGTAAAGGTCCAGTTTGCTTGACAAAGGTCAGATTTCTGCAGGCAAATGAGACTTCCACGGCTGACTGTTTGCAGGTTGTCACTGTCTGGCTGGGTCCAAAGAGGTCACCAGAGGTTCCACGTTGTGCGCGCTGCTTAAGGGACACCCCTGGGGCCACTTTTTAAGGTCATTAAGATTTTCTTACTCTGCTTCCAGCTTTACTCCCTTAAATCTTGCTAATCCACACTGGCAATTCAGTACTGATGCAGGTTTAAAGGTGTAGGTTTAAAAGAAACTGAAAGTATTTAGTATTATATCAGATCAAAAGATAGCAGCCACTTATTGAACAACTTCCTTTAGGTCTAAGATTCAGTTCAATGAAATCCAAGTAGACCACAGAGGATGATAATCAGGCCCAACAGAAAAGCCTGATTCTGTGGTAGCTGTCCTGGTATTTCCACTGTATGATCAAGGCCGCCACTCTACATTTCTTTTAAAGTGATGTGGCTTTCTGCAAAAACCATCTTACACAGTCTCCCCGATCATCCAATCATTAAACATATGTTTAATTATGGTAATTTGTTATTGATTACTTTCTTTTGTAATAACTCTTCAGTCACTAAAATACAACAAATGCTTAATTAAAGTTATTATTTGACTGTATTTCGGTGCTCTTTCGGTAGCACAAATACCTGTCTAAACTTTCTTACAGGGGATTGGAAATACACCAAATGGATTATATTTATAAAAGTTGTAAGAGTTCTGCCCATTTGTAATTAATGAAGGGCATCTCTAAGTATTTTAGATGATGTGTGGAAAACATCTGTATTTAATTATGTCATATTTTTCTTAGGCAATGGGGATTGAATTAAGAAATATTTTGAAGCCCCTGCAGAGATACAAAAGTATGAATGGTTGTTCAAGAACTTTATTGGTACAAGGCTAGAAAATATTTGGCCTGACACTTCATAATCACCAGGAAGAAACGTGAAACACTGGGCAAACACAAAAAATAGAAAAGACAAAGGCTTTACCTTTTCACTGTTACTACACATTACATAGACATAGAAAATGCCTTTCGTATTAGTGTAGATTTACATAAAATTCTATGAAATATATCCTGAGCGGGACTTCTCTTTGACTTTTGTTGCAGATGAGAATTTCTAAAAGAATAAATTAACTGCTCGCTTATTCATTCTTCACAGAGGAAAAATCCTAAACTGTTCTGCTGGAAACAGTGGGGCACAAAGTATGGGTTTTTAGTACTTGTCCTACAGGATTAAAAATAATCACATTTTCTTTCTGGATGCTTACTGGTTCCAAAGGCCACTTCTTCTGCAGTCAGTTTTCAATCTCCCAGTGGTAAGAATACATTCAAAGGCTGTGCACAGCAGGGTAGAAGTCTTTCTCTGTGAATGTAACTATATCACTCATCAGTAACCTCCTGCCATAAGGGGACTTGTGTTTTCTTTCCTTTTAGTGACTCCATGGGCTCTTGAATGCCAGTCACTGCCCCGAGACCTGGGGCAATATTCACATAATCTCTGTCAATAGTTCCTCCACAGGCATTGGTGCAAGTAAATGTCAAGGCTGTAGATCAAAGACCACACGTTCCAAAACTCATGTCCTTTATGGATCAATTTTCATAAACTCTACTCTGTGTTTGAGAAATACATGGAGGCTCACTCTGTGCTTTCTTCCTTTTATCCCAGAGATGTTTATTTATATAAAAGGCAATCTGATTTGTAGATAATAGTGTGAAATTCCAATGCAATACATAAAACTCATTCTTCCCTTTGCATGCCCTTCTTGAAGTATTTTACTATACTTATTGTTTTCATAGTAGAAATGCAAAAAGCTTTGGGTTATTAAAAGAAAAAGACATGGATTACTTTGCAATAACTGACCATCCTTCCCCAGTGTATGGTACACTAGATATTAAATAATAAATTTTTGCTCAGGATTGATTTTATTTTTAAATCTTCATTATGCTACAGGTAAATTATTCTTCATTATGCTACAGGTAAATTATGTGAGAGAAAATAACTTCAGCATGTGTTTTCACAATGCATTTCCATTGTAATTTTTCAGCATTGCTTTGGAAAATAAGTATAATTATTTAAAATAGTTTTCTCTTGGTAGATTCCATATACAAATTACACATCGATCTATACTTCTTCAAGTAGACCTGAGTAAAATACAGTGAAGCAAATTGTCTTCTCTGAATGCCTTTTCAGATCAATTGTGGATATACTTTTTTTTGATTTGCCACTTTCTCTAAAGAACCATACTTAGAAGAAATCATAAGATGTAAAACAAAATGTCCACAAATGCGATTTATGCTTATATCTTGCTAAAGTTTTAAAATATATTTATTATAAGGGTAAGAGCATATAACATGTTAAATATGTACATATCAGAGGGCTAAAAATAAAGATGTAAAAATAAACAGGCCTTAGAGCCACAGGGCTGCTGACTAAATTCCAAATAGAAGCTTCATTGTCCCAGTTCTCCTAAGCAAATTTTAATAGAAGTAAATGAGATTATTAGGTAGAAAACTTCACTCTGAGTTCTCCTGAAATCTGTGAGACATTAGGCAAGTCACTTACTCAGAAGGTAGCTTTGGCCTTATCTGTTTTTACCACTTAAACAATTAAAGTGTAAAGTTTTTTAATGTGTGATGAATGAAAAACTCATTATTCTCATTTTTGGGGCACATGATTGAGGCTCATCAAAAATTAGATAAGTGGGGAAAATTATAAAGGTCCTCATTAATGGAAAAGATCAAAATTTTCTGAGAACTCAAATTTTTACTTTCCTTAATTCTAATGTTTACTGCTAGTAAGATAATCTGACTAAAATCCAAATATGATAAACTTTTAAATTAGAAAAGTCCCTTCAATGATATACAGAATCCACTGATGAAAAAATAGGTGGCGTGTGTGTACCCGTGTACACACGCACACAACCAGACACATACTTGTTCATGCAGAGGGCATAATAGCTCTGAGTCCAATCTTCTGACTTTCTTCTAGCGGGCAAAGTACGGGGATGTTATGGAAGAGCAAACCGACTTACCAGTTTTCCGAAGGGGGAAGTCATCCTTTGCGTCTTGTGCTCCTGGTAATGTGTACTTGTAGGATGGAGATGTTCCACTCAGGGGTGGAGAGCTTTGATCCAGTGACGTGTGGTGGGCAGCCCTGCGAGAGAAAAGGAGGGTTCACCATTTGCACTGGAGTTTTTACTGCATGTTGGTCAGCAATAATCAGTTGCATATGCTGTACACGTGTCTCAGCTGTGTTTATGTTCTTTCCTTTTTCTGTGTACAAACCACAGCCTCATGTAACCAAGTTCACGATCGAAATATATTATGCAATGCTGTAGGATTCCCAAGAATGCCCACCGTGTGTTGGGTCACAGTCACATAGAAGAGTTTGTTTTATTGAAAGAGAGAATTTACCAAGAGCCTGAGTCACGATAATCTGAGATTATTGTGTATGTTTTCTTAACAGCCATACTAAGCAAAAAAGTCATCATCCAAATCCTGAGCAATGTAGATCAGCCAAGGTAAAAGTAAACATATAGAAGCATTTCCTTTTTAAAAAGTTGCTATCTAGTGCATGAAAGTACAGGAGAAGGTTTTCTGCTGAAAAGACAGTGCTGGGCCAACAGCCTCATGTCTCCTGACATACAGGAGACCCAGATAAGGACCAGGAATCAGCCTTCTTCACTACAAAGCTGATTTTCAGAATGATTCCTCTTTTCTGCATAAAGACAGTAAAGGAGACGCAATTATGCTAGTGAGGAATGGTGTACAGGACTGAACAGAGACTAGCCAGGGGATAGAAACATCTAGAATTATTAAATATGAAAAAGATAAAGGGCAAGGCATGGTATAATGAACAAGAGGACTGTTCTACCAGTATTCATTTGAATCACTTTCTCAAGAATTAATCGGTTTAAAGATATTTCATCTAGCTCTACTGGCAAAAAAAAAGTAGTGAATTCAGATTCTATAATTAATGATTAAGGTTTTCTGAAGTTAGAGCCTACTGAAGCTCAATTTAGTACAAAAAAAAATTGCTAACATTTGAGAGTCATGATGAATAAACCCAAAGGAATAGCTAAAGGATTTTCAGCTGACAAGTTGTTTACACGTACTTGTCTCCCATTTAAAAAAAAATATCTCTTCTTAAAACATGCTTAGGAAGAATATGAATTAGTCATAAATTATATTTGCAATTTTAGGTAATATACTGTGTTTCTTTTTAAAGACTGTGATGTTGATTGAATAAATGAACATTTTCTTTAGGGATTGGTTTCTCAAGTGAATGGATCTGCATGATAGAAATTATGAAAACCATTATAAAGTATTTATATAACATTTTGGAATCCATCTCAGTAACTTTTTTTGGATGCAGAGAAGGTCAGATAGTTACAAAATAGGATTGTAAGTACAATAATGCTTTAAATAGAACTCCAGGGATGCTTACAATTTCATTATTACAACAGAGTAATCAAATATTTACTCCTTTATCCTCATGATGTGAGGGGTTAAATATACATAAGTATAAAATCCTACGGTCATTCAGCAAACATATTTATAAAATGAGAGAAATGTAACTATCATCTATTAGTCTATTATCCAAATATGCTCTGCCTATAAATTTTGTCCTAATTTTTAAAACCACTCCCTGCTTTATATTTACAGAAAGAATAATTGTGGACGGTATAGCATCTCTTTACAGGTCTTGGGGAAACACAGTTCCATCAAAACTGTGACACCACAACATGTATGTTGTGTGCTTGTGTGTCCAAAGCCAACCTGCCCTCACTGTACAGGGTGGGAAGAGATCAGGTGACCTGAGCAAGGGAAACTAGACACGGAAGGCTGAGATTTACACAGTTCCTTCACTTTCTTTCCCTGTCCTCCCTTGTCCTCCTTTCTTTTTTTTGTTTTTAAATAAAAAATCTCCTCGACTTTCAAAAATAGCTCTGATCTCCATCTTCTGTCAAGCCAAGTAAAATGAAATCTCAACCTGTCAAATGTTCGGAAATTATTGTGAAGATATCAGATGCACCATCGAGAATAGAAAAATGCCAAGTATGAATTCATTTCTATGCCCCATCCCACTGTTGTCAGTTCCTTATTGAGTGAAGAACATATATCTTTCCTGGCCCGCAAGACGATACCCGCTAACATTTATTAAGCCCTGCCCTCTGTTACACACTTTACCACATTATTTCATAGGACCTTCCCAGCAAGCCAAGAGGGCTGGGACTATTATTGTCCTTTTTTACAGGAAGATTTTAGAGAATTCAAAATCTTTACCCATAGCCACATGGCTGAGAACTGGCAGGCCCCACATTTGTGCCAGGTGGGCTGAATACACAGCCCGTGTTCTTTACCCCAGTAATGAAAACAGCCAAACACTGCACATACGTGTACCAGAGCTTGGGATGGCGGCTCACGGAATGATTTTTTCCATTAGTTGGAGTGTCTTTCGTTGCCGATTTACTCAAAAGGAATTCTTGAAGCTTCTGCTTTACTTCTGTACTTGCCACTGCCCCTGAAACACACACATACAGAAACAGATGCGACTTGAGAGTTTCATCCTTTCATGCTTCTAAATTATTTAGCAAAAATTAAGATGCACCACCGCTGGCCACAGCATATGAAGTTTCCCTATTAAAAGAAGAAACCAGAGTCTAAACAGGCTTTAGAAAATGGCATAGTAAGGTTTTGTAACTACTGATGAAACTGCCAATTTTCAAAAGACCTTCGATGATTTCCTGAATTGCTTTTGCAGAAAGGGGGTCCCAGAATTAACACTAAGTTTTTCTAAGCTTTAATAAACCACCGCTAAGAAATAAAAACACTGCTTTTTTAAAATCAAGAATTATTTATGTGAAACCATGTGAGTGATTAAACATATGAAATAGTCATTTTTGAATCACTGTTATGAAAAACTAATTTTTTTAAAAAACTCTTTTGAGCATTAAACAAATAAATACTGCTGACAATTTCAGTTCAAGTAACCCAATTTTAAACCTTGCTACACAACCTGCTTTTGAACTGACCTCATACACGGGAATTATTTGGATCTGTCTCCCTCTTGTGGATAGTTTTTTTGTTTTTTTTTTTCCCCCAACAACTGCTTTGCCTCAAATCTTCCCAAGGTCTTGGTACTCAAAAACCAAATGGAGGCAAGGCCTGACTTACAGAACAATCATTACTTGAGCTGGAAAAAGGCATAGTGAGGAAATACGGAAGTAAATTCATCATTAAACAATAGGGCATAGCAATATTGCTTTACTGTGACATTATTTTTGAAATTCAAAAAACAGAAATTAGTATCTTTGCCAACCAATGTTGTGTTTACTTCCTGAGATGCTTTGCAGACTGAATGCAGAGAGCTGATAGGTGAGGTCAAAGCTTTACATTTGGGTCCATAATATATTCTTTTAGTTAAATGCAGACAATGTGACAAGTTTAATTCCACTCTTTCTCAGGCTTCTTTTCTGCATGGCGATCGGCTAAAGATGAGGGAACAGAGTCCGTCTTTGCCCCCGGTGCCTCTTACTTTCTCGTCCTCTGTCTTTGCCTCTGAGAGCAGGAAGCTGCTGTTCTCGGCGATGCCTCTCTACTTCCTGTTCTTGCCTCTGCTGCTCCAGTTTCTGCTCCTTTTCTAGGAGTTCTTGCTGCTGTTTTATGGCTAGAAGTTCCTGTTGCAACTTGCGAGAAGAGAAAGACATGAGAGTGTGCAATTTCTTTAAGCTTCATTGTCATCACCGACCAAAATCGAAATGCTATGAGCTTTTGGAACTTGTTTGAATTTAGTTTAGATTTTTACCCACTTTTTTGATAAATTATTAAAATCTAAAGACAAGCACCTAATGTCATAAATGGTCTTAGTGGCATCAATAAGGCAATTTTTAAGGAGCGTTATTCCCTGTTCTGCCCTGCCAAACATCATTACCAAATTCACTCAGATCTTTAGTTCCCTGAGGAACTTTTCTTGGTAATATGAAATACATAAAACAGGCAAACAGCAGAACTGTCCAGAAGTCTATTTTACCACTCCTCTCACATTATAAATTAACCATTAAAATCTTCATTTTCTATCCCGAGAAATGGTGTGACAATAAACTGATATAAACGATGAGAAATGAGTTAATTGCAGGGAAGTCTACCTGAAATAGAATAAATGTTAAGAATTTCAAAACTTGGCAGAGAAGGATTTCAATAGATTAATTCATCTATTATTCCTAATAGGCTCTTATCTCAAAACAGCAGACTAGTTCGCTCATCCAGCACACAAACACTTCAGATTAGAGAGGATGGCTAAGAAGAGATCACTTCCATTAAACTGCACTTTGATGCCCTGCAGTTTGGTTGTCTGTATCCCTGGAATTTACTTCCAAACAGTGAGTGACAGAAACATGGAGCATCCTTAACAACTGTTGTGGGATGCCAGGGTTCTCTCGGCCTGAGAAGTGGGTATCTATGAATCAGTCAACGTTGCCCCCCTGAGGAATAACTGAAGACTCTGAGTTCTACTGAAATTCTGGCATTACTGGATTTGAGACCTAGACGGGTGACCAAGCTACTCAGAGCCTTGGTTCCTCATGTTCAGGACAGAGAAATAATTGCACTGGCACCTCGTGTCCATAAAGTACATGAAACTTAGTCCGTAAGTTTCCACCATGCTCATTTTAATTATTATTACTATTTTCAACTCTCAATACCAATGGCGTTAGTGTAATGTGTTTTTTATATTGGATAGATATCTAAAGATATAAAATTATGCTCAAAAGTAATATAATAAGAAGAAAAGGTGGTGTGGAGTGGCACCAGAGTTACCCCGGAGCAACTCCATCTGTTACCCCGGCAGCCTCACGATGAGGGTTAGGGTGAGGAGCATTGCTCGGTACTCTCAATACTAATATATTTGGCATTTTGGCTTTGATACACTGGTCCTTACTGGGTGTTTTTAGATATTCCATTGTGACAGAAAATTTCATAACTTTGCTTAAATTCTGCCTTGAATATTACTTCTGTACAGATACTGGGATTTGTCGAATGGATTCAGTGCTTCACCCAAAGCCCCTATAGAATTAAAATTTAATATAGAAGCTTATTAAAGGGAAGACAGAGCTTATACCCTTTGCGACAGCATGGATGGAATTGGAGAGCATTATGCTAAGCGAAATAAGCCAGGCGGTGAGGGACAAATACCATATGATCTCACCTTTAACTGGAATATAATCAATAAAAGAAAAAAGCAAGCAAAATATAACCAGAGACATTGAAATTAAGAACAATCTAACAATAGCCAGAGGGGAGGGGGAGGGGGTTGTCGGGAGAAGGTTTTTCAGGAACTACTATAAAGGACACATGGACAAAACCAAGGGGGAGGGTGGAAGCAAGGGAGAGAGGTGGGTTTGGATGGGGTGGGGGGGAAGGGAGGGGAGAAAATGCAGACAACTGTAATTGAAGAAAAATAAAGTAATTTTTTTAAAAGAATTAAAATTTAATCTGTTTTAGGAATCTAGAAACACTCAAAATTCAATTTCCACAGCCACCGTTCATTAATGACGACTTTAGGAATGAGGCTGAAGAAAAAAGAAATAGAGTTTCACTCCTCCAGCTTCAGATGTTTTGGTTGAGGAGACAGGCACTATGTGGAATAGCTTTGAGGACAGACAAGGCAGGACCACAAACACTGGGACCACCACTCACTGGATGTGTGGCCCTGGGCAACTTAGAACATTTCTCTCTGTCTCAGCTTACTATCTGAAAAAAAACGGGATCATAGCATCTAATTCAATAGATGTTCACTGTAGAAGCCAGAGTCAAAACAGCAATAAGAGTGCTAATAACATCACTAGTTAAAAAAAAAATGTATAGCCCTGGCCAGGTGGCTCAGTCAGTTGAAGCTTTGTCACAGACACCAAAAGGTTGTGGGTTTGAACCCCAGGCAGGGCACAGACCGAGGCTGCAGGCTCCATGCCGGGTCGAGGCGCCCATAGGAGGCAAACGATCGAGGTTCCTCTCACATCGATGTGCCCCTTTCTCGCTGTCTCTCTCTCTCTCTGTCTTTCCCTGCCTCTCTTTCTAAAATCAATAAAATTCTCAGGCGAGGACTGTTTTAAAAAAAGAAAAAATTGTTATAGTTTACATTAAGTGTTAAAGAATGTTATCTTGGAAAATAAGATAAAATAGGCATTTTAGTTGAAGGGTTTAAGGAAATACCTGATGAAACAAGGGGCATAGGGAAGAAGACACCAATTTACCTTCTTAGACACAGTAACATTAATGTTGTACAATTATACAATATTGATACAAATTAATTATCTATGTGAACCCTTATAAATGTGCTATTTGATATGCAAGTAATAGATCAAGCATTTATATAAAATATAATATGAGATAACATAAGGTAATTTACTATGTTAATAAATTAGCATATTTAAGTCATTATGAAGGAGTTGAACATAACATGAATTTTTAATTAAAAATATCTGCTGCTTTATAGTACTTTCCTAATAAACTCATATTAGATATCTATATAACCAGACCAAAATAGCTTTGTTTTAAATGTCTTTGTAAAGAAGTTGCAAGACATTTTAGAAACAAAGCTAAAGTAATAATCACCACTGAATATAAAAGAGAAGAAATAGATAAACAGACATCTAAAATGACCTGACAAGAAAAGAGTCCATCATAAAAAAATTCCGGGACATGGACATATTTTTCCTTCTAAAATAATTATAAAAACTTGAGTCCGAAATTGTCCACTACTCCCAACATTCTTTCAATAAATTATCATCTATAGTCTATTAGACTCATAAAAAATATATTTCAAATGTATACAATATGAGATCTTTTCCATAAGAAATATTGGGGAAAAAATTAATTGACTAACTTATCCTTTTCAATAATTAACATAAGCAGATTCTTTACAAATATAAAATGGATCTCCCGAGACTCATTGTTCTCCTTGGTGGAAAGATAAGGCAAATGAACAGTATCGTGCAGAAGAGAATCTAAATACAGGGTGGGAGTTTCCTATTCTTCACTATTGATGCTGTAAAGTGAAAGATAAGAGCGGTAGAGGCCCCCAAGAAGTGAAGCAGGTTTTTAGTCAGCATTCCTACCACTTACCCAAGGTTTTCACCATGCAAACACAATTCCTTCAAGCCAGACTCCTGTGTGTTAACCACAATGAACCTTCCCCCGCAACATCCTGCCCCCCAGGGCTCCTTCTCGTGCCCATGAGGACACAGTGTGGGCTACCCGAGTGCAAAGAGCAGAGGCAAGGAAACGTTTGCTACCTTGATGTGTTCCTGCAGCTGAGCCTGGTGCTGCCGGGTCAAGTTTTCGTGCTGTTTCTGGAACTCTGCAATCAGGAGCTGCTTCTGGATCTGCTGCTGTTGCTGGATGAGGAGTAACTCCTGCTGCAGCTGCTTCTCACGGACGACGGGGTCCACCACGGGCATCATCATCCTGAGGTCTGTCCTCAGGTCTAATGGAGAGATGGGCTCCAGGCCCACAGGCACCTCTGACTTGACATCCACTGGAGAAATGGGAAAGAAGAAAGGGATGATAAAGATTAGGGAATTAGCCCATTGACTGGACACAGACACAAGAGAAGACACTGTATGTACCCTGAACAACAGATTTTACATCAGCCAGTCTAGTCCTTTTTTCACAATGATGATCAAAGGTTGTTTGCATCTACATATGATAAAATGTGCCATATGCTAATTTTCTCCCAGTCATTTGTACTCTGCCAAGAATCTTCCATATTTCCCTTTTTCAAAGAGATGACTCCAACTATTTACTGCTATCAAAGTCATTCATAAAACTTACTCTACTGAGCCACTTACAAAAGGCAAGTCAACTTAGGACCAAAAAGGCAATTCTACTGAGCAAAAGATATCATGTTTTAATAGAGAACTTCTAACACAACCCAGTTTGTGAACTTGCAAACATTTCTGTTTGCAACTAGAGTCTGAAGACACATTCTAAGATCTATTCCTCAAAAAGCTGAAGCTCTGTACATAACGCATTTGTAGGGCTATTGAACCCAGCAAAGAACAAATATAAATCTGCATGCTAAAATGGGCAAATGGTGAGTTGACTAATCAACCATGGCAATGATGGCAAGGGCCAATCATGAATGAATGAAAGCAGCCAATCTTCTTTGTGCTGGTTTTTAAATGGTGATGATCTGCATGGCAATCACCTCACTCCTAAACTAAACAAGCCAGAAAAACTGTGAGGAGTTTTAAAACAAATATTCAATCGAGCCACTGGATGAAGAAAGATTTAACCATATGAAAATAATTATAGACATTTAAATTTATAAAAATTAAACTAGGTAATGTGTATAAAATTCTTAGTGCAACTTCTGTTAGATGACTTTCAGGAGTGGGATAAACACACAGGCTCATAGACAGGGTAGACATGCAGGTAGACCAGTTGTTTATGGCTGATGTCCATTCTGATTAGTCAGTCTCTATGCCACAGAGGTTGTTAAATACTGTGAATATTACCTTGCCCACGGGCATCCAGAAAATTATGTAGTTAAAAATGAAGAAAATTATATAGTTGAATGAAACAGGTTTAGGCAAAGACAGTAGGGATTTGGGGGGGAAACTGTGGCAAATTGGATTACATGGCTTCTCGAAAGTGGTCAACCACTATTATTGAGATCCAGACAATTGCTGGTGAAAACACCCGCCCCCCCAAAGAAAGGAACACAGATCCATAGTAGAGTAGAGAGATGCCACCTAATTTTCAGTGAAAAGTAACTTACGAGATTTACTATGGGAACAATAACAAAAAAAAAAAACCTTTTGTAAGTAAACTTTGACATGCAGGATGCCAATTTTCAACCTCTGCTCTAAAATCTAAATGCCTGCTCCCATCCTTCTGTCCTTTTAAATGTGTTAGCTGAGTATGTTATTTAAATTCTCTAGGCCTCTGCTTCCTCATACGTAAAATGGAGATAATCACAGTAAACAGTGACAACATAGAGTTGTAAAAAGGATTAAATGGGATAATTCACTAAGACTTACAACTTTAGCACACCGCTCAATAAAGGCTTTTGGTTTTTTTACTTATATAAAAATGGAAGTTTCCTATGTATGAAAGTAAATCATCAATACAGTGTGGCTAACAACACGGAAATATTAGGAGCAAGTGTGAAAATAAAATTGTACATGACATGCTGTTACGTATCAGAAAGTAAAAACACTAACAGAAAATGAAGAAAATACAAAAACATGGCTACACAATTCAAAAAATTCACCTTCCCTAGTAAAGTAATGCACATTTTAAGTAAAAATAAGTCATAATCTTCTAATTATTAAATATCATATGTGTGATTCATGTATACGCATATTTGTGTACATTGTCCCATTGTAAAGGGTGGGCACATGACCAAGTACACAGTTGTATATTGCAAAAGATACTGTCAACCGGGTTCAAACTTCTGAAAAACAATTTGGTGATTTATATCAAGACGCATTATTTGCCTGGCTGGTATAGCTCAGTGGATTGAGTGCGGGCTGGGAACCAAAGGGTCCCAGTTTGATTCCCAGTTGGGGCACATGCCTGGGTTGCGGGCCAGGTCCCCAGTGAGGGCCATGTGAGAGGCAACCATACATTGCTGTTTCTCTCCCTCTCTTTCTCCCTCCATTCCCCTCTCTCTAAAAATAAATAAATAAAATCTTAAAAAAAAAAGACGCATTAAATATTTCTGCCATTTGATTCAGGTTTGCCAACTGTAGGAATAAGTCTTAAGGAGATAACGCTAACAGAGAAGAAACAGTTCAATGCTATGTGTTTACCAAAATGTTATTAGTTTAATCGAAATCATCAACTACAAGGAAACTATGTCATGTCCATTTGGTATAAAAATATTATGTCATGTCCATTTGGTATGAAAATATTCAAATCATTAAAAATAGTGTTTATGGAAACATGAAAAATGTCACAACACTAAATTTAAAAAAAGTAATAAAAGTAATGTATACCTATGATACCTCTTTAAACTAAAGAAATAATTTAAATTAGTGGATATACATTTATTGAGAATGTTAAATTCCCAGGCATGATTCCAGATATTGGGATTTAGTATTAAAACAAAAAAGAAACAAATTCCAGGCCTCACAGAGCATATCACATCTACTGGGGTTTTAATTATATTAGTTTCTGGATTCTACCAGCAAAGACTGGTGAGATACTGAGCAGAAGACGGTTGTATTTAGGGTGGAAATATGAATACTTTCCCCCTTGACTTTACTGTATTTTTCCAAATTGCATCTAATGCCTGACTACTACTGTAAGTTACTTAGATTTCCAGATTCCAGGTTGGGAACCACAAAGTTAATATTCCATATGGATTGAAGAGCTATTTTCGGAGAGTCAAGAAAGCCAAACAGAAATCCTGCCTAGAAGAAGTTAAAGCTGCAAATACTGAAAGAAACGTTATTGCCCTTGCTTATCATTTGAACTGCGTGTGTGCACCTGTGAGTGGGGGTGGGGTGGGGGACTAGTATCAGTCTTGAGGTGCAGACACAGGTTTTTTTTTCAATGTACTGATCAGAAGCTTACGTTGATGGTAATGACACTTTAATGACAATGGTAATACAATTTATTAATATACCGTAGTTTGGTGGACAATGTCTTTTAAATCGTGTTTGCGAAAGAAAAGCCATTAATGAGCCAGATTTGAAACTCACTGAGGTCGATGGCACGTGAGCTCTCCAGTTGCAGTGTCCGATGCAGAACTTGCAATCAAGGCACTGGCATAACATGAGATTTTTGAGCATTAATTTGTAGAGTTGGCATAATTCCAATCAAAAGCAAAGCCTGTTAATGATATATTTCATTTTTACATTAAGAAGGCCAAACTACAGCCTCCAGTTTTTACATGAAAATGCCAATAAACAAAAATTAGAATTTAACCTTATACGAATTTGAAATATTTCAAGAGACCCTAGGGTCTCTTCTTGTTGGCATTCGTATTATCCATGAATTGTAAACATTGAACCCCTAAAAATTCTTCCCCCAAAAGATAAGGAAGAAAAGTCCCAGAACCCTCCAAAGCAGCTATTGTAAACCTCAAAGGGTAATTTGACTTCTTAACCTGCTATCCCAACAGAAATGATTGTGTCTAACTGCTTGCCTTTGTTCAGAGACTAATCACTAAATTGTGAAAAATCACCCTCAACTTACAAAAACTGCTCTTGATTATAAATAATTGCCCAAGACTGAGAGAAAGCAGCAGGCAAGATCCCAGTCTTTCATCCAATTTATTCAGCAGCAATCCACATTCCATTTGTCTAGACTAAATATAGCAGCGTTTATACAAGAAATCAATAGTGCTTGCAGAGAGGAGAGCGAAGCCATGAATATTTCATCAAACTCAGAGAGAAATGGCAATCAGCAAACTGATGGTTCTGTGTAGGTCATCTTTGGCCTGCTGGATTAGTGCCTGCTACTTGGACAATAGCTCATCTCTAGCTAATCATAATCATATCATAGCCATTCTTTCTATTTTTAACATTAATTGCACTGTGGGTGACAAAGACTCATCGTATTCCAAAAGGAATGATGGATTTTTCTTACGTCTTTGGTGACAGGCTAATAAGCCTCCCCAGGAGCAATAATAGTAACACAATACCAGGACCGAGTTTTAACCAGTTACAGTCCCTTTCATATCACAGAATGCGAAAGAAAGGGCACTGTCCACAGCTGCTGTATTACCATAATTAGAAGTAATCAACTTACAAGGAATAATTAACAACCCATTTTAACAGCAGGGAAATGGAATCATCTCTGTTCACGACACTTCTTGTCTGGAAACATGCAAATTCCTTACAAATTACTTGGAACAGGTGGCCAGTGATACATAAATTAGGAAGAAGCTGATGACAACAAATATTAGTGTTAGCATTACTTACAAATGAATCATGTTTTCTTAACAGATCTCAAGACCTCCTAGCTTTATTTGAACTTATCCAGTTTGTCTGACATTTCAAATACATGACAACATATATGTTACATTACATGCATGCTATTATCCTAATACCAAGTGTTCATTCGGAACATTTCCACATTATATATTAACTTGTCTTCATTACCACTTCACAAAGTCCTCTTCATTCTTTCTTCTGTGTCTTTCTTAATTATATTTTGAAAATTTTTCCGTTTAGTTTTATCAACTCATGCAGTTTTTTTTTTTTTTAAGTTTTTAGTTTGTAATGACCAGGGATACAAAAAAACTCCCATTTCAAAATAAAAATCTCAGACCATACAGATGCATATTTACATTTATTTAAACAACATACACACCTGTTCACCTGTAATTAAATGTCTGTGATGGATGTTTTTCTTTTAAATATCAAGGCTGTTAAAGAGACAGTACTGAGGGTAACCTAGTAGCGTCGGACTGTTCCTTAAGTCTCCACTGTAGATGCTGGTATGGACAGCGCAGATACGCGGGAAGAATTTTCCTCAGTTCCGAAGCAGGGATCTTTGGTTGCTACCATATCAGCTGACTTATTCATGAAGCCTTCCATTTTTAGAATGTTTTAGGTGGACAACTTGCAAAACTCATGGGTGAAAAAATTGTAAAATGCACAATTTTGACCATTTACAAATATCACAACTGTGGCTGGAGCCTGTTCATGTTGCTCCTCTGAAATGAGATCTATAGTCAGTATAGGGGAAAATACAGGTTTCCATACAAAAAAAAAAGCCATAGGCACAATCTCACCACCAATTGTGTGTGTGTGTGTATTCACTTAATTAAAAAATGAAACTTGAAAAAATGCATAACAACTAGAACCATGTTTTACCCTCTCAGTTACTCAGAGTTACTACTTGGGACATAGCTTCACCGGTGCTGCTCAGAGCCAGTTTATATGGGAATTAAGTTCTTTATACTAAGGGGATGGTTATCCACACCACGGGCAGGAGGACACTGCACTACAAATTCTACATCTGGGGAGAAACAAGCATTGGTCTCAGCGCCCATTACCTTCTTCTGCTCCTGCTTTCATGCCCAGAAACCTGGGACCGTTTGGGCCTGCTGGCTCTGCCCACGGGAAAAGCCTGCCCACTGTGCTGTGTTCTGCTTTAACGTGGTCCAGTCGACCATGCAGTCCTATCGGGAGTTCAGAGTTAGAAAAGAATGTGGAGAGCCACAGCAGATACAGGTAATCAGGGCTTCCTCAAAGAGTAGCCTATACGAAAAGTTTAAGCTATGTGGCAGATTTTGCAGGACTTTACATAAAACTTCAGCAACTACAGGTATATTTCACTCATCTCTTCATATTTGTTTCTTTCTCTCAGCCTTTGCCAGGGGCAGGCTGATTCTACTAAAATACGTCAACAGGTAAACTAACGATGCCATGGCATCTCTGAAACCTGCCCGATACCAACATGTGCACCAACGCTAGCCTGTCAGGGGGTGCCAGAGAGGGTATCACCTTCTCTCTGTGGAATGTGCTGCCCGACCTCTGTTTCTGTACTTCTGGCCAAACCAAAATCAATAAGGAATGACGAAGCGACACTGCCAATTTCGGTGTGATTGTGTGTGGAACTCTTTGTGTGTATGTATGCAATTCTACACATCATCTGGTCAGTCAACACAAGCAGTTTTCTAGTGAGCCTCCTTGAAGAAATTGGAGTGGTCTTGAGGGCTGAGTAGAAGAAGATCCCTCAGCAGCACATTGGTCTTAGGTCTAACCACACCACTAAGTGTGGGATGTCCGCCCTGCTTTGAAGAACCTTACAGTTTGCTCTGGTACAGCAATGGCAGACTTGAAGCTTTCCTGACTTGGAGTCGCTACCACCTACCTCCTCCCCATTGGGTATGTTGACCACTAGGGAGAGCTTTGCAGGTAGAAGCCAGGGACTTTGGGAAATAAATAGAACTTGAGTCTTTTTTCCACCTTCAACTCCGTGAAGTTGATTTAAATTCTTTGAAACCACCTTGATATGTCCTTTTCTGAAATCCTGCTACCTCCTCCCATCTTCTTAAGGTGGACTTGGATCCAAAAATTACAATTTTGTCATTTTATTTACATTTTTATTCTTTAGATCCTGTTGGTTACATCACAAAGCTAACTGAGGACAGGGTTGCACCTGATGCTGGTTTGTATCTTGCTTCTCTAGTTCTTTGCCTCATAACTGCACTGCAGCATAAATTCTTTATTATACCATCTAAAGAATGTATTAGCGAATGTACAGGAGACTGTTTAGCACTATATGTATCTAAAATAATTTAGAATATCATCATTAAAATATCATCAGGATGACCAACTTTTCCATCCACTCCTTTATTCAGCAAATATTCATAGAGTTCTATCAAATGCAAAAGTGGTTTTCAGTCAACAAGAAAGTGCTTCCAAGGAGCTCGTCCACTGATGCAGAAGACCAAGCCATGAACCTAGGTAGAATACAAGATGCATTAAGGGCAATGCAGTTGGTGTTCCAGAATCCCACCTGGGCCCTCTTCTATTTTCTCTCAAGGAGTCTCCATGGTGATCTCTTCCGTTCCCAGGACTGTATTTGCTCCCTATTTGGTGACAATTCTATCTTCTGCCTAGCCATCTATTCCAAATTTGCGACCCATATATACAACTACTATTGGCACTCTCCAATGAGCTGCCTCCTACTGCTCTTTCTTCAGTTCCTCTGTTCTCAATTATTGCAGCTAGAGGAGAATATGAAGTGATTTTGACTCCTCTCTCTCTCTCTCTTTTATTATCCATATCCACTCAACAAAAATGTTTTCTCCTATTCTTCTTCTTATTCAAATATTTTTTGAATTCATTGAGATCTGTCTCCTACCACTGCTTGTTTTGCTAAAGCAGTCCTCAGTCACTGTTCTGGCTAAAAAAACCTTCAGTGAACCCCATCTTTAATCTGCTGGCCTGCCCCTCTATGCTGTGCTTCCTGCTTGTCTTTCTGGCCTCAACACCATCTGCTGTCCCTTCACTTGCGTCATACTGATCTTCTTTCAGCCCCTTAAACACACTGCTCTCCTACATCTTGGATGTGCCTCATACTTTTCATCTTTCCTACAGTCCATTCTACCCCATTTTTCTAGACTGCTTCTTACTTATCCTTCATATCTTAGCTAAAAATGACTTGATGAAGGATGTCCTTCTGAGTCCTATTGCATTCTCCTCCTCTTAAATTTTGCAAATCTTTTTATAACATTTGTTAAACTATCTCCCTTCACCATCTTCTAAGTTCCATGACAGGAAGAATTATAGTGTCAGTACCTAGTACAGCACAAAAACACAGTAATGCCACAGTACATGCCTGGAATGGATGAAGGAAAAATGAGTAAATGATAGTTGTAAGAATCACATGGAGCTCTGGATGGTGTAGCTCAGTGGATTAAGCACTGGCCTGTGAACCAAAGGGCCGCCAGTTCGATTCCCAGTCAGGGCACATGCCTGGGTTTCAGGTCAGGTCACCAGTGGGGAGTGTATGAGAGGCAATCACACATTGATGTTTCTCTTCCTCTCTTTTTTCCCTCCCTTCCCCTCTCTTTAAAAATAAATAAATAAAATCTTTTTTTTTTTAAGATTTTATTTATTTATTTTCAGAGAGAGGAGAAGGAAGAGAGAAAGAGCAATGTATGGTTGCCTCTCACATGGCCCTCACCGGGGACCTGGCCCGCAACCCAGGCATGTGCCCTGACTGGGAATCGAACCGGGACCCTCCGGTTCCCAGCCCACGCTCAATCCACTGAGCTACACCAGCCGAGCTAAATAAATAAAATCTTTAAAAATAACAATTAAATTAAGAAGAATCACATGGAAATAAAATATGAAACGCCTGTGCATATATACATACACACATATACACATGCCTAATTAAAATTCTAAAGCAACTGCTTACTTGATTTTTTGACTGTCTGAATTTTAGATAAATATGACTTGACTGCTGAAATTGTTGACATGTAAGTCAGTTTCTGGCAATAGTGAATATTTATTTGGAAAAAAACCCTCAAAAAATGTTTCATCTAAGGTGTCAATTTCCCAGACTCCAACGTATCTCTTAAAACTCAGTGCGCTGAGAAGTCACAACCACCAAAATGGGGTAAGGGGCACTGGATAAAAGGAAACTTGCCCATCCATGCTGTTTGCCTCAGTAGGGATAACTGAGAAAAAGCCACAGTCCTGCATTAATCTGAACAATGGGGCCTAATTCATGAATGATTACTCCATGCTGAGATTATTAGAAAATTCGACAATGACTGACAAACTATAAGTTAACAAAATTATTAATCTCCAATTTGAAAATGAAGGAATACATTACTGGATGTCAATGGAAAAGAATAAACCCTTGTAAAGTTATTTGATTGAAATTCTTTAACATTTTATGTAAAATAACCAATCATTGATTTTTCAAAACATGCTGAAGCACTTTTTATTGAAGGCTCTTCACTGAAATGTGTTTTATTATTCAAGTCCTGGAAGGCACAACATTTTCTGGACAAGTAAATTAATAAATTTAAATGTGCCTAACATCAAAAATGGGAAATGGAAAAACTAGCAACACAACCTCAGTTTGGAAACAATACTGACCAAATTTCATTTTAGTAATACAATGATTCTTAGCTGATTTTCCACTATCAATATTTTTTAATTTTTTCACCATTAATTTCTATGATTGCATCATCATGAAATACAAAGAATTAGTAAGTTTCTCGAGCATGAAAAGCATAATTTTTATAAAAAGAATTCTTTAAATTGATTAATGCAGAAATACAATTCTCCCTCAAAGTGATTCTGTTCAAGTTGTACATGTCTTCAGTTTCTTTAAAGAGCACTAATACACGGCATAAGTGAAAAGAAAATAAATGCAAGAAGCAATCTGGGCTTTGATTTACTATTCTCTTATTTCCCAGGGGCCTGAACAGGAAACAAAAATAACCACAAATGACTAAAATATCAGTAGGCCTTGAAATATCAACATTTAAGTTAAAGCAAGCTAACTTTTTAATCAAAGCCTTACTATTTTGATTTACTTAATTCAAATTCCCTCTCTGCAAATATGCTTTTGAATTAAGCAGTCATAACAAACCATAACACAAACATGAATTGCCAACTCATCTGTAATACCCACTTAGTTCTAAAGTATGGCAGCGTTTGCTAGTTCTTTACCATTTGAGAACCAGGTAAAAGCTTCACTGAGCTTCTTGCTGTATGGAAACAAAATCAAACCAATTTACGTGACTTCAAGGTAATAGGAGCTAAGAAACTAATCCATATTATTTTGTAATTTGAGATAAAAACTTAATCTGATATAATGATAACTGTAAATGAAACCTTTAGTAGATGTAAAATCTTAGTATTTTAAAATAGTAAATATAAAAGAAGTTATTTGTTTAGCCAGATATAACACTCATGGTCTAGGATTTGGAGCAGAATTACATCTCTAAGAACCACAATGAAGGTGAGACAAACTGTCTCCTTCCCCATATTTTTTCTTCAATTTATAGTTCTTCTAGGTTAGAGACAAATACTTAATCACTACTATTTGCAAATGCCTAACAAAACTTCCTTCTCGTTATGAAAACCAAATATCTGAGGCAGGGGATTCCCTTCTAGCTCCAGAATCTTTTCCATCATCTGACATGTAATATAAATTTAATAAATATAAGTTTAATGAATATTGGTTGAATAAATAAACATCTCAGCAGATACCCCTCTCTAACAATGCTCTTTCTGAACAAATTACATCTGTTTATTCAGCAAATAAACTTTTTTCAAAGAAACATTACAAGTTTCCAGTGGGGAAGCTTTGTTTGCGGAAGTATGTAACTGCTGTTTTGATAGAAAAGAAAGAGCACGTATTGGTTCTTGTGTCCTGTCAGCATGAAAATAAATTACCTTTAACCAATAAAAAATATTCTAATATTTTCTGAAAGATCTGCCCAGGACGATGGCACATATGAAAAGGTGCAGGAGAGTAGGAGAAGAAAAATGGCAGAAACTGTCATGCGCGGTGCATCCCTGTCCTTCTCCATCTTTAATTCAAACCACGTCTCTTCCTTGGCTGCCCTCAAATCTGAGCCCCGATGAATCGGAACAGGGCCTCAAACAATGCATATGTCCCCCCTAGATTTCAGTTGTTTCCTAAGTTCAGAGGAAATCTTCACTACAAAACAAATAGTCTTAAAGTCCCACCAAAACCTCCCAATATAGACTGCACTGGCTTTTAAAAAGAAACACAGTTCTTGAAACAGCCATACACTATCTTCAAATAAAATTTTATGAACAGTCCCAACATATAAACCCAACACAAGTGACACTGTGAAGGAGGAACCAGTGTTCCATCCATTCATTTGCTCTCTGGTCCCTTCCCCTGGGAATCCCAACTCCGTGGAATTCGGTTTGAAAATCATTGTTCTAACTGCAATATGCCGTTCTTTGTCAAATTCAAATTCAAGGCAAGTACATCATTGCTGTTTCAAAGAACAACGCATTACTGTTTCATGAAATTATGGAAATTTGGAAGTTTTGAATAGGAAGTCATTAATTAAAGTTTCACCTCATACATAAAATTTGGGGGGGGAAAGTAAATGTTACAAAATAAAAATTCATCTAGTGCTGCATAATTTCAAACCTAGCCAGACAAATGCACTGGCACCTGTGTTTATGTTACTACCACATGGTGGCACCACTTTTGCTCATAAGTAGAAATACCCACTCTCCTTGGTCAGGAAGAGCTTTGGATATGTGAGTTTTACAATAATTATGCAAGCTTGGAAATTATGCGGAGTTTTGGGGACTGGAGCACTCAAATAAAATGGACTGCCCTATGCCAATTCTAAATCTGGCTTTCTAAACCTGGGTAAGAACAAGGACTAATACCATAATGCCAGTCTGCCTGGAAAGTTGTTTTCTTTTCATGTAAAACATGAAGCCAACAGCAATATGGCACTTATTATGGGCTGAACACTTCTGAAAGCTTTATAAAATAAATTTTAATTCATTTATCCTTCTTTACAACACCATGAGGTTGTACTCTCTGGTAACCTAGGGGATAGACACAAGTATGATCCTCATTCACAGGTGAGAAAAAATGGAGGCCACAGAGAAATTTGTCGTTAAGCTACTAAGTGGCACAACAGGAACTAGAACACATGTCATCCAGCTCCCGAGTCCATGATCTTAGCCACTCACTCTCACTCTTCTTGAGTTCTATACCAAAGGTGTCTGAGTTAATATCCATGAAGTCGCGTTGGAGTCGGGGTGTCCAACCTGCAACCCACGGGCTGCATGCAGCCCAGGATGGCTATAAACGCGGCCCAACACCAAATTGTAAATTTACTTAGAACATTATGAGATATTTTTGTGATTATGTATCATAATGTATTTAGTGTGTGGCCCAAGACAACTCCTCTGTTTTCAGTGTGGCCCAGAGATATCACAAGGTTGGACACCCCTGGAGTATAGCTTGATATAAATGAGTCTGGAAAATGTTCTGTTAAGATAATATAACGTATTTTTTTTATTTTTAGAGATAAAGAGAAGCATTACTTGTAACCGCCAATACAGATAAAAGAGAGATGTGCAACGGAACAGATTTCTGCATATTTTGAGACAACTGTCTATTTTCAGGTGAGTGCAAATCATCTTTTTTTTTTTATTTTTAAAGATTTTATTTATTTTTAGAACGAGGGGAAGGGAGGGAGAGAGAAAGAGAGGGAGAGAAATAGCAATGTATAGTTGCCTCTCACATGGCCCTCACTGGGGACCTGGCCTGCAACCCAGGCATGTGCCCCGAATGGGAATCGAACCGGGACCCTTTGGTTCCCAGCCCGTGCTCAATCCACTGAGCTACGCCAACCAGGGCCAAATCATCTTTCTTAACATGTATATTCCAATGTTCTCTTTAGAAACAATTCTGTATTTAAGAATTAAAAATTTGGTATTTTTCCCTTTCCTATTAGCCATAGAAAATTCAGTAGTGTCTACACAATTCATAAGATTCACCTTACTCTCCAATCTAAGTCTATTAATTCATAGACTGCCTAATAATAAAGTCATCATTAGTACTGGATTAACTAAATCCCATGGGACTGAGTCCGAGGTAGAGAGCCTCAATCATAACTGTAAACAGTGTTAACGGGGTTCGAATGTGTTGTTCATAATTTTTTAGATTACTTTTTAATTGACGACAGGAAATAGCAACAAAAAGGAGGAAGCAGCTGTTTTTTGACAATATGAGAAGAGATCTGACAGGATAGACGATGGTGGTTTAATTTCTTCTTATTTCAGAGCTTTCTATTTTGGGTTCATAATTCCCTTGCACTACGAGAGGTGATCACGAGCCACGAAGACACAATTTACTAGGTAAGTGGGAGGGTTTACCTCAAAGAAGAGCCTGAAGTTGTCCGAAAAATCTAATTTTTAAAAATATATAAATAAATAGGAATCAATGTGTCTGTTTCCATGCATTAATTAAAGACATTCATACTTTGGCATAAGAAAATAGAATAATTTTTCTCTGTGGCTTCTCTCTAATTAGACTGTCATTAAAATTTCTTTTTTGGGTAGAACTCCCAGTATCTGTTTATAGAAATAGCCTGTATTCAGAGAACTGTCAGCATTACAGAATGCTTCTCAATATTTTACAGCATAGCTTTGAGGTGATCACTCTATAATTTGAAGTGGTGTCATTTGTACAAACAAACATATGAGAAGTTATTTAAAAGTGAACTGAATGCCACAGAGCCGAGGTCAGCAAACTATAGCTCAGGGGTGACATCCAGCCTTGCCTGTTGTTGTTGTTGTTTGTTTGTTTGTTTTTTTTTTGGTTTGTTTGTTTTTCACCGCCCACTACTTAAGAATGATTTACATGTTCTTCAACGGTTAAAAAATAAAAATAAAAACCATTTCATGATGTAAATGTTATGTGAAATTATTCAAACTTCAGTGTTCACAAATAAAGTTTTATTAGAGCACAGTATTGTCCAAGGCAGCTTTCATGCTACAAAGTCAGATTTGAGCGTGATAGAGGCAGGCAGTATGGCTTGCAAAGCCTAATATATTCACTATTGGTCCCTGACAGAAAAAGTCTGCCAAGCTCTGCTGCGGGGAAATCTACAGCCAATTTTTATTCTCACATATGGTACTTCCTGTGATTTCCTAGCCACCTCTCTAATCTCTACCCTACTCGTTTAATGTAGAAGGTTAAAAATTACCATAGTTTGTTTCAGCTAAAAGAATACATAGTAAGTTCCTGGCTGGGTGACTCCATTGGTTGGAGCGTTGTCACGTATACCAAAAGGTTGTGGGTTCGATCCTGGTCAGGGCACATACCCGGACTGCAGGATAGATCCCTGTGTTGAGGTACATACAAGAGGCAACCAATCAATGTTTCTCACATCCATGTTTCTCTCCCTCCCTCCCTTCCTCTCTCTCTAAAGTCAGTAAACATATCCTTGGTTGAGGATTAAAAAAACAAGGAAAACATAATTAGGAAGCAGGTCATACTGACAAAGAAAACATCATATGAAAGAAGTTCTAAGTGTCTTTCATTGGATTGATATATCTGTTGCTAAGCACTTTGCATTAAGCAGTAAACTGGAAAACAAAATATAAATAAGAACTGTGACATTTTTAAATAATCAAAATGTGCTTTTTTTTGACATGGCTTTTTTTCATTTAATATGATGCTTTATCATCATTCCCATTTTACAGGTGAGGATAAGGTATACCAGGCAGGTTAGTGCTAGTTTTTCCAAGGGCACATACACACCTTTTTTTAAGTATTATTATTTTTTAATCTTGCTTACTTAAAATTATGGTAAATATTAATTTTGAATGACAAATAGAAGTCACTGTATCATGTCCCATACAAAAAAGATTAAGGTGTGTTCTCCTCCTGATTTATCTCTTTTCCACGAGGCCGAGATAACATCCTGCATGAGGCTAGATATAGAATGAATATATCTGTTCAATTAAAGTTTCTTTACATAAAATAAAAACATAAACTGCTCCCGTCTGTGTAGTAATTGCTTACAATTCCATATTTATTATATATAAGTATGTTTATATATATGTAACATATTATATATAAATAATATATATACTCAAAAGGGCAGTACATGTTATGGAAATCGACATTTGAATGAGTTTAGGAAAGGAATGTTTGGAAATTACAGGATATTGTGTTTATGTGACATTAAAATTTTTGTTAACAATCTGTGGGTTGATTTAGTTCATACTGAATACTTTAAAACCTTGAGGTTTTAAAGAAACATCACATGTACCTCAATGCTGCAATAATACTATACAAGGTTGGCTATTATACCCTAGTGATAGATCTGTAGCCAAACCACTAAAGAAATTTGGTGCCTCAAACAAAATAGCCCCAGTATTTAAGCATTGTAAGAAAAAAAAAAACTTATGGAAAAAAATAGTTACTCAACTGTTCTTCCAGATATTAATGTAATTTTAAATTAATGTAACCCAAGATCATAGGAAATACATGGCTAATCATAGAGCTTAGCAAAGCCATTCTCAATCCAATGGTTTCAATTTTATTTTCCACAGAATTTATAATACAACTTAGATCAGACCAGTAGAGGAGATTCTGCAGCTTGAGAACCCATTTGTTATACAAAATTTTTAAGTTCTAAATCAATGGTTTGGAATTTATAATCTTCAAAATAAAAAAAGGAAATATGATATGCTAAAAAATAAGAGAATAAAAATAGAAACAATTTTGCTTTATTCTTTGAGAAATGCACTTGTTTAGGGGTCATACACATTTCTTCTCCCTATCTGGGTACAGGGAGAAGTCAGAAGATAGAAGCCCCTGTCAGTAAGGAAATTCAGCCTGCCATGTTAGACATGTCTCTGTTAGGTTTATATAGGCCATTTGGTTGGGTTTATCCCTCTCAAGGTAAATTAGGCAGGATGCAGTCAAAGCCAGGGCTCAGAAATTTCCGGGCATATCTGAAGAGCAGGTGGGGCTGGTCCAGCAGATGTCCATTTGCATAAATGACTAAGACACCTCCTAAGAGAAATTCACCTTCAGCAAAGAGGAAGCCAGGCCTGACACACTTGACCTGATAACCAAGCCTCAGGGCCTGAGGGATTCTGATTCTAAATATACAGGGCATCCTTCCAGTCCTCTCTGACCTATAGGGCCCGGTGTACAAACCTAGTTTCCACCTTCTTTTTTTTTTTTTTTTAATATTTTATTTATTTATTTTTAGAGAGAGGGGAAGGGAGGGAGACAGAGAGGGAGAAAGAACAATGTATGGTTGCCTCTCACATGGCCCCCACTGGGGACCTGGCCCGCAACCCAGGCATGTGCCCCGACTGGGAATCGAACTGGGACCCTCTGGTTCCCAGCCCGCACTCAATCCACTGAGCTACACCAGCCGGGCCAGTTTCCACCTTCTGTGGTGCACTGAAAGTGCTTGCACCAAACTCATCCGTGACATCTTATTGTTAAAACCAAGTTTTTGTCTTACTCTGATTTTTCTCAATCATGGGACACAGTTGTTTTGGAGAATGAATGAATGTATGGGTGAATGGATGGGTGGAAGAATAAATAAATCTATTAATCTATCTTCTTTCAGTCACTCACTAATGCCCAATATCTTGTCATGTGAAATAAACAGAACATGGCAGATAGAAAACTGAGTCCCTTTTTCTAATTTTGGTCATTCTACTTCTGTGGGCCTTGGGTTCCTCGGGTACAAAACAAACAAACAAGCTGAAGCACAGATACTCAAGGTTCTTTCTGTACCAAGGTTATTCTCTCCTCACTCCCAAATTATACAGAGTATATATTAGTCCCTATCAGAAAGTCTGTCTCCTGAGAGAGGCAATTACTGTTGGCCTTCACTGACTTCTATGGGTAAATCAATAACCAGCAGAGCAGGTTCTGACGGTAGAGAAAGCAAGAGGGTATAAGAGGGAAGGGAGGGACTCCTACCAAGCAGGAGCAAATGACAGAGAATGGAAACCAGGAACTCCTTTGGAAAAGCTTTATCTAATTAAAAATTATCCTAGAGCAGGCTTTACCTGAGATACAAAACTCAACTACAGTCAAAATTTCTTTATTCCTTGGGTTGCTTGGAAACTCTCCTCAAACCTTCCATTATAAACAACAAAACAATACGTTCCATTTTGTTTCAATGAAAACATATCTTTTAAAAAATATCTTATTTATTTATTTTTTTAGAGAGAAGGGAAGGGAGGGAGAGAGGGTGAGAACCACTGACGTGAGAGAGAAACATCAATCGGCTGCCTTCTGCTGGTGCCCCTACCAGGGACTGGACCTGCACCCCAGGCATGTGCCCTGACCTGGAATCCAAGCGGTGGCCAGTCGCACTGTGGGACAACATGCAACCAACTGAACCACGCTGGTCGGGCTGAAAATACACCTTTTTGTACAAGAGTTGTTTCTAAGGAGGGTGGGATGGACAAAAATATACATTCTGTAATTCATTACTTATGAAAATAAGAATAAACATGTTCCTCATGAAGTGCTACCACAAAACAATATAATACCAATTTGAGAAAAATCAGAAATACTATTCTGATCCCATGAAAGGTGATGGATATTCAAAGAAACCCACATTGCTTAAGAAAGTAACAGAAAACTGCCAGAAGTTAGAAACAAGAAAACCAACTACAGTGGAAAAGTAAAACAAATATATTTATCCACTATTTAAATATCTTAAAATTCCCTTTATTGGTTAACATAACAAAATAACATCACTTGCAAAGGCTTATATAAAAAATTAAAGCCACACTGGCAGTTTATTTTTATTATATCAATGCATTTAGATATGAACTGAACCCTTCTTTTGCTGGGGGGGTGCTAAAAAGTCCCCCCCTTTTAACTAAAGAAGCACGCTGTACTGTCCAAAGCATTTGGTCCTGTTCAATAGCTAAAGCACCCTTCCCCCACCCCCACTCTCTTTAGCTTGGCTTCAAGTCAACGCTGTTTTTCTCATTCCAACTGTTTTGGACATATGCTGGCCCAACTAACAATGGTAAACACAGCAAGCTGTCTCTGATATGGTGCTGATTAAGTCATCTTGTGAACAAGCAGAATTTGGATGTTAAGATGCTAAGAAAAAGAAATTACTTTCAGAAATTCTCCCTTTGAACAATATTTGGATTCTCAATTTTAAATTATATGATAAACAAACCATGGGATACTTTTAAAAATACATTCACTGAGTGTTAGCCTAGGCATTCGAGACACAACGGAAGCTGACTTGGTGCTTTATATTCAGAGATTTTACAGTTCCAAAGGAGAAGGGGAAGCATAGGGAACAGTGGAGCTCAAAGGTGAGCTTAAAAATAGCTTTCTAAAGAATGGCACTTGCTATGTCTTGCAGGAAGAAAAAGTACAGAATTGAAATTGTGGATACTGTGAATTGTATTTTAATATCCGATTAGTAAATCAGTAAAAATGTATCTTCAGCAAAAGAATTAGAAATGGAGACCCAGTGAACACCATAAGCATGTGGTAAAAAGTAATTGGAAAGGATATAAATATTATAGTGCACCTAATTGTTATTCAGAGTGAAAAAATTATTTTTAAAAATTGGCATCTAAGATTCCGTTTTCGTACATTCGAACTGAGGACTTATTTTTCACTTAGCTTAGATTACTATATGCCAA
Source organism: Micronycteris hirsuta (assembly GCA_004026765.1). NCBI lineage: Eukaryota > Metazoa > Chordata > Mammalia > Chiroptera > Phyllostomidae > Micronycteris > Micronycteris hirsuta. The sequence continues at coordinate 657,577 of PVJI01000006.1, forward strand.
CTTCCCCTCATTATGCACATAGAATTGATAAAACCAAATTTTAAAATAAAGCCAGGAATACAATTCTTCTTTAAATATACATATACAGTTGAAAGATTAAGAGGAATAGGCAAGTCAAAAAAAATCACCATCTTAAAATAGAGAAAACTATAATATTTCATTTATTTATCACCAAATTAATACTATACATAATTTGACAGGAGAAGGAGGAAGAGGAGAAAATTATTCAATAGTTATGACTAGCAAACACAGAATAGAATAGAAAAAGATGAATTTAAGAGACATCTTCAAGCAATAGTAAGATTTGAAGATCAATTGGATGAAACAAGTAGGAATTATTTTTTAAAAATCACTGATATATTGAGATTATGGTAGACCTCTTACAGCAACACTGAACTATTTTATTAATTTTAAAATTGGGGCAAAAGAACATACAATTTTTTAAAAGAGAAAAAATCTTAAATGGGAGCATATTAATGTCAACTACTTTCTTAGTCATCACAAATTTTTTCTGACTGTATGAAACTGCATTAGAATGTATCTAGAAATACTTTGAAACTTTCAATCAGTAAATACCATCAAACTAAGTAAAAGGTCAAGAAAACATGACTTACATAAAAAATATTAACATTCATAGGCATTGCAACACATGTATGCTGAAATTATAAGTCATTTTGGAAAACAAATTACAGGAGATCTAAATAAGTGAAAATGCACCCTATGATACCAGATACACATTCAAATTGATCTACACGTTCAATACAAGTCCTATCAAATGCCAGTTTTGTTCTGTTTTGCAGAAATTGACAAGCTGATCTTAAAATTCATATGAAAGAGGGAATGGAAGGGACCCAGGACAGCCCATTCAATCCTGACAAGGACACATAGTATGGAGGACACACAGTTCCTAATCTCCACACTTACTACAAAATTACAATAATCAAGACAATGCGGAAGTGGCATAAGGACGCATGGACAGCTCGATGAAAAATATGTAAGTCCAGAAAAAAAGACTCATGTTTATGGTCAATTGTTTTTTGACAAGACTATGAAGACAATTCAATGAGGGAAAGAACAGTCTTTTTAACAAACGATGCTAGGACAACTAGATACCTAGAAGTAAAAAATAAATAAAGTGGGAATTCTACCTGCCATCATACACACACAAAAAATAACTCAAAATGTATTGTAGACATAAATGTAGAGCTAAAACTATAAAATTCTTAGAAGACAATATAAGACAAAATCTTTGTGACCTTGGATTATGCAATTTTTTTAGATAAAATCAAAAACACAAGTGATAAAGAAAAACAGACAAAAGAAAAATGTGTCTGTCAAAATTAAAAGGTTTTTTTTAATAATTACTTTATTGTTCTTCAATTATAGTTGTCTGCATTTTCTCCCCTTCCCTCCTCCCCACCCCATCCAACCCCACCTCCCTCCCTTGCTTCCACCCTCCCCCAAAATCAAAACTTTTGTGCTGAAAATGATAACATTTATCCACAAAATGAAAGAAAATATTTACAAACCATATATCTGATAAGGGTCTAGTATCCAGAATATCTAAAATAAAATTGCAAGAGTATAAACTCAACAACAAAAATACAAACAGCCCAATTTAAAAAAATTAGCAAAGGACTTGAAAAGACATTTCTGCAGAGAAGACATAGACATGACCAATAAGCAGTTGAAAAGATACTCAACATAGCAGTCTTCAGGGCAATGCAAATCAAAACCACAATGAGATATCACTCACACCCACTAGAATGGCCAGAATCCAAAAAAATGGTATAAAACACGTGTTGACAAGCCCTTATGACCCCAGCTATTTCACTCCTAGGTATTTTCAACCAGAGTAATGAAAAACACATCCACGCAAAACATGTACATACATGTTCATATCACATTCTATATTATCTATGCAAGTGAATGAATAACCAATCAAAATTAAAAATAAATATAAGAAGATAAAGATTTGGGTTTTCTTAGTCTATATTAAATATCTAAGCTTATATTTAGGTATTTCAGCCAGCATTATTGCCTCCAACAAGCAAATATAAAGCAAGTAGACATTAGAATGTGAGATTCGAATGAAAAAGCATCACACAGACTATATAAAAGTTTTTTTTTTTAAGTTATATTCCCAAAGCTGTTACTAAATAGCTGTCTCTATTTTGGCTGAGGTTCCAGGAAAAACGGTGTCAACTATTCCACATTCTAGTCCTCCCATGCAGGAACAACAAAGGAATTCCTGAAAACCCAATGGGGAACCGTGGCTCTCCAACACTGGTATGATGGAAGGTGTAAGAGAGCTGCGGTGAAACTGGCCAAGGAGTTGAAGAAAAGACAGAGAATTTCTTGAGGGACAGTGACAATATATTCCCCATCCCCACCCACCCTCTCCTCCCTAGTGATGGAAGGTTTGTTTTTCCTTCCCCTTAAGATTGATGAGAAGTGCCTTAAAGAACACATATAGAAAACTCGGTCAGTTTTCTTAAGTTTTGGAGACAAGATGGAGTGGTTTTTAACTCAAGTCCGAGAACTCTAAAGAATGAAAGCCAAGGCTGAGAGGCTGTGGTATGCACTTGGGAAAATATGAACTGGGCTTGATGAACAGGTCAAAGATGTAGGTGTATTGTATGGCCCAGATCTGGGCCAGCCAGGAAAAAAAAAGAAAATGAGGAAACTGACCTGGGACTGTGTTAGAATCTGCCCACGAGGGACACTTAATTGGTCAAGGAAACTTCAGCAGGAATATTCAGAAGTGTCCAAGTTGATGCCTGACTCATGGAAGGCCAGCTATAATCAGCCAGTTGGGGAGTATTTCACTTAGTGCAGGACTGTGGGTGAGCAAACCCTGATAAGCACCCACAAGAGAAAGAGCCAGCTTTAATCATCCATCCAAAGCGGGGCGTCAGCTCAAAGGAAGCCCCATCACACTATACTTTCCCTGCCTCCACACTCTCCAGGGCTCCCCAGCTTCACGCTTTTTTTCAGGCTGGAAGAAGAGGGACAGAAGCTAAAACCTGGGGGAAAGAGGGGAGCCGACCATACCATTTCTTTTTTCTATTTCATGCGTATCCATGCAGTTGTTCTGAGCTGAGCTGAGAATTTTTTACTTTGACTAAAGTTTGATTGTTATATTCATAATTACTGAACTGACACAATCTAGGGCTGACATGCCTTGAGGGCGACCCGGAAAGTCACAGCAGCTCCGGGTCTCCCCAGAGTTGGGTCGAGCCTCTCCCCCAGGACTGGACTGAGAGGTCAGAGAGAAAAGAGATTGCAGCTGGTTTCCTCTTGGCACCTTACAGATCCCACATGTTTAGTATGAGTGACAGAAGTCGTGAGAGAAAAGAATGAGCCCACAGAGGGACTAAATCCACAGAGGATCCTGGTACCATCAGAACGGACTGCTGGTGTGCTGGCAAGGCACAACCTCAGCTGGGCTCTACAGTAGGATTTAGGGGATTAGCTCTAAAACACAGTCTGGAAATGAGCCCTCATGTATAGCTCTTGGATGATACTGACAGAAGAAAGTTCTCAGCATGTCATTTTTGTCACCTTTTACCCCTTGTATCACCCGTGTTTCTTTCATGATCATGGCCTATGGAAGAAACACCAATAATTGCAAATACACCACACTAAGGAAGAGATTGTATGTTTATTTTTAGCAGTAGGAAAATGAGTGTGTTTCTGAGAATTCTGCAAGTGAAACATGTAAAATATGAGAAGAATAACAATGATTGGGTCAGAAAAGAGGACTGATTTTATAAAGTTCAACATGGCATATACTGTATCCAATAATTTTGGTTCATTATGAAAAGAAACACTTTCTGTTACTGGAGGCCAAAGCTTAACAAATGTTAAGAATATTTTTTAAATAGCTTTAAAGTGTTTGTGCCTGTTTATTCCAGGTCTCACATACTGTTAACATGTTTGTAGGGCTCGATTCTTTCAAGTTCAGCAGGTGGTAAGCACACTTTTAAGAAGAAAAATAAACTCGGGGAAATGCTGAAACATAATTAAACATTTATTAAGCTCAGAATATGCCAAAAGCCTATTATAAACTTAAATTTGTGTCTAAACACATACTTTTTATCTTTTTGTTTTAAATTATAAAAGTCACAGGGTGTTCATGGGAAAACACTTCAGCAGTACAAAGGATAAAGTAGAAGGTAAGAATTTCTCTTTCTCGCTCCTCCCTCCCACCGCCGCTCCCGGAAGAAACGCATACTAAGGGTTTCTCGTGCCACATTCATTGGTCTAAGTTTCATGACATGCTGTGTGTGTCTCCGTGTATTATAGACAAAACAGATACCATGGCTGAAATGAAGAACAAACACAATGATTTTATAGTTAATTTGATGTTTAGTAAAGAAAAGTTAGGAAGAGATGATTGCAAAATATACCAGGAGGTTTTAAGTTATGTATTAAACAATCTCACCATCTTGCCATTAAAGTTGGTGCTTTAAAGTTGTCAAAGCCCCAGGATAAAACATTGAAAGTGTTTTCAGATTCTCCTTTGACCTACATCTGCTTTTCAAATTTTAAGTCAATATCACATGGAGAATAGATCTAGAATGTTGAACTAATAAGACTCCAAAATAGCTTCTACTGGGTTTAAAAATAACCATAGTCATACTATTCCTAAAGTAGCTGGGAATTTAAGCACAGAATATTGTCTCTTAACTTAAAACTAAAATGTTAATGAGATCCATTAAAAATTCTTCTTGAATCTATTGGATTCCCTAATTTTCTACTACTACCTGGTAGATTTTTCACATTAAAAGATGCTCAGAAGCCCTCTGAATAAGTAGTAATGTTAATAGCATTCTAAGTTTACAACAAAGAAGTAAGTAAAGATGGTTAACCAAAAAAGGAATCAAACAGTGCTTATTACATTTATTTAATTATCTCAAAAAATGATTTATCATATTACCCCTAAAACCAATCTATATGAGGTAGAACCCATTTAGTTTTCTGCTGAATTATGTAGCATTACCAACAATTTAACAAACACATGAAAATGTGTGGGAAAACACTGAGAAACAGAAGTTTTATTGAGTTAAATATTAAGATAAGTGACAGTAAATTTTAAAATATTCAATTTACTTCCAGAAGAACATTTTTCCATATGTGGAATTTGGCTGCTGACTTCCACACTGGAATGAGACAGAAATCAGGGAAGCAAATTAAGGAGCTGAGAGAACATATGGAAATTCAGCAAATATTACTTAGTGAAGATGCTTTGGACTTCTGATGACATATGATAACACTGTCATAGAATGTAACCTTCTTCCAACTTTTGGACAAATGATAAGACAACAATTTTAGGTATAGACCCTCTTAAATTGTTTACTTTTGAATCTCTACGATCCAAGTCTGCATTCTACACATAATCATTAAATGAATGATTTAATGAAAAGTAATATTGAGGAAATTACCTTTATGCTGAATTCATACAAATTTTTATAACCATTTTTTGCCTAAGAGAAGTTTGTAGGATCATATCTTATCCTTACAGAAGACATAATATAATCCCCTCCTAACATGTATTTCTATCACAAAATGTTACTTTTATTTAAATACAGTCATGATTTTCAACTATAACTTTTTTGAACTGTCTGAGAAAATATCCTAAAACTTTTGAAACACATAGTAGAGTTCTTCTAACAGAATTTTTGATGATATATATTTTTTCAAATAAAAACTACTATATACTTATTATAGAAAAATAAAAAAAAATCACTGTAATATCTACTGTTGGGGTGCATACATGAGACCAAACTATGTAAACCAATTTTTCTCCCTGCTGCTATTGTTAATATTTTAATATATACTGTCGGTTCCTTTATGTATATAGTAGTCCCTCCTTATCTGTGGTTTTGCTTTCTGAGCTTTCAGTTACCTGCAGTGAAACCCAAAAATGTTAAATGACAAATTCCAGAAATGAGTGATTCATACATTTTAGATTCTGTGCCATTCTGAGTAGCGTGGTGAAATCTCATGCCTCCCCACTCCATCCTGCCTGCAATGTGAACCATCCCTCTGTCCAGAGAATCTACCTTGATATGCTCCTCAGCCTTAGTCACTGAGTAGCCACCTTGGCTATCAAACTGACTGTCCAGGTGTCACAATGCTTGCATTTAACTAATTCTTATTTTACTTAATAATGGCCCCGAAGTGTAGGAGTATTGATGTTAGCAATTCAGATACGCAAAAATAAAGCCATGTAATGCTTGTTACGTATCATCAGGTCAACAGCAACCTGATGCTATGTCACAATGTCTATGTCACTCACCTCACTTCACCTCATCACACAGGCATTTTATCATCTCACATCATCACAAGAAGAAGGGCGAGTATAGTTAAGTATTTTGAGAGAGAGGGAGGGAGAGGGGGAGAAGGAGGAGGAGAGAGACAGACCACATTCACATAACTTGTAGTGTATTGGTATAATTGCTCTATTACTTTATCCTTTGTCTTACTGTGCATAGTTTATACATTAAGCTTTATCATAGGTGTGCATATATAGGGAAAAACATAGTATATATAGGGCCCGGTACTATCCTCGGTTTCAGGAATCTACTGGGGGCTTTTAGAACGTGTCCTCCCTGAATGAGGGGGAACTATTCCGTACGTGTCTGTGAGTATGTGTTTGTGTATCTGTGTACTAAAATGAGATCATATACTCATAGTGTTTGTACCTGTTTTTCTGAGTTAACAATCCCCACGATTCTATTTCAGAATAAATTCATTTCATCTAAATGACATCATGTTCACACTCAATTCCCCCAAATTGTCCATTAGAATTAGTTTGTTGAAAATTAGCAAAGTCCCATTTTTATTACCCAGACTTGTTGAAGTCTTTCCAATATTTTGCTATTAGTAATGGTGCTGAAATGGAGACTTTTGTGCATAAAGCTTTTTCTATAATTAGAATTGTTTCCTTAGGAGAGGTTCCCAGAAATGGAATTAATGAATCAAATGCCATGAACTTGTAAATCTCTTGATACCTACTGCCAACTGACTTTCCAAATGCATTGTACCAAATTACATTTCCAACAGCAGGGCATGAGAATTTTCTTGAAGTGAGCATAGTTAAAGGAGGTTTTTGAACACAATATAATTTGTAGTCAAGAAACAATGAAACTGTACAACTTTATGTGCTCCCATCACTCATCTGCCACGTTCAAGTAAGTTTATTAAACATGTGATACACAGGTAGAATTTGACTAAGTAGAAAGGTGTATACCATCGATTCTGTGCACAACAATCATACAATCTTTTGAGCAGCTACCACTGACTCATAACAGACGATGTCAATATAGTGCTGGGGGACAAGAGGTGTGCGCCCAAGGATTTGCAAGAACAAAGACAGGAGTCACCCAACACTGTCTAAGATAAGAGAGAGTTAATGAAAGCTTCTTGGATACTATGGCAATGTAGTTCTGATGATTAAGTAGGAGTTAGCCTGGAGAATAAAATGTAAGGGAGGAAAAAAAGATAGACATAGCAGAAGGGTCCGCATGAGCTTCCAGAATAATCTGTTAATATGCCTTGCTGTAAACAGGGGAAATTGTCTCAGCCCCTTTTCCTATGGTTTCTCAACATTTATGATCTGTATCATTCCTTAACATGATTTCAACAAGAGAGTTCTATGATCTTTTCCTATCCTTGTAGAGTATACTTCAGCCCCTCCAGCTGTTCTCAGGATGAAGGGGCGCTGCTAACAGCCGCTTTGCAGGACATTTGATAAATATATGGATGTATTTGTCACTGTCACAATAACTAATGGTACTAATAACATTCAATGGTCAAGGGCTACAGAAGTCTAACTTCTAGCAATGTGCTAAACATTTCCACATGACAAAGAACAGTCCTGTCTAAAACGCCAATGGTTCGCTCACCCTCCCTTTCTTAAAAAATACTGATCTAGATGGTAAGTTCCTGGAAGAAAAGATGGTATTTTACACGTTACTCTTATCACACCTAGAACACATGGATGGTAGATATGTAATAAACACACATTGAATACCTCTTTGATGAATTAAAATGAAAATTAGAAAAATTTCAAAAATAAGCAAAATGTTCCAAGCACTTCACCAACTGTCTTATTATTTACATTTTGTAATTCATTACTTATGAAAATGAGGATAAATATTTTCCTCACTCACAAAGTGCTACAATAGGGCAATATAATACACAATTTGAGAAAAATTAGAAATATTATTCTGAGCTCATAAAATGTGATGAATATTCAAGAACACCCACATTACTTAATAAAATCACACACAAAAAAATGCCAGTGATTAAAAACCAGAAAACCAACTAAAGTAGAAAAGTAAAACTGAAAAAAAATTACCCATAATTTAAATATCTTAGAATTCCTTTTTTGTTGTTAACAAGATAGCATTGTTTGCAAAGGCTTATATAAATAAAGTTAAAGCCACAACAGCTATTCACTTCATTATTGTAGTGCATTTAAATATGAACTAAACCTCCTTTTTTGCTTAAAAATCCCCCCTCTTTTTTCTATACAACTACCCTATATTGTCCAAAGCATTTGGTCCTGTTCAATAGCTGAAGAACTCTTTTTCTCCCTCCCTCTGTCTTCAAATCAATGATGGTTTTCTCATCACCATGAGGTGTATTACCAGAAAATGATGAGACTGTAATTTACCAGTCTATAAAATAAAATCAATGGCAGCCACCTATCTAACCGTTTACATTGGCAGAGAAAGCAAATCAGCTATAATCCCCTCTATCATTTGCCATAGGTGAAAAAAATTCCTAGAGACATTCAAGATCTGTGAAACCTTCTTTTTAAATAACTGTGGCTCTAACAGCCTACCAACTGGGCAACCGGGCACTGAGGTATCATCTTCCAAAGCTGAACACTTAACATTCTATGGAAAGTGCAGAATACAAATGATACATTCAGACAAGTACACTTTGTTCTTAATTGGTTTATTGGACTTTTTGGAAGTCTGCAGCATGTATTACCTTTAACTTTTTCTTCTTAAAACAAAATTTGCCATGATTTATTTTTTACTAAATCTTTACACACCATTAAAACACAGTCATTTAGCCTGCAAGACAACCAGGCTCTTCCTGGGGGGAAAAACACCCTGAAACATAGGGTTCTTAAGATTTTAATTTTACAATAAAACAGGCCACAGGCAAATAAACAAAGTGCTGAGTTAAAAGTGGCAGGAGCATTAGGTTTCAGAATTATCGTAAAACAGGAAGGTTGTGAGGGTGGGACATAGGATGAAAGCAGCCTCAACCCTGAGCCTTCCTGCTGACAGGGGCCCTGCCAAAATCCACAGCGGTGTGCACACCACACAAACACGCACACGGTGCGCGCACACAGTACTCAAAGGGTAACTTATTTGGGAGAGCTATTATCTTTCAAAAAGTCCAGTGAGAGCAGGAGATAATAAAATAAAAGGTTCAAAGAGTAATTCAACTACTTCTGAAAATCGTACGCTGCCAGGGCACTTGGATGAGAGATGGTTTTCACACGTGTGCCCAGGAGCGTTTCTCCTAGGGTAATGCCATCTGGGGGAATGACCTTCCCTCCTCGATGATAATTTTGCAAACACACTTACACACACTTCCATGCCTGGAAAAAGAGGTTGTACCTCCAGGGCCGGTGTCAAATTTCTCTCTGAACAATTGTTTAGAGACCACACCTCAGAGAAAAACTAAATATCGGCATTGGTCAATAGGGTCAAATACGCATTGTGATAAAGAAGATACACACGTGGTTCAGAGCGCCGTGCCTCCAGATATAGCCACATTCCAATGAAGGAGTGGGAGGCTATGCCAAATGGAGGTAGCAGTTAAACTGCTCACCAGAAAAATAAAGAAAACCAGGTCATTATTTTTCCTTCCCTGAAATAAAGCAGCAGCTTCTGCTTAGTTTGGAACAGTCGCTGCAAAAAAGGAAGCTCGTGTTTATTCAGCTCTGTTCCTCTCAGCAGTCTGGTTCACGGGTTGGTAGTCTTTTGTTTTGTTTTAGGTTTTTTAAAATTGATTTTAGAGAGAGGGGGAGAGTGAGAAACAGAGAGAGAAATACCAATTGTTGTTCCACTCATTTACGCATTCGTTGGTTGCTTCTTGAATGTGCCCTGACGGGGTGTCAAACCCACAACCTTGGTGTATTTGGATGACTCTTTATCCAACTGAGTTACCTGCCCAGGGCCTGCTTAGTTTTTTATTACTTTGTTATAGTAATTTGTGGATACTGTAAAGCCGATTTAAAAGGTAGCAACTAAGAAGAATACAATGCAGATTATAAGCAAAAGGCCACATAAAGACACACAAAAGACATGCAAATTAATTTCAAAATATTCTGAGGGTCAAAGAAATTTTTTTAACTTAAAATCTAGCCTTTTGCCTGGACAGCAAAGATGCATTCCTAAAATTCTATATTTTCTACCTATAATCCTTCATGTTCTTGGTATATGAATACTTAATATACTTGAATAAAATATATGGAGAAATTCAATAAGGAGAGTGTAAAGTTTCACATATTAGTCACTGCTTGAAATTGTTAATAACAGTTATTATAAAAGATTACTCGATAATTCCAGGTGAAATGCTTAATCTTCTATAATGCGCAGGCTGGAGAGAAATGTTGCATGAAACAGTGTTATTTATAAAACATGCTAATAATATTAAACATGATCATAATACAGATAAGCAGCTTAATTTCTTTTTCCCCAAGTGATTACACAAAGTCCATTTCAGCTCAGCCTCCCAGAGTAAGTACAACGAGCACGTGACCCAGTGAGCCGTGGCCGCCTTGTCCCCTGCAAGGAATGGGTCAAATACAGCACTGCCATAGGGAGATGATTAACTCCTAACCCAGTTTTTAAAGCAATTAAATCGGTGTTGCTTCTCTGTTTGAAACCTGAGCAACAACAGCTCGAGGATTTGGCATGATTAGTTTTCAAGAAAAAATGATCTTGTTTCCCAGTATAAAAACAGAATTTTAAAAAACGGGTACGGAAAGATTGAGTCACATCACACTCACCTGCACTGACAGTGACAGTTATATTTTAGCAATTGGGCTCCTTTTGCTGGACATTCACCACTTGGTTTAGAGGACACTCAAATCTCAGTTTTCCTCCTACAGGACCAACCGCTTCTTTGGGGTCCTATTTACTGGTTCCATTTCTCTTCCCTGATCTCTTAATTCTGGAGTTTTCAGGGTTTAGTCCTTGGTCCTTTTCACTGTCTACAGTGGATCCCTTCATAAACTCATCTAATTTCATCATAAATATCACTATGTGTTGGCAACTCTAAAATATTTCTCTCCTTTTGGGTCTCTCTCCTGAACTCTAGATTCCATCTACCCAACTGCTGACAAGCAGTATCTACCTGTATGTCTAAATGATATCTCAAAGTCACCATGTTTAAAAATGAACTCCCAATCTCCCCCTCGAACGCACCCCACCTGTACTCCTATCCATATTCACGGTTGGTCACTATATCCTTCCAGGTGCTCAGGCCCAAAACCTTAGAGGCATCATTTAAGTTTTCCACCCTCTCACGCCCTGTACATCAAATTCATCAGGAAATCCTTACGTTCTTCCTTCAAAACACTGTATCCTGATTTTGTAAAAAATTTTGATCACTAATATCTCTGCTTGTGTAGCTCCCATGCTAACCGTATAGTACTGTATAAGCCCATGTCTTTCTCAAGGAGATTACCACGGTCCTGAACTAATGCACATTGCAGGATCCTCTGCCGACCCCTACAGTAGTTGGCCATTTTGCTCAGAGTACAAGTCATGACCCTCACAAGCCCCACGTGATCAGACCTTTCTTTTCCTCTCTGACCCCCACTCCAATTAATCTCTCACTGCCTGTTACAGACACAGTGGCCTCCCTGCTGTTACTATACTCAAATACTCCATGCTCCGCCCATCTCAGTTCCCAGAAAACTCTTCCCTTGGATCAATTTATGGCTAAATGCTTTTCCTCTTCACAGACTCTCAAATCTTCTTTTGTTTGAAAATTACAACTTTCCTTTAATCTCCACTTCATACCTTCAATCTGCTTAGCTTTTTCTTTTTTCCATAGCAGTTACTAACTTATTTTATAAAATTTATTTATATAGTATGTCTATTTTATTTGATGACCCTTTTGGAACTATAAGCTTTAGGAGAGCCACAATTTTTATCCATTTGTTCAATGGTACATCCCAAGCACCTAGAATAATATCTGGTACATAGCAGATACTCAATAAACAGTTGTAGGATTAAATGAATGGAATAGAATAGGCTGGGAAATCACACAATAAATGGAATGAAATAGAATGGAGTGGAATAGAATAGAATAGAATAGAATAGAATAGAATAGAATAGAATAGAATAGAATAGAATAGAATAGAATAGAATAGAGGCAACTGGCTATTCTGTTTTGCTACATACTTATTATCATTGACGGTTTCTGCTTCTAATCTATTTTTAAAAAGCCTGAGTATGCAAAGAACATTGAAATAGCTAAGAAATGATCTGGACTTTTCAACAGAGACATAATAATGATAAATTAACGAATTGTAAAAATTATAATTCTAAAAACCAAAAAGGCACTAGTAAAAAGGCCACAACCAGTGACAGCATATTCCCAAATGAGAAAAGCAACAATTCTGAAAATCCTACACAGAAAGAGAAAAACAGGTTTGGCCAGAATAAATGAAATGCCTGCACTCCCTATTTATTGCAAAGCAACCCATTCCCAATGATCAGTAGTGCGCATGCAAATTCTGCCTTAAAAAGCTTTTTACTTTGAGATAATTTTAGAGGTACAGAAAACCGCAAAAATGGTACAGAGAGGGCCTGTATGTTTTCTCCAGTGGTTACATTTTACGTAATTATAGTACAACATCAAAACCAGGATGTAAAAATTGATACAATAGCGCATAAATGGAATCAAACAGAATGTATGTGACATTTCTAGATTGATATTTTTCACTCAGAATAATGTTTGTGAAATCCATCCAAGTTGTTGCTTGTGTCGGCAGTGCCTTCATTGTTTATTGCTGTATAGTATTCCACAGTGTGCACAGTTTGTTTGACCGTGTACCTGTGGAGGGACACTGTGGAGGTTTACTGTTTTAAGCTTTTACAAGTAAAGCTGCAACAGACATTTGGGTATAGATTCTGTGTAGGTGAATATAAGTTTTATGTTCTCTAGGATAAATTCCCAGAAGTACAACTGTTAGGTCATATGGTAAGTGTATTATTATATATTTTTAGGGAAAAATTTTTTTTCAGAGTGTCAGTATCATCTTACATTCTCATCAGCAATGTACAAGTGGTCCAATTTCTCTGCACCCTTGCCAGCATTTGGTATTGTCACTATTTTTAATTTTAGCTGTTCTAATAGATGTATATTGATATCTCATTGTGGTTTTTATTTTATTTCCCTAATGGCTAATGATTTTGAACATCTTTTCATGTTCTTATTTGCTAGTTGTCTACTTTTCTCAGTTAAATGCTTCATTTCTTTTGCCAATATTCTAATTAGAGTATTTTTTTTACTATTGAATTTAGAGAGTTACTGAGTTAAACATTCCATCTATGAGTCCATTGTCATATACAAAGCTGTGAAAGTGTTTCGTGTTTACATAGTGAGGGTTTCACTCATAAACTCATATTATATATAATTTATTAAAGCAAAAATCCCAAGAGCTCATTACACATCAGATATAGCTATACTGAAATGACGGATAAAAATTCCTTGTATTTTGTTTTTGCCTTTACTTTTTCAGCGTCTGTTCATATTATCTCTTTATCTCACATATTTTATCTCAGCCTTAATATGTGAGATAAAGAGATAATATGAACAGACGCTGAAAAAGTAAAGGCAAATTGAAATAATTTTGCCTCAGAAAAATTGAAATAAAAAATACAATTTAAAATAATATGTATGTAAATGCATATCCCACATTCATTCATGCACACTTGTTCTGTGAGGTATGTGGTATGTGTCATGGTGAACCCATATCCCCCCACACACATCCTGCATACTATTCTCAGCTTTTATATGCATGGATCAAAAGCCACAGGGTCAAATCTTGTCCTTTTACCACTTGGTAGAATATGGATTAATGGGTTCCTATCAATGGTTTCTATTGAGTCATAAAAAAGAATGAAATCCTGCCATTAGCAACAACATGGATGGACCTAGAGGGTAAAATAAATCAGATACCAAAAGACAAATATCATATGATTTCATGTATATATGAAATCTAAAAACAAAACAAAACAAATGAACAAACAGAAAAACAAAACAAAAGCACTCAGAAATGCAGGAAACAAAGAAAAATTGGTGGGTGCCCAACAGGGAATGGGTTGTGGAGTGGGAAAATAGGTGAGGGGATTAAGTAGTACAAACTCCTAGTTATAAAATAAATAAATCAGGAGGATGTAATGTATAGCATAAGGAATATAGTCCACAATACTATAATAACTTTGTATGGTGGCAAATGGTAACTAGACTTATGTGAGTCATTTTGTAATATGAATATAAATATTTAATCACTATGATATAACCTAAAACTAACAGGAGATTATATGTCACATATATCACTAAACATATACACATATATATTGGTAAGGTTCAACAGCAGTTTCTATTTTACTGAAAATTAAACTTACTGTCTTATTGTATGTGGCAAATACTTTACATTCTGTTTGATAATTTGAGTTCATTTACATCCATCCTTTGTCACAAAATTAAACTCTATCTAGACGACCAAGTTAAACCTGTGTTTCTGAGCGAGGTTCCAGCCACTCTGTTCTCAGTCACACTGCTCCTTACCGGGAGGTACAGAAATATCAGCATCATCATTGTATTAGTCAGTGTCCATTCAGGGAAAAAGAATCCACGTAAGCTACTTCAAAGCATAAAATGATTATGGCAGAATTAGCTGGAGATGTGTTGGAAGCGATGAAAGAGAAAACAGAGGAAGGGGAAGATGCCGGAGATTTAACAAGTGCTACCGCAGCAAGGGTCAGAGGGAAAAAGAGAAGACCCAAAACACAAGAGCCCAGAAGCTGGGTTGGCAGGGTGGAGCCAGAAAGTCAGAAGGCCACCAAGGTACTGCCCTTATGGGCAACGAGGTCCAGGCTATGAGATTAGACTTGGAACCATGGAAAATGCAGCCACTTGGGCAGATGTTGAGCCAACCCATACATTGTGACTTCCGGGAAAGAAGTGGGCACAGAGAGGGGAAAGAGATGGCAGGTATACCAGTCTGTTCCATCTGCCCTTCGATCTCCATTCAGTGTTTCCCATTTGCTGAACCTACGAAGATAACGGCTGGTGGAGGAGCCTGGGAAATGCTGCTTGCTGGCCCCAGCCAGGTGCAGGGGAAGGGCAGACAGTGAACAGAAGAGTTGTAATCAGGGCTCCCACAGGAGAAACTGAGCTGAGGAAGTAAGTCCGATTTCACAGGTGTGTTTTAGAAACTCTGTAAAAAGCTCCAGTAGAAGTTTGAACTACCATATAAATCTAGCTTTATTGATTATCTTGAAATATGATCAACCACAAGGTCCCCCACTCTTCCAGATAGCAATAACAACTGAGCAAGACCTAGGAATGCACAACTGGCCAGACGTTTCCCCGGGAACACACTCCCATGGGGGCACTGGAACTGGCCCCGCAGACACAGCGGTTCTCCAACTCTGCTCCTGCCACGGTACCTCCTGCGATGTGCCGAGGGTTTACAACACACTCCTGTTTCACACCACCAAGGGGAAAAGTACCATCATGCAACAGAAAATACCAACAAAACTGAAATCTTCTCTAGTTTAAAACGGTAGTATGTTCTATCAGCTTCATCCTAGGTTGTTCAAGTCAAACGAAAGAACAAAATGAGGGAGGAGGAAGGTATCAGGGTGGGTAGGCCTGAAAGAGAAGGGCAATAGCTATTCAGTTTCTCCTCTGGTGCCAGGTTCAGTGCTGGGCACTTGGCCATCAGCTAAACTATCTCACTCTTACGACAACTTGGAGAGGTAACAATTTGTATGCCAACTTCACAGGGGACGAAACTAAGGAGCTGCTCTCAAATGTCCCTCGGTGAGGGTGGGAATGCAGAGGGCTGCTTTTATTCCTTTCTAAAAGCCAACTTCTTTGGGCTACGCCAAGAATGTTTCTGGGAGTTGATACTCTTAATTCATATTCTTATACCCAAAAGATTCTTTTCTACTTGAAACAAGATAAAATGACTAAATAAGTCTAAGGAGAACATCTCTTTCTAGCATCTCTGTAATAGCTGGGGAAGGGCATGTCGTGCTTGGCAAGAGGGACAGGAAGAAAAGCAGCCAAAAGTTTACGCGATATTCAAATCATTCCCTCGTACATATGCCTGCTGAATAAGATCGCAGTTGTGTCGATATGCATAAGATAAGTGAGAACAGAAATTTGTATTGTTAAAAAAAATTGTAGCTGTAATTGGAGGAAGTAAACTTGCAAGTACTAAAATCAGGACATTATAATTGAGAGAATCACAGGCCAAAGAGTAAGAAAGCCAAGCTCCCTCCCAACCCAGATATACATAAAGGGATTTTGACCAAATGTAAACAAAGGGATATTTAGAGATACCTTAGCATACAGTGAGCCAGTGGATAGCCTTACGCTAACGAACATATCACTACCTTGACCTCACAGTGCACACCTGCCCTCTTTGTTCGTTTATCCCATGTCCCCTATTCTATATTTATTCCATTTCCTACAATCTCCACATGGATAGCCACTTGGCATCACACACCTCACACTTGGACTATGACTGTGCTAGGTACTGGGGTACAAAATACCAATACACAGCACCTATTCCCTAGGAACTTTAAATCTAGCAGAGCAGTCCCCCACTTTCCCTTTCATGGTGCCTTCAGCATCTCAGTTATTACTTTACGATACCACTAAGCCAAAGGAGATACCTATGGGCTGAACTTACTGAGTCGCCAGATCCAAGTGACATAGTAACTATGTCCTAACTCCCTGACGCCTTTTAGGCACAGTGCAACTTCTCAATCCTTGGAATCAGATCAGAAACCACCACTCCCCACTCCTGTTCCAAACTGATTCTCTCCAAATACTTGATTGTTATTAGAGCCAGCTCCAAAATCCAAGCTTTGCAAAGATAAGATGTTATTAAAAGGAATGGAGAGTTATAACATTCAAACCGTCAGCCTCCTTCAGCTGGTAGTTCACATGGTGTTTGACAGAGGTCTCTGTGTTTCCAGCCAAAATCTGAAATGTCCCATAGCACACTTGTGGGTCATTTACGAGCAGCTGTAATTTTAGGAACTGTAAGTTTGGTGCAGTGTGTCTCAACTTTGGTGCTGTTGACATTTGCGGCTGGATAATTGTTTGTTCTTGGGGCCTGGCCCTGCCCTGGCCTCCACCCAACAGATGCCAGGAGCATGCACCCCTCACAGTCTCGACTATCCAGAGTGTCTCCAGACATTACCAAATGTCCCTTAGAGTACAAAATCGCCCCTGTTTGAGATTCACAGGTTTACCGGAATGAATAGATAAGTAAATCAGCATTTGCCAAGAGATAGCAACACTGCTATGATCGAGGTGGGCCAGTTGGCAATGCCTCCATGACACAAATTGAGGGGTAAATTCCTAATGCACTTGACTCATGATCACCCTCCGATCCTTAAAACGCTGTCTTTCCTTGAGCTTCTATTCCACCCTATCCTGTTTTCCTTTCATCTTACTAACCATCCTTTCTGGTTAAATTCGCTTTCTGCTCTCTAGGTGGCGCAGTGGCCCAGAGCGCAGACCTTGTTTCTTCATAGTCTCTCTACCCTCACAGCCCTGCCAATGGACCTATGGGTACTGTCACTTTAATTACAATCTATATGCTGATGACGCCAGTGGATGTCTGGTTGGCATTTCACACCTAATCCATTTCAAAGCCAAAATGCCATAACATGTTCTCACTCATGAACGTGCCCTCCACCTAATGTTCTCAGTGTCAGCAATACCACCAAACCCACCCAGTTACTCAGGCCTAACATTCCAAGACTTATCCTTGATGCTTCTTTTTCCTTGAACAAATCTTCTGAATCTTGTCAACGCTACCTTCAAAGCAGCTTTTAAATCTGATCACCTAGGCCCAGCTGCAAGAGTTCCCTAGGTCCAAGCCACCAGCACCCCTCACCTCAACCACCGTGACAGCTTCTAACCGACTGCCTTGCTTCCACCTTTAGTCTACAATCCCTTCTCCACACAGCAGCAAGGTTGGTTTTCAAACTTCAATAAGATTATGTCACCCCGTGCTTAAAAACCTCACTTAGAACAAAAATTCAAAGATCTTATTACAGCCTTCAGGACACTCTAGGGCTGACATCTGGGTGACCCTCTGGTCTCATTTCTCACTAATCTTCTCTCAACCTCAGTCTCCTAAATCCCAGTTTCTATTCCTGGAACATGCTAAGCAAGCCCGGGGCTCTTACATGTGCTGTTCCATATGCTTTTCTTTCCGATATTTCTATTGCTTGTGAAGGAGACCAGAATAAGTTACCTCAAATATGCCTCTTTGATATAAGAATTATTTTGAGCTAAAGGCAATTAAGAAACAACAAATGCAGGAAAAGCTCTCTACCCTCCCCCTTTTCTGCAGAAAGGCAGGGCAGAAATTCTCCTCTTACTGGAAACAGTGTCTTACAGCCCAAAGACGGCATCCGAGAACTCTGCGAACAAACCGTTCTCCGTTTCCCTTCATGGATTTACCTCCCCACGGTGTGCCACCCTTGGAAGTCTAAAGTTGCCTTCCTTTGTCCTGTCTTTTCTCTACAAATTTATTGTTCTTTGTTGGAGAGACTATGGGAAGCTGGAGCTCCAAGTCGAAGTTTTGAGTTACTCTTTGTAAAAGTTTCTCCTGCATGAGACATATGCTGCATTCATTAAAAAGCTATTTTTTCTCTCAGTGACCTTTCTTTGTTAGGGAGTCCCAGCTGAACACCTAGCATGGGCAGAGGGAAAGTTCCTCCTCCCCTACACTTACTCATTTGCTTCTCCCAGGTCCTGCTCAAAATCACCTCTTAAGATAATTTTTTTTTGTGGTTTGTGTACTTTCCATCTTTTCTATCATAGTGTAGACCTCATGTGAGCAGAAAATGTTGACTGTTTTTTGCTCACCAAGACTATAGCCAGTACTTAATAGTATTTGTAGTTAGTAATAGCTCAATGCTATTTGTTGATTACATCAATAGCAGAATAGATGAATGTGTGAATGAATGAACAGGTCTGCATGCCAAGCCATAAGAGTAAAGAGGGACTAAGCATGTAATTCTGAGCGGGGTGGTGGTCAGGGAAAGCTTCCTAGAGCAGGTGATGCTTTAGCTTGCCATTGAGGAGAAGAGAAAAGCAGAAAGGGAAGAGCACTCCAAGAGGAGAAAATGGGGCTGGTCAGTCAAAGCCCATAAAGGGTAGAACGGCGAGGCTTGCTAAGGACATTCTAACGTGGTCAGTCAAACTGGGGCCCTGGGCAGTATTCCTCAACCGCAGTTTGCCTCTACATCATGTAAATCACAATTCCCCCATCTGTCAGAAAACCTCCCATGTTATTCTCAAATGCAGATGATTGCCCTTCTATTCATGGTGTATCGGAAGCTCACAAGATGCAGGAGTTGGAAACTGGGAAGGAACCCTAAGGAGAATAAATGGCTAGATAAGTAGGCAGGGTTTGACAAAAAAGAACTTTAAAAGGTGAGTGTTGGTGTGTTTATGCTCTGCCCACCTAAAGATTTTAATTTTATCTTGAAACTGATGACGGCATATTGCACCAAGAATTACCATGGTTACAGCGTTTTCTCTATTTTATAAGTATTATTAAAAATGTGATAGCTACATATTATATGATATAAATACACCATAAGTGATTTCATCATTCTCCTATTAAGCTGCTTCTAATTTTTGCTATGGCAAATAACAGAGTAATCAAGACACTTCTTTATCAATTTTTGAGCATGTAACTCTCTTAGGATCAGTGGACATTTGGTCCTGTCCAAAACGTCCACTGAGATATGTGGTCCATGATCAAAGGGCCTTGAGATTTGGTCCTGTCAAAAATGTCAAGCTCCGGCCAGGTAGCCCAGTGGGTTAGAGTGTCATCCCAATGTGCCAAGGTTGTGGGTTCCACCCCGGTCAGGGAATATACAGAATCTACCACTGAATGCATAAATAAGTGGAGCAACAAATTGATTTCTCTCTCCTCTTTCCTTTTTCTCTTCTTTCCTCTCTCTCTATCCTCTCTCTCTTCCCTTTCTTCCCTTCTCTAAAATCAATAAGTTAAAAAAAAAAAGGAAAAAATGTCCGTGAGCATATTTGGTCCTGTCAAAACATTCATGTGTAGAAAACATCTCTGGGTTCAAATAGCCCATAATGTTTATTTTTGCTTTTGGGTTACAGGGTTAATATAGAAAATGTACTATCATGTTTCATTTCGTTCAAGAACCACATTGCGGCCGTATTGGCAATAACCACCCTTCTTGCCTTGGAGGCCTGGCTGGTCATGGCTCATGACCAAGGACTTCTGGCGTGGACCAAAGGTCTCCAGGAAGGCTTTGGAAAGAGGCAAGTGTCCTGCAAGCCTCGCTTGGGATAAATTTCTATAACTACATTTCCTCTTACAGGCTATAATGTTTGAAAGCTCTGATACATACTTCTAATTGACCCTCCAGAAAGTATGTAGCTCTGCACCTTCTCCCAACACAGTGTATTGGTGACTTTTTGCCACACTGTTATCAATTTTGAGTATTTTAAAAATCTTTCCAAATTTAATAGATTTAAATAGTACATCGTAATGCTGTTTTGTATTTTCTTGATTATTAATGATGCTAAACACTGCTTCACATATTTACTATCACTTGTATACCTCTTTTCAAATTGTCTGCATATGTTCTCTGGAAAGAAAAATGTTAGGAGTCTCCTGAATTGTATGAATATTGCTAACATGTAACAGTCTTCCTTTATTATTACAAATATTTATTGACATAAGCAAGACTATGGGCCAAGAAGTATTCTAAATGTTTTATGTATATTAGTTCAATCTTCACAACAGGCCAATGAAGAAGACTTTATTAATATATTTCTTTCCAGATGAAGACACTGAGGTACAGAGAAGTCAGGAACTTGATGAAGTTGCACAGCTACTAGAGGAGGGAAGTACGGTTTGCCTCAGACATGCTCTTAACCTCTCCGGAAGAGAGATCTGAAGGGAAAAGGGGTTTAATGTTTGTACATGTTGTCTTTCATAAGCCCACAGAAAATTTAAGTCGGATCCTCAGCTAAGGACTGAATTACGTTGCAGAAGACATAAGGCAGTTTCTGGAGACCACTTTGATTGTCACAACTGAGAGGAAGTGTGCTTCTTGCATCTAGTGGGTGGAGGCCAGGAACACCGGGGACATTGTAGAATCAGAGCGTAACCCATTATAACAAATCGGCCAGCCCAAAACCTCGATGGTGCCAAGGCTGGAAAACCTCAGTCAAAGTGGATAGATTGAGTATGGAGTTTGGAACTCAGAAAAGTGGTCTAGGGCAGAAAGAAAGACTCGGTATCAACAATGTAGAGGCATACCATAAAAGGATGAAATGTTCATGGATCGCTGTGAACATATGCTGTTATCCACATACCCACTCCCTGCCAGCTTGCATCAAATTATTAAATTTTCAGAATAGATGAGAAAAAATGGAACGTTCAGCCACATATAATTCATTTATAGAGCACCCTTGTTTTTTAGTAATTGTACAAAGAATTAGAGTTCCTGTTTTTGTTCCGAAAAAATTAAAAACAAAATCCCATATAATTATTGTATTGTCACCAAGATGCTTTCAAGTAAACTTGCTGAGAAACACACACACAAATATTTTAGACAAATTAGGCAATCCAAGAATATGAAAACCCAAAATTAAGAAAATAGTATATTAGAATTATAAGTACATAGCAGGCAAGCAAAGATATATCACTTTTATTTTTTTTAATTCACAGGAGTAAATCTGACTCTTTGGGTGTGCATGTCTATGAATCTTCACACATGTGTAAATTAATATAAGTATAATCACATTCAGAGTACAAAGCAGGTCTATAACCCCTGAAAATTCCCTTATGCTCCACTCACCCCAACCCGTGACAACAACTGACCTGTTCTCTGTCACCGTTTTATTTTTAAACAAAAATTTAAAAAAATTGAACTTCTCATTTTGCAATAATTTTAGATTTGCATAAGAGTTGTTAAGATAGCCCTGACCGGCGTGGTTCAGCTGTTTGAACATTGTCTTAAGAAGCGGAAGGTCGCTGATTTGATTCCCAGTGAGGGAGGGCCCTGTCCCCAGCTGGGGCGATATGAGAGGCAACCAGTGTTTCTCCCTCACATCGATGATCTCTCTCTCTCTCTTTCTCTCTCCCTTCCCCTCTCTCTCTAAATAAATAAAATCTTTTTAAAAAAGTTGAAAAGATAATACATCAAGTTCTTATATATGCTTCCCCTAATCTTAACATCTTATATAACCATGGGACATTTGTCAAAATCAAGAAATTAACATCGATACAATAGTACGAACTAAACTACAGATTTTTCTTTGGATTTCATCAGTGTCCCATTAGCATCCTTTTTACTATTCCAAGATCCAATCAGGTCAGGGGTCCTGCATAGCATTTAATGGCCGTCTCCTTAATCTCCTCCTTCACGTTGGCAGTATTTTTTCAAAACCTCCCCACTATCTGAGGATTATACCACCCAAGTATTTTTGTGGAATGTTCATCAGTTGTGGTCTGCATGGTTTACTTGCATTACTACACTGAGGACATGGATTTGGGGGAAGAATGCAGAGGTGAAAGGGTCTCCTCACATCCACATATGCACAGCAGACCCCACACTCGTCACAGGTAAGGATCGCTTTGACCGCCTCATTGAGGAGGTTTCTGAAGGCTTTCTGCCCTGCAGAATGACTATTATCTCCTTTCTATACTGCATTCATCAAGTCACTGATTTAAAATTAGTACCATGACTATTCTGTTGCAAGCATAACTTATCCACAGCCTTGTCATGAGAAAGGCATCATGTGAAAGGTGCTTTTTGTTGATTTCTTACCACATACATGAAACAAGTATCATCATCTTGGTTTTATAAGGGCATGGAGGCTCATGGGAAGTTAACAGTGCTTAATCAGTAAGAGCGAAAGGAAAATTCAAGAGCACGGATATCTGATTCCCAAATACGTGCTGTCTGTCGTCTTACCAAACTGCCCACTCATCTACCCCCAAATCAGTGTCAATGAAAGTGAAGTAATAAATCCCGGCCACTGTTCCTAAGTGTGGGACACACATATTTTACCCTATGCCTTAACATTCCAGTATACTTGAACTAGTATGTTTCTTTCACGAGGCTAGGGCTGAGCTGTGTGACAATTCACAAACTGACAGACAGGACGAGTCATTAGTACAGACAGTAGATGGCACAGACAGACATTACCAAACCCGGAGAGAGGAGGACAAAATGGAAAGTGGGATCCCACGGGAGGATGAAAGCAAATGCATGACCAGAGAAGAAATGCAGAATGTGAGTGACAGAGAAGCAGGCAAAAATAATGATGGAGAATTCTCAGGGAAAAGAGTCCCCTAGCTCTCCTCTGTCCAAGGCTATGGGGACATGAGCGGCTTATGGTAAAATAACGCCATGATAAACTGCAGCAAAGCGCAGAGCCGAGATCATTCTCGGCCCCAGGAGAAACAATGCCTGAAAGCTGAGCAGGGACTGGCGGTGTCGCCAATCAACAAGGCCTTAGGAAAGACGCTGGTCCACCTCTTCACCTTGTGGCTGAAACGGAGATGTTCAATTTCAGGATCTGGGCATTTTCAAGAGATGTAGTATCTGTGGGCACTGAATGGTTAAAAACTCAGATATTATCCTCATCTCCCTGACCCTTAACTTGCTCCCCCCATAACCTTCAGGTCAGATTAGACTGGACTCGTATCCCCTTCTATATGCACAGTCTAACAGCTTTCCTCATATATGAGGGAATTTCCAGGGACTTACATTATTATGGCTACTTCTGGCTTTAACTTCCTGTCTCCACTAAATGACTGTTTTCTGATGAACATTTTCCAGTTTTATCCATGCCCTGGCATTAAGCCTTTGTTAACATAAATTTTAAAAAAAAACTACTTCTCCTTTTGATCCCTGTAAAACAAGTCCACTCATTTGTGGTCTTTATCTGTGGGAGTTCAATTTTTTTGCAGAGCTGGGGAAGAAGAACACAGCACAAACACTGTAAAATATGAATATGTGACATGTCTGTTTTTCAAGTTCATTGGCTTCTCCCTCTCATTACTTTTGCACATGTTCCCTCCACCGCTCCACCCCCTCTTCTTCAGTTCCACTCCTCTAGGAACGACAGCAGCAAATCAATTTCTTCCATTGTCTTGGCAGACAGATTTGGCTCTCTCCTCTATCTGTCCCCAAAACCCATGCCTCCAACCGCTCCCACCCTTTCCAGTGAGAAGAGGAGGCAGCAGGGAGGGGAGCACAGAGGCAGACTCACTCAGGTCACACTGACAATGTTGGCTTTCCAACTTATTCCCGTTGATTAACTTTCTGTAGCAAAGTATGTTTTGTCCCGTACTTCAGATAACCCCAGGAGGGTTAGAAGAATGCGGAAATATGTAGTAATAATAATACCCGAGTAAACTCATTTCCAGGAGAAGCTGAGGAAGAATGTGCACAGATACAAACACAGCATTATTTCAGGTCAGCGTTTATTTCCCTATGCAGGTAGTTTTTTTCTTTTTCTTTTGCAAGCTTCTACAGAGAGTAGTAACTGTATGATTAACTTCACTCATACTTTCACTAGTAAATTCCCATGAATTTATGGAGACTTAGGTAAGATTTTTATTGAACATTAGTAAGTTAATGATCTCCCATTTTCTGAAAATACTTTAACACTCACACATATGTTTTAATTAGCACAAAAAGATTTTGGCTATACACAGTTGTAATCAAAGCACTCAGGATGGTTTAAATTTCTTTATACGTTAAGGTCAAACACTGTAACTATAATATATTATCTATTTTAAATGAGAAATCTTTCTTAAATATACACATAATTCTCCTGTTCTTAAACGGAATATATTGTATATAACTTAATATTTCATCAGTGACTGCAGGTCATCCTGAAAATTAAATGTTTTATCTTGTGTACATATAACTCTGTCCTACTAAGGAATATACACTTGTCCCCTAGACCTAAACAGTCCTTTTTTTTAGTCTCCGTTCTCCTGAACTAAGGCAACATTTTTAGTGCAAGTGATTCATTTCGGAGATGATCCTACAAAAAAAAAAATCAGTAGGAGAGCAGGACAATAAGACAGTAAAGGAAGGTAGCCAAGAAAAGAGCAAATTATCGCTGCGGACAACTGGAGCTTCATTCCCTTGGGGACCTCTGGTCACCAGTACACAGCACATTCTTTAGACTTAACTCAACGAAGGGGCAAGGAAGCTGAGATATTTACACATCGACTCCTGTCAGTCATGGGTTGCAGGCACTTCCCGGTGGCATTAATGCTGGCACTTCTGACTTGTCACGCGCCTGTAATAGGCATTTGGTGTAGGCTTGGGCTACCAGAGAAATCCCCCAGGCAAAGCGAAATCTCTGCTGGCAAGAGCCAGACCAGGGAACAAACACAAGAAACAGGCCCAGGAGGTTTGGGTAGGTACCTAGAGCTTCTGCTAGGTATGTGAGCTCCTTTGTTCACCACTCCTCGTTCTCCCATGTGCCTTTGTGTGTTTCCGCACTTCGTAGGTTGTTTCTTGCCTCTGGCAGGCTTCCCTTTTATTTTTTCTTGTGTTTTGATTTCTAACATCTGTGTATTTGGAATATACATTTCAAAAGGTATTATAATTGATCATGAAACAGAAGTAAAGGTTTTTTTGCTTAAGACTCTTATCTGCTATCCTGGAGAAACATTTGCAGAATCAAAGGCAACCTTGTGTTGTTTCAAAAACATGCCTGATACTTCCTCTGTTGTGGCACCGTTACCAATGAAACGAGATTGCCGGAGAGCTGAGTTCAGGACAGATGAGCTATCACTGAGGAAATGAACACATGTAGATAAGAATATATCACAGATAGACATCACAAATGTGCATCATAAACTTCAATCTTATGACATTCTCATTAAAATTATAGAGATGGATCAGGTCCATGGCCATAATGGGCTTCCTCAGTAGCCTACTTTAGGAAATTTCCTGGGAAGGTCCCAATATTATTATCTTAAAATACCTCGTTAAAAATAATAAGAAAAGCATCAAGAGTAATACTGATAATATTAATTTTGGGTGTCTTAAAAACTGTATGACTTCTGAATAAAAGTGATGAACTAAATACATTTATTTCTGCTCTCTCCAGAAATGCCATAAAATGACAGCAAAATACTTAACATTCTATAAACCAGCAATGAGAAAGAAAATGGAAGAGATGACAAAATGAGCATGAGAGAGCATTGAAATTTTCAGGAGGGAAAGTGGATTGAACAGGGATAGACGGCCAGCTGGGTGGAGACAGCACCACCTGGCGTGACTGCCGTGAGGACAGAGCAGGAGCTCAATGCCAGAGTATCTCCAAGAGGCTCAGAACTGCCAGGCCGAGGCCGAAGGAAGGTGAGTGGTCAAAAGCAGAAGGACTGGGCCCTGGCTGGGTAGCTCAGTTGGTTAGTGTCACCCTGATATGCCAAGGTTGTAGGTTCCATCCCAGGTCAGGGCATATATAAGATTCAACCAACGAACGCATAAATAAGTGGAACAACAAGTTGATATCTCTCAAAAAAATTTAATATTTTTTTTTTAAAAAGCAGAGGGACTGATTTAAGACCTGCTGGCTGAGCAGTTACATCTCCACGTCCTCTCTCCCACAACCAGCCCCTTTCTCCCCTCCACAGGTTCTGTGTCCACTGTTACAACTGCAAGACTAGAACTATTCCCTGGAAGAACTGAACCGAGCTAGGACCCCAGTCCTAGCAGAAAACCTGGGACACACATAGATCTAGAAAGCAGCAGATGGTGAAAGTCTGCCTGGACCACTCACCGTTCTACTCCCTGAGCTCAGGCAGCCACATGTATTCCCCTCACGTGGAAGCCTGGAGATTCCTCTTTGAAGACACTGACCAACTCATACACATACATACACCAATCAAAGGACTGCAAACTACTCAAGTCCTCTGCCCAGCAAGCCCTCTAGTCCACAACTGCCATACAAATAATGAGTTTCTGGTGAGCAAATGTTCACTGTTAAATATGAGAGGTCCCACCAGGCATGCAGGAGAGATTAACACATAGATAGTGGGGCAGAGAAAAGCTTAAAGAGCAGGTAAAAAAATTTAAAAATTGATTATTTACAGTTAATGTATATCTAATAAAGGATGCTACCTGCTACATTAAAATAAGAACAGTATACTTGATAAAGGAAGATTCTCAAAAAAGTAAAGACCTTTTTGAAGCACTGCTGTTCTGGGAGGTTCGAGGCATTGAGTTTGGATTATACAAGGACTACATTTGTATAGTTGATGAATCAGGAAGAAAAGTACAAAGGGGACAAGGAACTTACTTTCTCCCCCCTATTTCTTAATAAGAAATTCATGCCCTGGCTGGTATGGCTCTGTGGACTGAGTGCTAGTCTGCAAACCAAAGGGTTGCTGGTTCGATTCCCAGTCAGGACACATGCCTGGGGTGTGGACCAGGTCCTCAATAGCGGGTATGTGAGAGGCAACCACAGAGTGATGTTTCTCTCCCTCTCTTTCTCCCTCCCTTCTCCTCTCTCTAAAAATAAATAAATAAAATCTTAAAAAAAAGAAATTCATCAATTTGTTTATTAAAGACTTTCAAAAGGCACCTTAACCACCATGCATTAACTTAGGGTTGTGAGCTTTTTTTTTCAATCATACAAAAAGCTGACTTTCGTTTAAGTTTTTTTAAGAGTCCATTTCTTATTCAGTTCTTAATTACACCACATAGAGGAAATAATATGAAGGAATTACATTAAGATAAATCATTTAGCAATTTCCTCCAGTTTATGTCAACTGGTTTAAATTTTTATTTTCTTAACTAAAATAGTACTGTGAGTGTAACCACATTTCTTAATAAAGCACATTTATATGGTGGTCACAGTTTGCTACTCTACTGCATTGTAGTATAGCAACTTACTTTCGGAATCATTCATATCTGCATATACCTCAACACACTGAAGACCAGGAAAGAATCCCATTACTCCCCAGTTTACTGAGCAGCACCAATAAAAAATGTAGATAAGGATTATAATAGTAATAAGTTGAAACAATTAGAATGTGATATAACTATACTATGAAGTGGGGGAGGGAAGATGAAATGAGTTATTCTCCTCACCATGCAATAAATCAACAGGTAATGTTTAAATTAATCAAGTATCTTATTTAAAGATATAGAGGTTGTCACTATAAGCATAAAAGTAAGAAATTGTTAAAATTGACTAACATGGGAAGCAGGACTGTCAATAAGATGAAATGAGACAACAGATTCTTTTCATTGTGAGCCTTTCTACACTGATTGTTTTGCATTTTTAAGATAAACTCCCAATACTTTTACAGGTGTTGTGTATGTGTATTTTCTTTTTTAATACATATATGCATAAATGTATATTATATAATGATACATTTATATATAATTATATATCTATATATATAATGCATATAAAATAAATATACAACCAAGTGCTCAATGTCTTTTCAAACAT
The DNA here is from genome assembly GCA_004026765.1 of Micronycteris hirsuta. Classification (NCBI taxonomy): domain Eukaryota; kingdom Metazoa; phylum Chordata; class Mammalia; order Chiroptera; family Phyllostomidae; genus Micronycteris; species Micronycteris hirsuta. The sequence goes on from PVJI01000006.1 coordinate 686,380, forward strand.
GAAATACGTCTTCAGAAGTTTGTAACATTAGGGGAAACCCCTCAGAGAACTGGGTGGACTCAGATGGTGAGTTTATAATGCATGACCAACCACCTATTTCTGATCTTTGAATAAAATAAAAAGGTAATGAATGTAAAATAAGAAACTTCATACCCTTTCAGAGCCTTCTCAACAAGTGTTTCTTTTTTGTTGTTTCTTTTTCCTAGAAGATTTTGCATTAGCTGAAAAAAATCCTTGCCATCTCTCTAAATGTATCAGTCGTTTGCTGGGGCCGCGCAGCAGAAGTGGCTTTTCGCAAAGGTCTCATTTTTTGTTCACCACTCGTATGTAAAACACTGTTTATTTTCTGAAGTGGTTTTGGGCTTGGCTAACTGCACATGAGCAGGTCTCTCCCTCACTTCTGGAAGCAGCTTCCACAGCATGTCAAACAAAGTTGTTTTCAGGTAGACTATACATCATGGTATCATTGTGCCATTCTTAAAGCACTAAATATTTACCTTTCAAACATAATTAGAGTATGAATTAGGTCAAATTTTATAGGTAAGTAATGAGGCAAAAGAAGTAAAATTCGAAATCTTATCATTCATATTAAATGGGTGGATGTGACGGCAAATCATGCACCGCATCAGATCAGTGGAAGCCAGGTGAGGATTCTAAAACTGGTGATTCCAACTAGTCCAAGTCTCTTTTCTCAACCACAGAAGAAAGCACATCTGTCTCACCTATAAAAACAGCTGAAGAAATGACTGATAAAATAAGCCTTTGCAAGAAATGAACTACTTAATGGGATAAGCACAAATACACAAAATGCACACAATTGTGAGTTCTTTTTCTTTTAAGTTAGAGGCAACATTGGAAGCTTCTCAAATTCCTAATTTAACAAGCCCTAGGGGCTGGTCCGCCAACTTTCTCAATCTGCTTTAGTATCTACATTGGAAATCTATAGAGGCATTCAGCTGTTAACTACCAATGCCTCCAAACTAAACGTCTGGAGGAATCTTAACTAAAGTAATATCTCTGTCCTCACTCTGGTCTTTAGGTCCCCCGCCCTCCTGCCTTTTAATGGGAGATTTTCTACCACCTTCTGACTTGCTTTTATGTCCTATGCCAGCTGATGGCCTTAGGATGATGAGGAAGGAAAAGAAAGGGGAAGGAGATGAAAGATATCTACTCCTGAAATGTTACCTCAAAGACATTTCTCCATTACTCAATGGAGAAATTGGATTTATTTTCATCTCTGGTTATTTCCTGTCTCCTATTATTAATTTTCTTCTTGGCTACAGCAAATTTTCACTCATGTTATTTTGTTTAGCTGCCTGAAATCCTTTTCTAGGGAGTCGTATAAGAAAAAAGACTTTACACCCAGATAAATGTTTGGAATTCAAGAGATTCACAGAATAGAAGGAAAAAAGACATCATCAGAAAGAAAATACAAATTTAATACCAATACTCTAGAGAAACTCAGATAACTGAAATAGCGATTTACCTCTGGCTTTTTTTTTTTTTTTTTTTTTTTTACTTATATGGTTCCTCTGGCAATATACATTATTCTAAATATACACCCTCCAGACTGGGCAGGAAATGATTGAAACTGAAGGAAAAAGCATTGAAAATGGAGAAGTATTACCTTCTAATGCTGCATGCATGGAATGATGACAAGTTATCTTCCATAATAAATCCTTGCTCTCATCAATTCCTATCTTTTTGTGTATCTATCACTATTATAAAATGTATTTTATTATTAGTGTAAAGTTATGTATAAATGGAAACATCGTATATTTTAGAATAAAACTCCTACCTAAGAGAATGCTCTTGTATGTGATTATGAGTTTGTTAAGGCATTTTTAATGCTCTAATAGAAGCTACTAAAAAGTAAGTAAAAGGGCAAAGAAGAATAAACAGTAATATTACAGATCATATGTCAGAACTTTAAGTGAAGGACCAGAAAGTCCATTTGGTCTGAAGGTCCAAAGGGAGTTTTGTCCACATCCTTCAGCAGGCTTATGATTCTACCGTTGATCCTTGAACAGCTCCGGTGTTCCCAGTGCTGACACCCTGCACACTCAAAAATCCACGACAACTTTTGACTCCCCCAAAACTTACTTGTCCCTTGGTATCTGCAGGGAAATGGCTCCAGGACCCCCTGCAGATACCAAAATCCACAGAAGCTCAAGTTCCTTATGTGAAATGGCATAGATCAATGCATACTGTGGACCAAAAACAGTACAGGTATTTATTGAAGAAAATCCACATGGTAAGTGGACCCACGGAGTTCAAACATGTTGTTTCAGTATCAACTATACTGATCTACCTTAAAATTTATTTGTTTCCATGTATGGATAAGATGCTATGCTAATATGTTATGCTACACTTCTATTATGGTACACTAGTATTATCATTGCTACTTATCAGCTCCAAAAATATACTTTCTGAAAAATAAATTAATTAATTTGACTTAAAATTATTTTCGGGAAAAACTCATGGGAACTACATTTTGTATAGGATTTTCCATAGAATGTTTTTAGGATAAATTTTCACTCAAAATTATTTTTTTATCTTCTACCTAAAGACATACGTAGGATAAACATGCCAGTAACTTCAGAACTCAAGAAAGATCGTATTAAAATTTTTCATCATTTAAATTCCACATGAAAATATTAATTCAGATTGACTTCCTAAATATATTTATTTTAATTGGGTCACATTTTTTCTGTGAAAATTATTTTCCAAAAATAATTACCAATTTTTGTGCAAAATACCAGACCTTTTATTTTAATTATAATTCTCAAGATGACTTTGGTATTATGAACCCTAATCTAAAGAAAGCCAGAATAGAGATTTTTTTCCAGTATTATCACAAACCTAACTTCCTTGTTGAGCTGCAATATTTGTTTCAGAGACTTTCAAATCTAATTTTGTGCCATTCCCCAGAGATCCCCTCAAATTTATAAATGCTTCAAAAATTTTTTCAACATTAATTTACTTAATTAGACATAGTCCACATAGCAGAAGGAGGAGGAAGCAAAAGAGGAAAAACAAAGATGGCAAAATTGAGATCACTCAGCTTTCAAATTATGCAAAAGACATGCAAGTTTCACCCTCCAACAAATTTTTTTTCTCAAAAATTAGTGTAAGGTACAGTTTCAAAGAGTAAAAGAAAATACTAGAAGCACTAACAGTCTCCAATCCTTTCTCCTTCATGTCCCAACAGGGCTAGACTGAGAATCACATGGAAATAATCTTTCACTGTCAAGTCCACGTGAATTTCTGATTACAACCTCAATAATTCTTCCACTCACTGCTCTTCTAAAAGAGCGTATTTTTCTCTACTAAATCATCTCCCATTACTGACTTTTATTGTTATAATATCTAGAATGTAGAATGTTGCTCTACATTCTGGCTTACCTTTCTTTCAAAGAAATTTTTGTTGAATTCTTCCTGACTAGACAGAATATTTTTCAAAGCTCCGCCTCAGACCTCCTCGCCTTTGAATTAGTTACTAGGCTCCGCGCCCCTGCCTGACCCTGTGTATCCTTTTGTCTCAGGTTGCACTTCAGGTTGCGAAGCTCTCGTTGGGCTTTATCCTCTTTAAGTTACGTAGGCTATCCTAAGCCACAGGTCCTTTGTACTACAAATAGAACTGATACAGTTAATTGAAGGCTTCCTGCTGCTGTTCTGTAGTTAGCTACTGAGGGAGCTGAGATTTCAGTCAGTTCTTGTAACACAGATCCAAAGGCACCTTTCATTTCCTCTGACACCCTTATGAGATTAACTTTGATAATATGTTTGGTGACACACTGACAAGAATCGGCTTTTCCCACCTTTTAGACCTATTGTATTGCAACTACTAGAGTCTGAGTCTTCAAATATAGATACAGAGTAGTAATAAAGGCAGTGTCAGTTGAAATACCTATAACAAAAATTTCCACTGCTCATAAAATACTGTCCTTTTCCTATCTGAGCACCTTCGTGTGTGATTCCATTGAGTTCTAATGGTTCACTGAGCAGTGTTCACAACATGATCCGCTTGGGTGTTGGGAGCAGTCAGGGGAAGGATTTATGCGTCAGTCTAGGAAAACGATGATTCAAGACACAAGAACTCTCCAATATGAACTTAAAATACTGCTACGTGATGCCAAGAAACTAATCAAGAAGTTCATATAGCAAACCGCTCTATACCTTGTGAATCTTTCCCCATGGCTGAGTAACTGGCAGGGCTTTATGTTTTAGGCGATAAGGGAATAGGAGCCGCTGGAGATGCAGTGCTGGCAGGTAGGACTTCAAGCCAGGCGAGCCAGACATCCTATGCAGAAAGGAACAGATCCCTGGAGAACAGCAATCCGGAAGCTGCATGTTCTCAAAGCGAGATGGACCCAAGGTCAAAGACTCAGCCTCTAGAGAACAGGCCATGGGCATCTTACCCTGCTCTGCAAGGCCAGACTTAGTTTATAGGAATCTACAGCCCTGTGTCCAAAGAGCAATCATATCTTCATTAAGCGATTAATATATTGCATTTCAGTAGCATTTCTAACTTTAAATGATGACATGCATTGTTCATGAAAAAAGGGCAAATACGAATATATAAAACCAGCAGCTTAAAAAAAAGCAAAACAATTCAGTATTTACAAAAAACATGAATTGGGCAAAACAGTTTGGAATGAGCATTACCTAATACCCATATAAATGACCCTAGTAAAGCCAAAAGATGAATTAGAGTAATATTGTTTATTCAACAGAAATAGATTTATTTTCTGAATACTCCTAAAATTTCTTGGGTGGTGTATTAAAAGCATTACATTAAATGCAGAAAAGCAACTTTCCTTCTGAATACATATTTTTCTATCTTTATTTCATACACACTTAAATTATTTAGTTTCATGACAATCTTCTACCCAAAATCTTTCACAGAAAGAGCCAGGTGTTGGGGTGATGATATTTTATTAAGCAATGTTATAATCCATATCTACTCATTCTGATTCATTCTCTAAATCTCTCTCTTTCTCTGAGTCTCTCTCTGTGTCTGGCTCTCACAATCTGCAGATACACACACACAGATTACACAGGGTGGGCAAAAGTAGGTTTACAGTTGTGAGTATTCAAAACACAAGGGTCATTCTTGTATTATTATTTACTCATTAATTATTGCAATATTTATTTGTATCATTTGTTTTATTATTATTTTATATTCTAGCTTATGATTTATTTTTTAAAATAATGCCCTTTTGCATACAAACAACTATAAACCTGCTTTTGCATGTTTACTCTTGCAATCTTCCTCCTTCCCCAAGCTTGAACTTTATTTTCAATTGTATTAATACTCTTATTAAGTTTAGGCTAAAACGCCAGGAAGTCCCAGTCCGTAAAGTGTGGCTGTGCTGACTCCAACCTCTGCGCCGGCCGTGCACTTCCTGCGACTGGGACAAAGTGCTGCTCACCGCAGAGGGTGAGCCGTGGGGCAGAGCTCTGACAGCAGCCCCACCACAAGGGAGATGGCTGAGTGCTTCCAGTCCCTCTCCGCGAGAGAAGGTAATGGTCTATGTCCGAAGTTTCCTATGGACCAGTATCTCTGAGTCTAAAATCCCTGCCCCCCTTAAGACTTCAATGAGAATTGTCTTCATGTATAAAAGGAATACAGTTGTTCATTACAGAGGTATTATCACTCTCCTAGTCACTGTATGTGTAAATATGTGTACACATGGAGGGGTGTGTGTGGACATAAAGGTCCAATGTCTACCCATCTTTTACACTGGATTATTCTGAGAACAGCTCAGCAGCCAGATGCCGCAGCTTCCGTAAGGCTCTTGCCCTGTCTATGCTTCCGCTGCTTAAGGTTTTTCTCCTCTCGTCCTTCCCCTGTTCCTCATCCAGGGAAACTGGTCTATGTTCCCTGCCAGGTCCACAAGGGCAAGCGTAAGAGGTTGGTTGTTCTGTGCCCTCAGCTATCTTAGGCACCTACACAATGCCTGGCACATAAGAGACGCTGAAAAAATACTTGTCATCACATCTACCCAGTCACGGAGGCTAGAAATCTAACAGACAGACAGTCTACACTCTTCCTCTACCTTTTGCATTAACTTACAATTTCTCTATGTTGGGTCCATGCAATTCCCTCTCATTCTTCTCTCCCTCTCTCTGCCAAGACACTTAGAGTTAATAGTTAACAGGCTGGATAATAGTTACATAACCCATTTTAAGGACTGTCCCATCACTTACACTATTGCCGAAGTTCCATTTCTAGGAAGTATTTCTGATGATGCCCGTCTACTGCTTAAAATCCTGCAGAGGTCCACAGTCACCATCTCTGCGTGGGATTGAAGGTCCTTAATCACCCATCTGCTGCCAGTGTCACAGCCTTATCTCCTACCACGATAACGGATCAAGTTCGCAAATGCAGGGAACTCTCCTTCCAGGATACCCTTTGTGAGGCATCCCAGACCTTTCCAGTCTTGTTTGTTCTAGTTTTGGCTGTAAGTTTTCTCACGTGGTTTACCTTGTTTTTTTCCTCCCCTCAAAACAGCGTGCTCTGGAAGCATCACCTACTTTAGAATAAATTCAGTGGTCACCCATGAACGCTTCTGTTCTCCCAGTTTTAATGTGAAGTAATTGACATACATCACTGTGGAAGTTTAAGGTGTATGGCATGGTAGTTGGATTTACATTGATTGTAAAATGATTGCCACAATAGGTTTAGTTAATATCCATCATCTCCTACAGATACAATAAAAGAGAAAAATTTCTCTGTGATGAAAACGCTTAGGATTTATAAACAACTTTTCTGATATCATACAGCAGTGTGAACTACAGCCATTATGTTACAAATTATATCCCTAGTGCTCATTTCTCTAATAAGTGGAAGCTTATGTTTTTATCTCCCTCCAGTTACCCTTCCTCTTACCCTATAAATGGCTCGTAATTTAAGCTGTTCAGCCCCTATGAGCTCAGTTTCCTCACTTTATTTTCTTTACCATCTACAAAGAGGGCCGTAGGGAGGAACAAGCACAGTATCATACATTGAAAGCTCACAGCTCTTAGCTGATCCTCATAGACTGTCACTACGTTTTAGACATAACCTCGTCCCCTTTCAAACTGCCTTACCAGAGGTCTGAATAAACAGTAACTGGGACAAGAGGTATGTATGCCTGTTTGTATGTTTGTTCAATTTCCTTTTAGTGTTAGCAAAAGAATTTTATGATATACCCGAGTGAAAGCTACGATATTGAGATCCTGTCTATTTGCACGGCTGGGAAACATTTGACTAGGAATAGATGATCAATCCTTGGGATAACAGGAGAAATGAAAATACGGCCAGGTAGCTGGGAGTGAGTTCTCAACATACTGTTAGAAAGTTCTGGTTTCTCATAACTTCTCAGCCTGGAGCCTTGACACTGCAGTCCTCCACATCCCTGTCATTTCTCTGTTAAAATGTCCATTCCTATTTCCAAAGATGTATTTACTAATGAGATTATTTATGAGTTAAAACCTTTCAGTGTATAACTTTTACTTCCGAATAGTCCTAAGCGGTGTGTGTGTGTGTGTATGTGCCCGCGCGCACACTTGGTGGAGCCAACTTAGCCATTCACAGAGAGGCAATTTCTCTATAAATGAACAGATTTCCACACGTGGGCTGTAATATATGCATAACACATTTCACTCGGTGTTAATTTTGGTCTAACATCCTCCTGATGGTCTTTATTACCTTGGAGACTTACATCTTGTCTTCTGTATATATGTAGCTGTTAGTCACTTCTACTAAATTGTCTTACCAGTATTTCTCAAGAATGGTAACAGAAGACACAATATTTCAATAAATGATTTTTCCTTTCAACAAATGTTTAGTCAACCTCCTGTTTCAAGGCACTTTGCTAAGGCTTAGTTAAATCTCAACTTCATGTAAAATCCAACTAACTTTTCAGTAAAAGTAATGGGAATCAGCCCTGACCGGGTAGGTCAGTTGGTTAGAGCATCATCCCAATACGCCAAGGTTGCAGGTTCAATCTCTGGTCACGGAATATACAAGAATCAATCAGTGAATGCATACATAAGTGGAACAGCAAATGCTTTTCCCTCTCCCTCCCTTCCTCTTTCTCTCTAAAATCAATAAATAAAATAAAAATAAGTAACTGGAAACATTTCAGGATGTTCATCAAAAAATTTTATTAATGGAATGTTTTTAATTTTTAAGTAAAATGTAAATATCTTAATATAACTTCACTTTAACTTATTTTCTTATCTTTCATTTCCCCTAAAATTGGAAATCCTAGACTGCTGTTTATGATCATCTTATTGATACAGCTACAACTTGAACACTGTATGAACCAAAGTAACCCGAGAAAGTAACAGCCCACAAATAAACACAGTGAGGCTGTGTGGTGGTAAATGCCATGTGGGGCAGCATATTACAGTAGAAAGTAGTAGTGATAATTTCCTAATTGGAATTATTAAAGGTTTTATCCACACAGCTTCTTTCATTCATGGTCTGCTCACCAAACAGGTGGGTGGTGGGCACTGATTCCATGTCAGCCGTCTCAAAATGACAAATCTCAGGGCATCTGGTTAAGTCGGAGATCTCCTTTTGGGAATTAAAATGAAACAAGAAATGTTTTGCTCCTAAAAGCTGTACCCTGTAGATAGGATCCAACAAAGAATCAAATATCCCATCTAACTTTGCCGATGCCATGTTCTCAAAAGGAAATTACATTAAACTTGTCCATTCAAAATGCAAAAAAGTAAGGCATCCAAGAATGAGATTTCCAGCAGAATGTAATTTTAAAGACAAGATTTTTTTTTTCCATTACTGGAGATATCAAACATTTTAAAAAGCCTGTTCTTTCATAATTGGATTCCAGATCATTATTTTTTTGGCCAAAACGAAAAGTTTTCTGAATTCTTAAAATAATTAGGCAAGATTTCAAATCAAATTATCCAATTTCAAAGCTCTATTTTTCTCTCTAAAATGCCTGTGAGAGCAGGGCTGACGATGACTAAGCTTTGTGTCATTCTCATGGCTTTATTAGGAGAATGTTCTAAGTCCTTCACTTTCTATGTAATCAGAACTATAATTTCTTCAGGTTATTTTAAGACCCAGCTATGGCTAAAGCAGGAAACTCAATTTTATTCTGAGCTCTAGACATGTCGACACAGCAAAGCAAGGCCCCAGCTCTCCAGGCTATCTCCTTTCACAAACCCTTTTGCTCTGTGTCCAAGGCCCTCAGCGAGTTGTACTCTCGTCTCTGGGTATCAGGTAACTCTTTCAAAGACATCGAGGGTAGTAGGACTGTTATTTTAGAAAATGTGTGTTGACATATCATCACTCTGCAAATGAAGAGCTTACTTGCCCAGAGTGTACTCTTCCTAACATGAATTTGAAAAGCATACTCAACAGAAGGGCAGTTGAGAAACCCAGGTGCCAGAAACATTTGATAAAAAAAAAAAGCAGAACAGAAAGCTCTATATACATATGTCTACTTAGTTCATCATCTCCCTTAGAATTTTGTAACTTAATTAACCAACTCTAAGCAGGCTGGTTGCCTCTAATTATGCTAAAAAAATTTTCTGTGCTGCAAAGTGATATTAATAGTGAGTGACATTTTGTCAAGTAACAGGTAACCCACTTGTATAATTGTGAGCTTTATCTAAAGTATAAAAGGGAGAATAAGACAGTATAATAAACTAGGTAAAAAGTATCTGCAAGAGGTCTAGCCTCACTACCTTAGTTTTGTTGCTCTATATCAAAAACTCTCTCATACGTATTTGTAATTAGCCTTATCACTGAATTAAGTTTATTAATTCTTTTAAAGTTAACACATTGCCAAAACATTATTTCTTTATGTGTATATATATCCATATATATCCATATATATAATATTCATGACTTTAACAACTTTAATTGATATGTTTCATCCCATTGGTTTTTTTCTTTAGATTAAATACTCTTATTTGTTACTTTTATACTGATCCTATAACATTAAAATGATATCATGGATCTATTGAGTTTACCATCCTATATGTATATAGTTATACATTTTGAGTTTTTTCCTTAATAATATATCTCGTTCATTCTTCACTAATATATTCAATCATTACTTATTAATTTTAATGACTATACTACAACATTTCAGAGTATGGATTATGGTTATCGATTTTTGTATTGTCCAATACTTAAATTATCTTCAATTTTTCATGACTATAAATAACACTGCAAATAAATATCCTAGTATACAACTTCTTGTTCATTGGTGCAAGTATTTCAGTATAGCATTAAAGTGGAATTATTGAATTGCAGAGTATGTACTTTTTAAATTTTGATAGTACTGCAATTTCTGTTCATCCAAAATGTCACTAGTACGCTCTTCCTTCAATATATAATGTATAAGGTCGCCCTTTTCCTCCAAACCCTAATCAACACTGGGTATTATGAGTCTTTTTACTTCTACTAAGATAATCGATACAAAAATAACATCTCATTAATGGATTAGCCATGACTGAGACTGATCATCTACTCATTTATTCATTGGTCATTTTTGGTTCTTCCTCCATAAAGGTGTTCTTCAAACCTTTGACCATCTTTCCTCTGAGTTAATGTTCTTTTTCTAATGGACTTAGAGTTTGTATTTGTACCTTACAGATATTAACCTCATGAGTGTTTGATACATGGTAACTATTTTCCTTCTGTGTATCATTTAGTGAAAAACAGTGGCATCATCTGACATATAATTTGTGTCTGACTTAGACCGCCAAGGTAAATGTCACTCTTTTTTTAACTCTCTCTAGATAGGAATATAACAGAGATCTTTCCTAGTATGAGTCCTGACAACCTTGCCCACAAGCTCACTAATATATATAGAAATATTTTTCCAAGGCATGGTATCTAAAGTGTAATTTCTGCTAGCATCTTTTTTATTTCTGTCTGTGAAGCAGGGCCTCAAAACCAAGCTTTAGGTTCCTTCTACACTTAACAGAGCTGACAAATATGTGCACACCAGGCACGGGGCGTATGGGGGCCAGGACTCATTTTCCCTCCTAGCACAGCTTTAAGGGTCAGGCGGCACACCCACCACCCCACATCCCTGTCTCAATTCATGTGGGAACAAACATTTCAGATGGACGAAGTTTTCTCTTAAAATAGTTTAAATTCCATTTTACTGTTTAAAGGGACTCTTTTCAAAACAGATTAGACATATCCCTGCTTTTCAAGATGCCCACATAGGAGGACACAGGGTCATCGGGGGCTCATCACTTACCACATGGTGACACAGGGGTTCCCTCAGGGTTTGCTGGTCCTTATGGGATTAGACTGCTTTTTCTGCTTGTTTGTTTTAGTTCTGTCTCTGCTTTTTGAAGCTGGGTTGGGTGGGTGCATCTTGCGTGACGCTGTGTGCTGTGGCTGTGGGTAAGCCTAACTCCAGTACTCTCACCGGACGCTCATCTGTGAGTGCTGTCCATGGGTTTGAGAATCCAAATACCCAAATTTGTTCTCTCGCCTTCTAAAAATGATTACTTGTATTTACTGGGGTCACAAATTTCTTTGAGCATTAGACACAGAATAGACAGTATCCCCCCAAAAACGTGCACGTGCACAAATATATTACTCTAAAGATAATTTCACAGGATCCAGAAACTACCTATAGGTCATTCATGAATCCCTTGGGCTCTACAAATCCTTTTTTGAGTTTTTTGGTTCACTTCAAACTCTTGATTCTGGTTCGTATACAAGGGGTTCCCATTAATAGAAGTCAGTGTAGTTACAGAAGAAGGGTCTCCAAAAAATTAAACACTGGGGGAGACAGTAAACCAATAAATGAAAAACTATGTGAAATCATAATGAATAATGCCCTTTTAACTCCTCAGTTAAAACACAGAAAATAAGTGATTATTTTTGGTGAGACTTTCTCAGACTATCTCAAAAGGGAAAACAACGAAAACTGTGTGTGTGAACACTGCAAGTGTGAGCATGTGAATGTGAGAACTGAGAAAAGAAAGTGAAGGGGGTCATTTGTGCTTTTAAAACAAAAAAATTGGCCCTGGCTGGTGTGGCTCAGTGGATTGAGCACCGGCCTGTGAACCAAAGGGTCCCAGTTCGATTCCCAGTCAGGGCACATGCCTGGGTTGCGGGCCAGGTCCTCAGTGGGGGCCGTGTGAGAGGCAACCATACATTGATGTGTCTCTCCCTCTCTCTCTCCCTTCCCCTCTGTCCAAAAATAAATAAATAAAAAATCTTTTTAAAAAATTGCACTTCAGCCAGCAGAGCACAGCTGTCATTCCACAGACGATGTCAGAAGCACAGTCTGGAGTTCCTTCACATGTGACAGAAGATTCTTGTCCTCACTGCCCTGTTTCTTATCAAATCAGTATCAAAAACCCACTTCCCACCCTGTTATCAGAATCCTGGCAGGAAGCCAGTGAGTGAGAATGGGGAGAAAGAAAGAGGAACAAAAAGCCTCTTCTTTATTTTTTATTTCTATTTTTTTATCCTCACCCAAAGACCTTTTTTTCCCCCATTGCTTTTCAAGAGAGAGGAACAGAGAGAGGAAGAGAGAGAGAAACATAGATGGGAGGGAGAAGCATTGACTGGCTGCCTCCCTTACGTGGTCAGACTGGGCTTTGAAGATGGGGATCGGTGCCAGGACCGGGAGCCACTCGTGCCTGCTCCCAGACTAGGCACCAAACCCACAGCCCAGATATGTGTCCTGACCAGGAATCAAACCCACGTCCTTTTGGTTAAGGAATGACACTCCACGCAACTGAGCCGCATGGGCCAGGACTAAATGGCCTCTCCTTTAATTCAAGTGCCTGGCTTCACTTGCAGTCCCCTCCCTGCAAGGTCTCGTCCCTAGAGGTTGACAAACGATCACACCAGCAGTGAGAAAAGCCTGGTTGAAAGCAACAGAACACAAGAAGCAGAATGACATGTAAAACTAACTCTTTAGCTGTATGCTGGACTCCGAGAGCAGCAGAGAGGATGACTGGAGCGGAGGAAATGGCTGAAGGCCGTCTCTGAACCTTCAGCCCACTCATTCCCAGAGCTCTGGGCTCTTAGCACGTGCAAGTGACCCTGCTTACAGGAGTCTCTTAGCATGTGCAAGTGGAGAAGAGTAAGGAAATGAAGCATTCTCAGAACTCATTTTCATAATGCATTCTCTGAACTTTCATCATTCACAGAAACAGAGGCAGGTGGCTCATTTTCTAGCCTCTGATATCAGTTCCAGTGGGGCCTCTAAGTGGACATTGGGAGTTGACACTGGTCGAAAGGCTCAGGAGTGAGCCTGGGACTCATGTTAGACATTTGTGAGGTATCAGCACAGAGCCGGTAACTGAAGCTGAGGAGGAAGATGAGATTACTCCAGAATATATCAAAAATAATGAAGTCTTTGAAAATTTCTGAGGAAGGCAGAATTGTAAGATAGTTCACATGAAGTTCCCTCCCAGGTGTTACCCCCTTATTACGGAGTTAGGGAATGGAATTTGCATGTAATTAAGGTGTGTTATTAATTAAGGTCATGTTAGTGGTAATCAGTTGACTTTTATATATTACCCAAGTGGGCCCAGCCTAATCATGAGGGACTCTTTAAAAAAGAAGAGAGTTTTTTCTGACTGTAGAAGAAATCTGAGAAATGCGGAGCTTAGCAGAGATTTGATGAGAGAGTGTCCCTTCATTGCTGAGGCAGAGTGGCCAAAGACAAGCACCAGACAGTAGCCCCTGGAAGGTGACTATGAACCAAGCTGAGAGCAAACAAAAACGCGGGGCCTCTGTCCCACTAGGACAAGAAACTGAACCCAGCCAACAACCTGGATGAGCATACAAAGGGCTCAGAGACCCCAGACGAGAATGTGGCCCCTACCAACCTGTTGCTTTCAGCCTTGGGGGGCCTACGCCCTCTCTAGCCTCAGGCTCTGAAATATAATAAGCAGATGCTTTTCAAAAAAAATGAAACATTGGGTTAGGGTTAAGGGTTCGAGGTTAGAGGTTAAGGTTTGAAAAAATTTAAGAAGAAAAAAAGAAACAAACAAGCACACTTGGGTGAAAAGCAGTAAATTGAGGAGATCATGAAGATGAAGCCAATTTGAGTCACCAGCACCCATGAACACTCAGAGCTCTTCCCTTAAGACCTTTCCAGATGCATGTGCCTTTAAACGTTAGAAACGGAATTTTTCGATGTGTGGGATCACCAGTTTTGAGCCAAGATATTAGAAATCACACTAAATGCTCATATTTATTGAAAGAGAAATCGGAATTACAGAGAATGCTGGTTGAATTTTAATTTTTTTTTCAAAAATGAAGTCTAAAATCTGATGTTGGTCTTTTAAAATAATCTTTGTATCACAATTTTTTTTTACTATTGTGCCAGAAGACGCTTGACTTCTCAATCTAAGCCAGATCAGGTGCTCAGCTTACCCTTCAGATCCCTTGTCCTGGGATCTGAACTTGACACTCGTAAGAACACTCTGCAGCTCCTTTCTGAAGGGGGTGGCGGAGGAAGGTTGAGTTGGGCTCTCAGAGTTCTCAGCAACACGTTGAGTAGGATCATAAGGCAGCATTCTCTTTCTAACTAACTACACGAATATGGCACGTAATAAATTAGGATAACAGAATGTGGCCCACTAGAAAGAGGCCTGCAGGGGTGGAGGGTTTACGGCGCAGCTGCAAATACCACTTTTGTCTGAAGGAATGAGCCCAAAAAAACCTTAAGTGTCATTGAAGGATGTCCATATTTGAATTATGACCTAGGTAATATTCATAAAAATAATAATGGACCCTTAATAAAAATATCATGAAAAACAAAGAAAAGCTCTTCTTTTAATTTCAGAATTGGCCCTGGCTGGTGTGACTCAGTGGATTGAGTGCCAGCCTGCGAACCGAAAGGTCGCCAGTTGGATTCCCACTCAGGGCACATGCTGGGGTTGCAGGCCAGGTCCCCAGTCAGGGGCCTGTGGGAGGCAACCAATCAGATCAATGTACTTCTCACACATTCATGCTTCTCTCCCTCTTTTTCTCCCTCCCTCCCCCTCTCTCTAAAAGTAAATAAACACTATCTTTTAAAAATAAAGAAAGAATTGGTTTTTAAAATATTTCTTAGTATATCTTTATGCTTGGATAGCCCAGTGTAATAATGGCCCTAGAAACGTATAAAGTGCAAAGGTATATGCACAGTTTAAATATGAGCTGCTATAAATAAAACATTTTCAATTCATTAATTCACTTACTCATTCCT
This sequence comes from Micronycteris hirsuta, assembly GCA_004026765.1. Taxonomy (NCBI): domain Eukaryota; kingdom Metazoa; phylum Chordata; class Mammalia; order Chiroptera; family Phyllostomidae; genus Micronycteris; species Micronycteris hirsuta. The sequence goes on from PVJI01000006.1 coordinate 701,589, forward strand.
CAAGCATTCACTGAGCAATTATAATATGTCAAGCATCCTTCTAGATCTCATTTTTGTTTATTTGAATTTCCATGTTTTAATTCATTCAGGGATTTTATTTTTATTTTATAGATATTTTCCTTAAATGTTAATGAATGTGTTCAGGGATGGGACCTATTTTGGTCTCCAAAATTATAATACATTCTTATCTCATCCACAAACTATCAGGCCGATTAGCGTCATTCCACGAATTGGCAGGGCCCAGAGTGTCTGGAACGCCCTCTCTCATGTGTGGGTGCTAATACTTAGCCCTCATGTCCATGTATCGTATCGAACACTGTGGAGTTAGGAATCTTTGCAAACTGGCTTTCACTAGCTACCCAAGTTGCTAAAAAAATTTTCATTCTCAGAATACTGAATATTTGTGAATGACTGATGTGTTTTTGGCAAAGAAGTGAATACTTCAGTGAGGCACACTATATTCAGCAATGAGATACACTTAACATATGAAAGAAAAATTTCCATGCATTACATTTCAAAAGATTGGAATAAGAACGAAGGAAAAAATACTGTTGCTATCTTGATTGCAACATGTAGCTTTGGCATCATTTAAATATCACCCGCGGTAGGTGTAAAACCCAATAAAGTATGACTTTAGAACCAATAACCAATATAATCTTTCCTTTTTAAAATTCTAACCTCATTAACTATAAACTAGGGTGTAAAAATTGTGAATTAAAAAATTCCGAATGGTTCTGGACTTCTTATTGCAAAATACTGTTTTTTATGAAGAAAATTATTTTGATTTAAAAAAACTGGGGGAAAACAGCTGTAAATTATGCCTTATTTATTTAGCAGCTGACTTGCATTCATTATTTTAATTGGCAACATTTATTGATATATTTGACTAAACTTTCTGGTTATTTATATTAATTTCTATTATAGTACGACTTAAATAGAAGTTTCTGTTATATTAGTCCAAAATAAGACCTAATTTTTTAAAGTGAAATGCAATTTTAAAGGAGACCTAGAATACTCAGATGCAGTCATTGGGGAGAGACAGAAAAAACTGAACAATGATGATCAAACGTTGTATTTCTAATTACAATAAAGTGATAATCTTCATTTCTAAAATGGAAACAAATAACTGGTTCTAAGCTATCTGTGTTTAGTACATTGTCTCATTTTTCCTTCTATTGTATCCATTAGAAGAACGCGGTGACTCTTGCTACAGGGAGATTAAAAAGTTCATTCATTTGTAATTGTAATGCATGCATATACATGTGCACACACAGATACACAAACACACAAACACCTACAAGCACATAAATACATATATGGTGACAGAAAGAGATTAACTTTGATGATTTTGAAGTATTAAACGAAGCTAGATAAGTCCTAACAGTTCCTGAACAGCTCTTTGTAAGCAGATCTAACCGTAACACTTGGGAAATGTTAAGACACTCAGTGCCAGTTACAGCACAAGCTTCAGAAGAAAGTGAAAATAAACTGGAGGAGAACGACTTCCTCAGCCTAAAATATGCAGTGTTATCACCTGACAATATCAGACCAGGCCATTCATGTGGCAATTTGCCCACTGCATCAAAATTACATTTGGTGGACCAGAAAGACACAGTGCTATGGCCTGACCTGTTTTAGGGAAAAAGGTGAATCACTGACATTTTTGAAGCTGGTGGGGCAAGCCCCCAAGAGCAATCCAGACCACTCCCCTCATGTCTGGGAGGTTTCCAGAGAAGACAGCTAAACTGCATCCCATTATACAAAAATGGCAGACCCTAAGCTAACGTTCCCATAAGATATGAGCTCTCTGAGATCCGACTGGTGTTTCTTCATCAATTTCATTTTTCTGAAATCTTTTAGTTCCTTTCCTAAGTCCATAAAAATATGAATGAACAGATATACCCAATTTTCCTGATTTCGTATCTAGTATGCCACACAGCACCTACATTGTTTGTGCGGCACTGGGATGAGAATTATATTCCACACCTTTCTGGCATGCATAGAAAAATAAAAAGGTAGAAAACACATTCTGCTTTTTAGCACATGAATGGTGCTTTCAAAAGAGAAAATGCAGATATTGGTATATGACAGTGAAGAGCTTGTAAATTCCTTAGTTAGGAATATGGAAAGTCTACCATTTCAAGTTTGTTGCCAAAGATAGCTTGTACGCAATATACAAAGGACCCTGGCCTAACCAGTTACCTTTCCTCTCTGTTTTGTTGAAAATGCTGTGGCCATACTAGCCTTCATTCAGAAAACAGCCAAATAGATTTTGGACTTAGGGGCCTTTGCATTGGCTGTTCCTTCTGCCTGGAATGCCTTTCCTCACATCTTTGCAAGACTGGACTGTCCTGGTCACTCAGATCCCACCTGAACACTCACCTCCTCACTGGCTTTTTTAGGCATCCCTAGCAGCTTTCTGGTGAGGCCTTAGAGTAGTGTTGTCTACCTTTCTTTCTTTACTGAATTATCAACCTTCTCTTTTATTCAACGGTTCTCTTAAATCTCAACCTTTTATTTAAATTAATCTCAAATTATCTTTTGAAAATTGGTAAGCTATATAAATACTAAGTACTTGTCTCAGTTCATTCAGCCAAACTTAACTAAACATCCTTCCCATACCTTCATAAAATTCCTTTCCACCCCTCCAGTAAAATGAATGACCTGTGTACATGAAACAATACATCAGCTCTGCAGATGTTTACATTGTCACCTGTCCAAATAAACAACAATGGGGTTATGAAAACAGATATTTGAGTATGACATCATTTGACTACAAGTTTACAAACTGAATATCTTAATTGTTCTCAAACCATTTAGTTAATAGTCTATCCTTTGACCATTGATTTGTAATGCAAACTCTGTCACATACAAAGTTAGTAAAAACAGCCTTTTATTCTGGTCCTCTGATGTATCTGAGTGTGGTCCTGCCCAAACCAAACTATCATTGTCAATGCCACGGTGTACACCTTGGTAGCTCTCCTTCTTCTCATTTGTCATTTAATTTGAAGGTCATAATCAGTTATTCCATGTTCCCTGACAGATCCTGGTAACGTTTTAACTGAATATGTACTAATACACAGTACATCTCTACAGCACAGAAGGAATTGGTGTCAGGCTATCTGAAGCAGGGAACTGAATGGTAAAGAAGAAGTGAGATTCACGTTTTTACTCTGTGATATCATTAAGTACATTCCCTTTTTGTATTATGAATGAATCATCTATTTCAAAGAAAATTAGCTGTTTTAAAGACAGAGATTTCTAAATTAATTTTGGAATAACTGAATTTTTAATGATGTAGTCTTCGTATTCACGGGGAATGCATATCTCACATTTGCTCAAGTTTTTTTACAGGCCCTTCAATAATTTTATCAATTTCTCCACAAAAGTTTCTTTCAGCTGCTATTATAAATAATATCATTTTTATAATGTTCTGTGTTTAATTGTTTCTTGTATAAGGCAATCGTTTCCCCTTTTCATGTTGCACTCACCTTGTACTGAAAAAATCAAACCGAACTGTTCCTGTCTGAGAACACTGACGAGAATTCCCAATGACAAAGCGCCTGATGACAATGACATCAAAGAAAGCCGGTTTTATCTTTACCGTTAGATAAAATGTTTCAGATACAGTTGTGGTTGATAACATTTTACTCCCTTCTGGTCTTAGTTTAGTAAGGGTTTCTACCCTAGAAAAAGCACTGTATGTTACTGAACATGTTCCCACATCTAATGAGATGATTTTTTTAAATTTCATCTGTTAACGGTGATATTCACTGACAGACTTTTCCCCTTTACACATTTTGGCATTCCTCAAAGTATCTCTTCATAAAACAAAACCCAAACGGCTAATAACATAGGAAAAGCATTCAAATCCACCAGCAATCAGAGAAAGTCAAAGAAAAAAGTAATGCTGTGCCATTTTTCATCTCTCAACTTGGCAAAAATACCAAAATCTAACAATAGCCAATAATGGCAGGGGCGTAGGAAAAATGGTGATCACACATGTGACTGTTGAGGTTGAAGTATAAAGTAATCTCTACTACATATTGGTTCGAGTGCTAAGGAACCTGCCTGGCAGTGGATAATGAAGTAGAAAGAATGTTCTCTTCCCCATCTACAAAGCAATTTAATACATTTCCATTTAATGAAATGTATTAATACAGTTCCATTTTCATGAAAATGAAACTCACATAAAGTTTTCTAGAGTTAGAGTTATATTTATATTCAGGTTTAGGACTATTTGCTGAAAACAAGACAGAGAGAGGGAGAGAAGGGGGAGAGAGAGAGATCATTGATCTTTTTGACCTTTGCAAGTCAAAGACGTAGGAGAATTTCGATTTAATTATTGGGATAATGGATACTGAGAGTTGACTCTTGATTAAAACAGGACGTGATTGTGGACTAGGAGCATTGTTTTTAGTATGCTTAGTCATCAGTTGTCTGAGGTTGTCTCCACTGCATTCCTACTTACGACATACATAGTAGGTTAAGGTGATATCCAGATAATTTTTTCTAACATTTTCGCGTTCAACTTTCAGAAAAGAAAAACAAATGAGTGACTCCAATTAACTGGATTTATAGCTCTCACCATTGTAATTCTCTGGAAATTGGCTTGAACTAATTCTTATTTCTTGGTAATGCTTAATATAAGAATGATAACTTCTAACATAGTCAACCAATCTTCATTTGTTCCATCTCAATATGATTATCGCAGCAGTTAGAAGTCTTAGCTTGGACTCACAATGAGGAGAACACACAGCTGGCAGCACCTGCCACGTCCAGGGAAGAACACTGGCGTGCACTCGGTCCCCGTGCTCTAAGGAGCTGAGCTCCACAGCTACATTGCAAAACTGGGTTTTATTATCCAGCCCCTTTCTTGGCTCATATTTCCATTTTAACTAGCTCAAATAGTTTTCTGTGCCTTACTGCCTGTAATGTATCCTAACACATGCTGATAAACACAAAAATAAACAAAACAAAAACTACCTTTTAAAAAAGTGTGTATCTTCTCCCTACCTATATTACACCAAATTATTTTCACCATTCCTTTCCCACATAGGCCTACACGTATTCATTTCATTCTTCTCCTTGAATAGCTGTGGATAGAGATTGATTCATTCCCTCCATCTGTCTTCCCTTAAGACCTCATTCATGAGCTCCCTGTTCTGACATTTACGTGAGATATTTCCTTAAATCATGGATACCCTTGGCATTCAAAATTTGATTATCAAAGTGTTTAGCAGAAAAATCTTCTTCCATTGCCCCCTTCCTGAAGAATACAGCCAATTAAATAATGCATGAATAAATGCAGATGAGCTCTAAATAGCAATCTGAGGTACAGGAATGTTTTAAATTGATACTATTGTTAACCAAAAAAAAACATCCATTTTTGCTGTTTATGTAAGAAAGCTGTCTCTACACAAAAATATCACTAAGAACAAAACAGGATTAAATGTGAACTGGTGTTTGAATAATATATAATACACCTGTGATCATTCACACGACCAAATTTACTCTTCATCTTGGATTAAAGAAGTATGCATTCATATTCAGGCACTCTTAAATTAGCTATTGGCATTATTCATTGAAAAATCAAGTCAAATAAGAATATTCCAAAACTGCCTTTGTTAGGAATAATTACATTTAAAGGGTCACATACATGCTGTCAAAGTCCTGAAGGTCAATCTTAACTTACATTCAATGATGAATGGTTTCAATTTTTGAGTCAAACGCTCTAACATCCCCCCTCCGTGTGTATTTTCCAAATTTACAATGAAACTGAGGACTTATTTTCTACATAAAAGGAATCATTTCTGAAATATAAAAATTTCATAAAAACAGACTGTGCAAAGCCACTGTACTCTTTAATCACACATTCATTTATTTAAAAATAGTGTCAGGGATAAATTATGTGCTAGGCACTGTAGGGAGTAAAAATAGAAGTAAAACATGATCCTTTTCCTCTTAGAGCTTATAATATAACTAATTGGGGGGATGGGAACACAAACATAAATAACCACAGTGTAAGACAGAAAATAGGAATGTTCTAAGAGAGTAATAAAGAGCTATTGGAGGCAGGGAGGGAGGGAAGGACTCATAGCTGGGGAAGTGCTGCAGAGCATTGTGGGGAGGGGCGAAATTCAGAGACAGTTGAACTGGCCTTTGGAAGAGTTAGGATTTGTCCCAGGGAAGACTAGCTGGAATGGAGCAAAGGGTTTTCAGAAAAAGGAAATAGCTAATTATTAGTTCATACACACACACACACATACATACATACATACATACATACAATAACAGATAAACAAGAAATCCAGCTAAAAATACATTGGGGGTAAAAAAAAAGGTAGCTATTAACTATTTTCCTCAAGCTATACTGGGAATCCAGCAAAGCATGTTGGCCAGGAGTTCGGCCAATCCCAGTTTTCTTGAAGCTCCTGAAAAATTGTAGCTGACAGCCTTCCCCTGGCTCCCTCGTCTACCTGCTGAGGAAGGCTTCCCCATCCCACCCCAAGGCAGAAGCCAGTGGAGATTAAAATAGCCCAGAACACTTCCTGCTCTATTCTGGTTGTGCTTTCATTCCGTTGGACTTAGAGCACTTGGAATGTGGAGGGAAAACCCCATGAGGCATCAAGCATGTGAGAGAGTGTGTCAGTCCCTCAGAACTGTTTGTCCATCCTACCATGTGAATCCTTCATTGTTCCCTGTCCACAAGGAAGCAGAATGTGTGGGAAAATAGCTCTTAGCTGTCACACTGCTGTTTCTACTTTTTAAATATTTTTTTAAGTTTTTATTTATTGATGCGAGAGAGAGAGAGAGGGAGGGAGACTTACTAATGCATTCACTGGTTGATTCTTGTATGTGCCCTGACCTGGGATCAAACCCGCAACCTTGGCATATCAGGACGATGCTCTAACCAACTGATCACCTCCACAAAATACTACCTTATCCAATGACTGGAACAATTTGTCACAAATCTATCCACTCTCCCACACAATGAAGTCTGTGTATTCTAAATATCTTGTTAGGAAGCTACAGTTCTACAGCCATTTAACAAGTTGCTACTTGAGCCATCATATCTCTACATTAAAAACTTGACACATTGTGGGTGCCCAATAAATGTCAGTGTACTAAGTAGTGTATTTTATAAACGTTTATAATACTGTGTTTCTGAGAAAATGTTCTCAGACTTCTAGCTTCAGCAGGTGAGGGTATATTGTTCCCCTTCTCTTTGTCCCCTAAGGAAGAGGAATTAATCATTTCAGGAAGCTACTAGGATGGTTCATGCTGCTTAGATAATAGGTTTCAGCAGAATGGGATAAGGGGCAAAGATGAATCTTTAGGAAGGAACAATGGTAAGGGATTCTAAAAGGTCTTTAATTTTGGGTCAACAGCATTAATCCTAGGAAGAACTCACCTGATGCCACAGTCTCTCTTTGGAAGATAGAGAAAATCAAGGCTAACAGTCTTTCCCCCGACCCGCTCACCCACCCACTGAGACAAACTCCCCCATTCCTTGCACAAGGCAGAGGTAGGTGGAGACTAAGACAGCTCCCTAACATCTTCTGTTCTGTTCTAACCATGCTTTCATTCTCTCTGACAGGGCCCAAATGGGATATGGAGAGAAAACCTACTTTTATTGGGAAGACGTTCTTTATAGCTTAGCCTCCTAAAAAAGGCTTTACATGACTATGCTGGTTAACATGGCCCCTGTTACCATTGGATACTTTCTATCCCATTTTTCTATTTTTCTTTTCCTTACTACTTTCCTAACTATCTAAAGTAGCCTTCTCTATCCATCATTCATTTGAACAGTCAACCATGCATCTTCTCGTCTGTTTCATAGTTGTGTTCTCCACGCAGAGAACAGTACCTGGCACATGGTTGGCTCTCAAATATTTGAGTGAAGAAATGAATACATGAAGGACTGTTTCACCTCAGCTTCCAAAGCTTTAAACAATTACATCACCTCCCAAAACCTTCAACCTGCTCATTAAGAGTGGTCGGATGCAACTGGTCCTTCAATTGCCTCTACTCCTGCCCTCTGAATTTATTTACATATTGGCTTCTTTGAGACTTCACTTGAATTGCTGTGTTTCCTGTTTTTGTCTGTCATTTTGCAAATTCCTAATGGGCAGTGATGCCTTATATTGTGCACAAGCACAAAAATATTTATCTTTTTAAAACATAGGTTTTTTCAGTATACAATAACATTATGCATATTCTTACAGAGATCAAGGTTATTCACTCTAAAGCATTTCAATTAATGTGTAACATGATGTATATTAACACACCACTTTAACATTTCCATCATCTAAAAGTGAGCTAATAATCAGGAAATATAAAATACAAATTAAATAGATTAAATCAAATTCTATTTTATATTGAAATATCAGTTAGTAAGGTCTGAATGAAGCACACCATTTAAGTGAGCCAAGAATGTGAAACTACATTTTATTGTACATGAAATGTGCTGGGTTCATTAAGAGTTAGTCACATCAGAACAACTAGCATTGGCTAATACCTACTTTTTACATTGGGTTGTCCAAAAAGTTCATTTAGTTTTTTCCATACAATGACTCTAGTGGTGCTCAGTTGTCTTTAACTTCATTCAAAACAATTGTGTTAGATTGTATTGTGACAGCTGTCCTATCAGCATGCATTAAAAAAAAAAAAACAAAAACTTATTAAGCTCTTCCCCTTTGCGGCCATTGCTAAGGCGCCAGCAGTCAAAACGAAGCTCAATCCCTTTGTGACTTCTGACCAGAGCAAGAACCGTAAAAGGCATTTCAATGCACCTTCCCACATGCACAGGAAGATGCTGTTTTCTCCTCTTTCCAAAGAGCTGAGACAGAAGTACAAGGTTTGATCCATGCCCATCAAAAGGATGATGGAGTTCAGGTTGTGCAAGGACATTAGAAAGGGCAGCAAATTGGGAAAGCAGTCCAGGTTTTCAGGAAGAAATACGTCATCTACATGGAACGAGTGCAGCGGGAGAACGCTAATGGTACGACTGGTCGTGTGGGCATTCACCCCAGCGAGGCGGTCATCACTAGACTAAAACTGGACAAAGACCACAAAGAGATCCTTGAACATAAAGCCAAGTCTCACCAAGTAGGAAAGGAAAAGGGCAAATGCAAGGAAGAAACAATTGAGAAGATGCAGGAATAGTATAATTTTATATATAGCTTTAATTAAAAATTTGAAATGAAAAAAACTTTTTAAAATTGGGGACTTTTTGTGCAGCCATTTTATATTGAGGAGGGAAGAAAATATGCAACATTCTTGGCATATTTCAAGAAAGGGAAAAATGCAATTGAAATGTAAAAATAGATGTGCGCAGGGTATGGAGAAGATGCTAGGACTGATGGAACGTGTCAAAAGTGGTTTGCGAAGTTACTTGGTACTATTGACATTTTGGCCAAACAATTCTTTGCTGTGGGGCTGTGTTGTGCATTGGAAGATGTTTGGCAGCAGCCCTGGCCTCTATCTACCAGAAGCCAATGGTGGGAGAGAGCCAACCTACTCAAAATATCCAAATCAATAAAGTTACTGGTGAAAATGAAAAATGTGCCTTTGATTTTATGAAAAAAATACTAAATGGACTTTTTGGCGTACCCAATATACTGAGAATTTTATTTTATCTATTTAAAGTTACATTAATGCACGCTATCTTTCATAGATGTATTTTATGTATCATTGTGGTAAAAACAGAGGAAGGATATGTGATAGGATTTTACAGGTATTGGAATTATCAGAATTCATTTATGAGGTACATTCACCTATTTTTCCACATCATATACCAACTTGTATATTCCTCGCATTTATAATATTCAATTGTTTTTCATAAACCATCTCTTAAGCCCAACCTTCATGGGATTTTTAAAAATATTCTCTACCCAGGGGAGGAAATCTGACAGAATTTAGATTTCTTAGCTTTAAAAAATCCTAATTATTGCCTTAGTAATAGAAACATTCTTGCAAATTGAAAAAAAATGAGTGTGTATGTGTGTGTGGGGCATTGCATAAAATGCCATTTTCACTGGAAAGGTCAACACTGAGGAGCCCTATTTATGAGCCATATTAACACCAACAGTGAGCTTAGCAAGGTCTGTTTCTAAAAATAAGCCCTGCGTGTCTCTTGTTGTCATCCTCAACCAGAGTACTCCGCGCTCTGTGACAGAAAGCATCAAGGCTTCTCCTTTGCCTTCCCACAAGCATCACACATCACTAGGGAAAGGCCTCCGCTTCTGTCAAGGTGGCAGAGATAAAATGCACCCTGCAAGCGGCCAAAGCGCACTTTCAAACATTGTTGCCCCTTACGCAGTTATCATGTTGTTTTGGCAGCAGGAAGGAATCTGTGGTTTCACTTGAATGTTATTCTTCTTTATTTAAACTACTAGAAATAACCAAAAATGACAGAATGCTCTTTCTATAAATAATCATTCCAGTGTAGAGTTATATTAGGAGGTAACTCAGATGGCATGATAGCGCCTAACAAGCTAATCTTAGACCCGCGATGCCGTAAGAAATACCGAGGCTAAGAATAACTGACCCGAAGGAGCCAGGCTGCTAAAGACAGTCACAGACATGTAGGTATCTGCAGACTTTAATGCATTTAATGATCTTCTGAAAGCTTCTTTCCCCTAGGAAGGCAATAAATTACAGTGGTCATTAAAATGGTAATCAATAACGCTTTTACAATGTATTGATTCAAAAAACAATGGCTCAAGACTCCCACAGCAAATAAGATTCCAACAATGGTTGATAAAAACCAGAGTTGGCTCTTGAATAATTGGATTAGCATTTGTTGGTGAATTTTATGCATAAGCCACCTGCAGAACATGCAATATTCATCCAATGAAATAGGATAAAGTATAACGTAACATGTTGCTATATGAAAACATTGCCATCTAAAATGCCCAAATCGACCCAAATTGGACTAATATGCATTCAAAACAGGCAGAATCTAAATTTTGGTAACAAGATCATTCTTTTGGCGCAAGAATTTGGTGGTGCGTGTTGAAATCTAGATTTGAGTTAGAGATACAGACCTTCTTGACCCCCCGTCTACCATTTCTAGCTAAAAATGAAGGTGGGTATAATTCAGACATTTTGGTAAAAAGAAACGGAACCCCACAGTGCTAACATTTGAAAAAAATGCCTTCTGCTGAAATACATTCGTAATAATGTGCTATTTTGAAGTGGTACAAACCTCGCCTTCATGATTAACGAGATGCGATGTGAGCACTGGCAAACATAGACCAAAGGCACTGGGAATGTTGGTGCTGTCTCCGGTGTCTGCTCATTATTCTGCGTACCGTCCGTCTCCTGGAACTGTGGGGGCTGCCTTTCGTTTGCCTCAGTCCTAGAGAGTGCTAACTTCAATATAATTATCAAACCCTGGAGATGTGAACAAAGGCTCCACCAGCAAGCCACTCAACACAGATGCCTATTTGTGCCTTAAAACTCCCAAGACTAAGAAGTATGCCTACATGTTTGTTTATCAATACAGTTGATTCCATATTTTTAGCACCAAACTGATATGAAAAACCTTATCCCATGCTAAATATTTTTCTGTTTGGGAAAAAGTGGTAGGGACATAATAAACAAGAACAAGTCCAAACCAGTCCCTGCCAGTTCCTAGCCACGGCGACCCTCAGTAAGTCCTGAATCTATTTCCTCGTCTACAAGATATGAAGCCTGCTGCAACTGGAAATACTGCGGACCTCTGCAAAGGGTTAAATGATAAAAGCAATGTCTGGTACAGAAAAAGCTTTTGATGCATTATCTTATTTTGTCAATAATAAGAATGCCAGTGATAAGAAATGATGTTTAAAAAATGGTCCAATCATTAACCTTTTAAGCTGAGACTACACCACTGGATCGGAGTAGGATGTGGTAGAGCAACTAGAATCATGATAACTAATGGTGATACATTTTTTATACTCCAGAAAGAGCAGTTATTGACATGAGATCTCAGATTCAAAATACACACTTGAATTTTATTTGCAAGCAGATATAAAAAGCACCATGAAAAATAAAACTTAAATTGCATTTATTTCACCAAGAGCTTTCCTAGCACACCTTACATGGGGTACCCTGACCATGTTCTGTGGACACGTGTTTGTACTAAAGCAAGAACTCCCAGGCCACAGTGTGAAATAATGGAGATTCAGTAAAATGCTTTTGCTTGTTCTTAATTTCAAATTTGGAGAAAATTTTGACTTCTCAATTTTTAACCCAGTTTGGAAATGTCATGCCACCAAAATTTACTTCAAGTGATCAAAAAGGACACCCACACGGCTACAATTGTGTCGATACTAAATATAAATCATGAATTAAACATTTCTATCAAAAGTGGTAGACCATGAGGGGAAGAAGGAAGAAAATGAAGTTCTGGGGTATTTCCAAACTTATCAACATGCAAAGAGTTTAATCATAAGTAAATGACTAGTTACACTTTGTGGTTTGGTAAATTTTCTTCTTTCTTAAATGTAGTTTTTATTGGATTTAATTATGGGTTTTTTTAAAAGCACTGCATATAAAAGGCCCATCACTTATTTTACTGTGAATAATTTAACATTAGAATAATGAGTGGAACTGATAGCCTTCTAAAACATATGAATTACTTAGTTTTCTATTCAAAAACCATAGCATCCTAGAGTAACCCTAAAGTATAATGTTCTCTGATAATACTTAAAAGTGTAGGTCGTTCAGTACCATAAAAACTTTCGTTTAAATTAAATTGACTTTGTGGGACTGACTTAGGCAAAAAAGAGTGGAACTAGTGGAAATAGGTATTTTCTTGCCTTTTCACTTCCTGCTTGTCAATTTCCCAAGCTTAGAAAAGGGAAGGCTGTCCACTCTGGACCCACGCTAACCACCAATAGTCCAAGTTCCTTCCAAGAACGAGAGAGACCACAGTGCAGCCGCACTGATTCAAAGCACGTGCCAAGGAATTCCATCTAGAGAAAGGTTCTTTTTAAAGTTATTTTCATGGACTTTTATTCCAATTAAACTTTTTTCAAAGTATTCCAATTCAGAAGAGAGTTGTTAAAATGCCGTTACCATTCCAGATTGTTAAAAATGTTCATTACTGTAAAATGTTAATATTTGTGAACAGCATACTGGCAAAGAGATTGTATTCTGAGTATCTTTAAGATAATCCTCCTTTAATGTACTGGAAAGTTTATACATTATTATTAGGTGAATCTCTCAATATTCTCTGTATCCCTCAGAGCCAACATAAAAGACACATTTTACTCAAACATATAATAAATGCTTGCAATGCATCAATCCACAATACTGACTTTCCTCCTTTTAAAAAAAATGACTTCCAACCTAGACAGACGCGGTTGTCTACCACAGTTATGTACTTCAATTCGTTAGGGCTCCTTCTAACAACAGATCACACTGAGAAAGTCTTTCTATTCTGTACCAGTAAAAAAAAATTAAATGGATATATATCTTCATAAAAACAAAGACCCATGATTCAACTGAAAGAGAAATTACATAGTCCACATCCACAACCTTCACTTCATTAATTATATTTTGTCAAAATTACCAGCTAAAGATAATTACAGACAGGTGGGTACCTGAAATGTGGCGGTGGGGTCACTTTGTAAAGTGTATGCCTGCCAGACCACTAGGCTACGCACCTGAAACCAATACAAAGTCATATTGAATATCAACTATAACTGAAAAACAACATTGAAAAAGGTGATATAAACCAATAGCAAAAGTGTGTTCTAAGAAAAGCATTTAAAAAAAAATCCCAAAGAGAATTCCAACCACTAACAAGTACGGCATAGCAAATCCTGCCAGTGCCTAGTTCACATCCATTCTACTTCCTCTTCTTTCTTCTTCTTCAGAACAGAAACTAGATTATTGGTTTCAGTATCAACCCTCCCTGGCTCAGCCAAGACCCTAAGGAGCTGTCATGATGGGTGTCCCATTTTTTTCAATGGCTGGCAAAGGTACTGGCAGGTGATGCTACTTTGGCCAGTGAGTTATGAAGGATGATTTGTGGAGAAATTTTGGGTAAAAGGTCTTTCCTTAAGAAAACACCCAAGAAAACAAAGTTTCTCTTCTATGTCTCTGGAATTCATTAGGCATAAATAAATGCAATGCCTGGAACTAGTACAGTCAACTGGTGACTACTGGAAGGAAGAGCCTTGGGACGTCACTGCCTCTAGGGCAGCAGCGTGAACGGCCTGCTCCCTGTCACCATCGCTGACCGCCTGGTGCTGCCCAGGCTGCCTCGCTGCCCTGGTAGCTCACTAAATGACACGTTTCTTTGTCCTCGGTCAGTATGAGGAGAGTTTCCTGTTACTTGCTGTGGAGCACAACCTAACTCACAGACCTACAACTTACACGGAATCGCTGTATGTATTCTGTCACAGTAGCTTTGTGTGTGGATGTGTGAGAGACACGTTTTTGGAAGACACGTGCATAGTATACAAATTCAAACAAGGCAAAAAAGTGCAATGACAAAAGCAAAGTCCCTCTACCACTCGGCACCATGGCCACGCACACATGGTTTTTCCTGACTTCTTTCTACCAACACATGAATTCTTCTTGGAAATGAATAAATGGACAAAATAGACTTTTATAAAAAAATGTGATAATATCATGTATGCTAATTTTATCAAAAATCATCAAATTTAAATTAATTTACCTATTAAAAACTGCACTTGTAGTTTTTTACTAAAGGCTTCCTTCTTATAAGAGGTACTATTTCCAAAAAGAGCTAAGGTTATATAAAGAAGCTGTTTTTTAAAACCAGCATTTAGAGTCTTTTTATTTATTTATTTTGCTTTTGGGTGCTGTCAAATGATCTTTAACTGAAATATCTTCCATTGTGGCTCTTCACTAGCTGGGCACTTGTTGCATCTCTGCTGCTGTCCTCTCTGATGTCATGAGATGCCATCAGCACAGCAGCCCGCAGTGCGGGCAGTCCCCAGAATCCCTTTAATGGGTCCAGAGAGTTCTCTCGCTAAAGATCGGTGCCACATCTGTCGGGCAATGTCGACAATCTCATCAGAAGTGATATTTCCACTGTTCTTTTGCTTCCTTCTGTCCCTTGGCAGTTCATGGAGGGCTTTGACGACCGGGGCAGAGGCAGAAGGCACTACCGCAATCTGGGCCTGTCTGTTCTGAATGGTCAGTTTCACGGTGATCCTCAGACCCTTTCAATCACCAGATGCTTTGGCCATGTCATCGCCAACCACCTTTGGAGACAGACCCAGGGGGCTGATCTTGGGGGTCAGGGCAGATGTGGCGCTGAGTTCCCCACAGGTTCACTTCAGGTATACAACTTGGATCTCCTTGGGATCGAACTTCGGCATCATGGTGAGGGTGGCTGGTGTGGGATGAACTGGACCCAGGAGGCCCAAAGAATGCTGCACCTAAGCCTTCTCTGAGCCAGCAGCCGAAAGCTGGAGTCTTCTTGAAAAAAAAAAAATTTAACTATGTGTTTCTATTTTAAGCAGCAGGGAGTCTGTCCCTGCTCAGGGAGAAGATATTAACACTTTCCCAGATCCCTACATCTCATCTCTTCCCTCATATTGGTTGGCTTCACTTGTATTTTTACATTGCCCTATTTCATAAAATTTAGTCTCTGTCCTATAACCATAATCCAATGGTTGTTTACATGGACTCAGTGTTGCCTTGTTAACCTTACTATGTTTCTCTACCTTCGAATTTCATTTTTTGTTTGAAGTTCATCTCTTACTTGTATGGGTTTCACTGTCAAGCAGTCTAGTTCATGTCTGAGAATTTCTAACATGCCTACCTATTTCCCTTATATTTTATTAACATCTCACCTGGGTGGAACATTGGGTTGAACTTCTAGAACTTCAGAGATTTTTCTTCATTATCTTCTAGTATTAGATTTTGGATAATTTGGATGTCGTAAGTCTCGTACATCCCCTGCCTTCCTACCCTCCCCCACCATGGATCTTTGCTTTCTCTGAGTGAACCTCTGAAGAATTATGCATCCTCTGAAATGTAATCTCCCAGTTGGGACATAACTCTGCTGAGCATTTCCAGCAAAGGTCCTTAAAAGACAGGAGCTCTTTTAATCTGCAGATTTATTTTTTTCTTTTGCAGTGAAATCATCTTTCTTCATTTTCACAAAATTAGCTTCTGTTTAAATGTTTTGGAATATCAACTTCAGGGACATAAATAATCTTTTGTTATATCGTCTTTGTCTTTCTTATTATTGACTTCTATCCAATTGCTTTCCTCTTTGTTAGTAAAGATTTTCACTGGTGTCTATTCTGTTTCCTGCTATTTCTAATAAATATTTTTGTTCTATAATTGTCATGCTATTTTCATTCTCCATGTGTTTCCCTAGCTCTAAACTATCTTTTTTCATCTCATTCTATTGTTTCATCATCTAATCTTTGAGTTATTGTTTTACAGAATTTGTGTTCTTATTAAGTTTGGTGTTCTATTTATAAGAAGCAAGTATTAGACAGTTCTGTGGATACAGCGAGTTGATGTTTTCTTCTTGGTGGAAGGTCTAAGATTAGTTGAGGAACAGTATTTTATTGCAGAGAACTACATATCATTTTCCCAATTTGGAGTGGTGCTCTGAAGCGTCCATTTCTCCAGAGAAACAATGTTTTTTCACCTTCTTCCTCTTCACTAGTTCCTCTCCCAGAATCCCTTCTACTATTCCTCAGTCACAAGAAACAACAAGAACAATTAAAAAAAAAAGTGCAAGATATCTAGTCAGTTTGTCTCTCTCTGGAACTGGAGAGAATTTTCAGAAAGTTGTCATTTTGTCAGTCAAACTCTAAGGGGACCCAGGATTCAGGCCCTGTTAGGTCTCTCAGTCCTGATCAAGGGTCCCTGCTTCCATGTTTTCCTGACGACCAGTTTCTCAGGCATCATGCAGTAGGTCCCATCACTTTCTTTGCTCAGTTTTTGCTAATAGCAAGTCTGTTGTGGGGGTGGGTTTCCTGGCTTATACTGTTTTAGGATCACTCCGTTATCTATCAGGGTGAGAAATTATTATGTGCTACATTTTCAAATGTCTCATCTCCAAAATTGAAATCACCTTTTTACATTCACAATTTGGGTTTATTTTTGTCTTCTTCCTTAAAGGATTTAACAACAAGTATGCCACCTGTGTCCATAGAAATAAAAAAATACTCTATCCGCATTCTCAATGGGCCTTTTTATAACTAGCCTTTTGATTGCACCCTATCAAAGTTTCAAACTGATCACAGTCTTGTAAGTGAAGATAAGCTGAGTTAGAGAACAATAAGACAGTAATTCTGGGGAACACCAGAAGTGATTCTTGACATGACAGGAGCGTTTCACAGACTTCCATTTTCATAACTAGATTCTGCTTCCCAAGTGGACATACAGGACTCCTGGACCTAAAATGTCCCTTTCCCCTTGACGATACACATCCTGGGTGGGGCGGGGGGGGAGGGGGGCGTGGATTCTGAAAGGGTGAAAATATATTCTCCATAAAAGAGATTCAGGATTTAGGTTTAAATGTTTTTCTTTTATACCCTAAAATAAGAATACATAGTGAAAACATGTAAATAAGTAAACAAATAAAGAGCAAACAGAGAAAAAATGAAAGAACGAAAGAAAGAACCCACAGTGAACACGCTTTCCTTACTGCCAGTGCAGTTTACATGCATGCTGTGCAAGCTCTAGGAAGTCCTTTCCTAATGACCACTCCAGCACGGTCTGGTCAGCTCTGCTCTCCAGCGTGTCAGGCAACAGGCCTGGCAGGCAAACAACACCCCCATCTGCCAGCCACGACCGAGGGACCTGAGACAATATTTGTAGCTACGTTAGGTCGGCCACAGTTATCACTTATTTTTGCCTCAAAAGTGGACATTGATAGGGCAAAACATGTCACTCATACTGAATTCCAAGATTCAATATTATAGAGTTTTTTCCCTAAAAAGACATTAGCAGACCACATGGAAGAACCTAGTTCTCCATAAAACGTCTAGCATGGGTGGGTCAATTTTAGGGGAATAAATGGAACTACGTAAAACCCAATTTAGTAGCATATAAAGATCTCTGGAGAAAAATCTTCTGTATTAATGTATAGTATCCAATATATCTAGAATAATAAATGGGAGCTCTAAAGCAATGGCTAACAGTAGAATAAAGCTTTTTAAACAATCTCAAGAAATCTGCGGTTGGGTCTTCACTGTTCAATTATATATTCTTCAGCTTGCTTACCTTTGATGATAATGTAATGAGACATTTCACAGAACACACTCCTGTACACACACTAGCTACTCTGATTTACAGTCACAATTTATACAAGGGAAGTATTTACTTCTTATCAGACCAGGAAAAAATAGCTGCTTTATTAGATAACTAAAGAAAACTTACTATCAAAACAAAAAGTCATTTTTCCATGTGACATAGAATCTACCTCATCTGTCTTGATCAGAGAGAGACAGAGCAAGGCATTGATGAGCCAGAAGCGCAGGTTCATTCACTGGAAGTAGTAATAACAATAGAGAGTACGGATGTTAATAACATGTCAGCTCACATGAATGCCAAGAGGTGAGCCAGAGGACCTCATGGTTCCTCAAGTTACAGACCTGCAAGCCGGTCACACAATGGGCTAGAGCAGTGCTCTGCGAGCAGGGCTTCTGACTCCTAGAACAGTGCTCTCTCCTCCACTCTTCACTGTTACCAAGTATCTTTTCTCTCTCTCAGATCCAAGGGCCCCACCCATTTCTAAGCTCATCAATCACATTCCTGCCACTGATCCAAAGGGAGTGGAACACACCCTTAGCTCAGAAATTAACTTAAAGGACAAACCTACTGACATGGGTCACCAGCATCACCATACATCCCCACCCCCACATCCACAATACTCAAAGGTTCGCTCACAATGGGATGGCTGGGAAGATTTTAAACACCCTGATACTCGGGCTGTTTCCCATACCAATTAACTCAGCAACTCTAGAACTCAGGCATCAGTGTTTTGTAAAAGCCTCCTGGTGACTCCAAGTGTGAGAGCCAGTTCCTCAGGGGAAGGATACAATAAAGACCGGGGTAATTAACTTTAAGGCCAGGTTATATTAAACACAATTAAACTTTGCACTACATGATAGGAAGGATGCAAATGTTTTTACGTCTCAAATTTTAAAAATAAATAGAAACTGGAGTTTCTTTCTTTCGACCAGACAGATGTGAGAGTTAATAGCAATTTACATCGCTTTTCATTCAATTGCTGGTGCTCCATGTTGCCTCCTGCAGAACTGACAACAGCGTGGACAGTTTCAAGCATTGCCCTGCTTGAAAATATCACTACTTTGTAGAAAAGTCATTAAATGTTGGAAAGATGGCACTGTCAGCTGAAGTCAGAGGAAGGTGAGGTGCATATATCAAAGACTGAGAAACAGTGAAGCTTGTAAACACCTGTAACGAGAGTCACTACCAGGAGCCAGGAGCTGCTTGAAAGGCCCAGCTTTGTTTCTACCCTCCGTGGAAAACATTGAACTTGTGGCAGAGACGCGAGGACTACAAGGATGAAGTGTAATACTCAAGAGATATCTAAAGTTGTTATTTTTACAGAGTGGGCCCATGTTTAAAAAATAAAATGCTCTGTTAAGTGACCGGTTCTACACGAGCTGACCCCTCCAAGCTCTTGTCAAATTTACAAGCAGGAAAATAACAAACTCTACTGAAATTCTGGTACATTTGCTTTAGATACACGGGCACGCTTAATGAATATAATTCCTGTCACTTAAGTGTAAACATACCCAATTGTCCAAAATTGACATTTAATTCCATGAAAAGGCTGGGTCAACAGAAGAATCTTAAAATCATCATAACCAACCGAGGTTTAAAGAAAACTTCCTTCAAACAGAGAACCGCAGAGGGTGGGGTGCTCAACACCGAAACAGACTTCATGCCAACCTGTGGAATATTTCTTCCACATCAAGTAAACACTGCTCTATAGTGCATTTTTTCCATGGAAGTCTAGGTGGTCTTCTATAGTGATGACTGAGCCCACTGAACAACTTAGATCTCAGGGAGAACTTTCAGTCACTGTAGCTCAAAGCCTTCAGAAGGGGACCAAAACAAACGCCAAGCTTTCTGAATAAGCTACAGGAAAAAAAACGTGGACAGCACCAGTGCCAAATAAATGATACTGCCTGGAGAGTCACCTCTTTGAGCAGACAGAAACGGGGAAAGCTGACAAGCTTCATCTCTCATCAGCATACCTCCTCGAAGGCACCGGCACACACACACAGAGAAACTAGACATTGGAATCTGCGACTGCTGCTCTTTCAAACGCTGCACCTGCCTCTAACACCTCTATAAGTGTGGAATAGCATCAGATCTGACTGACAAGGCTAGACTCCCCACCTGGCTTTGAAGAAAATTAAAATAACCATCCCATCTACTAATAATAATTCTATTTCATCCTAAAGAGTTTCATTTGGGGCTGATGGGGAAAAAAAAAGCCACATTTAAACTACCCTCACAACTCCGTAGCAAACACAATTCAGAAGGTAGGTCTATAAATAGATGAGCTCCTGTACGCACACTGTAAATACAAAATCATCAGGCTAGCAGAGAGGCTGCAATGTAAGCTGAAGCCCCAGTATGAACTTACCTGATTTTTAAAGTGCCATAAGAATACGCTTCCAATCAGTACTGATCTCCTTTTTCTAGTTGCATAGTAAGGCAAAACACCCCCAACTACATTTGACTTTCTCTCAGTCCCATCCTTCATCAGAAGCTTTGCGATTTCATTCAGAAGCAGCCGGCCCTCAACAGACTGAATATGCACAGAAACAGTAATGAAAGGGATCGAAGATAAACCCTACAGACGCACCAAGAAAACAGCAACATGAACACCAAAAAGCAGCAAATCCTTAAGAAGTGCTTTTCTTAGCTGCATTTCCCAAGCCAGCCCCCTTACACGGGTGGGGACGATGTCTCAGTTAGGAAGGAGGATCTTACCTGAGCTGATCATACTGTGCATTCTCTGCTGAGCCAAGAGCTGCTCTCGTCCAGCCACCCCATCTGAGGAAAAACACGAGTCACTCTCGTAAATTGTCTGCAGCATATTGCAATCACTCTCCCCTCAGCGACATGAAAGATTCATCTCTGCTCCGAGCAGGGGCCCCAGGAGCTGCCCTCGCTGGTCCTCCCTCCTCCCCAAGGAGAAGCAGCGGAGGATCAACTTCGACAACGATCTCCTTTCTGTTCAGATGGACACACACTTTTTTAAAAGACCTAGACACTTTCCCCCTGTTACCAACCTGTGTGCAAAGCAGAAATGATCGGGTGGATGCTAGGGCTCTCTGGAGTTTAGGTTATCCTGAAAACTAAAAGCAGGTGGGAAATTGGAATGTGCTTCGGGGTTATTGCTTTGTCAGAAAAAGTAGAAAAATATTAACTCTCCCCATGAGAAAAAGAAACCAATTAAACCTGGCTTAAAGTTCTTCAGGCTGCTAGAGTTTCCCTGCAAGAACCGTCAGTCCTGCAAGTGGCTTCTGCGGGTGCCCTTCTCCTATCTGTTTGCGTGTGTGTCTTCCCCCTTCTCTGGTCTCTCTCCGCTCAAGTTGGCTAAACCTAGTGATAATCCATTTGCATATGAATCAACAACAGCATGGCCCACAGGCACAGAAATAGAACAATGGTCGGCCTGAGCCAAAAATAGGTCAAGCCTGGCCGAGTGATTGGAGCCTGCATTAATGCATTTAAAAATACCCCAGCAAACCCAGCTGTCCAGCCTCTATCTTTCAAACCATAATTCTCTATTGCAGGGCCTTAGAAGCAATTAACTCCTTCCTCCCTCCACGCTTGCTTTACACACTGTTTCCACACTGGCGATTTGTATTCAAAGAAAGGAAGGTAAAAAAAAGAAAATAAAATTAAGAAACATAATTCTAAGAGGGCAAATGCACATACATTTCACTTCATTTTATTTTTGTACTATGTGTTTTTGGAAGGGAGAGGAGAGAAGTGCAGAGCTCTGTATTGGTTCTAAAATAATACTGGAAGCTTTTGCTCATAATGTGGTTTCTGCCTCACCCACGCACAGCAATCCTGGTGTTCTATTTTTGCTGCCTGTTTCTTTGGCTACACTGCAGTTGGCTGTAGCACTAGAAGCTTTTCTGCCTTCTAGTTTCAAGACTGACAGGAGATTTAATAGAGGTAGTTTCGGAAAACAAGCGCACTCCAGAATAAAATGTTTATAAAGGACTGGCTTGATTTTTTTTTTTAAACTTGCTATTTATGTAAGGCTATTGTCCATTTCACAAATTCAAATATGATGGTGGTACCCACTATCAATTTTATTGCATCCCGTCTTCATGATTTTTAAATTTTAAAAAACAGCTTAGATCTGAAAATGTCCCCTCTATTTCAGCCTCTCAGGCTAAATTCAATCTACCTGCAAAAGGAAAAGAAAGTGTAGGTGCTTTCTTAGTGAACATATGCACCTGTGGATCAATAAATAAATATGCTGAGTCCCTAACTATGAATGTTCTGCATTCATCTTTATATTGGTTGCCTGAAATACAGACCTCACTTTTCTAAAAGAAATAGCCTTTATAACAGTTGCCCAAAATACATTGGGGAATTCACCTATAAAGTAAATGAACTATAGTATACAGTACTAAGAATTCTATAGTCTCTGGTGTACACTTATAACATCATTTCTGTATGAGAAATAATTCTGCATCACAAATTGCATCTAGCCACTCCAGGGCAAACAAGAAAGTGATAGAGTTCTCCTCCCTATTCTAAACTAGATCAGCAAGAAAATGTAATTCCTAAGGAATTAGTAGCAATGGAGATGAAAGAAGGAAAGGCAGAATGTTTCGAGGTTCCCAGAACAATGGGGGGGGGGGCGGATCTTAGTCAAGGACAGAGTGAGGGACAAAGAGAAC
The DNA here is from genome assembly GCA_004026765.1 of Micronycteris hirsuta. Classification (NCBI taxonomy): domain Eukaryota; kingdom Metazoa; phylum Chordata; class Mammalia; order Chiroptera; family Phyllostomidae; genus Micronycteris; species Micronycteris hirsuta. The sequence goes on from PVJI01000006.1 coordinate 724,496, forward strand.
AGGACTGAAGAGTTTTGGTGGAAAGGAGGAAGGAAACCTGTGAAGTCGTTAGGGAGATAACCCACTGCTGAAGAAAATGGCACTGAATTTTCCTTCTTTCACAGATTAACTCCTACTCCTTACAAAATTATATTTGTATAAATTAAAGGATTTATAAAACGAAGTTATTCCAAACTGCAATTACTTAAGCTAAACAAGAAAATCTT